>OX463755.1:155212106-155812106 GCA_949824845.1 Rhingia rostrata | reverse complement strand
TGCATATCGTGCAATAGGAGATGTGAAAACACCACTGCCTGCTCGTACAGCTCTTACTGCAGAAAATATTGCTGCTGTACACGATAGTGTGGCTGAGAAGCCGTCCACCTCCACTCGTCATCGTGCCCAAAAATTGCATCTTTCACGCATCTTTGAAATTAAAAACGGTTTACAACAGGGGGCGGTGAACTCCCCGATATTGTTTAACATTTATACAAGTGATCTTGTAGGTTCCCTCAGTCACGCTATAGCGTACGCAGATGATCTGGTGGCGTACAGATCAGGTCCGAAAATCGGAGTCATCAACTTACTTTTGCAGCGTGACTTCGATCACATTAAGGGATATTGCGATGATTGGAAATTGAGGATCCATTTCCAAAAAAACCAAAACAATTCTGTTCAGGACCCCAGTGCAGAGGGCTTCTTACGATACCAGAAAAAACTGGAAAAAATTTTGTATCATGGGACAGCATGGACGGCCGTTGGCGGTGAGAAGTGAAGTCAAATACCTTGGCATCTGGCTTGACAATTTTTTATATTTTAATAAAAATGTGGATGCTTGTCTGGCCAGGGCTAGGGGGGCTTATGCTCTGACAAGAAGATTGTTTCATAGCAGTCAACTTGATTCAAGGGTGAAAGTCATTTGCTAAATGGCCCTCATAAGGCCGATCATCGCTTACGGTTGTCCCGTGTGGTTGTATGTATCACCATCCTACATGGAAAGGATACGGCTGTTTGAGAGACGTTGTCTCCGATCCTGCTTAGGATTGTACCGAACGCCGGACTCCAAGTACATAATATATTATCGCAACGAGGTTCTATACAATGGGGCTCAGTTGAATAGAATTGACAATTTCCTAATTAAGGTGACTCGAAGGCACGCTGCAAGGGCGATGGCTAGCGACAACAGCCTGATCTTTGGGGCTTATTATCCCAATGATTTATACATGGAGAGCACGCTCATATTGGGCCTTATTCCACCAGAGGCATTCATTTACATCGATTCGTTAGGGTTAGTACAAGACAGGAACGGTATCCCGGTTTTATACCACCGCTATCGTGACGCGCGGGACAAACGGCTAATCCGCGACGGGTACGTCGACAATGCTCCGGAGCTCCTCCGCTTTAGCACGGCGGTATGGAATCGCGATAGGATCGATGCTGCAAAACAGCGCACTGAATTCTGGTGGCTATATGAGGAAGGTGATTCTGCACTTCCTCAGGACTTTGCCGACTTTTAGTCCAACTCCATAGGTAAGATTTAAATTAGGAACAAGGTCTGGGGCGGGGCTTGTGCACCATATTGGCGTACAATATGGTTGAACGCAGGCTGCCGTGGGACCGAAAGGCGCAATCAGGATGGCGACCCCTCGGGGCATGCGCAACGAGGGCTCGCCACCCCCGATTATTATTAAGCTAGGTTTTAGTAGTTTAAGTAGTATTAAGTTAGGCTTAAGTAGTAAGTAGTCTAAAGTTACTTATAATCTAGAATAAGCTTTTATATAAAACAAAAAAAAGTCACTAAACAAAGTTTTCAATTTTTTCTTTGTAAATTAAAATTAAATATAAAACAAAAAAACCGACAAATCTAAGCCTAAAGGCAAAATAAAACAGCTAAATATAAGCTTACAGCGCCCACTAAGGGCCGATAAGTTAGATTAAGTAAACCAGTTATTGATAAGTTAGATTTAAGCATTTTTGTCTAGTAGTAAGTTAATATTTTAAGTAAATAAAAAATGAGTTTAAAAGTTAAAAAAAAAAACAAGTTACGATTGACTCAAGAGCTAAAGCCTCTTGACCATTTCAAGCGTCGTCAATGGTCAGAATGGTGGCAAGAAATGGCAACAGTGGATGATCAATTTTCGAAGAAAGTCATCTTCAGTGATGAGGCACATTTTCACCTCAGTGGATTCGTCAAAAAGCAGAATTGCCGCATTTGGGCGAATGATAATCTATGAGTGAATGTCGAAAAACTAAGGCACCCACAAAGAGTGACTGTTTGGTGCTGTTTATGGGCTGGCGGCATCATCGGGCCTTATTTTTTCGCTAACAGCGTTTTACTTCTGTCTTTGGGGTTATTTGAAAGAAAATGTGTACGTCGATAAGCCAGCAACAATTTAAGAGCGAAGTGATGAGATAATTCGGCACATTAACGTCATAGAGCCTCAATTATGCCTCAGCGTCATCGAAAATTTGGATCATCGGATGGAGGTGTGCCGCCAAGTTCGCGGCGGCCATTCGGCCAATATTTTGTTCCACATATAATTGAACTGTACCCACATTATCATAATAAAAATAAATGACAAGTGAGTAATAATAATTTGTGTTTTATTCAAAATCAACATCGGCCCTTCAAATTTAACCACACTTAATATCTACTCTTCAGTTGTAGTCGCAATCGGCTCTTGACTATTTGGATTGCTTCTCCTACTGATGTTGTTGCACAGTCTTCGTTTTTGCGGTAGACGTTTATTATGGATGTTGATTTATTTGGAGTCGAACTCCATCATTTTGTCTGGAGTTATTACCAAGCTGTGATCATGGCACCATCTCAAAGCCTTATCAGACTCCTCTTCCATTTTTAGTGTCGCGGTTTAAAGGCATCTGTGCCGTATCACAGTAGCTATGTCATCTGCATATGCGAATGGCGTACTTTTTTTAATACGCCTATATAGCATTCAGCTTCAAATCAATTGACCTTATATTGTCCGCACCTGGGCTTCAATTGGTTTGTAAACAACACAACATGGAAGCAGTGCTTGCACAATTTCAATTTTCTACGGGTACCTATATATTAAGATCATATTTTAAAATTTTGTGCAATAATGTTCTGAACATACCCAATGACGAGTTCAGACAGATTGATCATTTGGAATACTTCGACGCACAGATGTCAACATTGTCTTCAATTCGAATATTTCGACAAGCACTTCTACGAGGATAGTTGGCCACTGAACCTCGAAAATCCTTATCGTATAGGCTGTAGGTGCTGATCTTGAATATGCGATGTGATTGCACTGGTTGGGCCTTGGAAAAAAAAACTGAAAAATTGTCTCAAGACTGGCTATATCAGAAAGACACCACGTTTAACAGAAGCAAAGATTATAAAGCCATACCGATGACGCATTGAGAACAAAAAACAGAAGCTTTTGCTCTCCAGCTTCACGTTAGGGGCCACCCGGATCCAAATTATATGGCGGGCTGTGCCAGTACGACCCGTCATAGAACAATTTTTCTGGTATGCCGTGCGTCATCCTTATGGCTTTATAATCTTTGACAGAAGGCATGTGATAAACGATTTTTTTGCTAATCGTTTAATCGTGCTGCATTTTGACACCATTAAACTATTTTAGGAGGCTATTCGGAAAACAGAGTTCGAATTTATCGGATATGCTCCGCAAAATTTGGTTGAAAAGATGAACTATTGGAATACTAGCCTAGAAATACGTTTTAATGAGGTGAAAGTATAAAATTTAATCGCGAAGATAACAATTTTCCATATAGCAGACACTTTAAAACAAAATTTGACTTATGGACTATTCGATGTAATACCCTGAGTGAAGCTTCCTCGCTACCATTAACAGGCCAAATGTTGTATTTTACTTAATTGTCTGTTTTAACATTTCATAAATGTGTTCTGAGAATATGTGAATGTTTTACAGTTGTAATAATATTTACAATATTCTATACAAAAAAGCAAAAGCAAAAAAAAAATGGAGAAATAATTATTAGATAGCTGACACGAGCAGGACATCGACAAATAAGGCTGACATGACATAATATGACATGACACTCGGTACGGACCTAAGAACTCCTAAACTTCTCATTCAATTCATGTGGTTACTAAATTCAAATAATTTCCTCTTCGAACATCTTAGTGTCCCTCTATTTGGGACCAATAAACCGACAAAAACTGTGAAAAACTTTGCTTGAACTCACTCATCGTCCTTTAGAGTTTATTAATCCTGATAAATTCTTATGGAGGAAACTATTAGATATTTAACGAAACGAATAATCAGCGATATGATTGTCGAATTACAACGTTCTTATTTTACCTCTCATTTTATCATTCGATCTTGCATCCGCATCCTCAACTTCGGCTGTAAAAAAAACGAAAACGGACCATTCCAACTGCCATCTTACGGAGCAACCGGAAAGCAAGTAACTTCCCGACTCCGACACGATCTCTTGTTATACCCTCCCACTTTCCGATCGACTGAATTCCACTCAATTTCCACTCATTCATTCCACCACTCATACATTCATATGTTTATGCTTACACTCCGCCTATGAATGATCATTTTACTTAGAGAACGTCGAATTGTCATTTCTCCGCTTTCCAGTGGTTTGCTTTTGATTTGCTTTTTCCTTGACTCATTCCATTCCATTATTCACCCTACTCACAAGGGGAAAAATATTTTTTTTTCAATTTTTCGTCCTCTCACTCTCTCTCAGGGCGCTACTCTTTCGTTTGTTTGTGGTGGGTTTGGTTCTTTTTTCCTGGTTGAGCCACAAATTTCGCTGTAGTGGTTTTCAATCCATCTCCCTCTGTCTTTCGGTCAGAGCTACGTACAGAAAAAGTCCAAACACAAACACACACACACCCTCCCAGGTGACTACGGTGAGTTTTCCCATTGAGTGAATGGTGGATATGTGGTGACACCCCCATCCGCGATTTTTGCCGCAACTCAACAACCCTGTGGATGCCCACAAGAAGTGGAAGCCAATGTGATTACAGGGACGACGTTATCGTGTGCCACCTCAAGATGTCCATTTCCAACCCTCATGGCAGCCGGATTGGAAGCGAAGGGATGAATGACTTGAGAATAAGTAGAATACAACAAAAAACAAAATAGAAACGAACGGTACAAAAAAAAAAAACGAACGAAGAGAAAACTGTGCGCGCGCCATATTTATTTTTGTTTGGTTCCGTTTCTTTTCGTTTTCTTCTTTTGGTTTGCATTTCAAGGTTTGACGCTTGGTGGGTGGTGAATGAATGGGTGGTGGTTGGTTTTTGCGTTTTCTGTGTTTAACCAGAATCGGTGGGGGTTGGAATTCCCTTAGTGAATTGACTGTGTGCAACTTTGAGGGTGGTGTTGGTGGATAAGAGAGACGAAGTCAACGCGCGAGTTCAATTCATTGAAAGCGGTTCTCTTGAACTAAATACTTTGGCTATGGGCTAACGGTTAATAAAGACCAGTTATATGCGGCTCCTGGAGTGTATGTTTCTTGGTTTTCAACTGTGGCCGCGCTGCTGCGTTGGGGTTGTAATCTGAAGTTTTTTTTTTTTGTTTGGTTGTTCCATTGATTATGCGGCAGGAAGGGAAGATATTTATGTACTGAGGTTTTGATTCTCTTGAATAGATGGACAATGGGTAGAGGTTGGATTGGGGATGCTTCTGGGAATGTACTCTCTTAATATCAGCGTACCGATATTAATTGACTTGAAGTGGGTAGGGGTAGTTAACTTAAAAAAATTAACCGATGACCTAGTTCAAATAGTCAAAGTGGATCGTAAATAGGTTGCTAAAGGTTGATGGAACCAATTATAAAGGGACTTGTTTTCGGTAATGAAAAGGAGCCATATAGGCTTTGCTATTGTGTTAAATAAGGGGGGTTACGTGGCGTTAGTGACAGAGAACAACTGTTATCATACAATATCTATGTATTGGCATATCAATTAGGGAAGCTGATGAAAGCTACAATTTATGGCATGGAGTTTGTAAAATATTTCGTGTATCTCAGTGGTATTTACGTGTAATGCTTCAGAACAAGTTCGCCTGATTCACGGCGTTTGACTGTGCTTCGATAAACTTTATTAATAGAAATTAAGGTTGCCGCGTAAATGTTGGTCAATGCGTTGGAAAATTAAACAAATTTTATGTCGTTCTGTATGTTTCAGAGAGTAATTCACGATTGGAACGAACATATAATTTTACGATGATTTATGACGAAGATTCTCGACACAGTTTTATATGTTTAGGTACCTTACATTGGAAATATTGATAAAATATTCGTCGGTTTTAATCATCAGGAACTTTTTTGTAGCCCAAGGGCCACTGCAAACAAATCTAGATCAGGACCATAAGAACTGTATAAGGATACTGAGAGATATATAGCGAGTTGAAAGGTGAATAGAGGCTAAATGGTGAGATTTATGCGGCTAGTCAATTAGGTGCATCGATAGAATGGAAAACAGGTGGCGAGTGGTGGTGGTGCAAAGGGTGCAGTGTTAAGTTGAGTTGTTAAGTCCTTTCCTAGACGTGAATCTTTCTAGTGCGAAATTATGCACAAAGTCTGGTACCTACTTGCGTAATAACCTTGCGCTATTCTTGGTCATGTACACCAACATGGGGTAGACAAGATGACCTGATTGCGATTGTCATGAGAATAACGCCTGGAGACATCCCCATTAAACAGGTGTTGCAAAATTAACGCAGTTTGCCGGGTACAGGGTTTTCTTTAATGTTAAGCGATCAAATTTGTTTTTATCAATTTTTTTTAGTTGTCGCCGACAACCGACGAGTATGATAATTAGAATTTCTACTATAAGGCTCAGATCTTGCCAAACCATAGCATCTGTCAACTGTCCAAATGTTGACCATGCTTTTGTTGTAAACTTTCGACTGTGTACAGATAGTCTGCGGCTTATACGTTTAAATACCCAATGATGGGTACTAAGTCGAAAATCCACAATTAAGATGTAAAAGATGTTCTTAACGTCCCACAGCCCATGTGGCCTCTCTCAAATCCTGATTTGTCTCTATTGTAATTATTTTACCACGCGGGTGAAAATGACGTTTTCGTCTAGTAGGTATTTGTGAGATGAGCTCAGATCGGCGCTCTTTACAGAAAAGCAGTCAGGGTGTCAATCTCGTTAAGTGATTGACTAAGTTAAAGAATTCTAATAGTCGTTGGGGTGGTTGTTAATACGATACCATAAACAACAACCATAGTAAGATGTTTTTATCGTGGTAAACGATTTCAAACTCCAACTTGATAGTGATAGAGTGGTATTTGCAAAAACACTGCATCGATGGAGGCCGACTTCAAATATTTAGTTTCTTTGTGACATTGACTGTAAGGATAGGCACCAAACAGTGAAAAGGATTCTCTGTATCATGTAGCCTCAATTAAATGACCACATTGTGATACACAAATTGTATGCGTCAAAATGTTCTAAGGATATACGAACATTCCAGCCAACATTGCCTACACAACGAAAATACGCTCAAGAGATCGCATTTAGCTTTCCAAAACGTTTATCCTTTTATTCCTCGCTAAGTTTCATACCACTAATGAATGAAAGAATGTCATACTGGGATCCTGTAGGCAACGCTGTAACAGCTATGGAGAATGAATTGCTTTCGATAATTATAGGGAAAGAAGAACAAAAACCAATGCTACTGCTCGGTGCTGCTGCGGTAAGTGGTTTAGGTTCGAGACGGAATCGTGGCAACACCAGAGCGAGGTTTCACTGCGCCGTTTCCCACAATGACTTGGCAAATCATTGCAGAAATAAAATTGCATGTCCCGCCATAGTGCAGATGATCAAAAGCTACCACCAGTGTCCTAAATGAGCTTGTTGCACTCATTTTTTTTGTTACCCCATGAATCATATTCTCTAGTGTGTCCGAAAAGTGGAAATTCTGACTTTCTGTGATGAAGAAGGTTAATATTCAGTTAAATCAGAAGAGGTATTGAGTACATAAGGAACAACAAACCTGCCTACAGTCAAACGGCGATTCCGGCTATGATTTTGATGTCCTATTCGATACCGGAAGCAAAGCTATCAGTAGCTCAGCGCAAGTGTCCTGGCAGCAACGACCACTTGATTCTTAAACCGGAGGTCTGATGTTCCTAGTCATCTTGAACCTGAGGCATAAACCTAGCAGGTGTACCTTCTTCTCCATTTGACTTCCTCGGTCAAAGTACTGAATATTCGAGTGATAATTTTGGCTGCAAAAGTGCTTCGCTTTCCGTTCCAGTAAAGTAGAACTGGCAGGATTTGGGTCCTGTATAGTAAGCCATTCGACTTTTAAGTAACTTTAGATAACTTTGTTTCGATAACGAAGTTATTAACGTGTTTTAAGGGTAAATCTTCGTCCAAAAACACTTAGCGTAGCGCAATAAGACTAAAGGAGTCATGATGCTGGGCTGCAAGGCCGTATGGCCACAGTAGTGTCCGGGACTCGTTACAAATGACAAATAGCATTGCCACGGCTACCTTGCGGCAAGGCTCCATATCCCGCTTGGCGCGGTTAAGGGAAATTCCACACATACTTTCTAAAGTAGGTCTACTCCAAAAGGAGAAGGCTAACAAATTGCATAGAACAAACGACCTACTGAACAGCACCCGCCCATGCATCGTTAGAATTACGGCGATAGTCACAGGGTACTGGTCATTTGGAGACCATACGGCCAAACTAGGGACCCCATACAACCCCCAATGACGCAGTTGCGGCAGTTGCGGGAAGAAACCCTCTCCCATTTCATCTGGATATGTCCGGCACTAGCAAGATGCAGATCGCGAGCATTAGACCAGCCATTATTCGACAACCTCGGCGACATCTCGGGTAAAAGGTTACAAGATCCGTTTTCTAAGCCTCATAGGCTAGATCTAGATATTAGTTGTATTACACCCCCAATAACCATCATAATAAAGGTCACACGAGTCGTGAGAACAAAAAGGCACATCAGCGCTACTTGGGTTCATCATGAATTGCCACTAAAAACTGCCACCTACCTACCTGTCACCGAGGAAGATGAGCTTCTGCCAGGTTCAAAGTTGGGGATCATCCCAGTCTATCTCTAACTGATTCGGAAGAAGTTCCTCAAGAGCCTACAGAAGGCAAACGAAGAATGAAAGTCATCACTGGAGCAGCGCAAAGTTGTATTCTTAGGCTGAGCATTGGACCCGGCGGAAATGCAGAAGCATACCAGGCTATGAGATGAGTAAGCTACTGGATGGATCACCATGGTCTCAGCCTGGATACAGAAAAAAAGACTCTAATCGACTTCCAAATCGGTCAGGAGGTAAAAAGATGCAAAGACAACATGAAGTAAGTATGTGAGTCTGACATTCAACACCAAACTTACATTCTGCCACCAGATAACGAATGCGGAGCTTCGAGTGTTGATAGTGACCGGGTGGCAAACATAAACAGCTCAACGTTTGCATTGTTAATCGTTGTGTGTCCTCCAGTGTGAGGCTGTATCGAATTTGGATGGAATTCCTAACTCGGCCATCGGTCTACAGGCAGTGGATACTGTCATAATGGGCCTTAAAGTCAATGAAATGATTATGGGTCTCTGCGTGAAATTCGTTGGTTCTTTCCATGGATTTCGCAAAATTTTAGAAGATTTAGTTTACGGTCTATCTGCAAGAGAGCATAATTATGAGTACCGTTAAGTGCTTTAAAGAAAGCATTTAGATGTTCACAATAGGTTGGGTAGGATCATAAAGCCATATCTTCACTTCTTATAACAGTTGGGCCAAAAGAGATCACCCTATTGAAAGATGCTCTGTCAAATCTGTTTTGACATTTGTGGACTAGACAGATGTAGAATACAAGTGAACCAGCCACTCCCCAAGAACGCGGAGTAATCATGTCTACTGATTTGCGTAACTATTCGTCGGTAGTATTGGCACAGCGCGAATTCCGTCGCCGATTCCCCGGCCATCGGACACTGACTGCGCAAACACTGCGCCGTTGGCCCACCAACCTTTAAGAGTATGGGACCACACCAGACGGTCCAGTAGCGCCCGTTGTGTCGATAATATTGCCGCTGTTGCCGAGGATGTCGACCAGACGCCGTGCTTGCAATCAGCCATCAGCCAGTCGTCCCTACGGCGAATTTTGGTCAAAGACTTGCGCATGTTCCCGCACAAAGTCCAGTCCGTACATCAGCTGCTGCCTGTAACCTACGCCCAAGCCATCCTCAATCTCGAGGACGAAGGGGATTATTTTTCGTTCAAAATCATAATGAGCGATGAGGCTTATTTCCACCTCAGCTGGTACGTAAACAAGCAAAACTATCGCTTCTGGGGCACCGAAAATCTACGAGTTATGCACGAGGAGCCATTACACCCGCTCAAAGTTACTGCATGTTGCGATGCTTAGGCTGGAGGAGTCATCGGGCCATTTTTTTTTGAGAACGCCGCTGGTCAAACGACAACAGTGGATGGTGCGCGCTATAGGGCGATGTTATCCGAGTTTTTTCTGCCGCAATTGGACGAATTAGGACTGGAGGATATGTGGTTCCAACAGGACGGGCAACGGCACACACTGCGCGAGCCACAACCGATATTTAGAAGGCGGCGACAACATCGGGTGACTTATTTTGGCAAACTTTGTATATAAAAAATCGCGTATGGAACAAAGCAATTCTAAGCAGATGATAATCCTCGATAGTTGGAGCAAGACAAGGTATAGTCTTAATTGAAGGTTGGACATATGGAGCTGTTATTTCAGTCATCGACAGAATATGAAAGCAATTGAACGACGTATGTACCTTCAAGAGCGGAGTGAACAAACAAAAGCTGAGAGGAAAATTCTTCGAAAAAACTTTGGTCCCGTTTGCGTTGACGGGCTATGGAGACGAAGATTCAACCAAGAATTGTATGAGCTGTACAGCGACATGCCCCTAGTCAAAAAAAAACTCCACATTGGACGTTTAAGATTTGTAGCATGTGTAGAACGAAAGGACACCAATACTCCACCTCGCAGAGTCTTCGATTCCCAGCCAGATGTCGAACGCAGTAGAAGAAGTCCTCGCCTTAAGTGGCGCGTACAAGTAGAAACCAACCTCAACCAACTTGGAGTGCGCAACTGGAGGCAGTTAGCTAAGAACCGGGCTAATTGGAGAGGAATGTTGGCTGGGGCCCAGGTTCATTCCGGACTGTAGTGCAACTTTAGTAAGTAAGTAATTTCCCCCTTCAGCAATGTAAATTGATTGCTAATGGGGTAAATAATTCCCAATAACCCCTAAGTATCTGCAAGTGAACATCTTTCACAATGGAGGTGACTTCAATATTACGCAAGATCCAAATGGCTGAGTTTTATTCAGATATATCGGATGATTCATACTTGCGGAAAGATACAATACCTTTTTTGCTTTGGTTTATAAATCGAAGGTCCAGACCTTTTTTTTAAACATCTCTGTGTGTAAAAGTCTTCTTCATCTTTTCCGTGAGTCTTCTAAAAGAAGTAACAGATATTTTTTAACCCGTTATAAGTAATAATATACCACTTCTTGAAAGATAAGCCGTGAAATAAAAAAAATGCTACAAAACAGTGATCTCTTTCATGGAGCGATAAATCCTATCTTTTTTTTTCAAATCACCAAAAAAGGACTTAAAAACCATAATTACTGCCCTCATCCAAATCCATTTGTTCTCATTATTTGCTCTTTTTATTGACGTAAATAAAAAAAACAACCGCAAGTGCTTTACAGAAGGCACTACCCTAAAACATCCGCAAACAAATCCAATGCAGTCCAAAAAACAAATCTCATAAAAAAGGTCGACCTCTTAAACAAACTGCTTTACATATTTTTATTAGACGACATAAAAAAAAACAACAAAAACCTTCGCTTGTTTTTTTTCGCAAACATTATAAAAATCGTCCACCAAACTAGGTCGACTAAAAAACAAACTTACCAAACAATAGCGTACCCTAGAAAAACCGAAAATATATCCCTCCCGCTAAAAATCTGCCTTCATAAATCCCGAAATTCACCGAAAAGGACCTCATTAAAAACTAGGTCGTGTTACAATTTTTTTACGACACCGTCGTCTTGCACCGGATTTCCTAAAAAGCATCCTCTGGAGTGGACAAGAACAGCAACAAAAAAAAATTCAAGATACAATAAAACCATTTCGCAGAAGCGGAAAAAATCTAGATCACACACAAAAATTTGTGTAAAAATGTGAAAATGCGAAAAATGTGCCAACAAAAAAATGTCCTTTCCTGCGAAATGTTGCGGGAGTGCATTTTTGCGCATTTCTAATATTTTTTGTCGCTTTTTCGCAAAACAAAAACGTCATTGTGTCTAGAAATTAACTGCCGACAAAACAACGGTCAATTTTCGGTCATCCACTGGATTTTTATTTATGGATGTGCTCTTATTATTTTTTTGTTTGTCTGCGCAAAAAGAAAGAAAAAAAGGAAAGAACGGCCATAAAAAAGGTCCTTAGAGATGAATTTGCATTTTACGGCGCGGCCGAATACAAAAAATGTCAACAAAAATATTGCCACATCATAAAAACAGTGCGCGAGCGAAAAAAAAAGAAAATCAACGCAGGAAAAATGACAATCAAGTTGGGATATGTGTGTCGTGTCCTCTACAGGACACAGCATTCCGCATACAAAAAGAACTCTCGTGAAAATCCACTTTTGCGCGCCCAGGATGATGATCAAGGTGTTTTTTATTGTCGCCAAACTCTGGTGGATTTATGAAATGCGTTTGGTCGTTTGTTTGCCGTGACCAACTCACAACAGGAACTAGGACTACGTGCGACTATATGTGGCCGGCCATGGTGGTAGATGGTAGTAACAGTCAATAACAAAGATTTCTGGTGGCAATTGGTGGCGGTCTGGTCACTTGATTGATGTTCTGCTCTCGCCTTCTGTCGCTCGTAATTTTTATTGCCACCAAAAAACACGGCGGAGCAAAAAAAAAAAAAAAACACGAAAACGACGACATTGACAAAATGCATTTTAAGGCCTTGCAACGGCAATTGCGCTCAGGTTAAGTGGGTGTTTGCAAAAAACTCACAACTCACAATCTGTGTATACCTGAACACACACACATATACAACCGGACAAAAAGGTCAAGTAGACTTTTATGATTCACAAACACGAACACCCCCACGGAACCACCTCTCACGCGCATCCTGAAATCGCAAGGATTTAAGGCTGCAAATATTTTGAAAAATATTTAGGATTAAAGCAGTCGGTCGTCCGATGTGAATTCGTTTCGCTAGGCAAAAGTCTAGGAAATTCCAGCGACAAACAATCATTCAGCGTCGCAGGACCTACATAGGAGGTGGAATATTTGCATACACACAAGCGAATCTAGCGCACCAAAAGGATTAGCAATGAAGGGGGTGTTGACTGTTTTGGATATAGACGTGATAATGGGCATCGGGTACCGTTTTGCGTGCGAATTGACTTCGACGCGAACAATGGCCAGTGCTATGGTTGTAGGTGAATGTTTTGTCACTAGGATAATGAAAAAGGATTCAGGGTTAGATGGTAGCGCTGCAATTTAACTAATGACTACCGAATGACCTTCAGACTGATGTCGACAATTGTTGAGCGATTTTAGTGCGCCATTGTTGCCGACACACTGGATGTGACTTCTTAGGATGTGGGTTAATGGTTTGCCAATAACCGGATCGTAAAAAAAGGGTATTTCTCAGGGATTGTTGAGCGAGGGATTTGGTTAAATATTTATAAAAAGGGGGGTGGTCAGTTGCTGATACTGTGTATATCGATGGCAATAAAAGAACCACACCTCCGATTCAACACAAAACTAAGTTGTGCGGTCTATTGAGTCCGTTTAATTGGAACGGTGTTTAGCTATTGAAATGTTGAAAGCAAACTTGTGCCTAAGGACCTAATTGCTTTGACAGTTTGCAGAATTACCCGAAGCAAAGTTAGCAAATTGTTAAACTACAACTACTGGGGCTTCTGAATATCGTATAGGGTTACCGAAAATTGGATGGAACTGATTCTTTAATTTTTTTTTTATCAAAAAACTCTGTAATTAGTTTCGAAGATCCATTTCAGGCTAGCCTAAGAAAACAGTCCCCATTTCGAAAAAAATTATGTGAAGAAACAGGGTGGAAAGGAGCGATCGGCCCCGCTGACAGTGTAATATGAAGTTCTGAAAACATTCGAAATCCGGAATCTGAACAAATTTTGGTTATTAGTTGCAGAATGTTGGCCACATAAGTTCACTGCCTCCAGTTGCAATACTAAAGTTGGTTGGGGTTGCTTTCTATTGATTGGGAATCGAAGACAGGATGAACCTGACGGGCAGAAAGTAGTATTAGTGTCAATTCGTTCTACATAACCGTAACCACCTTAAACTCCAATTGCTGCGGATTTACTAAATTTCATGCTTCAGCGCTGTAGAGCAGGACTGGAGTGATCAGGGTCTTGTATAGGATTGATTCCCTAGTGAAGTTTTGACTAATAAATTGCGTTCTTAGCCCAAGGAAACAGCGGTCGCCAAGAGTAATTCTTTGTTTGATTTCTGACGAGATGTTGCTGTACGATTTAATATCGAAGCCGAGGTAGATAAAGTGCCGTACAACCTCAAAGTTTTATCTGTCAATGGTGACGCTGTGTCCAATTCGTCGATGTTGTGTTCCTTTGGTGTTGACAGCATATACTTCGTCTTGCCCTCATTTACTGCTAAACCCATTTTTGCCGCTTCCTTCTCTATACTAGCAAACGTGGCTATGACATCACGTTGAGTCCCATCAACGATGTCAATATCGTCGGCGTATGCAAGTAGTTGCGCCGATTTTTTGAAAATTGTTCCTCTAGTGTTGGCACGGGAGTTTTGCGCAATCCTCTCAAGAATCAGTTTGAAGAAGTCATATGACAGCGCATTGCCTTGCAAAATCCTTTTTTGGTGTCGAATGTGTCAGTGAGGTCGTTTCCGACCCTGCTGGAGCAGCGAGAATTCTCCATCGTCATCCTACACAAACGGACGAGTTTGGGCGGTATACCAAAACTAGACATGGCTCTGTATATTTCGTCTCTATAAATGCTGTCGTGTGCGGCTTTGAAATCGATGAATAGGTGGTGGGTATCGATTTGGACATCTTGGGTCTGTCGAAGTGTGAAAATTTGATCGGTTGTGGACTTTTGTTTGCAAACGGTTTCACATATTACGGTGGATAGGATCTTGTATAGGCGATGTTGAGGAGACTTATACCTTTGAATTTGGCGCTGTTCAGAGGGACTCCTTTTTGGTGGATCGGGAACCGATGCTGAGGTTCGATTCATCAGGCATACTTTCATCCGACCAGATTTGGGTTTTGAGTTGGCGGACGTTACTTACCAATTCATCTTCGCCGGACTTATAAGGCTCAGCGGGAAGGTCGTCATTTCCGGTAGCCTTATTTAGTTTGAGTTTAGAAATTGCTATCCTCACTTCACTCAGGTCGGGTGGTTGGCAGTTTTCGCTGTCGTTGCCAATATTGAATTGTTTGTTCTAGCTGACAGCAGCATGTTGTTCGTCATCGCCGCTTAACAGTCTGCAGAAGTGGTTCTTCCATATCCTCAGTATCGACTGTGTCTCAACTACGATGTTTCCTTGTTCATCTCGACAGGATTCTGTTCGAACCTTCTATCCTTTGCTTTGACGCTTTACACTTTGGTAAAACTTGCGAACATCGTTCCTGGAGTGGCACCCCTCTATATCCTCCATTTCTGGCTCTGTTTTCTTATTTCTGAAAAGCAGGTGTTCTTTCCTTCTTTGCCTACAGAGCTCAATGGTAGCTCTCTTCTTCCATTCCAGCTGAGCCTTGTAGGTGTTCTTGGCTGTCTGCGTCGACATTCCTCATCAAACAGGGGGTTTATTGCTGGTGGGCGCAAGAATCATAACCTCAGTTGCGACTGAATAAATGGCTTGTTGGCATCGTTGCCATTGTTCTTCGACATTCGGTGCTGGTGGTATGGTGTTAATCTAGAGGTAATCCAGAGGTTAAGGGACACGCGTTGCGCAATGGCCTTGCCGGTCTCTAGCGAATGCAGTCTTTCGACATTAATTGGTTTCACAGCAGTTCTGGTTTGGTCTGGCTTGGTGGATATCCATATTCTTACCTTGGCTGCAATAAGGTAATGGTCCGAGTCGATGTAAGCTCCTCGAAATGTTCGGACAGCCAAAATCTTTTCTATCTCAATGTATTTAATTTGATTGACCGTTCATTGCCATGCCACTTGATAAGGAGGAGTTGTGCTGGCTGTAGCATTGTCTTCTTCGTTTGGCATGGTCACCTAAAGTAAAATCATTCTTTCCGAGGCTCATGGTTGCTTCGTAAAAATTCTTTTCTTCCATGAGTAAGTTAGCACAAAGCACAACTTCTAACTTGTAGCTTGGACCACCAATTGGGCTGCCATCTATTGAGGTTGTGCTATGAGTTGCCTGGCAGGAAGTCTTTCCCGATCGTAGCAATGTCGTATCGAAATGTGATCTTATCAGGCATTGACCTTTAAATCCGAGTGTTGTCAATATTCTTGAAAAAATTTATATCAATTTAAGCATAGAAATTCAATTATCCGAATCGTGCCAGGTTTGACTAGAAATTTGTCCTAGAAAGCCAAGCATTCTGTAGACGATTGCCAACCCGTACCATCTGACAATTAAAATTTCATCAAATAGTATTGTGGTCTGACAATATTAACAGAAAAGACTATCAAACTGACAAGGAAATTGTCAACCATTAATTTTTCATTGGCAGAGCTGACCGTAGTGTACGTCTTGAGAAGTATCTGACAGTAGTATTAAACGTGCAACCATTTATTTAATCATAAAAAGGCACTAATTTTTCAAAATGGAATGCGCCACCACAACTCCACTACTCCACATAGATAAAACGAAAAAAAAAAAAACCCTAAGAACAGCACCACCCACATAAACAAAGACAAAGTAGCAATAAAAATACGCACACGCTACCAGCAAAAGGAACGAGCTTCCTCCTTTATATGTACATCCGCCTTTCTCCATTCGTACCGAAGAAGACAAGAAAGTGTCCAACCAAGCCTAGAGCAGCTCAACTCAAATACCATACCACGAATGCACCATACCGTGCGCGTCATGGTCATAATGGCGGGAATTCATTAAAAACCCTTTTCGCAAGCACTCGCAAGCGCCCTTCCACGCGAAGCAGCGCGCAAAGTGCGAAGGACACACGCAGCAACAGCGAGCACAGGAAGGCGCAAAAGAGTGTGTGCACACACGAATGCACACCGCGGGGGAAGTCGTGTCCTTATTCCGTTTGTATACAAAAATATATTTTGTAATCAAGGATATACCAACAACAAAAACACAAAAAAGGGTTTTTCATTTGTTTGTCTTCCTATTTTAGTCGTTTTTCCAAAAGCTCTCTTGCTCAGCTCGGTTTGCCATGGCACTGATTGTATGCCAACACCCCCCATTATCCTTGCTGCTCCCTGATCCTACTGCTACTGTTTACAAAATGTTTTGATGTTGTAATTTTCGCATGAACGCGCGCCATTGTATTCGTTTGTGATTTTTTTTTTTAAAGAAAACATCCCCTCGCGAATTTTTTTTTGTTTGAATTTGTTACTCAGTCTCTATTCTTCCGGTTTTATGGTTTCTCTGGGGATTTGATGGTGCAATTTTCAACCCTCGAAGTTGATTCTTTTTGGGAACTCAAGTAGTGGATGAGATTTGTTGTTTTTGTTGGCGGTTATGTTGCTGCTTCTGGACGATGCTTTGGTTCACCAAATTAGTTGAGCAGAAACATTTTTTTAGCGCGAAATTGATTCAAGGAAAAACCAATTTACAGGAATATTCCACGAAAATCAATTTACTCTTGTAATAAAAAATAAAAACCGAGATCCATAAAAAAGGACTCTACTTTCGGTTAAAATTCGAACCCGATGTACCATACTTTTGCGTAAGAACGAGGACGGTGTCGGAAATGTGCAAAAAATGAAAAACCTCTTTATGGCACTCCTTTCTGGAAAAAAATGCATTTTTTTGTGTCCTGTTTAGGATTACGCAATAAAAAATGCACGCAGGTATGTCCTTGAGTTTTAAAAAACTAGATCCCAAAACTAGGTGCACTAAAAAATGCACACTTTCTTACCTAACCTATTGTTTAAGTCTAGGTCGCACACGCAATCCTTGCGGCCGAATCCAATCGGGTTGACCTTTTTTTAAGGGATTTTTTTCGCAACTAATTATTTTTTACGCGGTTGTTTGTAAGGCTGAAGGTGATCCTTATTTTTTAGGTTTATTACGTTTGCGGGGAATTCTGCGAAAATGTTACGAAGTCTTACGTAAAAATGGAGTGATCCTTGTTTTGCGTAAGGCAAATGAGAGTGTTCTTTGCGGAATTGGTTTATGGTGCTGGTTAGAACTGTGGTTCTTCGTAAGAGATATTAAAAAATCAAATTATTGCAATGGTAGGCTTGTAAAAGAGTACGGCAGCAATTAGGGACGATTCTTTTTACATACCCATTCAATACCAAGAATGAGGTAGGTCACAAAAAAATGGCGTCACTATAAACGATTTTGGGAACAAGTGGGGCTTACAAGCAAACATTATGAATATTCGAATAGGTTTCAAGAAAGCGATTAGATACTTTCTGACAACTGATACTTTCAGTCGTTTCATGGGAAACAGCAATCTGGAGAGGGTGCTATTAGCTCTAAAAACCAAATTTAACCTATAACCCATCGAGCTCTTTAAAGAGAACTTTTTCGGACACTCAAGCATATTATAAGTCTTTGAACAAAGAACTTTTAAATCTCTTTCTCAGACAGGACTAGTATTCACTGACTACTGCCATTCTTAACACACATCGTTTCGGAGAAGCGGTGCTTTTCTGGATCTCTTACTGCGATACATAAGACTTACAGTTACTAAAAGAGTAGGTCAACACCCGCGCAACTGATTACAGACAGTGATCACTGCGGATTCGCCGCCGTAATACCGCTTCCGAACGAGTTGGTGGAGTTGGAGGAGTATGGGCCTGTGAATTCTTAGAACTACGGTATGATGCGCTGGCCCCGCTTCACCGACGCCTTATCAAGAGAACTACATTCGAGAGCCATTTCACCAGCAAACAACAGAAACCTGTCGAACAACGAAATCGACGAATACTTACAACAAATGGACGAAACGATCCAAACATTGAACAGGAAGATATCGAAATTCATAGAACATGACATAACGTCTACGTACAGAAACGCGACCATTGATGCATTGCACAGACAAAAAAGCGGACGTCTGTCGAGACTTATACTCGTGTACTAACAAACAAACGCGACCCGGAGATCAGTATACTGAAGGTGTCGGTCGATCAAAAGCATCAACCAATTGATCAAGAGCAACTACCGCTTGTTTATTATTTTATTTTGGAATAACAGTATTCGGGCCGTAAATTCCGTATGTTTCTACAAATTAAAAAGATTTTTGTGAGGAAAGGTCATAACGACCTTCCGTGACTTAAGCTTCAACGAACAACTGACAATACAAACACACTTTCGACAGCAGGACTTGGTCCGGGGGAAGCCATCTTCGATGGTGATTTCGATGTAACTGAAGATCCTCAGGAGAAAGCGGAGGCAGTGGGCCTGTTTTTCAGGAGGTATATTAGGTGAATGGCAAACAAAGCGCTGCTCCATCATTTCTATCTCCGAAACTTCATAACGCAATGGCGAACCATGGGTTCAACCGGTTTGATGTCGAAAACTTGGCAAACGCCATAGTCGCCGTGCGAAGGAGGTCTAGTCGCCTGTTAATCTCGAAGGTGGAACTCCAGATCATCTTCGATTCCATAAAGAAAAAGAAGTCAGCGGGAGTCGATGGTATATCCAACATTGTACTGCGACACTTACCCCCTGAAGCTGTGGACATTTACGCCACGCTGCTCAGCAACGCGGTGAATAATGCATATCATCCAGTGCGGTGGTTCATCCACTCCCGAAAAAGGAAAAGGACAACTCCGATCCGGTGAATTTCCAGTCGATAAGTCTCCTTCCGAATATCAGTAAGATTTTCGAAAAGATTCTCAATCGGGCTCTGTCCAAGTGGTCTGAGGATAGTAAGATAGTACCAGAGAAACAATTTGGTTTCAAGGCTGGACATGACTGTATTCATGCCGCCTCCAAACTCGTCTCTGATATACAATGGAACAAAGCCAAAAAACAGTGCACGGGTGCATGTCTGGTTGATTTAGAGAAGGCTTTCGACACCGTATGGTTAGAGGGCCTCTATCTAAAGCTGACCAGGCTTGGCATAAGTAAACCACTGCAATATATGCTTCATGACATGTTGAATGGTAGAATGGTTGTTGTCAAAAGTGTCAATGTATATTCCACCACCAAATTTTTCATTAAAAATGGTCTGCAACAAGGAGCGGTCAGCTCCCGATTCTCTCCAGCATTTAGCAAGTGATATGATAGCTAATCTTACTCAGGCAATTGTGTATGCGTAAGATTTTATCGCGAACAAAACAGTACCTACGGTAGAGGTCATTCGAACTCTTTTTCAGCGGTACTTCGACAAGATCCAGATATATTGTGATGACTGGAAGTTGAAAATCAACTTTCAGAAATCGGACACTATCCTGTTTAGGACACCGTTGTCTAGGGATACGAGAAAGAACTGGCGCAAGCTGGTGATCGTTGGACCAAACGGACAGTCACTGGCGAGTAAAAGTGTAGTAAAGTACCTTGGCATCCGTTTGGATCAGAATCTATATATTTCGGAAGACATATAGATGCTGCTCTGGTGAGAGCCAGGGGTGCCTTGGCATGACAAGACGATTGTCTTATAGCAGTCGTCTTGAAAGCAGGATGAAGGTGATTAACCATAGGTGTCCGGTGTAGTCAACATTACCCCAACTCAAATGGTATGGGTGCTTGAGAGGCAGTTTTTTAAGAAACTGTCTTTGACTTCGCAGAACACCAGTAGCTGACTACACCAATATTCCAACCAGGTCCTATACAATGGGGCCAACAAAATCAGAACCGCCAATTTTCTGGTGAACCTCATTCGGTTAAACAGTTACTTTACAAACCGGATTTCATCCAATATGTAGTCTAGGTTGCTCTGCTTGAGCATGACATTCGCATCATAGAAATCAATAAACTCCCGATGTATATTAGTAACGCACTTTGTTGATGTTTGGGTATTGTAGATCGAGGGTAGACTCTGATTGGCTTTATCTTGACAATGCCCAGTGGTTGTAACTCTGACTACACAGTACACATCAAGTGTTTATTTTTGACGTGCAAGTGGTAACCATCGGTTACTGGTCTCATCCAACTGGATTTCACTTGCTAAACGATAAGCGCGAGTGTTGATAACACGACAAAAAAACAGAAACACTAAAAACAGCCCGTTAAGAAAGGCACGCAATGAATACCCGGCCTGCTGTCCCAGGCGAAACTAGACAAGCTGCTTCGACATATTAAGACAACAGGTTGTCTGGGAAATTAAAAGGTTAATCAGGTCCCTTGAACAACGATGGTGGCGGATGAACAGAAATTCCATCGGAAGCGCTCAATCCCGTTGTGGATACAGATGGCCCCGTGTCCTAGGTGTATCAAATAAATTTGAACTGGCCCTCCAGGTTGGGGGTTGTTATTTGGGTTAACTACCCAACCATGGAAAAAACTTAATGTCACGAAGCAACCAATAGCCTAGGAAAGGACTGATTTTGTTGTTGATGACCCTGTTTAACGAAAAAAAGACAACGACGTTCGTATCTGCACCTGGAATTTGAGAACATTAAACAGGAAAGGGCCAAGCGAACAACGAGCGGAAGCCTTAAACTGCTACAGAGCAGATATTACTGCCATCCGGGAAATAAGATGGGATGGGCAGGCCAAAAAGAGTATGAAAACTTTGAACCGTGTTATAGGGATCGGAAAAAGCGACTATTCGGATGCGGATTTGTTATAAGTGACAGAGGGAAGAAGTCTTATGTTTCCAAGACATTCACGAACGAATTGTAGCAATCCGCATCAAGGCCAAATTCGCCAACATGAGCCTTATATGCGCTCACGCCCTAACGGAGGAAAAATATGATATAGCTAAGGATTGCTTCTATGAGCTCCTTGACAAAACCTATGAGCGACTACCGAAGTACGATGTTAAAATCGTGTTTGGAGATTTTAACGCAAAGGTAGGAAGAGAAGACATCTTTAGCAGTATTGTCGGAAAACATAGCCTACACGACAACACGTCTGGTAATGGAGTTTGGCTAATTGACTACGCTACGGAACGAAATGCCACTATAGCCAGCACACGGTTTCCTCACCTTGATATCCATAAGGGAACATGTTGGTTTCCAGATCAACGAACGGTCAACCAAATTAATCACATATCGATGGACAAGAGGCACGCATCCAGTATTTTGGATGTCCGAACATTCCAATGAGCTAACATCGACTCGGAACACTACCTTGTTGCAACCAAGGTAAGAATGCGGATATCCACCACGCCACAAAAATCCCGAAATACTGTGAAAAAATTTAAGGTCGAAAGACTGAAATCGCAAGAGACCGCCAAGACCTTCGCGACATGCATATCCCTAAACCACTCGATTAACACCGTACCAGCAGCATCGAATGTCGAAGAACAATGGCAACGATGCTAACAAGAAAATAGATTGGCCGCAACTGATGTGCTAGGTTTCTCGCGCCCTCCAGCAAAGATGAGGAATGCCGACAGATGCTCGCACCCAAGAACGAGGCAACTAATAGCATACTAGGACGGTATTGACATCATTGGTTGGACTCGACGTCATAGCCACGTTTGCTAGTATAGCAGCGGCAAAAAATGGGTTTAGCAGTAATTGAGGGCAAGACGAAGTATATGCTGTCAACACGAAAGGACACACAACATCAACGAGTTGGACAGAACGTCACCATCGACAGATATAACTTTGAGGTAGTACTGGACTTTGTCTATCTCGGCTCCGCTATTAACTCTGACAATATTTCGTTAAAAAATTAACGAAGACTTACTCTTGCCAACCGCTGTTTCTTCGGGCTAAGAAAGCAATTCGGTAGTAAAGTCCTTACTCGAACTACTAAGGTGATCCTATATCAGACCCTGATCATCCAAGGCCTGCTCTACGGCGCTAAAGCACGGACCGTCTCAAAAGCGGATGAAGAAATCCTTGGTCGATTTGAAAGGAAAATTCTTCGAAAAATCTTCGGTCCCGTTTGCATTGACGGGATATAGATTCAACCAAAACTATACGAGCTGTATAGCGACATGCCCCTAATCATGCCCCAGGTTCATTCCGGACTGTAGCGCCACTTAAGTAAGTAAAGTACTTTGTTGGCTACATATTCGATGTCGCCAACAGCGCGATCTCGAAAGAGGGATTTTACTATAAATCTCTCAGTCAGCAGTCTTCCAAACATTTCGCAAGGACTTTAGAGTTCAAATTCATTGCCGATTATCATTTTATTTTCTTAAACTTTGAAAAACAGTGACAAAATACGTTCGACATGCCTCACTTAACCTAGGATTATCCATGACATTCGTGATTCTGTACGTTCTTGCCCGTCGATAGCCTAGTTCTTAGAAGTGCTGGCAAACTACACCAAAGCAATGTGAAACAATGCTCCAGACGAAGATATCAAGCTAGAGATGAAAAGATATGGTAATCCTCTGTTCTTAAGACTATGCAGTAGCGAATGCCAGAGTCATTGGTCTAAAAAGCCTGAAACTGACGTATCTCAAGTATAGACTCTCGACAAGTTGAAGCTCGATAAGTAAGCAAAGTAAATAAGTAATGCCTTCGTACCTCCTTTGAGGAGAAACATAAATTTTAAAAAGCCCTCTATCCCTCTCCATCCATACATTTGCATAGGAATAGGTTTGTATCTGCAACGGCTCAACTTGAGTCATTTTTTGCCCAAAACCGTTCCAATAAATAATTCACTTTGTCTTGATTAAAACAAATCCGAAAAATACTCGATGATATATCTGTCTGGATCTGTGTGGAGACAATCCCGGATAATTTCTCATTTTCCCAAAATACATTTTGAGCACAACCCTTTATCCCCGGCATATACACAAGGATTGGAGTCCCCCACCACCTCCACAACATCAATGAGCTCATGCAAAGCGAATCGGCACCACGCGACACATATGCGTTCAGGGGTTATCCTCAAAACACAATCAGTTTCTGTGAACCCTTTTTCATATAACAGGAATAATGGTTTTCAGTTGCGGGAGGAGGATGGGCCTTCATATATTTATATGTAGTCCCGCAAAGCCCATCAATTTGTTACAGAAAGTCCTCGGCACACACAGCCAAAAGCGGAAGGACCATATCTTATGGTGAGATAAATGGCATCTTTAAGAGATGTACATGTGTGACGTCGTTTACCCCTTTGACTCCGTCCGCCATGGCGGGGGCTAATTCAATTGGATTTTATTGGTGTGCTTACTCAAGGAGTTATGCTAAGAGGCAGCGAGGATAGACTCTCGTTTTGGGGGACACCAACGAGGTGTTGGGTAATGGTTAATGGTGTTGCGCCTCAAAGTTTCCTCCAAAAGTTGCCTTAATTCCTTGTGTCTAAATTAATGATGAGGTGTCGACTAGGAAGAGGATTCTATGTTTGTCGCTAATCCTTCGGCTCAAAACGGGAGAGACAAGAAATTGTGAATAATTTATGTGCCTGTGTATGGTTGTAGACTTGAGATCTTCAGTAATATTAATCGCAAGGCTTTACACATTTTCCAGGCGAAGTAAGATATAGTTTTAGCAGCCGATTGACAGTGTCAAGGATAAGGGCATGAAAGACACCCTTAAAGTGGGCAAAGGTAGGGGGAGCCGTTTTTTGGGTGAACCACCATCAGTGGGAACAGAATCACCGGTTGTTATTTATTTGTTCCTCTGCTGTCGTCGTCCTTGTCGAATATTTAATTGAAAGGATCTAATCATATTGGCATTACGTTCGGGAAAGTTTCGAAAATGTTAAGCCTTGAGTTTTCAGACAAACAGCCTGATGGGATTACGGACTTTAGTTAATTAATTAATTTTTATACTCAGTCTTTTTGGAGGTAAGAAAGGCAGGGTAATGTGGAGGTGATATTAACTGAGGTGCACACTAAAGTATTATAAGAGGAATCTTACATTTGTTAAAGAATGGCAATGGGCTTTAGAGTAGGCATTCAAGGTAATTTCAAGGCTGTCGAAAAGCAGGGACAAAAATTCTTCATTTGATAATCTTCATACACAACATGTTGGGGTTTCTTCTTATTTATAAAGAACCATAACGTTGCAAACTAGTACAAATATTTCCTGTCGCTAAAAGTACAACAGGCTCGTTAGTACCCAGGGCAGAGCTTACTCACAACCATTCATGTGTACTTCTTGCACGATGGTAATAATGATAAGCTTTTCTTGACAACTGAATCTACTCGGATGATTTGTCAGATCATCCTGTCGGCAGAGGTCATAGCGACAGATAAGGGTAAGAAGTCTTGCGCCTTGATGATGCCATTTTTATACATTGTATGCCATTGTATTCCAAGCTTTCAAATATAAATAAGCATTATATGCCACAAGGACTGATTCTACAGATCCTGGACAAAGTTTTGGACGATTTACAAAAAGAGATCGTAAAAATCATGCTGGAAATTCTCAATGTTAGCAACCAGAGTTTGAAATACAGGGTGCGGCAAAATTACTATACATTTTGAATTGCACCCTATTCCGGATGAAGGAGTCATGAGGTGTGTGATTGGTCTCAATGAACACAGTTGGTGGTTCTAATGTTTTGATCCCTATCCCAGTCAGTCATCACCATGTGTTTGTCATTGAAGTCTTCTTTTCGTTGGCATATTATGTAAACGCAATACAGCGCGCCTACCGGAAATTAATTGCACTATAAGCCGCTTACTTCAGACAAGCCAGCAAGTCGAATTCTACACGATGATCTTCATTCCCATACCATCTGTACAAGTCTGCGACGTTTGAAGAATTCTCCGAAAACAAATCAAATTATCGGGGAAAAGCATGTGAGTGACTTCTCGAAAACGTTTCGGAGGATGAATTCATTTTTTTCAGTGATGAAGTCCATTTTCACTCGAATAAATGCTTTAAAAAACAGAAAACGCGTTGCTTGGTTGACATGACACAAGTCAAGAGGCTTTGAATTTACCTATGTCACAGTGTGGTATATTGAAATTCTTCAGCTGGGATTGTTGGATGCTGTTTTTTTAGAAACTAATGTCACCATAACAGTGATTTCATACCGTTTTGTATGAGGATATTTTTTTGACTTGATGAATTGGCTGATCAAATGTTATCAACTCCAGCTCTAAGCCATTTTGTCTTCACGGACGAGTATCTTGACCGTAGATAGAGTTTGAATTCCTATGTACAATCTTTGTGGAACCAGATGAGATCGGTTGATCTCTGTCTTCACACTTAGGCACATAATCCTTTACCAACACAGTAGTGAAAGAATTCCTAAGATGGTATACAAAGGTAATACTCAATCCCGTTGTGAATAGTCCCGTGTCCTAAAGGCATTCAATAAAGTAGAGCAAGGTTGGGGGTTCACCTTAGGAATAACTGCCCACCCATGGAAAAAAATTCTTGACTTCCGAAGGCCGTATGATGTTAAGATCGCGCAGAGGGACTTGCAGGCTGTGTGTTCTGAAATTACTGCTACAGAGTGTATCTCTTCGTGTAATTCGGTTAAAATCGGCGCAGGGACATAAGTCACCGAGCCATAAGTCCTGAATTGATTTTTCAGGATTTATGTTTCACTAAAATTGGACTTTATTCCCGAAAAATCAATTCAGGACTTATGTCTCGGTGTTCCACGAAAGTGGGAAATAAGTCCTGAATTGAATTCATGACTTATGTCTCACTGAAATGCGTAATTACTCCTGAAAAATCAATCAAATCAAAATCAAAAATCAGGACTTATGTCTCGGTGACTTATGTCCCTGCGCCGATTTTAACCAAATGAAACGAAGAGATACACTCTGTAGCAGTAATTTCAGAAGACACAGCCTGCATGGAACTATGTCTGGCAACGGAATATAAAGCCCATACGTTTGTGGAACGAAATTGCACCAAGGCCATCACACGGTTTACCCAAGTCGATTTCCATAAGCGTTCCGTGGGGAGAACATAGTCTCGGGCCACTAACTTGTTACAGCCAACCCAACGAACAATTTCGATTCAATAAAACAGTATCGAAGCTATTTCCCCTCCTGCGATATTACCTGTATATAGTCTTACGGAAACAAATTTGGCACACTCTACGATACTCTATGTTGGTGTTGCTACAACAGAGAATCAAACCCAAACCATTTGCGTGGTATTTCGTAGCAAAACAAAATTAGTAGTCACAGCTGATATAAGCCTTAAATCACAGGCTCTATACATATTATGCTCCTATATAACTTCGGCGGAAGCTCTACCAAAACATATTTTCAATTGTCGCATGTACACACATCCCCGGAAACTTTTTGGAAGCCTTTTACAAATCGGTCTCCTATCAAGTCTGTGCATTTACCTTAAAAAGTTATTATACATGCTGAACCTCTCCGCACAAGTACAAAAAAGCTTTATAGAAGAAGTCGCTTCCTGAAATTGAAAATTTATGCCTTATACAAGCAAAATTGTTAGTTGGGAAGGCAAGAATGCGGATATCCATCACGACACAACAAATGAGAAATACTGTGCAAAATTTGATGTCGAAAGACTACAATCGAAAGACTGCCATCGAAACAGACCGCGAAGTCTAGGACATATGGTGAACAACATACCACCAGCTAGAGTTCCTAGGTTTGATGAAAAATGCAGACAGATGCTTACAGTCAAGAACGAGTTGTACAAACAAAAGCTGCAGCTGAAGACGAGAGCTACCATTGAGCTTTATTGGCCTAAAAGGGAAGAAAATAGGGTTTTCAGAAAGTAGCAAGAGAGCACGAAAAACATGTCATAGAAAACATAGAGAGATCCCACTCAAAATAAGATGATCGTAAGTCTTACCGAAGTGTAAAGCGAGAGATACAGAGCGCAAGCAGAAACCCCTCGATATAAAAAAAGGGAAAAATTGTAGTTGCTACGCAGTCGATGGGACGATATTATGTAACCACATCTGCGGGCTGTTAAACCGAGACAGTCTCCCAATGTCAGCCAAACCGAAACATTCAATATAGGCAAGGACACTGAAAACTACCTACCAACCGATCTTGTTAATGTGAAGATAGCAAAACCTAAACTGAATCGTAACTAGGCTGCCGGAAATAAAGCCGGTAGAGTTGATTTGGTAAGCAACATTCACCAACTTATAAGCAAAAGTTTGGTCGGATTAAAGTATGCCTGTATAATGCAACCTTAGCATCTTAAGTCTGATCTAGAAAAATGGGGACCCTCTGAAATGCGCCAATTGCAGAAGCATAAGTCTCATCAATATCACCTACAAGATCTTATCTGCAGCAATATATGATCACATGAAACGGTTTTCCAATGGCCGAATAGACCAGTTTAGTTTAGCCCTGCAAAGTCCACAACTAATCAAATCTTCACACTTTGGTAGATCCTGGAAAAAACCCAAGAAATACAAACCAATGACCACTAGAGAAGAAGAAGGCAAAATTGGTTTAAGTAAATGCCTTTTAAACCCTCAATGGCAACTAGTTATCGTTGGGTAAATTGCCGAAAATGTCAGCAGATTTCTGCATATAGAGAGCAGGGTAAGCGTAGGCGAATCGGGAATGTTCGTCCAGAAGGTTCAGAATGAAATAAATCACGGTGCGCAAGTTGAAATGCGTTACAAAACTACAAAAATAAAGACGTGCATGTTACGTTCTGAACAAAAACTGTTGTGCAATGATATTTAGACCAACATTCAATCCCAGCATTAGAATTAAACACCAAATTTACAAAATTACCCATCCGCACAAAACACCCACTGCATAAATAAAAAAATTGAGGTCAAAACTATTGGCATGTGCTAATTTGATCGCCCTAAAATAGTCCATACCCTACATCCGGACAGCAGTGAGAGTACATACCAAAAAGTATTTACTTTTCAATTACTGTGTTAACCTAGCCCTTCCCTGTGCCGTGCCATTTAAATCCACAGCAGAGAAAACTCATATAAAACACTCGCGTCCTTCCTAGGCCAAAACTTTCTGGCGCTCTCTCCACACTCAGTCGACCATATATCAAAATAATGGCATCACGCCTTCGCTTTCATATCCGTTTTGGAAAAAAAGCGAAACATCATTATCGCCACGTGTGACATCACTAATCCGTTTTCTTGAAACGCTCCTCCACAAACACACACACCCTTCCTCCGGTCTTGTCTAAGGATTACTTTTCAATGCCACATTGAGAAAGTCGCAGATTGTAGTCGATACATCGTGCACAATCAAACGCACAAAGGGGGAATCGCATAGAAACACACGTATCCTGGGCGCAACAGTGACAAACATCCTGCCAAGAGATATATCGTTTCTTCTGTCTATCTCTATCTGGAAAACGAACATTTTGAACTTTCCATCTTAAGCCAACAAAATTTGCAGTGAAACTGCACCCTGCTGGGTGTTAGGGTGTCATTGACACGAGTCTACATCGAGGGCATATGACAGCCCTCATATTTCACACGGAATCGAAAGCAATAATTGCGAGCAGAGAGAAAACTATGACAAAAAACCCAACTGTTATCGATGACAAGCGGGTAGGTCGGACGCATAGAATAACGCCTGCACCAGCCAGCATCATAATAATTATCATCATCATCACAGCCAGCGAAATCCGATTAGAGAAGAGCGCGGTCCGCCCCACTAACTCTGGTGGCGATTCTCATTAAACCCAACTACAGCCAACACCGCACCGCACCGCTTCACTCACATTCACATCACGTCGAGTGACACCGTGCAGGAGGCATCAATCTATGCGACAACACATTTTGTTGACATTTTAATTAATACCCGCGCGGGGCCGTTGTCGGTCCGCCCGTTCTGAGATGAATAGATCTGTCCCGTTATTAGTGATTACATAGAAATTTTTTTTTTTTTTGTTTGTCACATTTTTTTTGTCTAGCTGGTTGCAGATGCGAGGACTAGCGTGAATGCCGAGCGTTGTTGGTCGGATTGTGTTCGGAAATATGATGACAAGTGCGGTGATTTTGAATCCAAACTGTGGGGGTGGGTGTGGGGGTGGTTCCACTAATGTGTTTGGGAATTTACAAATCATTGGATACATGTGTGCTTTTTCGTAATTTTAGATCGACCAATGTATCTCGATGTGTTTGTTTGAGTGCACCCATATGTGAAACCGACAAACGCGGCTGCCTTTTAAAACTGCAGCCCCCATAAAATTTTGCGAATTTAATTTTTAACGATGTAACAATATTTGTTTAAGGGGGCACACACAAGATGAACGCTTGTGTGATGTTTTGCGTTCGTTTTGATCTTTGGCGCTCAGCTCAGTGGAGCAGCGGGTCGGTCTTATGAGCGATGTACTGTTCGGGGAATGAAAGTGTACACAGAGGTTGTTTATCTTGAGCAAGAGTAAGTGTGAAGGAAGGCTGATGCAGAGATTTTAGCGATGCGTTTTGTTCCCATGGGGGTTTGCAAAGTTTTTGAAGGCGCCGATACGTGAATAATTTGTAAATTATTTTTAAAATTAAAGTTTCGTCAATCCGCTTCAAGGCAACATTTCAAAACAGAAGTCTTATGTAAAGTCATGCTCAAAAAGAGGAACAAGATTACTAAAGACTGTCTTAGTAATTTTCTTCTAAAGACTGCTTGTACGAGCAAATCGATGAAACTTATAAGCGACTGTCGCAAAACTGAGCCTTCGGAGAGGTTGTTGCCGACCCTGATGGAACAACGAGAATTTTTTCCATCGGTAACTTGAACAGATGGACGAGTGCGTCTCTAGAAATGCTATCGATGAATAAGTGGTGAGTTTATTAGTACTTCTTTCCAACTAACGATTTTGCTTCGATAAAGGACTATAGAAGCTTTTTCCCCTCCAGCAATATTACCTACAGGAAGTCTTATGGAAAACATTTGGCGTACTCTTAGGAAGCTATATACTTATTGTGGAGACCTGATAATACAACTTAAAGTGTCAACACTCAATTTCGGTCAAAGATGGCAACACTACAACGAGCCGACAGTAATATTCCTCTCCAGATGTTCATCTTCACTTGATTGATATTGTTTGACTTATAAAGACGTGACACTAAATGCAGTGTTGAAGTTTAATTTTAATCATAAAGATTCACAGGTTTTCACACTTATATAAGACTCCTTTAAATACTTTCAATAAGCCTTACAGGAAATTTTTTTTGGGCTTCTAAAAGCCTACAGAAGCAAATTATAGGCTTCGCAAAAAGTCTTTCCGAAAATATTTTCTAGACTTTTCGAAGTTGAAAAATAATATTTTTTGTATGATTTTCGTTTCGTTTTTACATTGCACTTACATGACCCCAACCAATAACATAGTAATTGCACCGAGTAAATGCGGCTGTTACTGGTGAGGCAATCCGCGGGATGCAGGTATTTGAATGAGTGGTTTAGTTAGCACGATCACCTATGACCCAAAAAAAAAACGAATGCAAATACGATGAGTTAGAGCAGAGCGCAAACATAGTAAACGCAATCAGTAAACACAGCTTGTATTGAATACCCATAGATCTAACTGAGTAGTTTTCAAAAAAAAAAAGAAAGGGTGCACATATTTAAAAAGTTCACGATCTTTTCACCTTTTTGCCCATCTTTCCACCTCTTTCCATGACTTAATCTTTATGACAACAAAATTATGCTGCGTAGTATGACGTTTGGTGAAATGCATGTCACATTATATTTGATTTTAATATAAGCCTTCGGTCGGAAGCTCCTAACAGGTTATTCTTCTGCAATGCTTCATGTTATAGTAACAAAACATAAATTAGTTATAGTAATAGAATTAACGCACGACTTAAATTCAAATTAACAGAAAATCGAATCATTAAACATTTTTCGAATTAAAAAAAAAATTATAAAAATAAATGTTTGTGTTGCGACGACTGGAACTTTTGCAAGGTAGTTCATTCCCTAAGATATACAGTAGTCATGGCATTTTAAGCCTTCAGTAATAAGCTCTATATATGTAATGCTTCGGATTAACTACGTGAAAAGCTTGACCGAAACATTGTAACCTATTGTTCATGTACACACATCTCCGAAAGCTGAAAAACAACCTAATAGAAGTTATACCGTCATAATTTCGGTTATACTAGTGAATTTTTCTGCACAATGTCTTAAACAGGCTTCTACCCAACAATCGACTGCAAAAATGCCCCTCTCGCTGGAGCAGCATCTGCATGTTTCCAAAATATAGATTCAGATCCAACCAGATGCCAAGCTATTTTACTACACTTTTACTCCCCAGTGGCTGTCCGTTTAGTCCAACGATCACCAGCTTGCGCCAGTTCTTTCTCGTATCCCTTGAGGTCTTAGACAACGGTGTCCTAAACAGGATAGTCTGCGATTTCTGAAAGTTGATTTTCAACTTCCAGTCATCAGAATACCTCTGAATTTTTCAAGGAACGCTGGAAAATAGTTCGAATGACCTCGACAGTAGGCGTTCCTTACGCGAAATCGTTTCGCATACGCAATTGGCTGAGTAAGACTGTAACACTGGTGTAAACGCTGAAGAGAATCGGCGAGTATACCGCTATCTCTTGCAGACCATTTTAATTCAAAAATTCGGTGGTAGAAGTTACATTGCAACTTTGACAACAAACGTTCTACCAGTCATCATGTCATGAAGGTCAGCTTTAGATAGAAGCCCTCTAGCTATACGGTATCGAAAGCCTTTTCTAAATCAACCAGACATGCACCCTTGCACTGTTTTTTGGCTTTGCCTATCAGCGATGAGTTTGGAGGCGTCATGGACACCGTCATGTTCTGCCTTGAAACCAAACTGTTTGTCTGGTACAATATTATTGTCCTCTGATCACTTAAGCAGAGCGCGATTAAGAACCTTTTCGAAAAACTTACTGATACTCTGAAGGAGGATTTTCGATCAGAAATTGACCGGATCTTAGTTGCTCTTTTCCTTTTTCGGCAGAGAATGAACCACAACCTTCCTCCACCACAATGGACAATATGCATTATTCAGCGCGTTGTGGAAGAGCGTGGCGCAAATGTCCACAGCTTCAGGGGTAAGTATCGCAGTAAAATGTTGGAATAACATCGACTCCAGCCGACTTTTTTATTTCTTTTTGAAATCGAAGATGATCTGGAGTTCGACCTTCGAGATTAACAGGGGACTAGATCCACTTCGCTCGGCGATGACGGCGTTTGTAAAGTTTTCGCCATTGAACCAACCACCTTCGTGATTAACACAGGACTAGACCCACTTCGCTCGGCGATGATGGCGTTTGCCAAGTTTTCGTCATTGAACCGGATGAAACCGTGGTTCTCTGATCGCCATTGCGCTAAGTCATTCCGGAGATAGAGATGATGAAGCGGGGCATCGTTTTCCAGGAAGTGGTTCGGGCGAATGATTCGATTTACCTTATATTTACTATCTGACAGTCCGGAATGAACCTGGGCCTCAACCAACATGCCTCTCCAATTAGCCCGGTCCTTAGCTAACTGCCTCCAGTTGCGCACTCCAAGTTGAGGTCGGTTTCTACTCGTGCGCGCCACTTAAGGCGAGATCATCCTCTACTGCGTACGACTTCTGGCTGGGAGTGGAACACTCTGCGAGCCGAATATATTGGTGTACATTCGTTATACATGTCCTAGCCATCTTAAACGTCCAATGCGGAGTTTTTTTTTACCGGTACGCTGTACAGCTCGTATAGTTCTTGGTTGAATATTCGTCTCCATAGCCCGTCAACGCAAACGAGACGGACGATTTTTCGAAGAATTTTCCTCTCGAATAAACCAAGGATTTCTTCATCCAATTTTGAGACGGTCCATGCTTCAGCGCCGTAGAGCAGGACCGGGATGATCAGGGTCTTATATAGAATCTCCATAGTAGTTCTAGAGAGGGCTTTACCAGTAAATCGCCTTTTTAGCCCGAAGAAACAGCGGTTGGCAAGAGTAATTCTTCGTTTAATTTCTGACGAGATGTTACTGTCAGAGTTAATAGCGGAGCGGAGGTAGAAAAAATCCCGGACTACCTCAAAGTTATATCTGTCAATGGTGAAGTTCTTTTTAATTCGTCGATGTTGTATGTCCTTTCGTGTTGACAGCATATACTTTGTCTTGCCCTCGTTTACTTCTAAACCCATTTTTGCCGATTCCTTCTCTATACTAGAAAAGGTGGCTATGACATCACGTTGAGTCCTACCAATGATGTCAATATCGTCGGCGTATGCTAGTAGTTGTACAGATTTTTGGAAAACTGTGCCTCTGGTTTTTGCTCTCAAGAATCAAATTGAAGAAGTCAAATGACAGCGCATTGCTTTGCCGAAATCCTTTTTGTTATCCAATATGTCGGTGGAGTCGTTTCCGACCCTGATGGAGCAGCGAGAATTCTCCATCGTCATCCTACATAAATGGACGCGTTTGGATGGTATACCAAAACTAGGCATGGCTCTGTATAGTTCGTCTCTATAAATGCTGTCGTTTGTGGTTTTGTAATCGATAAATAGGTGGAGGGTATCGATTTGGACCTCTTGGGTTTTTTTCCAGGATCTGCCGAAGTGTGAAAATGTTATCGGTTGTGGACTTTCCTGGCCTAAAACCACACTGATAAGGGATGATCAGATTCTTGATAAACGGTTTCAGGCGTTCACATTGTACGTTAGATAAGATATTGTAGGCGATGTTGATGAGACTTATGCCTCCGTAGTTGGAGCAGTTAGAGGGTCTCCTTTTTTGTGAATCGGGCAAACGATGCTGAGGTTCCATTCTTCAGTCATACTTTCTTCGTACCAGATTTGAATTATAAGTTGGTGGATGTTACTTATCAAGTCTTCTCCGTCGGCTTTATAAAGCTCAGCGGGAAGGTCGTTATTTCCGCTAGCCTTATTAAACTTAAGTTCATATATTTCCATCCTCACTTCACGTAGGTCGGGTGGTTGGGAGTTTTCGCTGCAGTTGCCAATATTGAATGGTTCGTTCTATCCGACAGCAGAATGTTGTTCTTCCATATCCTCATCATCGACTGTGTCTCAACCACGATATTTCCTTGTTCATCTCGACAGGATTATGTTCGAGCCTTGTATCCTTGGCTTTGACGTTTTTCTTCGGTAGAACTTGCGAGCATCGTTCCTGGAGTGGCACCTCTCTATATCCTCGATAGCGCGCTTTTCTTGCTCTTTTGTCTTATTTTTGAAAAGCCGGTATTCTTCCCTTCTTCTCTGCCTATAGAGCTCAACGGCAGCTTAGCCTTGTAGGCATCGTTCTTGGCTGCGATCATCTGTCGGCGTTCCTCATCAAACCAATGGTTTCTTACTATAGGGCGCGAGAAACCTGGCACATCAGTTGCGGCTGATTTAATGGCTTGTTGGCATCATTGCCATTGTTCTTCGACATTAGATGCTGGTGGTATGGTGTTAATCGAGAATTTTATGGATATCCATGTCGCGAAGGCCTTGGCGGTCTCTTGCGATGCAGTCTTTCGACATACATTTTTTTTACAGTATTTCTTGATTGTTGTGGCGTGGTGGACATCCGCGTTCTTACTTTGCCTGCCACAAGGTAGTGGTCCGAGTCGATGTTAGCTCCTCGGAATGTTTGGACATCCAATGGATGCGTGCCTCTTGTCTATCGCAATGTGATCAATTTGGTTGACCGTTCGTTGATCTGGAGACCGCCTCTTATGGATATCGAGGTGAGGAAACCGTGTGCTGGCTGCAGTGGCATTTAACTTATACGCTGCCTGGAAAACAGCCCCCACTGCCTTTATTTTTCCTGAGGATCCTTTATTACAAATAAACCGTCGTCAGAGACGGTTTCCCCCCGGATCAAACACAATAGGATGTCTTCCACTTGAAGTGGTTCTGTCCAAGCCATACTGAATCAACAACAAAATAACTCTAAGACATCGCTTGGTTTACGACTTCACAGATCTGAATGACTAGAAAGAAACTAAATGGACTTCAACGATACCCGCGACTGAGCTACACACACACTTGAATCACTTACAGGCATCACAATGGAACTGAGTATCATGAGGAAAGACAGACACCATCTAACCTATCAACCCATCAACATAACTTAACCTAGCCATAGAAAATTCCCTAGTTTCATCGACCATTGAAGAAATGTCTCCTGCCCACCAAAACAGTAGGAGGGATATTCATAACCCATTGACAGTATTACAATATTCTCCATTTATGCTCAGCGCTTCGAAGTCAAAACAAGGACTTTTCAGCGTATACATGTATATGGTAGTCTCTGGATGTTTTGAGAAGTAGTTCCTACCCAACACCCACGCAGTAGTACTCACTTAGCCACACATTAACAAATCTTCAATGTTTTTCAATACTCAGAGTCACATTTTGACTGCAGCTCATCAAAAGACCAAGCGATTCCATTATACATCACCCGGGAATGCCATTCACAGAATAATTAATGACATCTGTGACTCGAAACCTCAATCAACACCAGCAAATCAAAATATGTCCTTCCTCCCAAGAGAAACCCCTCTCTCTGTGGACAACGAAAAACTTCCTAGAACCCTCAGCATCCTCTATGCCATTTGTACGCACAAAAAATTAAAAAAAAATCACATTCACTCACTCACATCCTTTATTTCGCACATTGTCTGGACATTCAGATGAAATTGTCAAATTTGCGAATTCGTTCTAATGATGCCATTAGTTGGAATAATGATTCCAAGTTTGTTGTGAGGTCCTCCGCAAAACTCTCGAGTTTCATTCACCAACACTTGGGACGACAAAGTAACCAAAAAAAAAAAAATCCCGTAACCGGTACCAGAGGGGTGCAGCGAATACATGCACAACCATAACGAAACCCAAACAATAATAGTTTCCCACTTTTCCGTTTCGATAATTTTTCCAATAGGACCCCTCGATTGTTATGCCTTGCAATTCAATTAACAAGGATACGACAGGGTGTTGATGAATTGATTTCGCTCAGCCTACATGGATGCGTACTGCTGTTTGGTTTATCCTGTTTTTAGGGCAACCAAATGGCACAGATATCTTAAATTTTTTCGCATATCATATGCCCAGTTGTGTGACCTACCACCAGTCAAACAGACTAGGGCTTAATGTCCTTCACCCTGGTTATGTGTGATGGAAATGGAAATGTCAAATGTTTTATGCGATTCCCCGGGATTGGATGAATGAACCTAGGATAACCCCGAGAAGCCAAGCAGAAGCGACAATCTGTCGAGATGCACTCGTAAAATTATGTTGTCAAAGCCGGGGGTCGAGAGTCGTATCCTGGCGGGATATTATACACATGATTTTGTTGTTTTGTTTCTTCATTTCTGGTCGGGAATTGTGTGGCACTGTATGCGTGTGCAGATGCAATCAGGAACGCATGAACTTGCAGTCTTGATTTGCGAACATTATAAAGGAAGCTGGCTGTGAGTTGTAATAACTGTCGATTGATATCCTGGAGGGATGTTTCCTTCAATATTTACTTTTTTTTCATAATAGCAAGCAAAATATCCTTTTTTTTCTAATTTCACAATTCTATGCGATTTTTTTGTTGGGTAGTCTCGGGTTTGGTGCTGTTGGTAAAGCACCCTGGTGCGGGCTGTGGCGTATGCGCCATTTGAAGCGGCATGCTGTGTTTTAGAAAACTTATCCTTTCAGGATTTCGGTGTGTTTACATCAGAGACGTATTGTGTGCGTTGAATTTGAATAATGCACTTGAGTGCGAGTTGTTGTGACACAAAAAATTTGAACTGGATTTCTCTCATTCATTCCCTTCGAGTGCTGCCATTGAGAAGAAGATTTTCCAAGGACTCTAGTTTTTCGTCATGTGGATAAAGGGATGGAGAGAAAATTAAGATACTACCAAGGTACTCAACGGTGGGTTGGATGTTGATTCATTCAGAGGTAAATCGCTCTATGGTGGTAGTGGTAGACCACCTTGATGGGAGCGTGCTGCGAGCAATTTGTAGAAGTTGAGATATCAGTAAGGACCTCTTCGAAATGAATGGATGATCAAGAGTTGTTCAATGTCTCAACAGAGTGTAAACAATTTAATTTTTCTTTCTTTCGCAAGGGCCAAATGTGGTAATTGAGTTCTCAAGAATTGCCAAAATATTGCAACTCAATGAAGAAGGACAATGGGAAAGACTTGAACTGATTTCTTTATTTTGCGCGCCCGAAAATGTAAGCTGGCAGACAGTTTTTTTCTGGAATTATATGTCTTGTTTTAATGTTGGGTAGATCCTTTTTCAACGGATGGTTATCGTGCAAATCAATTTTTTGTTATCTGCGAGATTGTAATATCGATTAGGGGATTCCGCATTCTGGCAAACATTTTAAGAAAGTCCCACCAATGTATCCCAAGCCTATGAATGGGAGATCTTTCGAGTTAAGACAACAATTCAAGAAAATTCTTGATGAGAAGTTGGTCTTGAAAAGGATCAATAGGATCTCCCCTTTTCAGATGTCACATCATGGGTTATGATAGGTCTCCTAGGAAATAAACCGTGCACTTCGATAATATGAGAATCAGAGCTTTCGATTACGACATTCGGCCTTAGTAATCTTTGTTGATTGTCTCTTCTAAATGACAGCATAAACTCCAGTTCTTCCTCCTGGTAGCCAGAGTGCATACGCACTAGATTACCAACCTCTAGGCCACGGATAAATTCCCAAGATGGGGTTAACGGTGTTGATTTTGAACCTCAAACGGATACTAGAACGGAGATGATAGCGGATATGTTCAAAAAACCAACGGGCGCAGTTCGACGTGAATTCTATCGAATGAGGAACAGGACTGACATTTGGTGAAATTGGTTTTCAGGTTGGTCAACCTCGGTTATTGGATACGCTAAAATGTTAACCAGATCCGAAATGCCTACGGACTTGAAACATGCTTTCCTTATCTATCCACATGTGGTTTAAGCAGATGATACTTCGAACCGGAAAATTCCACCATTAGAATGAGGCTTAAGCCGTGGAATTTTTTGCAGCTATACGGACTAAGGCATTGGTTTTAGCAACAAAGAAAACATGGTTATAGAAACCATGAAATGTAATGCTGAAAATTAAGAGCGATAGATCGTGCGTCTCATTTTAGGCGAGGTAGGCTTCTACTGAGTCCCATTATTGGGTGGGATTCAAAGAATATGCGAGGCGGAATAATGGTGTCCATGAGCTCTACATGTCTTAGAACCTTAAACGTCCTCTCAACCAAGATTTTTTCAGCTCAAAACGACAGAAAGTATCCGCTTTTGAGGTATAGATCAAGACCGGGACGATAAGTTTCTTATCCCCTCAGTTGTCGGAATAAGTGCTATTATTACATCATTGCTTTCCTAGGCTGAAGAAATTGTGGTTACTTATTTAAGTACCGTTACAGTAAAAAATGAACCTTGGCCTCAACCAATATGCTCTTCAATTAACCTGATCCTTTACTAACTGCCTCCTGTTGCACACTTTAAGTGTGTTGATGTCGGTTTCAACTTGTGTTGGCCACTTAAGGCGAGTTCTTTTCTGCATCATCCGAGGTGCGTATTGGATTCTTAGAATCCACGATTCATAGTATTAGTATCCATTCGCTCTACATGCCCTAGCCATCTTCAATGCCAAATGTGGATTTTTTTGACTATGGGTATGTCTTGTACGGCTCGTATAGTTCTTGTTTTAATCTTCGTCTCCATAGCAAACGTGTCGTTAAACCGAAAACGGGACCAAAGATTTTTCTCTTAAAACGACCAAGGATATCTTCATACGGTCCATGCTTTAGCACCACAGAGCAGGACTGTGATGATAAGGATTGAGTAAGGATTTTATTACTAGTTGAAACAGCGGTTCAAAATACAAATTTTTGGCGCAACAGGCTCGTTTGTACCCAGGGACGAGCTTTCTCACAGCCATTTATGTGTGTGTGTGTACTTCTAGCACGATGGTGGGTCCTCCTGTTTTATGCCGACTCCGAACGGCGAATTTTAGATAAGCTTTTCTTGATAATAAATACTACTCGGATGATTTGTCAGATCACCACGAGAGGAAGGTCAGTGAAAAATCATAAATGTGTTGCTATGGCTGGGGATCGAACGCAGGCAATTCATCGCACTAGCCATCAATGCACTGAGCCCGTGAAACAGCGTTGGTAAGAGTAATTCTTCCCTATATTTCTCACAAGATCTTGTTTCCAGAGTTAAAAGCGGACCCAAGGTTGACAAAAGTCTTTGTTCTGTAAAAGAAGTCCGTGGTACGATTCATCTCTTGTCGAAAGGGGTGGCGCTTGCTTTAGCCGATACAAGCTATCTCGTTTGGTCCAATCTATGATGCCAACATCGTCAAATCGTGCATAGTTGGAGCGACTTCTGCAGGATTGTGCCCTCATGCTGGCTAAATAGTTTTGTACAATCAAGAATGACTTTAATGAAGGCAAAAGGCATCCTTGTCTTAATCCTTCCAAGAGATTGCTGCAGATCTTGATGTAGAAGCGAGAATTCACCATCATTATGCAGCACAGATCTATGAGTTCGGGTACTATACTAAGACTTGATAAGACTCTAATTTTCTCACGCGGCTTTGTGGACTCTTTTGGTCTAAAATAATGAACGGTTGTTTGAACGCCTGATTGCATACTATGGAAGATAGGAACACTTACTTTCAGGCGAGTTGATCCGTTGCTTTTAGTTGGTGAATATTACCTTCCAAATCATCTCCACCGTCTTTATAAAGTTTTGCGAAATGGCAGTCATTTCCGGTTGTCTTGTTATGCTCAAATTTAGATACTGCTGTGCACACTTCACTTATCACTTTTCACTTTTTCATGTCGTTCTCAAAATGTAATGGTTGGTTCTGTCTGACACCAGGAAATTGTTTGTTGCGGCTGATCGAATGGCTTGTTAACAATGTTGCCATCGTTCTTTGACAGCAGATGCTGGTTGTATCATGCAGTCTTCCGACACTCAATGTTTACACAGCAATTCTAATTTGTTGTGGCATAGTGGATATACTCCTTCTTACCTTGCCTGCAATGCAACAGGGTAGTGGTCCTAGTCGATAGCCGCTCGTAATGTCCGAACATTCAAAATGCTGGATGCGTGTCTCTTGTTTATCGCAATGTGAACAATTTGACTGATTCTTCGTTGATCTGGAGACCGCTTAGTTTGGTCATGACGCGGATTGTAACAAAACTTTCGCTAATGTCTTATAAGTGTAAGATTTTTTGCTTCTAGTTGTCTAGACCAAGCGCTCTATCATCCGCGATAGCTTGGCCATTAAAACGGAAGTTCGAAGGTCTTCATTGCCTTCTTATACCTGGGTGCTGGGATTCGAAGACCCTCTTAGCTGGAGCGTTATTGTCCATTCGCTCGATGTGGACGAGCCAATGTAGTCGACGTATTTTTGATTTTTGGACTACATCCACATTCCACATCTCGGTATAGCTCATAGAGTTCGCGGTTGTATCTTCTCCTCCATTCGCTCTCCTCGCGCACAGCACCGAAAATCCGCCGAAGTATTTTTGCTTCGAAGGACCCAGTTTCAGCTCTCCCTACTTGCTTATTGTTCAGCACTCGGCGCTATAAAGTAGAACTGCCAGGATAAGGGTTTTGCAGAGCACACACTTCGTCCTTCGAGTTAGAAGTTTTGATCCCAGTTGTTTCCCCAAACCGAAGTTGCAACGGTTTCCTAGGGTAATTCTTCGACGGATCTCCACAAGTGTGTCATTCGTGGAGTCTATGTTTACTCCGAGGTAGGTGAACTCTTTAAATCCTTAACTACCTCGGACGTTTTGTTCTAGGTGGTGGACAGATGCTTGTTTACTTGTTGGAAGCATGTACGGAGTCTTGCCCTCATTCACTTCAAGGCCAACAGATTTCGCCTGTTTTACAATCGCCGTGAACGCTTCTATCAAGGCACTACGAGAGCAACCGATGATGTATATATTGTCCGCATAGCCCAGGAGCTGGACGGATCTGTTAGAGATAGTGCCTTTCGTGTTGACACCTGCCCAGTGCACTTTCTGCTCCAGCACCCGATTTAAGATGTCGCATGATAGCGCGTCTCCTTGCCGAAATCCGGTGCATTTTTGGAATAGTTGAGAGGAGCTACTTCCGAACTGCACTTTGCAGCGCGTGCTTTCCAGCTTCAAGCGATACAGCTGAACCAATTTTGCCGGGATTCCGAATTCGGCCATCGCCATAAAGAGCTCTAGACGATGTATGCTTTCATGTGCGGCTTTGAAGTCGATGTATAGGTGATGAGTTTCGACTTGAAATTCGTCGGTCTTTCCAGGATTTGCCTCAGTGTGAACATTTTGTCTATAGTTGATCGGCCGGGCCGGAAGCCGCACTGGTACGTGCCGGTAAGTGTGTTGCAGAATGGTTTTAGATGTTCTCACAGTACGTTGGATAGAATCTTGTATCCGACATTAATCAGGGATATGCCCCGATAGTTCTTGCAAGACATACGATCGCCTTTTTTGTAGATGGAGCCTATGGAGCTGATAGTCCAGCAATCGGGCATGTTGTCTTCCACCCATACTTTGTGGATGATTCGGTGCATGCTCCCTACCAAAACAGCTCCGCTGGTAATCCATCAGATCCTGCGGCCTTGTTGTTCTTAAGACTTGTTATACCTAGGCGAACTTCTTCAATGCAAACTGGTTGTGGGTTCTCTTCTTGCGCTATCGCTTTTTTTACATGATGCCCATAAGCAACTGCTGGAAACGCTGATTAAACACATCTACCATTCGCTGTGATTCGGTAACTAGGTTTCCTTCGCAGCCAGTTGCTTGTATTTTTTTATAAAAAAAACCTCCGCATGTTGTTAAGATCGCGCGACTCTTTGATCTCTTTAAGTTGGGAAGCTGCGTAAGCCTTCTTCATTCTCTTCTTTCGCTGTATCTTCTTTTTCACAGGCTGTTCTTTCCCTCCCTTCTCCTGGCTCGATATTCGCTGCCCTTGCTTTGCGCCTTAGCGCTTTTTTGTGTGCATCTTCTGTCATCTTTTTCCTGTATACCTATTCATCATCATACCACGGGCTCTTTCTCGGGGGTGGCTGGTAGCCTAAAATGATTTTGGCTACCTCCTTGATGATTTCGCGATACTGACACCACCGATTCTTGGCGTCTGTCTGTGGTTTGTGAGTGCACAGGGGAGATTTTCATACTCCGGCGCTCGCTGTAGTCTATGGATACTCCAGGTGTGCTAAAGCGTTCAAAGTCGAATTCCTTCTTCTGGGAAGTTCACAGCTTCTTCTCGTTGGACAGTCGTCTCTGAATTTAGCCGCGATAAAAAAATGGTTAGAATCGACGTTTGCCCTAAAAATCAAAAATATGTTCTGACAATTTTTAAATAAGTTCCTTACCGAAATAACCCAAAACACCATTTTATATAGAAACAAATTTTTCACCACAGGACTTCAAATAGACTTCAATTGATTGTCAATATTTATTTTCTTTTCCATATGTCACCAATAGTCGGTTAAATATCCACTCTCCCAGATCTGTGTAATAACTTACCTCTGGATAAAACGCACATTTTCCATTGTTCCTGCCCTTTTTTGTTCCTCTTTCACAAATCAACTCCTTAATTTAGATGTCACTTTACCTCACAATAATAATTTACATAATTCATACCCATACCTACCTTCGTCAAATCTCACCCCCTAAGCAACCTTCGAAGGCTTATAAAAATATTTAACTAGATTCCCGCCGATATTATAATTCCAAACCATTAAATCGTTACCAAACTGATTTGCCTTTGTATCCTCTTCAACAGGATGCAAAAAAATCATGGAAAATATTAATGATTCCCATCCGCACGCATCCACGCAAAACATCCCGCCGATGTGATACACTGCGTAGTCGTCGTATCCTGAGGGAAACTTTCGCTTTTATCATTTACCCAAATCACGGTGAATAAATTATCGCCACACAGAAAAGAATGAAATTCCAAATCATTTCCCTAAATCAAATTGGAGAGGTATCTACAACTATACCGCGTATGCAATATAACAAGGATGTCATCCTCGAAAAATGATACAAACTGTCAACATGTGAACAAGGGAAAAAAATCTGAAAAACAACTAACACAACCGACAAAGAAACGCAAATGACCCAAAACAAGAGAAGCCAACAGCGATCCCTCTTCAAAAAAAAAAAATACAAGGACATAATAAGGACTTCAATTTTCCATTACGCACGCTGATATGATATGAGTGCGAGTATTCCCCCGGCCTATCCAGCCATTAAGGGGATGTGTCTCGCGCGTCACATCAACGGTATAAAATTACTACTGCAGATCCTCGGCGAGGATAACGAGCGGAATTTTAAAATACCCATCATTCAGATAAGGAAGCTGCGTGTATCTCTACAGCATCTTCCCTTCCTCCTGCTGGTGTAATGCATCAGGTAAGAGTGGTATTATGCAAAAAAAAAAAAAAAATAACGAACTGAGGGAAACCAACACGACCAGGAAGGAACAAGGAAAGACATCACATGAATTATGAAATGCGTGCCCTCTTCCTGCGATAAGGATCACCGACGACTTTTTCTTCCTTTTGTTTTGTTTTGTCGAAACGGTAGCAGAATTCACACGGGGAATGGGATTATTTGGCGCTACAAGCTACACAAACAAGGTAAGTCGACGTCCATGCGTATACCCTCTGCCCGACCGGGTGGGTATTTCGTTTCGTTTCTTCTTAAGTGCAAATCTGTGATTATCTCCTTTGGTCCTTGTTAAATTGATACATTTCATCGGGCGACAGGGCGACCTTTCAACAAAATCCCCTTCCACGTCATAATTCCTCTTTGACAGACACAAACTGAATCGGAATCGGAAGGAAAAACAAACAATCGCAATGTATCTGCGATATTTTGCTGCTACTACTGCCAGGATGTGTCCTGTCAGGCGATTGTTGTATGGATTCGAGAGTTTACTGCACCGAGATTGATGATGATATTGGGTAACACACATATGTGCGTTGGATCAGGTACACCAGGATTTTGGTTGTCCATGCGGAAAAGCATTACAAAAAAAAAGGATATGAATGAAGGACTGAGGGGGACATGTGAATGGTTGTCTTGTTTTTTTTTTATAATTTTTTTACAGGTATAACAGGGAATAATGGGCACACACAATACCTTTCGATTGCAGTCCGTTGCGATGAGTGTCAAAGAGCGGAAAATTATCATGAAACGAGCTGCAGAGAGATTGGGTTGGGCTAGGGTCAGACCGTCAGGGAGACCATGCTAATTTCTCACCCTCGGCCTCGGTTGATTTGGTCGATTTTTTTATGTGTTTGTACAATAAACACGGACGGACATTCGGTTGATAAGTGGCTGGCCATAAGGTTGATTAGGACGTTTTTTTTTTTTAATTTGTTTTGGATTGGGGTCTCCTTAAGACCGTTTACTGAGGAAATTTTTTTTCATTTAGTGCTTCACAATTAACCGTCCGGAAATGGTAATTTAAACGCCACCATTCCGGTGATATGCGCTAAACTGTTTTTTCTTGCTCGTTTTTATGAAAAAAAAACATGCACACCCCAAGGTTAAATATAAGGTGAACAGATATGAGCTCTTTTGCTGCACATTTGGTTATTGAGAACCGCATTTACTAAACGCATCAGTGGTTTGGTCTGGGATTTCGAAGTTTTTTTTATGGGTGCCAGTTGTCATAATCATAATTCCTGTAGTATTAACTTATATTCGGTATGTTGGTTAATAGTGGAATGTTCACAAACAGAGCTCTGATACGGTTATCCGTGATACTTGGTTTCATTGACTGCCTTCAATCCACAAAGCAATTATCTCCAAACCAAAACGACAATAGATGGGCACGCATCACGCACCTACCAACTAAAACACAAACACAATCTGAGAACGTCGACTATGATCATCTATTTTAGCAGCCATTAAGAGTCCGACTACAAACGCAGAGAACCAATAAATCGCACTTAATAGGAACTTCGCGCTGTACGCCTAAGAAAACCGATGATATCAAGAATTTTCAAAGAAAAATAAGGCTTGAGATTCTCCACTGTGCCCCTACCCTCCCATGTCGTCAACACCTAGTATATTTAGACTCACAACTTTATTGAAAGGGATATCCCAGCTCATTCCGCAACTTTCATAATGATAATTGTTTTGACAATATTAGGAGACTCAATGGTCCTTGGATGCATCTGACTTAGCTATGCGGTGTGCCATCAACAGAATTGTTCACCTGATGTTCCTTGGCTCTCACTTTTATGAATGAAAAATTTGGTTGTGATTTAGGATTATGTTCCGGCTGAATAGCGCGTAGAAAGTACAGGGTGGGCCGAATGAAGTCATTCGATGTTCTTTGGCCTTCAGAATATCGGTTGTGGCTAGCGCAGTATGTGTAGTTGCTCCGTCCTGTTGGAACCACATGTCCTCCAGTCCCAATTCGTTCAATTGCGGCCAAACACTCGGTTAACATGGCCCTATAGCTCGCACCGTCCACTGTTGTCTTTTGACCAGCGGCGTTCTCAAAAAAAAAATTGCCCGATGAATCCTCCAGCGTGAACAGCGCACCATGCAGTAATTTTGAACGGGTGTAATGGCTCCTCGAGCATTACTCGTAGATCTTCGGTGCCCCAGAAGCTATAGCTTTTCTGGTTCACGTACCCGTTGAGGTGGAAATGAGCCTCCTCGCTCATTATGATTTTCGTCAAAAAATCGTCCACTTCAATTATTCCGTCCACTTGTTGACTTGTATTCTACATCTGTCTATTCCATAAATGTCAAAACAGATTTGATATTGGCGGCCATTTGCAAAAATAAGAGCATCTTCCAATAGGATGATCTGTTTTGGCCTACCTTGAATAATGAAGTGACACGCTGAAATTCTACCTTCGATAACCACCTGTAGCTACATCTTAATAATTTCTCACTGTACCGCTTATCGCGATCATCGGATAAATCTTACGACTAGAAGTAATTGTCAAGAAAAGCTTACCTGAAACCCAGCCCTTCAGATCCGGCATAAAACAGGAGATCCGGCTATCGATCAAAAAGAACACACACGGGCACATGGATAGTTTTGAGAATGCTAGGACTTGGGTTCATTACGAGTCTGTTGTGCCTTTCATTGTTTTCATTATTTCGGGAAAATTATATCGGCAAAATGACAGCCACCAGAATTGATGACCACTCAATCAGTCTGGTATTTTTCATCACTAAGGGCTTCATGAAGTCTGAAAATAAAATAAAATATTTAAAAAAATCTGACGATCATGCCGTCCATTACAAATCGTCAAAACAATAGATAAGACGAACCTGAAATACAGCTCAGAATTTCGGTTTTCATAGCCAGAACTTCCAGAAATGGGTCCTGCCATTCTTGACGGATATTCTCTTTGAAGACTTCAAGAATATGATGCTTGTTGACATAGACCTAGACGTAGGTTACACGCGCTGTGGTCAACAGCACTTCTGCCTACATCTTACAGTCTTTTACCAAAATTCTCTGTAAAGACTACGTGATATGTCGTATTATCGATACTCCAGAGTTCTTTTTAACATATTCAACCACAGCTGCAATATACTCAGCGGACCAACTTCTCTGGGACAGGCCTGACCAGGCAGCTTCTCGTCTTCTCCCGCATATCTTCTAGGCGAGTGAGTGGCTTAACTTCCTACTGTTTCTATAGTTTATTTATTTATTTTTATTTTTTTTATTTATTTATTTATTTATTTATCTACCGAGCTTAACTCTAACAGATTTGGATTTAAATAATATTTCCTTTTATCATATTTACATATATAATTAAATTAATTCATAAAAATTACATTATTAGCGATCAGCGGATTTATTAAAGTTCAAAAATTTATCTTTTAGGATATATTTATATTTAAAATTGACAGTTTAAATTTTATTCTATCATCACACAAATCTATTTCAGTACAAACAGAATTAAAAAGTTTTATGCATTTTGTTATTGGTTCATGAAGACCATAATTGTAAAAATGCCTAGGATTCAATAACAAATTTCTGGTTCGAAGACTTCTTTCTGGTGCATATAACTTAAATTGTTCAAGGATATCGGGACAAATTATACGATAAGAAAAAACATCATAAATAAATAGTATACAATGAACATTTCGTCTTTTTTCTAAGGAATTCAAACCAATTAACGCACATCTTGTTGAATAAGACGGCATTCTGTCAAGGTTCCATTTCATTTGTCTTACAACAAATCTTGTAAAAGACTTTTGCACTCTTTCCAGTCGCATTTGACAATTCGCGTAGATTGGACACCAGACCATAGAACAATATTCAAGGAAAGGACGTACTATAGACATATAAACAGACTTAAGGGCATATGGGTTAGAGAACTCAGCACATGTTCGTTTCAGGAAACCAAGCATTGAATTTGCTTTAGCAACAACGTAATCGATGTGAAGTGAAAAAGAAAGTTTCGTATCAAAGATCACACCAAGATCTTTTATTTCAGTTTTTCGAGATATGCAGGTTCTGGATATTTTGTAGTCATAAATCATAGGGACTAATATACGATACACAGAAAAAGAATGACATTTATTTATGTTTAAGGTTAGGTGATTAAGCTCACACCAATAAACAAGTTTGTTTAAATCATTTTGAAGACGTTCACAATCATACATACTTTTAACACGCAAAAAGATCTTAAGGTCATCGGCATACATTAGGCAGTTAGCATGACTAAGCAATGAGGGGATTTCATTAATAAAAACATTGAAGAGCATAGGCCCTAAATGGCTGCCTTGGGGGACACCAGATAAGACCTCAATGAGCCTAGATTGAGAAAAACCAATTTTTACGTACTGCTTCCTATTGGAAAGATAACTCGAAATCCATTTAAGAAGCATCGAGTGTATGCCAAATGATTTTAATTTTGTAATAAGGATATTATGACATATTGTGTCAAAAGCTTTTGTGAAGTCGGTGAAAATAACATCCACTTGATATCCTGACTCCACAGAGTCAAAGAGATATTTTGTAAAGAGTGTCAAGTTGGTTGATGTGGACCTACCAGAAACAAATCCATGTTGTTGCAATGATATTTGTTCCTTTATTGAAAAGTAAAGTTTTTTTGTAACAATAGACTCAAACAATTTAGGAACAGCTGAAAGTTTAGAAATTCCACGATAATTTTCAACTTTTTGTCGAGATCCAGCTTTAAATATGGGAGTTATGAATGAAAATTTCCATTCATCTAAAAACATCCCAGACTCTAAGGATAAATTGAAAATTAATTTTAATGGAAGGCACAAGGATAAATTGCATTGCTTAAGCACATGAAATGGGATACGGTCTGGACCTGCACTTTGGCTAGTATTCATACAAGTTATGCCTTGCAAAATATCATCTATCGAAAGATTAAGTGATCCTAAACTTATATTGCCATTACATGGATTTATATTAGTATCGGAGGAGACATAATGATTCGAGTGATCGACATAAACTGACTCAAAAAACTTAGCAAAGAGCTCACAGGTTGAGTCAATACTACAGGAGACAGCACCTTCGAATTCCATATTTTGCAGAACACCATTCTGCTTTCTTTTGTTGTTTAAAAATGTCCAGAATGCTTTAGGATTCGTTGAAACATAAGATTCAGTGTTCATAACATACTGTTTATACAAGAACTTGTTCAAAAATTCATATTCGCGACGTAATTGGCAAAAACGTTTTTTGTCCAAATCAGATTTTGACTTTTTTTAATAATTTATATAATTTGTTTTTAGCGTTCTTTAATTTGATCAGCCTTTGATTATGCCACGGTAGCTTAAAATATTGTTTTTTCTTAGTCAGTGGAACGAACTGAGAAAATCCATAGTCTTATATACTTAAAAATGTATCATAGACTTCTTTAAGTTGAAGACCAGAAAGAACGCTCGACCAATCAATCGAGCCCAAGTAATTATTTAAGGCATTGTAATTTGCTTTTGAAAAATTATAAATTATTTCATGATTATTTAAATTAGATTTTAGTGATGACGGAAAACTGCATACTAAATCAAGACATAGAGCGATGTGATGAATAGAATTTCTAATTAATGGACATACAACTTCTTTGACTGTACAATTTAAGTTATTATCCACAAATATAAGATCAAGAATTCTATTTAATGAATTATGACAATAATTTTGTTGATATACATTAAAAGTAAACATAGTATCAATAAACTTGAACTCACATTCCGTTTTCAAATTATATGGAATTAAACATTTATCTTCATTTGAAAATGACCATTTAATATCACCAAGATTAAAATCGCCCAAAACAATAGTTGGGTGACCGAAAATCTGCACGGAATTAATCTGCGCCAATAACCCAGACCAAATAAAAATGGAATACCAGGCTTTTACACCCCATACAAGGACTCAAACCTACATCCTCCCTTCATTTGTGTTATGCGAAAAAGAAAAAGGGCCTTCTGCCAAACGCCGATTCTGAACGGCAAATTTTATAAGCTTCTCATCATAGTGTTACTCTGTTGTCAATTTCTGGATTTGTACCAGTCCAACACACTTAAAACTAGGCCACTGCACACACATCTATAATAAAATTTAAGATGACTGACGAAAAAAATGCTTCCTGGCGAGACATAATATATGCTGCGGATATGGGTAAATCAAAAATTTTATGAGATAAAGAGCTAAATTTCAACATTGTCTCGTCCACCAGCAAGGAGACCTTCTAAATTGCGACGAAAAGAGAAACTTAAGACCCTGAGAGCTTTAGTAAGTGGAGGTCTGAAACCGCGTACCCACTGATTCTGCTTTATGTGGTTTCGGACTATGAAAGCCTGCAAATAACCAAATCTTCAGATCCTGAAAAAAAAACACTATACCCATCACCTACCTTTTGATTTGAAATCCTCAGGCAATAAGGAATTATACAGCACCATGTCTACCTATTTCTGTATACCGCCCAAACTTACAGCAAGGCGAAGACGAGAAATTCTCATTGATTTCTTCAATATTGCCAATAAGAAGATTGTGTCGAACTCTTTAGAAACAAAGGTGGCCCAATTTTTCATCAATCTATGCGCAACATGACGTGTTGAGTTGAGCAATGGTTAGTGCGATGAACTGCAGCGCAGAAGTTCTGGGTTCGATTCTCAGCCGTAGAAACACAAAAACGGTTTTTCACTGGCCCTCCTCTCGTGGTTATCTGACAAATCGTCCGAGTAATTATTATCAATTGTCAAGAAAAGCTTATCTAAAATTCGCCATTCATAGTCGGCATAAAACAGGGGGTCTTGTCATCCTGGTAGAAGTACACACGCACACATGAATGGTTTTGAAGAAGCTCGTCCCTGGGTACTATTGAGTCTGTTGCTACGGAAATTTGTATTTTTTTTGCCACCATTGACAGATCTACCGTTGTAGTACCAGACTTTATCTACCTCGGTTCCGCTATCAGAGTTAATATGAAACGCCAGATATTAAACGAAGAATTACTCTTGCCAACCGCTGTTTCTTCGAGCTTAGAAGGCAATTCAGTGGTAAAGCCATCACTTGGACAACTATGGAGTACAATAAGACCCAGATCATACCGGTCATGACCTACGGCGCTTAGGCATGGATCGTATAAAAAGTCGGTCGATTTTAGAAAAAAAAAACTTCGTTCTGTTTTCGTTGACGTTCTTTGGAGACGAAGATTAAACAAAGAACTATACGAGCAGTACAGCGATATGCCTCCAGTCAAAATAGGATTGGACATATAGAACAATGGACACCAATACTCCGGCTCGGGGAGTCTTCGATTCTTAGCATGACGTCGGACGCAGTAGAGGAAGACCTCGTCTTAAGTTGCGAGCACAAGTAAACAGAAAACGACTTCAATTGAAATGCGTTACTGGAGGCAACAAGCCAAGGACAAGACTAGTTGCTGGAGGCCGTTTAATGCCGGACTGTAGGGTCACTTAAGTAAGTAATAAAGATGTCCAGGAGTTCATCTTTTTTCACGAACAGCATCAATTGGCGACTATGTCTTTCGAGTTGTTTTCGTCTTTGTATACCGAAAAATCGCCGAGCTTGGAGTACAGTACGTTGTTATAGGTGATTGAGAAGGGCTCTATCGTTAAAATTGCAACTATTGCGAATATGTTTGTTGTCAATCCGTCACACACGATATTGATAAACGAAATTGCCTCCTTATGATGATCTTCCATATTCGAAAAAAATCGTTCTAGTCAGCACTCTCCGGACTTGCACCAAAAGTCGATATTTTCTGCTTGTTTTCTGTTGTCTTGGAAATTTGAACCCTTGGAATGTCTTAACGATTCTTTTTCCTGAATATTTTATTTATTTGTGGGAATATGTTCGCCGTTCGGGCTACTGGTTATGAAAGCCTGAATTTCCCTTGCCCCAGTGCAAACTTACAGATTTTCTGCCATTCTCGGAATAATCTGTTGGAGATTTTTAATCAGCGACTTCAGTGTCCTAATCATCGGGTAGTATCTGTTAGTAAACTATTTGCGCAGCCACTTACGCTTCAATAGTAGTGTGCTTTTGAGCGTATGGAGTGCATCAATTGTTGGCGTTCGATACTTCTCCTTCCATGAGATACAACATCTCAGTCGAAAGCTGGATGCATTAAGTAACTTCTGGGTAACCTTTTATAACTCTGCCAATGCCATCTCGTTAGAAAAGAAACGCTGTTTCTTTGGTCTATGGGCAAGCTTTGGGCAGGTTCAAGCAATGGTTAGGACAAGTAGAGCAAATGGACACTGAAATTGGGAATCCGAAGGAGGATTGATCAATGCTATTGACGGCATTTGGGTAGAGATCCTGGTTTTCCCTTGACTATATCATCACCTTACAGAAAAAAGAAGTTTGCTGTGAAAAGGATCTTATTCAGCTGAGGATTTTGCCATTTAGGAAAAATAAAACATTAACATGTGTCCAAGAACCGTCCTTGAGCAATGACGGGCTTAGTGCCGCGCTGGTTAGTGCGATAAACTGCAGCGAAGAAGATCTGGGTTCGATTCCCATCATTCGGAGTCGCCATAAAACAGGGGTTCCCGCCGCCATGCAATTAGTATCCACGCACACATGAATGGTTGTAAGGAAGCTCGACACTGGGTACTAATGACCCTGTTGCGCCATAAGATAGTTTATTAGAGCCATGTGAATATTTTTTAAGTACCATAAAATGTAAAACATTGAAGAACCATGTGATTTAAAACTGATGATTGCAATAGAATAGTCCAACAGGAAACGATTCATTCCCAAAAAGTGAGTTTCCACCCGCCGCATAGTCCACAGAATGCCCACCTTCATAAATGCCTCCCCCTCTTCAATAAGTTAACCTCCCACGAAACATATCCTTACGAGTACCATACATCCGATAGTATCTGTATTTCTATTTCATTCCACACCATTGTGTATCGCCAAGCAGTTTGATTTCTCCCGGATTATTCGCCCACCCTCCATCCACTTTAACCACCCAATCGCGATTTGGTACATCAGCCAAACGACTCTAATCCCTGATCCTTCTACTATTATTGTCATTTGGTTATACGCGAAGATGAACATTAGGGGCGAGCCAAAGAATCAATAGCATTACACGCCCATATATACGCCGAAAACACTCTTTATAGCGGCATCGTTTCAAATCCCCAGATAAAAGGACGAAAAAAAGCACGAAACCGAACAACATCAAGTTCGATATTCCATTTGCGAGGATAAAATAAAATAACTGTTTAAGCAGCTAGCAGGCAAGCACACATCATCCCGAATTCGGCAGAGAGATGATATCACCATCAAAGTCAATTGTCTGGAAAAATGGAATAAATTCCCAAAAAGGACTCCTATCTCTCGAATGAGTATGTCTTTGATTTGTTATCCCTTGCTCTCCTCATGTGCGATGTTTGGAGAAGCAGAGCGCGCCAGCTACTTAGGCGAGATGATCTATGTAATGGGCCCTTAGTGCAGCTCAAGTGAAAGTAATTTATTTATTTTTTTTCATTGAGAATGTGTATACATACATATACATATAGAGCAATAATTATGACAGGATATGAAATGTGTTTGGCTGTTGGATATTGATCTGTAGTTATACAGTTTGGGAAATTGAAATTTGACAGAATGACAAACAGGCGAATTCAGATATTATGTATGAAGGTATTGTGAACCCTTCGTATGACTATTTTACTAAACCACTTAAGAATCTTTTGAGTCCTGGATGAAACTAGTTCGTAGCTTATACCCTCCTGATGGAAACTTCAAGATGTTACATGTCGGTTTTCGAAGTGATATATCTGGCAACAAGGAATGAAACCTTGCTTCTCCCTAAATTTATGTGGGCGGGGTTATTATTTCTGCCACAAAGAAAAGGACCTCCTGTTAAACGAAGATTCCGAATGGAAAATTTAAGAAACTTCTCATGACAGTGTTACTTTTGAAAGTTTCTGAGACTTTTGTAGAACTTCAAGCATTAAAAAAACTAAGGGGTTGTCACTTTAGGAATTTGAACCAGGGATTCCGTGTTTAGTAGTTTAACGCACTAACCACCAGCCCATTGCACCCACCCAGGTCGGTTTTTACTGTACGCAGTCTTCTTGTACTTTGCTTACGATTTGGTTGGGAGTCGAAGACTCTAACTGCCGAAGTAATGGTGTTAAGTCACAAATAGCGGATTGTGACAAACTTCCAAGCCAACACCAGATGCAAAATTATCCAAAAAAATCGGTGCAACTGCTAACATACGCCGATGAAATTGACATCATTGGCAGGACTCAACGTGATGTCATAGCCACGTTTGCTAGTATAGAGAAGGAAGCGGCAAAAATGGGCTTAGAAGTAAATGAGCCAAGACGAAGTATGTGCTGTCAACACGAAAGGACACACAACATCGACGAATTGGACAGAACGTCACCATTGACAGATATAACTTTGAGGTAGTGCGGGACTTTGTCTATCTCGGCACCGCTATTAACTCTGACAACAACATTTCGCCAGGAATTAAACGAAGAATTACTCTTGCCAATCGCTGTTTCTTCGGGCTAAAAGGGAAGTTCAGTAGTAAAGCCCTAACTCGAACTACCAAGGAGATCCTATATAAGACCCTGACCATCCCAGTTCTGCTCTACGGCGCTGAAGCATGGACCGTCACAAAAGCGGATGAAGAAATCCTTGGTAGATTCGTGAGGAAAATTCTTCGAAAAATCTTCAATCCCGTTTGCATTGACGAGCTATGGAGGCGAAGATTCAACGAAGAACTATATGAGCTGCACAGCGACATGCTCCTGGTCGAAATACTACGCATTGGACGTTTAAGATGGTTAGAACAAGTAGAAGAAATGGACACCAATACCCCGGCTCGCAGAGTCTTCGATTCCCAGCCAGACGGACGCTGTATAGGAAGACCTCACCTGAAGTAGAAACCGACCTCAACCAACTTGATGTGCGCAACTGGAGGCAGTTAGCTAAGGACCAGGCTAATTGGATAGGCATGTTGGTTGAGGTCCTTGTTCATTCCGGAATGTAGCGCCACTTAAGTAAGTATTTACGTAGTCACTTATAGTTCCCATACACACATTGCGGAGTAGGACTTTATTAAGAAAGTAGTAGAAGTTCAAATAAGGGCTTTGCTAAATCATGTTCTAAGTCCGAAGAAACAGAGCTGTTTTCAGAGTTAATAGTGAACCCAAGGTATACAAGGTACTTTACAACCTCAAAGCAGTACCTGTAGATTGTGACTTAGAGTGGGTGCTCAGTCCGATTGAATCTATGCCTCAATCACGATGCATCCCGTTTTAAAGCTAACTGTCTTTAGTTCCAGCTGAGGAGGTTTCTACTTGTGTCCACTACTAAAGGCGAAATCTTCCTCTAAAGTGTCCGACGTCTGCCTAGGAAACAAAAACTCTGCGGGCCTTAGTATTGGTCGTCATTCGTCTAATGCGGGGGTTTTCAACCATTTCTATGTCTTTGTGTAGCTTGTATCGATCTTGATTGAATATTTTTCTTCATAGCCCGTCAACGCAAGCGGGACCTGCGAATTTTCGAAGAAGTTTTCTCATAAAAGGACCAAGGATTTCTTCATCCGCTTTTGATACGGTCGATTAGCGCCGTAGAGCCAAAAGAGGGATTATCAGGGCATTGTATAGAATCTCCGTAGTACTTTAAGTGAAGGCTTTACTACAAAATTCCATTTTTTGCTCGAACAAACAGAGGTTTGTAGGTGTAATTCGATTCTGACGACAAACGGAACCGAGGTAGACAAATTCCGGAAATACCTCATAGCTACACCTGTTAATGGTGACATTTTATCCAATGCATCGATGGTATGCGTGTGTGTCTTACTTGCTGTCGGCATGTACTACTTTTACTACTAAGTCCATTTTTTCCACTTCTTCCCCATACTAGCAAACGTGGCTGTGAGATAATTTTGAGTCCAACCTATAATGTCAAAATCTTCAGCGTATGTTAGTAACTGCACCGATTTTTTGACGATTACGCAGTTGGATTTCGAGTTTTGGACATGGCTATACGTTATCTACCTTGCGTAACGCCTTTTTTATCTTCGAATTGAGGTCGTTTCCAAGCACTGACGGAGACGCGAGAATTGTCCATCATCATTTACAAAACTTGATATGCATAATTATATTTCGTCTCGTTAAATACTTTCGTATGCTGCTGTGAAATCAGTGAATAGCTGGTGGGTACCGGTTTGAACTTATTGAGTTATTTCTCATATCACTCAGAGTGTGATAATTTGATCAGCTGATCCTGGCTTGAATCCACACTCATATGGGTCAGGCAGGAACAATAAAACGTCAGATGATGATCAGGAGTTTTGTGAGGATCCTATCTTTTTGTAGGTACATAGGTCAATCGAGTCTGAGTTGGTGTATGATTTCCATCAAATCATATTCCCCGGTCCTGTATAGCTCGGTGGGAAATCAATCATTTCCAACAGCATTAACAAAAAAAACAAATCTTGGCGCAACAGGCTCGGTAGTGCGCAGGACTGAGCTTTCTCACAACCATTCATCTGTGCGTTTGTACTTTTTGTAAGACGGCGGGACCTCCTATTTTATACCGACTCAGAATGGCGAATTTGAGATAAGCTTTTCTTGACAATATATACTAAAGGGTGTTCCATTTCGAGGTTCCCTACTTTTTTAAAGAAAAAAACACAGAAAATTCAAATTTAATGGAGAATGTTTATTATCATTTGAAAAAACATTCTTTGGCATTTATTTTTTGAAGATAATGTCTATCAAATGTTGGCCGTTGCTACGTCGCAGATGGTCCATCCGTTGAGTCCAATTTTCGATCACTCGTTCGAGCATTTCGACTGGTAACTGGCGAATGACACGCGTGATGTTTCCTCCAAGGCCTGAATCGAAGCGGGTTTGTCGGCATAAGCTTTTGACTTTACATATCGCCACAGGAAAAAGTCTAACGGTGTGATATCACACGATCTTGGTGGCCAATCGACCGGCCCAAAACGTGAAATTATGTGCTCACCGAAATGTTCTCTCAATAAGTCCATTGATTGATGCGATGTGTGGGAAGTGGCGCCGTCTTGCTGAAACCAAATGTCGCCGAGATCACGAGCTTCAATTTCAGGCATCAAATAGTCGGTTATCATGGCACGATAATGGTCGCCATTGACGGTTACGTTCGCATCGGCATAATTTTTAAAGAAATATGGACCGATGATTCCACCGGCCCACAAACCACAGCAAACCGTTGTTTTTTTCTGGATGAAGTGGCAGTTCTTCAATCTCTTCAGGTTGCTCTTCGTCCCAAATGCGGCAATTTTGTTTGTTTACATACCCATTGAGCCAGAAATGGGCCTCTTCGCTAATCAAAATTTGTCTCGAAAACGTCGGATCTTCTTGTAACTTTTCAAGAGCCCATAGAGCGAAGCGATGTCGCTTGGGAAGGTCGAGCGGCTTCAGTTGTTGCACAAGCTGTATTTTGTACGCTTTCAATTTAAGATCTTGACGTAAAATGCGCCAAGTCGTTCCATACGTCAGTCCGAGTTGCTGCGAACGGCGCCAAATCGACTCTCTACGGTCTTCGTGTACACTCTCAGCTACGGCCGCTATATTTTCTTCACAGCGTGCTGGACGTGGTCTATTCGGTCGAGTATTATCCAATAATGAATGCTGGGTCTCAAAATGGGTGATGGTGTTGCGAATAGTACGCTCAGTAGGCCGATTATGTTGACCATAAGTTGAGCGAAGTGCACGAAACACATTCCTCACAGAACGTGAATTTTCATAATAAAGTTGAACAATTTGTAAACGTTGTTCACGCGTAAGTCTTTCCATTATGAAATGCCAAACAATACTAAACAAAAATAACATGACAGCATGACACGACTCACACGTGATCTGTCAAAAAAGGCTATTGAAAAAAGTATCTCTACTTGGATCACCCGTTACATACTCGGATGATTTGTCAGATCATCACGACAGGAGGGCCAGTGAAAAATCATTTAGGTTGGCAATCGAACCCAGACCTTCTGCGCGGTAGGTCATCGCCCTAACCATAGCTCCACTGAGACCGACAAGCGTTGTTTAGCTTAAATTTGGATGTTGCTGCTTTACTTGCGTAGGGCCTCTATAAGTTTTCGCTGTCGTTACCAACATTTAATAGTTCGTCCTGCATTACAGCGAGATATTGTTCGGCATCGCCATTAAACAATCGGAGATGAAGATATTCGTCGAACATTCGTCGTTCATCTGGATAGGATTCTTCCCGCGCTTTGTTTCCATGGCTTCAACGTATTACACTTTGGTAAAACTTGCGAACATCATTTCTTGAGTTGCACCTCTCTATATTCTCAATCGCCCACTTTTCTTGCTCTTGGTATTTTTTTTCTTTAAAGCCTGTATTCTGCCATTCTTCTTTGCCTTTAAAGCTCTTCTGAAGCTTTGCCTTTGATTGACTATTCCTCAACCTGTGGACTTCTATGTGTCCTTATGGATATCGTTTATTGCCCCGCCGCGCCGGCGTGGTGTCGTGTACGCTGTGTTTTCCAATAGTACAACTGTAGTTATTCTCTTTTTCTAGCTATGTGCTAAAATCTTCCAGCACAACTTTAACACCGTATACTTCAGTAGTCGCTTATAATTTTTGTCAAGAAGTTCGTACGGCAGTCTTTCGCTGGATCATATTTTTCTTTCGTTCAAGCCTGAGCGCATATTAAGCTTATGTTGGTGAATTTGGCCGTGATGTGGAATGTTAAAATGCGTTTGCTAATATCTTCAAGGCATAAGACTTCTCACCAAAGTCTGGATTTTATAGCTACACGGGCTGTAATAGGCTCTGTTTTCCGACAATACTGCTAAAGATGTCTTCTGTTCCAACCAATACATTTTAATCTCCTAGCTCGATTTCAACATCGTACTTCTGTAGTCGCTCATAGGTTTTGTCAAGGAGCTCGTAGAAGCAATTATTAGCCTGTCATCTCTTTTTTCCGTTGGGGCGCGAGCGCATATAAAACTTATGTTGGCGAATTTGGCCTTGAAGCGGATTGTTACAATGCGTTCGATAATGCCTACGAAACATAAGACTTCTTGCCTAAGTCTGGCACTCATAACAAATCCGCATCCGCACAGTCGCTGTTTCTGCTCGCTATTAAACGGTCTGTAGTAGATGTCACAGTTGTTCGTATTCTTTGAGCACGGCCCATCTCATCGTATTCATAAAAGCACTCACTCTAACTGCTATGGAGATCTTATATAAGAACCCGATCATCCCAGCCCTGCACTACGCGTTTATGCATTGACCGTCTCGATGAAAAATCCTTGGTCGACTCGAGAGGAAAATTCTTCGAAAAATCTTCGGTCCCGTTTATTTTGACGGGCTATGGAGACGAAGATTCAACCAAGAACTATAAGAGCTGTACAGCGACATGCCCCTGGTCAAAAAAACTCCGCATTGGACGTTTAAGATGGCTAGGACATGTAGAACGAAGGGGCACCAATACTCCGGCTCGCAGAGTCTTCGATTCCCAGCCAGACGTCGGACGCAGTAGAGGAAGACCTCGCCTTAAGTGGCGTGCACTAGTAGAAACCGACCTCAACCAACTTGGATTGCGCAACTGGAGGCAGTTAGCTTAGGACCGGGCTAATTGGAGAGGCATTTTGGTTGAGCCCCAGCGTCATTCCGGACTTAAGCGCCACTTAAGTAAGTAAGTATCTCATCGTTTTTCCTGGACGAAAGTAATACTTGTTTTTTAGTAGCTGCGGGCTTCGACTAGTCGCTTCACATTTTATTTTAATTTTATCACATTCCAGGTGCTGATATGAACGTCGTTGTCCTTTTTTCGTTTAGCTTGGTTAAAATAACAAAATCAGTGCTTTTCGAGGCTATTAGTGGGTTTATAACACAAATTTCTTCCGTGGGTGGGTAGTGAGCCCCAAGCAACTCCCAAGCTGGAGGGCCAGCCTCAATTTATTAGATACTTCTAGGACTCGGGGCCATCAGTATCCATTATCGGAAGAATTTGACATTGGAATTTTTTCCGCTGCAGTGGTGATAAAGGTCTATTTGCCTTAGTGTGGAGACACATTTTCCCTCCGTTCTCATATGCTGCCACCAAGACTTAAGGTAGAGACCCTATCTACCGTCAAGTTACTAGGCACTCGGCGGTCGCCACTTGAACGCTGAGAGTCGGAGTTGGCTCAATAGCTTTGATATTGATATTTGGTTTTTGAACATTTTAATATCTGCTCAGTGCCACGACCATTTTTTGATAAACGTAGCTTTTTGAAAGAAATTTTCAAAAAATGTTTGACCGTGTTATATGCTGAACTAGGTATCCCTGACTCAAATTTAGTAACAACATTTCTTTCAATTCCCCCCCTTTCCAATTAACGGAAGACCGAATTTGGTGCTAAATTGTAGGCCCCATTCGTATTGCAAAAATTATAGTTTTCCTCGCATCAATTGATGGAGAAGCTATAAGAAGAAATATGGCCGTCAACATCCAAATCCTTTCGTTTTTTTCTGTAAACAAGTTTTAACATGAGTGAGTGATCATTCCAGTCTTACTTTATGGCACTAAGGAATGGACCATGCCAACAGTGAATGAACAATTACTAAAACGTTTCGTGACGAAGAACCAGCCATGAACTGTAAGAGCTCTACAGCAACATAGACGTGATCAAAAAACTAGAGATTGGACGTTTGAAATGGCTTGGATATGTAGAGCTAGTGGACACAAGGACGATCATGAAGAGTGTTCGTATCACATTTTAGAATCCAAGTTAAAGTGCGCAATTCAAGGCGGTTTGCTGAATGCAGCCCTGTTTTTGTGCCACTTAATTAAAAAAAATTGAAAGGTTTCTCAGAGTAAGGCGCAATGATCTATCGGCCCATCTATCTCTATACATGTCTCTGACTTAAACTGCCTCACTTATGGGAGATTGGCATTGAGTTGTGGACTTGCGATCCTTAAAGTGTGCCCATTGGCCGTCAATGAATATTTTTATCTTAAAATTAATAAATCGCTGTTTTGTTGGATTAAATGAAAGGTGCGACGTTTAGTCCTTGAATATAAAAGGTAAATAAGTTGACTTAAGTTAAAAACTGCTACAATCGCGATATGTTTTAAATTAGAAGACCCGTGTTATTATTCTTTTATGTAATATCCACAGACCTTGTACTATTAATACTTTGATGGTAGCGTATAATTCAGCCACGGTTGATAAGAGCCATAAGGGTCTTATTTTTAAAAAAATTGTAAGCCTTTAATGAGAACTATTCAAGCTCATGATTCCAGTATCCGCTCATTTAGATTCATTTGTGATAGTAGGTCTGCTCAGCCATGGTGATAAGAGCCATAAGGGTCTTCTTTTAAAATTTGTTAACCTTGTATTCGAACTATTCAAGCTCATGATTCCAATATCCGCACATTAAGACTCCTTGGTGGCAGTAGGTCTGTTCAGTATGAATTACCTAGGTCATCGATTCAGTTATAACTTATTGAAGAGCTGGTAGGCTTTCGTTCGTACTCAACATTATCATCAGACTCGCATTGACAACAGATATATTCCAAACAATCACTCTTAGTTAACTACATTGGTCCATCAAAAAAAAAAATCCTCTCCTAATCAACACAAGCCTTGGTGGCTTAATATATTTTTTTTTATCCACCATTACGTACTCAATGAACGTCTACAAACATATGTCTTGTTATGGTAATGCAGCTTAAACTAAACCTCCTTCGGGTGATTCCCATGACATAATCCCATACGGCAATCACTCCCCTAACACAAGTTTGCCTCAATCCCGAATTTAAGGGGTGACATTGGTACACACAAAAAAATAAGAAGGAATAAAAAAAAAACCCAGCCTCAGCCTTTATCGAGATGACGAATTCAATTGTCAAAAGGAATCAGCACGTATTTATTTGATCTGTGGATTTACTCTTGACAATCGGTCGTCGGCAGCGTTGTCCTTTTCGCTATGCATGGGAAATTGAAAATTGTTTACCTTTGGGGTGTCCTTTAACCAAAAAAAGAAAAGTCCTTTGAATAAATAGTGGCGTGCACACACAAAGCTAAATCTAAGTGAATCCTTTCAATCGAATACGCTGCCGAAAATTACGAAATTCAAATATTTGCTGATTAAAGGCATCCCTAGGTGGGTGGGGGTTTTCCAATTCCACTATAAATAACTGCGTACCCAAACCTACAACGAGACTGTGTGCGGAGGACCATAATAATTTCAGAATTTCCCAAAGTGTGGAATATTACATGCCGCCTATAGCGAATAGCTCGCAATCACTTTGCAATTGGAATTTCCATCCGCCGTGAGTTGAGGAGGCTCACATATTGCTACACACGTATGAGGACGATCCCATTCCCTGGTGGTCCACCCACCCCCGAGTGCCATAAATTCCCTGTTGCAGAATATTAATTCTAGAATTCGGGCATTAAATCAAACCCAAGCCGCTGCATAATTATGTCGGTGGCTCCTGGGTCTGGGCGCATCAGAAGTTGACTATTTATGGAATGCGTGGAATTAATATTGCACACACGCCTACACAACAACACACAATCTCGTGTATAGGCCATTCAGAGGAACGACGATGAATTATTGCGCTCGGGAATGAGATCATTGGCTCCACCACACCGATAATAATTAACTGAATGTGTGGCGGTTAATTCAGGCTTCCTAGAGCGGTATACGCATTCGAGCTGGGACTATAGAAATAAACAACAACTGAAAAATAAAAGCATTGGTGGCTTTCGAGTTGCATGTTAAAATGTCCTTTTTTAAGGAGGTTAATTGAGAACTCTGCCAATTAAGGACACACTTTGCACTGTGATTTACTATAAGTTGGTAAGGTTTTTTTTTTCTTTTAAAGTTTGGGTTTGGTATAGATTTTTACAGATGAACCGATGCTATTTGAAAGAACTTCAGGGTCTGTAAATATGAGGGCGGTATCTATGGTAGAAGGCTTATATAATGGCACAGAGACAGTAAGACTGCGACATTAGCTTATAAATTATTCCAAAGCTATTTTTAACTGGTGAAAGCCTTAACCTATGTACTCTGCGAACCCTTTTAACTTTCTTTAACAAAGAGAGATAAATATTTTCGTGAAAAAAGTGACATTTACTACGGACCGTGTTATAGTGAGCAGAAAGAGCGACTATTCGGACGCCGATTTGTTATAAGCGCCAGACTTAGGCCAGAAGTCTTATGTTTCCAAGACATTAGCGAACGTATTGTAACAATCCGCCTCAAGGCCGAATTCGCCAACATAAGCCTCATATGCGCTGACGCCCCAACAGAGGAAAAATATGACATAGCTAAGGATTGCTTCTATGAACTCCTTGACAAACGCAAAAGTAGGAAGAGAAGAAAGACATCTTTAGCAGTATTGTCGGAAAACAAAGCCTACACGTCTGGTAACGGGCTTAGGCTAATTGACATCGTTACGGAAGGAAAAGCCACTATAGCCAGCATATGGCTTCCTTACATCGATATCCAAAAATGGACATGGCGGTCTCCAGTTCAATGAACGGTTATTCAAATTGATCACATTGCGATAGAAAAGAGGCACGGATCCAGTATTTTGGATGTCCGAACATTTGGAGCAGCTAACATCGAAATGGACCACTACCTTGTTGCAGCCAAGGTAAAAATGCGGATAACCACCACCCCACAGCAATCCAGAAATGCTGTGAAAAAATTCAATTGGCGAAAGACTGCAATCGCAAGAGACCGTCAAGACCTTTGCGCAAAACGTATCAATCAACCGAACAAAGGCAACGATGCCAACAAGCCATTAGATCAGCCGCAACTGGTTTGATGAGGAATACCGATAGATGCTCGCAGGCAAGAACGAGGCCTACAAGGCTAAGCTGCAGGTGAAGACGAAGCTGCCGTTGAGCTCTATAGACCGAGAAGAAGGGAAGAACAACGGCTTTTTAGAAAGAAGAAAATAGAGCAAGAAAATCGCGCGATCGGGGATATAGAGAGGTGCCACTCCAGCAACAATGTGTACAAGTTTTACCAAAGTAAAAAACGTCAAAGCCAAGGATACAAGGCTCGAACAGAATCCTGTCGAGATGAACAATAATGAGGATATGGAAGAACCACTTCTGCAGTTTGTTAAACGGCGATGACGTACAACATTACGCTGTCAGGCAGAACGAACCCCTCAATATTGGCAACGACAGCGAAAACGGCCAACCACCCGACCTGAGTGAAGCAAGGATAGCAATATCTAAACAGAAGTTTAATAAGGCTGCCGAGCTTTATAAAGCCGGCGGAGATGACTTGGTAAGTAACATCCACCTACTCATAAGCCGAATCTGGTTGCACCAACTACAGAGGAATCTCCTCAGCATCGCCTACAAGATCTTCTTCTATGTGAACGCCTGAGAATCGGCCCTTATCCATGTGGTTTTTGGCCAGGAATGTCCACAACCGATAAAACGTTCGCACTTCGGCAGATCCTGAAAAAGGCCAAGAAGTCCAAACAGATACCCACCACCTATTCATCGATTTCCAAGCCGCATACGACAGCATTTATAGAGACGAACTATACAGAGCCATGTCTAGTTTTGGTATACCGCCCAAACTCGTCCGGTTGTGTCGGATGACGATGGGGAAATCTCGCTGCTCCATCTTGGTCGGAAACGACCTCACCGACACATTCGATACCAAAAAAGGATTTAGGCAAGGCGATGCGCTGTCATGGGACTTCTTTAATAAGATTCTTGAGAGGATTGTGCAAAACTCACGTGCCAGAACCAGAGGCACAATTTTACTAAAATCGGTACAAGTAGATATTGGCATCATTGGTAACGTTTGCTAGCATAAGGAAGGAAGTTTATGCTGTCAATACGAAAGGACACAAAACATCGACGAATCGGACAGAACGTCACCATTGACAGAGGTAGTAATGGACTTTGAGGTAGTAATGGACTTTATCTATCTCGGCTCCGCTATTAACTCTGACAACAACATCTCGTCAGAAATTAAACGAAGAATTGCTCTAGCCAACCTCTGTTTCTTCGGGCTAAGAAGTCAATTTAGTACTAACGCCCTTACTCGAACTTATTAGGTGATCCTATATAAGACCCTGATCATCCCAGTACTGCTCTACGGCGCTGAAGTATGGACCGTCTCAAAAGCGGATGAAGAAATCCATGGTCGATTTGAGAGGAGAATTCTTCGAAAAATCGTCGGCTATGGAGACGAAGATTCAACCAGGAACTATAGGAGCAGTACAGCGACATGCCCCTGGTAAAAAAAACTTCGCTTTGGACGACTCTGGCTCGCAGAGTCTTCGATTCCCAGCCAGACGTCAGACGGAGTAGTGGAAGACCTCGACATAAGTGGCGCGCACAAGTAGAAACCGACCTCAACCAAGGCAGTTAGGCAGTTAGGTAAGGACCGGGCTAATTGGAGTGGCATGTTGGTTGAGTCCTAGGTTCATTCCGGACTGTAGTGCCACTTATCTTGCTCGATTTTTTGAAAAGTGGACACGCACGCACAGCACACACATAAACGTTTTTGGATTTAACCAAACTTTCCAACAACCATATATACAACAAAACCAAAGATGTGTGAAACTTCGCTTAAAATCGGTCAATGCGTACAGCCGTGAATCGGCAACAAACATTTTAAGGCTCAATTTGTATATACATATAGGATACCTAGGAGGATATAAGACAATTCCTTTTAGGGGGTACACCAATTTATATAGAGCACAGGTTGACTCCTTAATGCAGCCTTTTATGTATAAAGGTCGATGAAAAGTTTAAACTGTTCCATCCTGTTGAGGAATGTTTAAGGAGGTTTGTGAAACAAATTCTAAGAAATTAAGTCAAACCTTCAGGACAAGATATTTGGACAATTTTATTCTATTGTATTTTGCCACGCCTACATTTTGGGCGATTTTTGACAAAAACAGAAAAGAATTTCAAGAATAGTGTTGGAGAAAATTATTCGACAATATTGTTATTCATGTTTTGCTGCAGAGCAATGGCCACCATTTGGCCTGCAGAGCAATGACCACAATGCCCACCTTTCGGGGATGTTTGTTTTAACAACGAGGTCTGATAGTGCATTTAACACATCGTGGATTGTAGCCTTCTCGAATGGTTTTTTAAATCCATTTTTAGATGCCAGATCTGACAAATCATCCGATCAGTATTAACTGTCAAGATGTGCATATCTCAATTCAGTCGAACGGATTCGCCATAAAACTGGAGGGTCCGCCGTCATGCAAAAACATGAATAGAAAAACCCAAGTAGCTTGTTGGCCAAACAAGTTGCATTTTTATTTGTAAGGAGGCACAAAGCTTGCAGTGATGTTTTTTTTTGTTGTGCCTTACACTGCTTTAGTTTCCAGCATCACCTTTCATTACCTAATTGGTAGTATTTTCCAATGTCGACATGGTGTCCCATATAATATCTTTTGACCCGAAATCATTTAAAAGTTAGTCAACCTTGGTTTCAATGTAAGTGGTATTTACTGGGCTAAGGATGTCTATCTGTAGATATTTTTTTTTTGATTGACATTGACATTGACATCACAGTACTTCGCACATTTAACTTAACAATTTTATATACGTTTCTGCGAAGCCTTGTGGCTTGTCTGCTGAAGGTTGTGTTTCTTAAGGTTTAAATTATATAAGTAAGCTTGAGAGTGAAAGATGTAGATATTTTCAAAAAAAAAAACTAAGATAGTACATACAAAAACTTTATGGATAAGTTAATGACTTGAGTTTAATAAGAAATTTTTAATGTTTTTTTTTTTCTGGTATTGTAATTCTCTATGCTCACTAGTTCTCGAGGTAATTCGTTGATTGATGCTGGAACGCTGTATTGAAGTTGTCGTCTACCATAAACATTATAATTTCTTGGCAATTAAAGCATACCTTGGGCACGTCTTCTGGTGCTGATAACATGGTTTATTGGTCGAATAAAACGGTCATCGTCAAAGTACTCCAGTATCAGTGTCATCTTATAAATTTGCTCGACCTGAAGAACTTTGAACGTTCTTTCATCGTTGGGCGGATAGCTCGAGTTTATTTGTTTCAGCGCTGAGTTTTGAAGGCTTTGTATTTTTTTGATGTGGGTTGTTGCTGCGTTGCCCCAGGCAAGTATACCATTCCGTAACTTGGACTCAACTAGGGAATAGTACACTTGTTTTAAGACAGGAACCGTGGCATAGTACCGCAAAAGGGCCAATGCGTATAACGCCTTCTTCAGATCCATGCGAAGCTTGTCGATGTGTTTGCTCCATAGAAAATGAGAGTCAATGATAACTCCAAGATATTTGTAGCTTTCTACTAATTCAATAGTTTCGTTTGCAGTGTTCGGACAGGCATCATTTCTCAAGTATATTCTACTCTGTGTGGGCTTGAATTGTGGACTCCGGATATGTATCATCTTGGTTTTTGATGCGTTAATAACTAGACCGTTATCGTGGCACCATTTAGCTGCAGCATTCAACTCCTCCTGCATAATTCTCGTCGCTGTGTCGAGAGACCTGTGACGTACCACAATCGCCGTGTCGTCAGCAAAGGCAAAAGGAATGCTTTGTTTAAAAACACGAAGTAGTTCATTCGTGTATAGGATGAAGAGAATTGGACCAAGTTTTGATCCCTGAGGGACTCCATACTGCACGTCTCTTTTCTCACTCATCACGTCCTTAATTTTTACGCAAAACATCCTGTTGTGTAAATAATCCTTGAGCCAATCAGCCATTACTACTCGTATGCCAATTTGTCTAAGCGCTTCTAGTAACTTTGAATGGTTAAGAGTGTCGAAAGCTTTACTGAAATCCATGAACAGGTCTAGAACATGATGGCTTTTGTTTAAAGTATCATTGATACAGTTTACGAATTCACCTAGCAGTTTGCCTGTATTTCTGTTTTTTTGAAACCCGTATTGCCTTTTGTGAATAAGAGAGTGCTTGTCAATAAAAATCTGCAATCTTTGCGAAATTACGCCTTCCAGACACTTTTCAACTACTGGAAGTATTGATATTGGTCTATAATTGCTTAGTTGATTTTTAACTCCATTCTTATAGATCGGCCTCACGACAGCGGTTTTCAGTGTTGACGGGATTTCTGACTGTGTCAGGCTATGGTTAAACAGTTTACATAACGGGTGATTTTTTAGCTGGTTTGGTTTTGGCAACACTGGTTTTGACAGCTGACGTGTGTTTAGTACCTTGTGTCACTGTCAAACAGCTTCAGTTTGGTTTGCAATTTAACCATGGATCGTCTTACAAATGAACAACGCTTGCAAATTATTGAATTTTACTATCAAAATTCGTGCTCGGTACGAAATGTTCATCGCGCGCTGCTTCCATTTTATGATCGGCATTCTCGACCTTCTGAGCAGTCTATTCGGAAGATTGTGACCAAATTTCGCACCAAATTTACTTTGTTGCACATTAAACCACCAACACGTTTATGTACTGTGCGTAGTGAAGAAAATATTGCGGCCGTATCAGCTAGTGTGACAGAAGACCGCGAAATGTCGATTCGGCGCCGTTCCCAGCAGTTAGGCCTTTGTTACAGCACTACGTGGAAAATTTTGCGGAAGGATTTGGGCGTAAAGCCTTTTAAGATACTGCTGGTGCAAGAACTAAAGCCAGCCGACCTACCACTACGCCGAATTTTTGGTGAATGGGCTCTTGGAAAGCTGGCCGAGGATCCGCTTTTTTATCGAAAAATTGTGTTCAGCGATGAGGCTCATTTTTGGTTGAATGGGTACGTAAATAAGCAAAATTGCCGCATTTGGAGTGAAGGTCAGCCAGAAGCATTGCAACAGCTACCAATGCATCCCGAAAAAGCCACTGTTTGGTGCGGTTTATGGGCCGGCGGCATTATTGGGCCATATTTCTTCAAAGATGATGCGAATCGCAGCGTTACTGTCAATGGTGAACGCTACCGAGCGATGATAACAAACTTTTTTTTGCCCGAAATGGAAGTTCTTGACTTGCATGATATGTGGTTTCAACAAGACGGTGCCACATGCCACACAGCACGCGAAACAATGGCGCAATTGCGAGGCGAGTTTGGTGAACAGTTAATTTCACGTTTCGGGCCGGTCAATTGGCCGCCTAGATCGTGCGATTTGACACCATTAGATTATTTTTTGTGGGGGTATGTCAAGGCTAATGTCTATAGGGACAAGCCCGCTTCGATTGACGCACTGGAAGCCAACATCCATGCATTCATTCGTGAGATACCGGCCGATATGTGTGAAAGAGTATGCCAAAATTGGACTCAGCGGATGGGCTACCTGAGACGCAGCCGCGGTCAACATTTGCATGAAATTATCTTTAAACATTAAATTGCAAGGTTCAAACTATCGATTTAAATAAATATTTCATTCATTTTTTCGAATTTTTTGTGTTTTTTTTTTTTAAAAAGTTCTAAACCTCTTAAAAAATCACCCGTTAGAATAGGAGCAAATATTTCGGCGTGTCTTCTGATATCAACGGCTCTAATTCTATCAATTCCTGGCGATTTGTCTTCATCAAGGGAACTTATAATGGCACTCATTTCTTGGATATTTGTAGCATTAGCGAAAAATAGCGTTCTCTACCCTTGAATTCCTATGGTTCGATGTGATGGAGTTACAGTGATGAATAATTTGCGACGTCTGTGTAGAGAAAAGTTGTGCACAATTGTTGGATAATGTTTTGATTTCAATTGAAAAATTTTTAATCATCGTATCATCAATATTTGACCTTTTCCTTCCTAATATTTGGTTTATTAATCCCCAGGTTTTTCTAGGATCGGCCTTAAATTGGATGAATTGGTTCTTATAGAAGTTAGATTTTTGAGCTGCTATCATTTTATTTGTTTTGTTCCTGAACTTTTATACTCCCTTTCATAGGTTTTGTTGCCTCTATTATTTTTCCACCTTCTGTAGAGTTCATCCCTTTTTTTGCATTCAGTGATAAGGTAAGGGGTTGTCCAGGGGCTATTTAATCGTTTGTTTTGTGCTAGTTTGCGGACAAGTTTATTATATAACTTCTCGGCATCTTCTTCGTTACTGACTTCTTTCCAGTCTGCTTCCAAAATGAGCTCATTTACTTTGCCGTTGCATATATATGAAGTACTGACTGAAGTACTGATGTTGCTAAATCATCTGCTGAGTAAAGAGTTGGGTAATGGTCGGTGATACCACTCTCGTCACGGCGGAATCAATTTGTTTATCAACTCTGCTTACAAGGATGTGATCAATTATTGATTTCGTCCCCTTCTTAGGATCTACCCGTGTACATTCAGTAATGACATTCATCAGTCTCAGTGATGCTAACATCTCCAAATAGTCTTTCACATAGTTTGAGTTACAATCATTAATATTTATATTCATATCCCCCATCACAATCATTTCTTCATTTTTTCCTATTTGACCAAAACTATTTGCAATTTCATCAATAATTGATTTTTTACTTAAGCCTGGTGGTCTATATACTCCAACAACGTACTTTGTAATGTTTCTTTCCGTGAAGCTAATTTTAATATTTTCATATGATATAGTTTCCGAAGGTATTCGTTTGTGGGCTAAATTGTTCCGGACAAACATCATAATTCCTCCACCTCTCTTGTTGTTTCGGTTTACAAATTCCGGATTGAAACCATCGATTTCATATGAAAATCCATCACTAGGAAAGTTTTAGTTAACTAACAGTTTTCATGGACTTTTTTGTTGTTTTTTTTTGTTTTTGAAAATATGCCTTTTCCTTTAAGATGTTCTCAATGAGATTTTAAAAATTCTGTAAGCAAATCGTGTGTCTCCGCTCGCATCTAAAACTTAAGATCTGACCGTGAATACCCTTTATATGTTTTAGCACAGTGCGGGCGTTAAGGAAATTAGGGATAAGAAGAAAGGAGATACCGATGCACATTGGTTTTAAATGTCAGTAAGTTATAATGGAAAGGAAAAACAGAGTTTGGTAGAGCATTCCACATTCGTGTTGTTCGGTTTATGTACGAATCTCTATATTTCAGCGTACGTCCGAAGATAGGCTTGAGGGAAAACTGATTTGCATTCATTGCGTAACGAGTATTGCGGCTGAATTGTTGAATGGGAGGAATGCAGCTGGCTATTTCATTTGAACATTGGTTGTCAAAAAAGCGATAAAACAAGGTAAGGCAGGAGATGTTTCGACGGTGTTCGAGCGAAACTAAGGAGTTCGCTATTCTTATGTCTCCTATAAGTTTTTTCGCACGTGTTTGAATCCTATCTGGTAGGTGCAATGTTGATTTTGGTGCACCTGACCAGACATGGGCGTTGAATTCAAGTTTTGGGCGTATAAACGCTTTTATATATTGTTGCCAGATCAGAGGGGGTAAAATATTTCTTACATCGATTTAGGAAACCTAGACATTTCACTGCGTTTTTAGCGACTTCGAATATGTGGTCGTTCCAACGTAAGTCGTTACTAACACACATACCTAGCATGGAACGCTTTTCGGTTTCTTCGACGTAAGTGCCATTCATGGATAATGGCTCTAGATTTTGGTTACGCTTTAATGACAGAAGACAGCATTGTGTTTTGGAAGCATTGAATTCCACTCTATTAGATTTACCCCATTTGATAATGCTGTCTAGGTCGGAATTCAATGAGCCTAACATATTTTGGCGTTTAGAGTCCACGTTCGAAGGTGAGGGACGAGGACCTGTAAACGAATATGAGAAGCTGAGGGTACTGTCATCAGTGAAGGAATGAATTGGATTAGAAGTTGCAGACAGGAGATCATTTATAAAAATGAGAAAGAGAGTCGGAGACAAAACTGAGCCTTGAGGGACACCAGCATTTATTTGGTGAGTTACAGACTTGAAACCATCCAAAACAACTTGAATTGAAAATTTCGAAAGATAATGTCTAATCCACAGAAGAAGTTTTCCGTCGATTCCAAATGCACGCATTTTCGACAAAAGGGCTTGATGCCAAACCCTGTCAAATGCCTTTGAAATATCAAGCGCAACAATCTTGCTTTCGCCACCATGGTGGATTGATTGGTTCCACTTTTCGGTGAGATATGTCATCAAATCACCAGTAGACCTGTTGCTGCGAAAACTATACTGCCGGTCATTGAGACCTTGACCATTGATGACCTTGGAAAGAAGGGACGTAAGTGCAATTGGACGGTAGTTGGAGAGAGAAGAAGATTCGCCTTTTTTTGGTACAGGCTGGACAAATGCTGTTTTCCATCTACTCGAAAAAAAGTCCTGATGAGTAGGATAGATAGAAAAGCTTACGCAGTGGTTTTGCTAGCGTAGAAGAACACCTCTTCAGAATGATGGGGGATATACCATCTGGACCAGCGGATTTATGTATGTCAAGATCAGATAAAACTCTTGCAACTGTACGAGCACGAAAGTGAATTTGTCCCATAGAATGATCTACGTTCTCAAGTACAGGAGGAGACTGAACACAATCTGGCAATGTAGAATTGACTGCGAAATGCGCAGCAAGCAGATTGGCTTTGTCTAAAGAGCTGACAGCTGGAATGTCATTGTGAATGAGCGTCGGAATTGATGTTGATGCCGAATTTTTTATGTTTTTAACAAATGACCAAACGTTTTTACTACCTCTGGGACATTGTAGAATTTTTTGCCTCAACGTTCGGTCATAGAGGAATTTGACACGCTTTAAATGGGCATTACAGTCATTTCTGGCTTGTTTGAACTTTGCTCGGTTTTCCTCTGTTGGGTTGGTCTTGTACAACCGAAAGTTTGTCTCTCTCATCCTGATAGCTTCTTTGCAGCTCAAGTCATACCACCCTTTTGCCTTTGGTCTGATACTTTTAATTCTGTTGGGAATAAAAGATCTGATACCAAAGAGAATGATATTTGATATCATATCAGCAGCAGCATCCACGTCACTAGCGAGGAAACATAGTGACCAGTAAAAATTCCTAAAAAAAACTGTTTAATGCTTCCCAATTGGCTTTCTCGTATTGCCATACGGTTTTTTGGGGAATTTGCTCTTTAACTGTGTTGTTGGAGTACGAGAAATTTGTTGTTATGATACAGTGGTCTGACGAACCTAGAGGCGATAATACATTGATGATGTATTTATCAGGGGGAGAAGTAAGAAACAAGTCCAGGGTGTTGGCGGCTTGACTGTTAATATCAGGTATGCGTGTCGGTTCATTTACAAGCTGGGTTAGGTTATTTACCTCAGCAAAGATCTCAACATACCTTCCTTCGGGGGTTGTCTGTCCAGAATGTTGAAGCCACGTAGAATTGTGTACATTGAAATCGCCCGCAATGACGATTTCAGTGTGAGGATGCAGGGATACAATTCTAGAGATGGAGTCAGTTTGAAGATAAAAAAGTAAAAAGCTGAACTGCAAACACTTCTTCCGCTTGTAAATATGATACCAATTCAGTTTTTAATATCGTCCTATCATATGATGCTGAATCATCATTATTTATTATTTAAGTTCAAGGCTCTGCCCTATTATACTTCCAACATTTCGAATCGCAATCCTTAATTTTTGCCAAACCCATTGCAACCCAAACAGGCTTGGCACAAGCCTTTCTTCTGATCCCATGATGCTTACTATATACGAAGGGTTAGTAGTACCTACCCGGTGGAGAAATACCTGCCGCCTACTGTTAGAACGCTGGGCTTAGATTTTCCAACTTCAAACGAATGGTGCTCATGTGAGTATTAATATCCCAGCATTAATTTCCCGATGCTTGGAATTTCTTCAATTCATCCATCGATACCTTTAAGTTCTCTCAATTGGATTAAAATCATTCCCATCACCTAAGACCCGATATATCCGCCAACACACAAAGTACACACATACAAACTCCGCACACTAAGCTCACAGAATGGCCGTATGATGTTTGCACAATATTTCCACATCAGAAGTGTTGATCTCTCAATAAACTTGCTTGGCAATCTGATTAAAGCCGCCCTGAGAGCACATCCCTACGACTATGGCAATAGCAACAATCGCATCCATCAGCAAATCCATTCAATCCGAAACAACTGTCATCAACTTATCATTTCCCACCGCATATATACACTCAGCCACTCAGTAGTGTACCTCCGCACTGCATCTACGCACGTCTAACCACCGTCCACAGTTACCACAATGTGCGTCTAAACGTGTAACCAACCCAGCACAGGCAGTCAGCCGGCCAGCCCTGTGCCCATCTGGAGAATAAGTTCCCAATCGCACACGCACACAACAATGTGTTCCTCTCTCCCGCTCTCTTATTTAAATCCCAGAAGCATATGGTCACATTGTGTGTACCCAAAAGTTGATTCAACTTGCGTACAAATAGCACACTCCAGAGCAGAGCACCACGATTGATGATGAAAGCCAGAGCAGGAGCCCCTTTGTGTGTGCGAAATTCCTTTGATGATTCCATCCTCGAACAACTCGACCGGATAATTCAATCAAACAAATCAACCCTCTTGATTAGGCCGGCAAAACCAAGGTTGGTGGTGTTGTCCTGGTGGTGGATAGTTGTAGTAGCAAACTGCAGTAGCCATGTTGGATCTGACTACCATGATGATGATGACAGTGGTTCCAGAAAAACCGAACCGAACATCAAGTCCTACTTTGACTGCCGGGTTAATCTTAGTCTGAAGGTTCGTTTTCGGTTCCGACTATACGGTTCCTGGCTAACCGAGTGTGTTAAACCAGTCAATGCTGTTCCGTGTACTGTACAAGGAGCCTACAAAAATCCTGATGAATGGACATCAGCTGCAAACCCCAAAGAATAGGCCAGAACTTCCAATTTGGCCACAAGAACAAACCGGAGTGGCTCGCCTCTATATGTCGTTCGCTACCACTGTAACCATTTACCAAAGCCACACCCGGACTACCCGGCCGCACCATCTGGGCTGGAGCTGTCCGAAAAACCCAAAAGTTATACCGAAACGTGCTCGTACTGCAGGACGACGCCGAGGACGACGATGACGACGACGTTAGGTAAAAGGACGTTTCCTTCCTGTGCGAGCTGCCTGATGTTCGTTGAAGCATCAAAGGGGTTGATCGGTGGGAAAGCAGAGAGCATGTGTGTATAAGGGTAACCCAATGATGAGACGCACACAATGTGGGGTGGTTACCATTTTTAGGGTGCCGTCCTTGAGAGAGAGAAGATGAAAACTTTTTGCGTGCACACAAATTTCGGGTCAAATAGAGTACTGGCAGGCCTCTGTGGGCTTAAGGGTCTTGTATCGGTTCACCCCTAAATTGGCATTAGAGGCCAAGGAGTCTTGCCTCTTTCGTTCATTTATATGTGAGTGGTTGAACGCAGAAAGAAAATGCACAAGGTGTGTGAGTACACAAAACAGTCGAGGATATACTACATCCATGTGCATTGGGGAAGGGAGGGTGTGTGGCTAAAATATCCGATCACAGGACGATGAGGAGGATAATACGTAGAGTATCGCCTTGGGGCGCATGATGTAATTTTTGCCACTACCCAGATGGAAATTGAACTTTTCCTTTCGATTGAAAGGGAGAGGGGGATTTGTCAAAGGACTTTGTGCGTACAGGACTGAGAATAGAATGGTAATGCTGTTGATTGAAGGCAAGTATACTTTAGCGAGGTTGTTGAGGAAATTCAGACAATTGGGTGCTTAGAGTGGTTGGCTTAGATAACAGAGGGAGATTAGCACTTTCGAAGTTTGATGAGAGCCGATGTTGATTGTTTAAATAAAGCTGTTTGACAACACAAACCAAGGAGCAAACGGGGAATGCATTCAAGGATGGCTCTGCTTTGGTTAGATAGCGTAAACTTTTCTAATGCCCATGCAGACGAACCATATGTGTCCCGATTGACTATAAGGCTGTTTCTCATGCTATACTTAACTCAGCTGTTTTCATGGAAAGGGTGAAAAAATTCAAGACCCTTACAAAATAATCGTGGAACCACTAGAATCGAGTAAAGTTAAAATCGGGTAAGGCTGTTTGGCAACTACCAGTAACTACTCGTGTTAGGTTCTTCTGATTTTTTGGATGGTCTTCAGTAAACTGCAGGAGATAGTGCATGGATTATGTTGTACTACAGGCTACGTCATCTTTTCAGAAAATTAATGAAGAATTCATGAAAAATAACTCGACTCACATCTACACGGTTGGGTCTAAAAGGGATTATGCAGTGGGTGGAGATATTTTCTCCAAGATACTTAACCTAAGTATATCATTTCGCCTTCCCCGTCATTGTAGCGTTTTCCAGGCGGAAATCATCGCAATCAAAGAAGCCTTGTCTTGGCAGAAGAGGAATGTAATATTCACGAAGTATATTAGCATCTTCGGAGCATGACGTGACGGGTTCAGTGGCGTGATGGTTTGTGCGATGAACTGCCGCCAAGCGGCAATCAAATCCCTGGAAGCCATCTCGTTCAAATCGAAATCAGCCCATGAATGCCGACTGTCGCTTAACGTGATGTCGGAGCATTTTACCATACACCTCTTTTGGGTGGCGGGTGCACAGAGATATACCAGGTGTGGCAGATGAGCTTGCCAGACAGAGAACCACCCTTGAGATTCTACCGCCAGCAGATATGTTAGGTATGCCTCTTACTATATGTAAATTACAGATCGAACAGAATGCGTTCAAGGAAGCAAACCACAGATGAATAAACGGCACAACGTGTCAAATATTCAAGCGACCCCGGGATTACTTTAACCAGAAGCTCTAAATCTGTTTAACAATGCTGAACAAATCAATCATTATCACCATAATCGGTGTCACCACAGGACACTGTCCCATAGGCCTAAACCCAAGAAGATTAGGAGGAGCAGGGACCGGACTGTAGCGCCACTTAAAAAAAAACTAAGTTTCTGATCAAATGGTAAGGAATTTAAAATTAATGGTCCCCCAGGATTCGGACAAACTTCCCCAAAAAAAAATTAGTTTCGCTAAATACTCAATCATCTGAGTACCGCCGTACCTCATGTTTGCAGGTTTTGAGAAGGCGTTTGATCGGTTTAATCGTGAATGCATCTGAAGATCGCTTATTGCCAGAGGTATCGCCGAAAAAATTGTCGCAGTTATTAAAGGGTCTTACAGTAACGCAGGATGTTTCGTTTTGCACAATGGACAGCTTTCCGACACATTTGATGTGCGTCAAGGGCTGAGACAAGGAGATGTCTTATCACCAATTCTGTTTTTGCTGGCGATTGACGATGTCATGCCTGCCACGGTGGGTGAAAATGAAAAACATGGTATCCAGTGGAGTCTGTTTGACAAACTAATCCACATAGACTACGCTGACGATATATGTCTCAAAGCAAACAACACGGCTGGGTGAAATCAAATATGACATTCGCTGCATTTAAATGGGGAAGTGGCTGGCTTAAGGATCAACGTAAATATGACAAAAATAATGACAACAACAACACAAAAAAAAAACAAATTTTTGGTGCAACATGGTCGTTAGTACCCAGGGCCGAGGTTTCTCACAACCATTCATGTGCGCGTGCGTACTTCTAGCACGATGGCGGGACCTCCTCTTTAATGACGACTCCGAACGGCGTATGTGATATAAGATTTTCTTGACAATTGATACTACATACTCGGATGATTTGTCAGATCATCACGAGAGGAATGTTAAAAATCATTTAGGTTTTGCTACGCCTGGGAATCGAAAATAGACTTTCTGCGCGGCAGTTCATCGCACCAACCATTGCGCCACTTACGCCGTCAACAACAGCACACAACAGAAAAATGGAAATGCTCTGCAAACATCTCGAGCAAGCAGCAAGCCTTCGTTACCTGTTTTCTGCGGTATATTCTGAAGATCCGGTGACCGCAAATCATATCGAACGATGAACTATGGAAAAGGACCGGACGGAACAAATTGGGTGCCGACATCATGCAACGGAAGTGGCGTTGGAAAGGACATACTCGGAGAAACCTAACGACAATATAACCAAACAATCATTAGAATGAAATCATCAGGGTAGTAGACGCGTCTGAAGACCAAAAACAACTTGGAGGTCATCTTTCTTAAAGGAAGCTCGGTCCCAAGGTATTCAATCGTGGTCACAGCTAAGATCAGTTACGGCGAATCATGACAGATGGAAGGATCTTGTTGCTGTTCTATGCTCCAGGAGGAGTTGGAGCGACAACATTACAGGTGTTTGTTAAGAGGTTGGTTTTTCAAATAGAGATAAAACTGACATTTTGTGGTCGAATCGGGCAACTCTAATGTGAGTTATGTTCAGTTTGGTTTGCCATTTCATCATGAACAGGTTGACAAATAAAAAACGCTTGCAAATCGTGCAAACTTATTTCGAAAATAATGGTTCAGTTCGCAAAGCTTACCGCAAACTCCGTCCATTTTATGGTCGACATAATCGTCCGTCAGAGCAATTAATTCGGTTAACCATGGATCGCTTTCGCACTACGCTTACTTTGTGTGATAATATGCATCCGCAGAGACTTCGAACAGTGCGCACTAAGAAAACAATTGCCGCTGTAGAGCAAAGTGTTGATGAGAACCCGAAGGAATCGATTCGCCCCCGTAAACAGCAATTGGAGCTTTGTCCATCAACTTTATGGAAGATTTTGTGAAAGGATCTTGGCTTACGACCTTACAAGATCCAAGCTTGTGCCAGAATTAAAGCCGCGAGACCATGCAATACTTCGTGATTTTGGAACATGGGCCGAAAATGAGATTGATATCGATGCTGGTTTTCAACGCAAAATTTTGTTCAGTGATGAGGCTCAGTTTTGGTTGAATGACTACAGCAACAAGCAAAATTGCCGCATTTGGAGTGGAGAGAATCCACATGAGACTCTTGAGCAGCAATTACATCCACAAAAACTGACTGTTTGGTGTGCTCAATGGGCTGGTGGAGTCATTGGGCCATACTTCTTCCGAAATGATGCTGGAGAGTCAGTAACCGTCAATGGAGACCGGTATAGAGCCATGGTTACGGAATATTTTGTTCCCGAGTTGGATGGCATGAATATGGATGAGATGTGGTTCCAACAAGAAGGCGCTACATGCCACACAGCGCACGTCACAATCGATTTATTGAAGGAAACATTCGATGAGTGCATAATTTCGCGAAATGGACCTGTCAATTGGCCACCAAGATCGTGTGATTTGACACCATTGGATTATTTTCTTTGCGGACATGCGAAGTCGCTCGTCTACGCCAACAAACCAGAAACGTTAGGTGACTTGGAAGCCAACATTTGTGGCGTGCCCGAAATCATATTCAAGTTAATGGCATAAAATTATCCTTGCAACAAAGCCAAATCGATGGACATTGAAACGATTTTTTTGTGTTGCATTTGAATTCCAAAGTCTATATCTCTAAAAAAAAAAACACCCGATATATAAACTGTTTATTTTGGAGTTTATCATTTTTATAATTTTCCGAGAAAACCTTAAGGAAAAAGATAACATGCCGAAAGACTGCTTCATAAAGTGCCTCATCAAACCTAATGAGCGACGAAAGTATGCCGTTAAAATCGGTCCACAGAAGAGGAGATCTTCTGAACTGCGGCAACTACAGAAGCATAAGTCTCCTCAACATTGGCTACAAGTTCCTTTCTGCCTGAAACTGTTAACCAACAACCTGATCGGACTTTATAAATGCGGTTTTAAGCCAGGAGAGTCCACATATGGTCAAATCTTCACATTTCGGCAGATCGTTGAAAAAACCCAATAAGTTCAAATCGAAACCCACCATCTATTCAAGGATTTAAAGCCGCATGTGACAGCATTTATAAGGACGAACTATATAGAGCTTTGTATAGTTTTGGTATATCACCTAACTTCGTCCGTTGTGCAAGCGCACAACTCGAGGAATTTAGCTGAGGTCGGGTCTACTTGGAGAGGTTTGTTGGTTGAAGTCCAGGTCCATTTAGGACTATATCACCACTTAGTGTCCTAAAAATCATTTTTGGGGAAAAATTTGAGTATGCACCATTCCAACACACATATAAGCCTCAAAACTTAGTGTTTTTCAGAAAACTAACTTTTAAAAAAAATCCAGCAAGGTGTACCGGTAAATACGAGTTTTTGAAAAATCTAAGTCACTTATTTACCACTTTTTGGGATTCCGTGTAACTCAGAATATAAGAATTTGTGAAAATCTCAACTTGGAATTTCCGCGCCATCACAATACTTCCCTATACTACGTATACTGGGAAAGTAAAAAAAGTATCCGAACCAGACATTTGAACAACAAAGAAACAGAAATTCTTTGCTTTTTGATGTCGTCGGCAATTGAAAGTCCATCGCACTTATCACTGTGCCACGGGACCCTAAATGTCCCAAAAAATAAGATTCAACCACATGTATGATTCTAGATTAACTAATTTACTAAGCAAATCACTCCATTTCACATGTCCTCTTAGAACCACTTATTTACATCAAAGTGTTCCGATGTAGAACACAAACCTGGATAGCTAGGATTTCTTCCAGTGGTGCACTTTGATGCTGTTGATCCTGTTGCGTATAATGGGAAGTTGATCATGTTCGTTGTTGCATAATTACATGCTAACGTCAATGAATTCCAGTTCTTCATATTGCGATCGTGGAATTTAATTGCAGCACAGCCCACGGCAACATTTCTATCGGCCACCATGACCGTGAAGTGTCCAATCGTCTTACTGTCAAAATTAAGTTTTTTTTTAATGAATATGACTTTTGATCCTACCCGTCATTCATGCACCACACAGAGGTTCAATTGTCGGATTGACTGTATGCATGAAAAAAAAAATTGCTAACATCTGATTGTGAGTACTCTACCTTGGTGACATTGAGGGATATTTCCGGATCTGGTCCATGTTTGCGTCCTTATTCTCTCCATACCAGGAATCAATTTGTCCTAAGATAGAATTCAAATCAGAAGGATTGCCCCCACTCCACCACTTCTTGGCAATATTCTGCCCTGATGATCGGAACTTGTCCGTATTGTGGCACTGATCGTGACTAAAGACGCATCGTTTCACGTTCAATTCCGCCAGTTTGGCAAGTTCATCGTCCCATTGCATTGTGGCCATGCGCTCAGCAGACTCGAATCGTTCTTGTTTACCGGATGCGATTGTGTTTCGTTTGGTGTTATGAGAGTTCAAAATGGCGTTCTTTATTTCATTGGTCATCGTAACCATATTCCGTTCGGAGGGACATTCTGATCCGTAGTCCTGTGAAAAGGTTGTAAAATGTAGAAATAACGATATATGGGTATAGGATGTGATATAGACTTACTCCTTTGTTACCACACGCAATATGGGACCGTCCGGAACAAACGCCATTAGAGCAGTAATCAACGCCACTGACATAGCCGACCACAGCGAGAACAACAAATGCTTTGATCATCCTAGAGGTTTTTAGACACTGCTTATGCACTATTAAGAGCTTTCAATCTTATATAGAGATAAGAGCACGAACTGATTCATTGTTTTACTGCCTGTCTCGGGGGGGTTTGCCACAATTGCACAAGTGTGTATGCAATTAAAGAAAATTACGTTGCGGCCTTATCAACTGGGTTAATATTGAAGATCTGTTGCAGCAGCAGATGTTCTTGTGAACAGCGCAATTACAAAATAGATGAGCTGTGACGTACTGAGAGGTAATTTACTCACTCACTGGATCCGTACGAGTAGAGCTTTCCCACAGGCAGACTGGGAAATACGAGTTTAAAATTATGGCGGGATTTTCAGAATTGAAATTGCAAACATGAAGCTAAACATAATCGACCAAGAAGCAAGAACCATAAGAATATTAATAAACGGTCCGACATGAGTTGGATAAACTTTCCCAGATACATACTTAGGTATTGTTCACCAATTCATCTTGTTGACTTAGCGGCAGGTCATAACCACTATAATTGAATGATCTCTACTGATCCATCTGTAGGGTTTACTGAAGATTTTGAGAAAACACTGCTTTTTTAAGTAAAGATATTAATGAAGTCTTTTGAAATTTTTGACCGCTATTTCAAACATCTATCTATAATTTTCTATTGTTTTAAAATTATATTGATACAACAAACAAATTGGCTCAAAAGTCATCACCCGTTATAGTTTTTTTTTTCAGATGGATGCGTTTGTCAATTCAACTTTGACATTTAAAAAGTATATAACGGGCGTTTCCTTACATTTTGGTTTTTCGAATAGAGATAAAACCAATATTTTGTGGCCAAATCGGGCAACTCTAATGTCATTTCTGTTCATGATCGTGGTTGACAAAGGAAAAACGCTTGCAAATCGTGCAAGCTCCGTCCATTTTATAGGCGCTGTAAGCTTATATTTAGCTGTTTATTTTGCCTTTAGGCTTAAATTTGTCGGTTTTTTGGTTTTATATTTAATTTTTAATTACAAAGCAAAAATAGAAAACTTTGTAGTAAAACCAGTGGTAATACCGGTCATTTTAAGAAAATCTCAAATAAAACTAAATGTTATGTTCAAATAATATTTTTAATTCATTTTATATTTATTTTACTTATATTTTTATTATTATAAACATTAACAAAGGGAAATAAACCGGACGGAAAAAAGTTATAAACGAAACATCAAACGCCTAAAATGACCGGGATTGGAGGAATGGTTAGGTAACCCCGGTCACCCATTTTGGTAATGGCGGTCAATTTTTTTTATACACATAAATCACATGTGTAGCCAGACGGACTGTCCCAACCTGAGCATTCAGGGTGAACCCAGACTGCACAGCGTGTACACCTGTACCACATCTCATTGTTGCGCCCAAATTCTCCACAAATGAAGCATTTGTTGCTTCCATCTTCTATGGTGTCATCGGAATTATCATCAACAAGCATTTCAGCGCTAAAATCGGACTCGGATGTAGAATCTTGTAGAATCTTCTTCGTCACCTTCCGAATAGATTTTGGTTTGTTTTTAGACACTGGTAATATCTTTTTGTTCTTCTTGGCTTCTCTTTTAAGTTCTTTTTCTTCCAAATATTGCTTTAAAGGGGTCGATGTTAACAGAGTTGCGTTTTGTTTATCCCTGCACTTCCTTGTCTGATTAGCAACCATTTTTTTTTTTGGCACTGGAAGAAGATTTTTAATGCTTTCATTCAAGACAGCAAATGAAGTTGATGGGGATGGATAAATTGTCTGAGGATTGCAAAATTGGGACTAGAGTTTGTTCTTCATCCGATTTTTCTGTTTCCTTTAGCAACGCTTCAGATGGAAGGAAGTCTTGTTCAGAAAAGACGCCTGGATTGATCGGGAACATTCCTGTTGCTTTGAACCCAGATTCTACTTTCGCAACAGACGCAACGCTTGCAAAAGCTTTACGAAAAAGAGAGGCGAAGTCCTGTGGTGTTATTTTTTGTCCAAGATAAAACTTCATGTGCAAATTGCATTCGTTTCTATACGCTGCTTTTAGTGGACCATAAAAAACAACGTCCAGTGGCTGCATCCTGTGGGAGCTATGTGGTGGAATTGATAGCATAACAATATGGTTTTTGCGACAGTATTCGTATGCTTGAAGCATTATGTGGCTAGAATGGTTGTCCAGAATTAGGAGAACTTTCTCAAAGTTTGTTGGTTTAGCATGGATGACGAAGTGCTTTAGTCAATCAACAAATAGATCGTCTGTTATCCACCCGTTCTTCGAGCATTTATAGAGTGCTCCATGTGGCCCATCATGTTCAAGGCTTGGAGAGTGCCTTGCACGGGGAAAAATGAACATTGGTGGAATAAAACCCCCCGCAGCACTCATAGCACATAATGCCGTTATATTGCGCCCTCTCTCCCAGCTGGTTATAGATCCGACTCTTTTTTGACCAGTTTCTGCAAGAACTTTTCCAGGATCCTGGACGGTGGAAAACCCAGTTTCATCCGCTTTATAAATGTTTCTCGGTTGAAATTTATGTTTCTCCATCACATCCTGCAGCAACTGGTAGAATAACTCTACTTCTTTTCGATTAAATGCAGTGGCTCTGCTGAGGCTAGTTCCTTCGGCTTTCCGAATGGATATTTTATTTCTTTTTTTGAAGCCTTCAAGCCATTCCTTTCCAGCAGCTTTGGAGGACTTATTAAAGTTGTTAACAATGCCGTTTTTTTCCGCGTATTCGAAAGCTACCTGTCTCACTTGATACGATGTGCACCCATAAAAAATTTTGGCGAGATATTTGATCTGTGTTGCAATCTCATTTTCCTGGTTTTTATTGAAAACCGTGTTTCGTCCCAGAGATGGCTTACAGAAGTGTTTTTTTTTTGTAGGCGTTCTTGCAGTGTTGAAAATGGTATTTCAACTGATTTAGCTGCGGCGCGAATTGAAATACCTTTTTCAATTAGTTTTTTGGCTTCGTTAATAGCCTCCTCCGACCACGAACCTCTACAAGTCGTTCTAGACTTAAGCTTACCCATCTAGAGACACAAGCAAAAAAAAATTGTTAATTTTTGCATGAGTAAGGTAATGCCGGTCAGTTGACCGGCATTACCCATATGAAAGCGCTTAGCAAAAGAAAAGGACAGTGAAATTTTAACTTGAGCTATTCAATGTAAAACCGATTCAAAATATTAGTAAAATACATCACATGTAAAATATCACTGTATTTATAACAAATAAGGAAAAGTACTTACCCTCTATTTACTGATCAGCTTTTCTTATAACAAATTGAACAAAAACACTAAAAGATCTGTCACTGCCAAAGACCATAACAAAACTAAACAGTGGACAGTGTGGTATAAAACGAATTTTATTGAGCACTAACACATACAAAGAGTTGGTGAATAAATGGTCCCGTTCTCGAGCAACAAGGGTGACCGGTATTACCGACTGACCGGCATTACCCAATTTCACCCTAGTAACTTTTTTTGTTTTATAAAAAAGCTTATTCTAGATTATAACTAACTTAAGACTACTTAAACTACTTAAGCCTAACTTAAGACTACTTAAACTACTTAAACCTAGCTTAAGACTACACGTTTACTGTGTTTGATTATACGCATCCGCAAACACGTCGAACAGTGCGCACCGAAGAAACAATTGCCGCTGTACAGCAAAGTGTTGAAGAGGACCCGAATGAATCGATTCGCCGCCGTGTACAGCCATTCAACTTTATGAAAGATTTTGCGCAAATACTTTGGCTTACGACCTTACAAGATCCAAGCTTGTGCCAGAATTAAAGCCGCGAGACCATGCAATGCGTCGTGATTTTAGTGTATGTGCCCAAAATGAGATTGATATCGGTGCTGATTGTCATCGCAAAATTTTGTTCAGTGATGAGGCTCAGTTTTGGTTGAATGGCTACTTCAACAAGCTAAATTGCCGCATTTGGATTGAAGAGAATCCATATGAGACCCTTGAGACGCCATTACATCTACAAAAACTGACTATTTGGGGTGCTCAATGGACTGGTGGAGATATTGGGCCATACTTCTTCCGAAATGATGCTGGAGAGTCAGTAACCGTCAATGGAGACCGGTATAGAGCCATGGTAACCGACTATTTTGTTCCCGAATTGGATGGCATGAGTGTGGATGAGATGTGGTTCCAACAAGACGGCGCTACATGCCACACAGCGCACGTTACAATTGATTTAATGAAGGAAACATTCGATGAGCGCATAATTTCGCGAAATGGACCTGTCAATTGGCTACCAAAATCATGTGATTTGTCACCATTGGATTATTTTCTTTGGGGATATGTGAAAATGCTCGTCTACGCCAACGAAACAGAAACTTTATTGGACTTGAAAGCCAACATCCGTGGCGTTATTGCCGACATACGGCCCCAAATGCTCGAAAAAATTGTTGAAAATCGCACCTCTAGACTTGGCTTTATTCGAACCATCCGCGGAGGCCAGATGCCCAAGTACATATTTGAACGTTAATGGCATAAAAAAGCCAAATTGATGGACACTAAGAAGATTCTTTTGAAATTTATTTCAATTCAAAGTTCTATACCTCTAAAAAAAACAACCTTTACATACAAATACACATCAACAAGACATGAATCGCTATACTCAAAATATACTCAAAAACAACCCGGGAATAATTAGTCTGTGGTAACGGCACAGCTTTTAAAAACATTCCAGACTTATTTTCTCAGTGTTTGTTTTTAAGTCAGGATTTTGTCAGTCCTAGAGAGGTATCCGTCGGAGCGGAAAATTCTTCGATTTTGTACGATTCGAAGGATTTTAGCTTCGAGGTATTCTTCCGAAGAGCTATGAATATTTTTCGTGCAACTTTTAACAGCTAATAGCAATTCTTTTTCCGATTTCCTCCGACACAAATTCTTCGCGGAATTTATTTACGAATTGAAGTAAAGTGATTTTTTTTTGCAACGACACATTCCTTAAATGGAACTTGAACCTCCGCCCAAGTATGCATTGCGTAAAATTGTCCGCTCCGACGGATTCCTCTCTAGGGCAGTATGTCAAAAAGCTTTACATTCTTGAATCCTTTTAAGAAGAATTTTAGTCAGGAATGCGAAAATAGGGTATAGATCCCGAAAGATCAAAGTCGGAAAGATCTCCTGATTTAACTATTTCAGACTTTTTTGTGTGTTTTTTTAGGTTAAATGTTGCTTCAATAACTCATAGACCCTTGAAGCCCTCAAAGAGAATATCCGTCAACAGTGCGAGGAACTTTCCTCAGAAGTTTTGACAAGAGTGATTGAAAATGACGCACATAGTTCGGATTGCCGATATCTCTCGACTTAATGAAACGAGTGGTGGGTCCACGACTGGGTCGTATGCAACTTTCTCTTTCACAGGGAGTTAGTTGGACGTTTTTAACAATTTGGCCAAAATTTTTCCGACGGATAACTCGCTAGGACAGTATGTCAAGAAGCCTTAAATTCGTGAAGCCCTTTAAGAAGAATATTAGCCAAGAATGCGATAATAAAGTACAGGTTCCGAAAGATCAAAATCAGCGAGATCTCCTGATTTAACTATTTCAGACTTTTTTGTGTGTGTTTTTTAGGTTAGACGTTGTTTCAATAATTCACCTCGATACCCATGAGGGGACATGGCGGTCTCCAGATCAACGAACGGTCAATCAAATTGATCACATAGCGATAGACTAGCGCCACGCATCCACTATTTTGGATGTCCGAACATTCCGAGGAGCTAACATCGACTCGGACCACTACCTTGTTGCAGCCAAGGTTAGAATGCGGATATCCACTACGCCACAACAATCCAGAAATACTGTAAAAAAATTTTATGTCGAAAGACTGCAATCGCAAGAGACCGCCAAGACTTCGCGCAACGCGTATCCCTAAACCTCTCGATTAACACCATACCACCAGCATTGAATGTCGAAGAACTATGGCAACGATGTCAACAAGCCATTAGATCAGCCGCTACTGATGTGCTAGGTTTCTCGCGCCCACCAGCAAGAAACCCCTGGTTTGATGAGGAATGTCGACAGACGCTCGCAGCCAAGAACGAGGCCTACAAGGCTAAGCTGCAGGTGAAGACTAGAGCTGCCGTTGAGCTCTATAGGCAGAGAAGAAGGGAAGAACACCGGCTTTTTAGATAGAAGAAAAAAGAGGAAGAAAAGCGCGCGATCGAGGATATAGAAAGGTGCCACTCCAGGAAAGATGTTCGCAAGTTTCACCAAAGTGTAAAACGTCAAAGCCAAGGATACAAGGCTCGAACAGAATCCTGTCGAGATGAACAAGGAAATATCGTAGTTGAGACACAGTCTATGCTGAGGATATGGAAGAACCACTTCTGCAGACTGTAAAACGGCGATGACGAACAACATTCCGCTGTCAGGCAGAACGAACCATTCAATATTGGCAACGACAGCGAATGCTGCCAACAACCCGACCTGAGTGAAGTGAGGATAGCAATATCTAAACTGAAGCTTAATAAGGCTGCCGGAAATGACGGCCTTCCCGCCGAGCTTTATAAAGCCGGCGGAGATGACTTGGTAAGTAACATCCACCAACTCATAAGCCGAATCTGGTCAGAAGAAAGTATGCCTGAAGAATGGAACCTCCGCATCATTTGCCCGATCCACAAAAAAGGAGACTCTCTAAACTGCGCCAACTACAGAGTATAAGTCTCCTCAACGTCACCTACAAAATTCTATCTGCCGTAATATGCCAACAACCTGATCGGCCCTTATGAGTGGGGTTTTATGCCAGGAAAATCCACAACCGATCAAATCTTCACACTTCGGCAGATCCAGGAAAAAACCCAAGAAGTCCAAATCGATACCCACCACCTATTCATCGATTTCAAAGCCGCATACGACAACATTTATAGAGACGAACTATACAGAGCCATGTCTAGTTTTGGTATACTGCCTAAACTCGTCCGTTTGTGTAGGATGACGATGGAGAATTCTCGCTGCTCCATCAGGGTCGGAAACGAACTCACTGACACATTCGATACCAAAAAAGGATTTAGGCAAGGCGATGCGCTGTCATGTGACTTCTTCAATCTGATTCTTGAGAGGATTGTGCAAAACTCACGAGCCAACACCAGAGGCACAATTTTCCAAAAATCTGTACAACTACTAGCATACGCCGACGATGTTGACATCATTGATAGGACCCAACGTGAAGTCATAGCCACGTTTGCTAGTGTAGAGAAGGAAAAATGGCTTTAGCAGTAAATGAGGGCAAGACGAAGTATATGCTGTCAACACGAAAGGACACACAACATCGACGAATTGGACAGAACGTCAGCATTGACAGATATAACTTTGAGGTAGTGCGGGACTTTTTCTATCTCGGCACCGCTATTAACTCTGACAACAGCATTTCGCCAGGATTTAAACGAAGAATTACTCTTGCCAACCGCTGTTTCTTCGGGCTAAGAAGGCAATTCAGTAGTAAAGCCCTCACTCGAACTACTAAGGAGATCTTATATAAGACCCTGACCATCCCAGTCCTGATCTACGGCGCTGAAGCATGGACCGTCTCAAAAGCGGATGAAGAAATCCTTGGTCGATTAGAGAGGAAAATTCTTCGAAAAATCTTCGGTCCCGTTTGCGTTGACGAAGATTCAACCAAGAACTATACGAACTGTACAGCGACATGCCCCTGGTCAAAAAACTCCGCATTGGACGTTTAAGATGGCTAGGACATGTAGAACGAATGGACACCAATACTCCGGCTCGCAGAGTCTTCGATTCCCAGCCAGACGTCGGACGCAGTAGAGGAAGACCTCGCCTTAAGTGGCGCGCACAAGTAGAAACCGACCTCAACCAACTTGGAGTGCGCAACTGGAGGCAGATAGCTAAGGACCAGGCTAATTGGAGAGGCATGTTGGTTGAGGCACAGGTTCATTCTGGACTTTAGCGCCACTTAAGTAAGTAAGTAAGTTGTTTCAATAACTTATAGACCCTTGAAGCCCTCAAAGAGAATATCCGTCATCAATGCAAGGACAAGTGTGATGGGAATTGACATACATAAATCGGATCAACAATTTCAGCGTTGATCACTTAGCCAATATCTCTAGACTTAATGAAACGTGTGGTGGGTGAAACGAGTGGTGGGTGAAACGAGTGGTGGGTCCACGAAAAAACTAGGTATGCTGTTATGTTGGAACATATATGCTTACAGCATTTTTGAAGTTAAATCAAAATCTTAAGAGCCGTTTTCGATAAATTTGAGGTTTTATATAATTTTTATATGGCAGGTAGCGGTAATAACATGGCTAGAAGCAAAAAAAAAAAATGGCCTAGAATTAGAGACCATAACGGACAGATGGATCGACGGATCGACGTACCGACGGAAAGTCTTCCAAAAACCAGTTTTTTGGTTTCCGTCATCATCGCAATGTTAGAATAAATCAAAATCTCGAGGATGAATTTTTTTCACAAAAACAATGTCTTTCTCTTTATAAGAGAGAGTTGAAAATGGCGAAAACCGAATATCCCATTTGCTGAAAGAAATCCTTTGCAATTGGAAATACCTACCCTGTGTAGTGATAGATCCAATGATCCAATGAATTCTCGATTATGTTATTATCGCCCGTAATTTTCTGCTCCATTTTGTATGAAAGCCGGTTAGGATACTCCAGTTTCCAGAATTTTCGCAGTTCTGCATGAACATCAGATGTTTGAAAGAAGGTTCTTACATTACGAGGTAGAAGTGGAGCTCTCCTGAACAAAATCCATCCTAGCTTAATCTTCTGAACAACGGGAACGGGAGCCTCACGATGACGCACCAATTCTGGTAGCATGATATCGGCCAGTACATCACTGCCCTACAGCTGATCGATTTTAGCTGGCTTGTAAAATAATGGGTCTGCTAACTGCAAGCCGTTAAGGTGGTTCCAGTAAACAACGGAAAGGGTTCGGGCTGGGAAATGCCCAGACACCGACTTGAATACTAAACCTTGCGTGGTTGTTTCGAACTGGCTGTGGTACGATGATGTAGTCATACCAACAACCTTTTACAAGTGCCACTGCTGACCAACCCTAACCGGACACCCCAACATCAGTTGACTTTGATTTCAAATGGAGGAGCTGAACTGCAGATTCTGTGATGAAAGAGGCCTCGGATCCTGAATCTAGCAATGCTCGGAGTGGTAAACTGTGTCCCGAAGACGTCTTCACCTCAACTATTGCTGTGGCTAGCAAAACTTGTGTGTTGGTGTCTTGCGTAGAATGATGGTTCCTCACTCCAGAACTTGTTGAAGGTTCGTTTGATGGATGGAAAACGGGAGAATCGCTGTCAAATGTGGAAGTAGTGAATGTTTGTGTTTCATTCGGTTGTTGCACATTATGAGTGTGTGAGTAGTGCTTGGGTATGAATGCGAAAATTGATTTGAGTTGCTTGTATTATTAGAAGAGAGATGGTGCGAATTGTTTGGGTTATTGCGAGTAGAAGAGTGGTTGTTGGAAGGGGTACAAGGCGAAATTGCATTTTGTAAATGAGTAGGACTTGGGTTATTAGCAAAAGTGAATGACGTGGCTGTTGGTAGTAACAGCACCTACGTGCACTTGGACATTGTTTATGCTATACAGACTATAGGCTTAACAACTAGTACATAAGCCTAACTTGTTAAAACTTTAAATTTTATCGGATATACTCATTTTCAAGAACTTGTTGCATTTTCTGATAGCATGTTGACCTTTACAGATTTTCCACGCACAATTTGACGTGTTGGCTTGCGGGTAAAACGAGTTTCTCTGTGGCCCCTTCTGGACAGCTCCGATGGCATCTTCTCCTGCTGGAAACGGACTGCCTCCGAGTACGATATCGCGTTTCGAGAAATTGTTTTAATTCCCCAAATGTTGGTGTTTTCCTTGAAACTCAGTTTCTCCTCCCAAATCAAATTATCATCACATCCCAATGTTCAAGTTGGCAAGGCTATGTACTATTTCCGTTAACGTATTTAGTAATTTTTTTATGGTTTCAGATCGTTTCTGGGTTTAAGTCGTTTGGTTAAAAAGCACTTCAACTGAGTATTGACCAGAATACGCCGATGATCATACCTGTCTTTTAAAATAGGCCATGCTTTTGCATAATTGCCGTGTGAAATGGGTAAATGCAACCTTAGCCTTGTCTATTGCATCCAGAATATCACCGCGGTAATCGAGATATTCGTGAAACTTATCAAAAGTCTCCTATATTCCAGTACATTTGTCGTCTTCACTATCAGACAGCGCACCTATAAACCCCTGATACACACTGTTTGCTTACTTGCATCGACCTCTCCAATAACGTCAAACGACTCGACAAATATCGGGTTTTTCAATAAGAGCGCTACAAAAGTTTTTTTTAAATAAAACAAAAACGGTTTTGGTTATCAATGAAATTTTTTATTTCTGCGAAAGTACGTTCAATGCCATTATGTATGGAACTCGATTTCTTTTGCATAGCCACCACGGGCACGCTTGCAGAAGTCCAGACGCTGAACCCAGTTTTCGACGGTTTTCAAGCATAAATCGGCCGATACTGCTGCAATTTCACTTTCGATATTTGTACGAAGTTCTTCAATCGTCACTGGCTTGTTGGCATAGACCATAGACTTGACGTTGCCCCACAGGAAATTGTCTAACGGCGTCAAATCGCACGACCGAGGCGGCCAAGCGACTGGACCATTTCGTGAGATAACACGTTCTCCAAACTTGGTTTCAAATAAATTGATTGTAGCATTGGCTGTGTGGCTTGTGGCGCCGTCCTGATGAAACCACATGTCCTCCAAGTCCATATCATCCAATTGTGGCCAAAAATATTGGGTTATCATTGAACGGTAGCGATTCCCATTCACAGTTACGTGCCGGTCTTGATCATCACGGAAGAAGTACGGCCCAATGACGCCGACGGCCCATAAACCCCACCAAACCGTAATTTTTTCGGGATGAAATGATGACTCATGGAGCTCGTGTGGATTGCTGCCTGACCAATACCGCATATTTTGTTTATTGACGAAGCCATTCAGCCAGAAATGAGCCTCATCGCTGAAGATTATTTTTCGATGAAAATCCGAATCATTTTCAAGTTGTTGCTCAGCCCAATTCACGAACATACGACGCTTCTGGTGGTCAAGCGGCTTCAGTTCTTGCGTCAATTTAATCTTGTAAGGATGTAGGACAAGATCTTTTCGAAAAAATCCGCCACAACGATGTCACAGATATGCCCAACGCTTGAGAACGACGTGTGAGAGAAACGTTTGGGCTTTCTTCAACTGAAGCCTCAGCGGCAACAATATTCTCCACACTACGGGCACTTCTTTGACTCACTGGCACGGGAACATTTTACACTGTGCCTGGGGACTCAAATTTTTCCACTAGACGCTCAATTGTTGGTCTGCTAGGACGACTATGACGACCATAAATTGGACGTAGCGCTCTTAACGTTGAGGCCACTGACTCCGAATTTCGGTTGTAAATTTTAATAATTTCGACTCCTTTGTGGATCGCATATCTTTCCATCATGAAATGGCAAGCCCTACAGAAGAGAAATGTCGAAAGAGCGGCAAGAAATTTGGCGTCGTTTGCTGTCAATGTCGCTCAACTTTTGTAGCGTCCCTGTTGAAAAACCCGAAAATTTGCAGTACGACTAGTTGACCCTTTTTTTGCAAAATTTAAAACATCTTTCTCTAATTGAGTCAATGCTCGTGTAAGATTATTTTGTTTCATTTTAATTAAAATTTGCTTTTATTTTTAGAAACACACATAAATAGTAGATGTGAATGCACTCACTTGCAAATCTCTGCAGCTCTTGGTCCAGTTCCTATGTTTTATCCGATGATGATGTACAGGGCACAGCACAGAACATAACGCAAAACACAGCGAACAGATGATACAGCATACAGATGAATATCCAGAAACTCCACAAATCCAGGGTCAAATAATTGCATAAAATTGCTCACAAATTGAATTTACTTGACAAAAAACGCAAAAAAAACGATGTATACGCTTGAACTTTATTGCGCGATGTGGAGTGTCGATTGGAAAACTTTTCTAATTAACCAACTCGAGGACCAAATGTTCGGCTTGGAACAAAGAAATTTATCAACCGGTTTTAGGACAAAGAAAAGAATTCCGTAAAATGTTAAACAGCTAAATTTACAGAAATTAAATACCGCTTTCTCAGAACGTTATAAATTTAATTTAATTTAAGGTTTTATTTGTTTCAAACAATTTTGACGTTTACTAAAAATTTCTCAGAATGGTAATTTTATATAATTAATGTGACGCCATCTTGTGATTGTTAATATCGTAAACATAGCGCCTACGGTATTAAACAATTAAAAAACTTGACTATTTCCTTTCTCTTCAAATATATTTCGTTTTTTTTTTTGTACCGAAGCCCACCTATGAGTTTAAATCCATACATTATCCCTTCATTATGAAACAACCATTTGCTAATAATGCACCATTGTTCGCAGAAAGAATACAAATCAAGTACTTCCTTGCAAACTCCTTACTGAACCTGTTATCTTAAATCACTAATATCATATTCGTTTTGTTTTGTTTTTTTTTTGGTACAAAGGTTTTTTTGTTCTCTTAATATGAAGAACAAAAAACAAATTCCCTGAGATCCAATCTACATCCGCATTGTATGTTAAACGATCCTCTCTCCATCCATATTGCACATATCCACCATGCATCAGGAAAAATTCCTTTGTCTGTGCTTCTTGTGAAAACACATTGCACAAGAGAAAACAAAGGACACGAGCGATTACTTCACTTAATCCTGGCGCTTGGCCTTTGTAAACGAAAACTCGCCATTGTCTGTCATTGTTGTGTTTTCTAATTTCGAATTTTAAAAACACAAATATTCCACATAACCTGGGCGCAGAGGTATCCCGGAATCCCGTCTTATTTAAATCTCATTTAGGTGCACATTTGCACTCAGTGCACCGGCTGCAAATCCCAGATGATCGTTTCCAATGATCAGGTGACCACTAATCCAATGGTAAATGGGCCAGCGATAGGCAAAGACAACAAGGCGCTGAAACATGTGTACCTACTTATAAAGTATCTGATTTAGGTATATAGAATGATAATGATTATCGAAATGCAAGTGTGGTTAGATATAAATTCTACGAGACAACCGGTCTTCCTTTCACGACAGAGAATTTAGTAGCTAAGCGACAGAAGGTCTGTCAATGCGATGCGGGTTGTGCAGCAATGTCGGCGTACTTGAGCACGGTGCAAGGTCTTAAAGGCAGGGGATGTAATACTGGGATTGGGAAATGAGAATGTGTCGGAGTACCTCCAAGGTAGTGGAAAATAAAGGCATATGCTCATATGTTGATCACTTTGAGGGTGCATCTTGGAAGATCGTCCAAAGTGTAAAACTATTTTTAATTTGGTTTCATCTAGAGTGTACTTCGTGTATATGGTATATGTATATATATGATGTACAAACATGTTAACAAGTATTGGCAACTTTTCTGAAGGCTCACGGATATCTTGGCATAAGTTGCAAAAGTAGGCAAACATTTTTTTGTATTCCATCCCTGATTGAGAGCATGCGGATCGATAGCTTTGACACACAAGAAAATGGTTTTCAAAAAATACAACACAAAACTAATAGTTGTAGTAGTAAATGCGTAATAGTAAGGGCCCTGATTTAAATCCTGAAAATGACAGCACAGTTTTTTTCAATGCTTCACCTCTTAGGACAGTCTGACAAACATCCAAGAGCAACATTTATATGAGAAGCTTCTCAAATTTGCAGTTCGCATTCGGCATTGTACAGGAGTTCCTATTTTTTGTGGCAAAAAGTCTTGACGTCAGCATGAGTGGAGGGTAATTATGAAACTATGAAACTAATTCAAATATTCCATTTCAGGCGGTAGCGGAAGAACTTGCACAATGGAGTCACCGGTGGCGTCTACAGTCCAATAAGCAATACATCTAGGTAAGCCATGGCGATTAAACAGACGTAGTTGAGGATGAACAAAACGACCAACTCAGTGCTTAATCCCGTACTGATAGCCCCGTGTCCTAGGGGTATCTAATAAATTGAAACTGGCCCTCTAGGTTGGGAGTAGTGTTTTGGGTGGTGCGATTTAATAATGCCGAGCAAAATAAAGCCGAATTCCGAAAATTGCTAAAGCGTTATAGCGCTGAATTTTGGAACTCGGTGTTATTTCACAAAAATATGAGAAGACTACAGCCCGCTGAGCGGATTCTTTAATACCCTATCCCATCCCATCCTTATCCTCTAAGTGTTGGCCTTATAAAATAAACAAATTTATGGCGCAACAGGCTCGTTAGTACCCAGGGCCTAGCTTTCTTCTCACAACCATTCATGTGTGCGTGTGTACTTCTTAGCACTATTGCGGGACCTCCTGTTTTATTCCGACTCCGAACGGCTAAGTTGAGATAAGCTCTTCATGACAATTGATACTACTCGGATGATTGGTCCGATCATCACGAGAAGAGGGCCAGTGAAAAATCATTTAGGTGTTGCTACTGCTGGGAATCTAACCCAAACCTTCTCCTTTCGGAAACCTTCCACTGAGCCCGTGTTGGCCTTATGGCGATGAAATACAGAAAATTAAATTTTGTCACAACGTACTGTTCATTGTATGGTTCGACAAAAAAAAAAACACGCTTTTCTGCTGCATATGTTATGGCAAATCATTGTAGACAAACGCCTCCAAAAAGTGTGTGTTGGTTTAAATGATAAATGCACGGTATGTTAGTATTATCATAACCAAGGATCTTGAATCAAAAGTTTTCTATTATGTTCTAAGATTTAACCGAAAAACGTTTTGTTTTATTAAAAACGCCCCCAAAAAGTAGGCCTGGCAAAAAACTATGTATAGACGAAATAGAAATATGTTCACGAACACTTTTTAAATTTCTTACCATTTTGCCAAAAAGAACGACACTGGGCAGATATCAAAAATGTTTTCACTTGTTCTGCTTCATCGGATAGAAAGTCTTTATACCAAATTTAAAAACTGTAGCTCAAAAGTTAAGGACCAAAATCGGTGACACACAGACGAACAGACAGGCATGGGTTGATCGACTCAGCTAGTGATTCTGAGTCGATCCATCTACTTTGAGCTACAGATGCTGTTATTTTTGCAAATGAACGCCAATATCAAATCTGTTTTGACATTTGTGTACTGGGCAGACGTAGAATACTAGTGAGCAAGCCATGGAGCGATATACTCCCCAAGAACACGGAATAATTGTGTCTATTTTTTTGCGTAACAATTCGTCTTTAGTGTTGGCGCAGCTCGAATTCCGTCGCCGATTCCCCGGCCGTCCGACACCGACTGCGCAAGTTCTGCGCTGTCTATTTGGCCACCAACCGTGAAGAGTATGGGAATACACAAGACGTTGCCAAGAGTGGCCGGCCCGGAGCGCCCGTTGTGCTGAGAATATCGCCGCTGTTGCCGAGGATGTTGAGCTGTCGCTGGAAACATCGACCAGACGTTGTTCCTCACAATTAGCCATCAGCCGGTCGTCCCTAAGGCGAATTTTGCTCAAAGACTTGCGCATGTTCCCGTACAGTACAGTCCGTGCATTAGCTGCTTTCTGTCGACCGCCAAACACGTGTAAGCTACGCCCAAGCTATCCTCAATCTTGAGGACGACGTGGATGATTTTTCGACCAAAATCATAACGAGCGATGAGGCTCATTTCCACCTCAGCAGGTGCGTGAACAAGCAAAACTATCGCTTCTGTGGAACCGAAAATCCACGAGTAATGCACGAGGAGCCTTACACCCGCTCAAAGTTGCTGCATACGCACTATGCAGCAACTTTGTGCGGGTGTAAGGCTCCTCGTTCACGCGGAAGGAGTCATTGGAAAAAATGACAAAAGTGGACGGTGTGCGCTATAGGGCCATGTTAACCGAGCTTTTTGCCGCAATTGGACGAATTAGGACTGGAGGACACGTGGTTCCAACAGGACAGAGCAACGGCATGCACTTGGCGAGCCACAACAGATATTCTGAAGGCCAAACAACATCGGAGGACTTCTTTTAGTCCACCTTGTATATCTAACGAAATTATTTCTCTATGCTACAAATTAATGTCAAAACTGATATACCCCCATGGGATAGGGTACAAATTGGAAAAGGGTGCGAAGTTCCTATCTACACCAGGAATGTACGAACATTAAAAAGGAGAGGGTCAGGCGAACCACTAGCGCAAGCCCTAGGCTGTTACAAAGCAGGCATTACTACCTTACAGGATATACGATGTGATTAGCCGTCAGAAAGAGAATGAACTGTGACAGCCGCAAATGATGTGCTAGTTTCCTCGTGCACTCCAGAAATAAACCGTTGGTTTGATGAAGAATGCCAACAGATTTTCGCAGTTAAGAACCAGGCGTACAAGGCTAAGCTGCAGGTGAAAACGAGAGCTGCCATAGGAAAAGAAGAAACGAAGAACACCAGCTTTCCAGAAAGAAGATAAAAAGAGCAAGAAAATCGCGCTATCGGGTATATAGAGAGGGTTCAATCCAGAACGGATGCTTGTAAGTTTTATCAAAGTGGTAAACGTCAAAGGCAGGAATACAAGTCTCGAACAGAATCGAGTTCTGCAGGCTGCTAAACGGCGATGACGAACAATCTCTTTCAGGCCACTTTCAGGCAGAACCAACCATTCGATATTGTTGACGATAACGAAACCTATCAACCACCCGACATAATTGAAGTGAAGGTAGAAATATCTAAACTGCAAGTTGGTTGGGGTCGGTTTTTCTTGTGCACGCAACTTAAGGCGAGGTCTTCCTCTGCTGCGTCCGACGTATTGTTGGATGACTATTCTTTCTACATGTCCTATAGTCATCTTAAACGTCCAATATGGACGTTTGAATGTCGCTGAACTGTGTATAGCTGTTGGTTGAATCCTTATTTCCATAGCCCATCAACGCAAACGGGACCGAAGATTTTTCGAATAAATTTTCGCTCAAATCAAATTAGGATGTCGTCACCCACTTTTTATACGGTTCATGCTTCAGCGCCATAGAGCATGACTGGGATGATCAGGGTCTCCTATAGAGTCTCCTTAGTAGTTCGCGTGAGGGATTTAACAGCAAAAAACGGTTGGCAAGAGTAATTCTTCGTTTGATTTCTGACGAGATGCTGTTGTGAGAGTTAATAGCGGAGCCGAGGTAGACAAAGTCCCGCACTACCTCAAAGTTATAACTGCCGATGATGACGTGCAATTCGTCGCTGTTAGGTGTCCTTTCGTTTTGACAGCATATACTTAGTTTTACCCTCATTTACTGCTTAACCCATATTGTCTCTGGATGTTAATTTAAAAAGCTCGGCGGGAATGCCGTCATTTCTGGCAGATTTGCTAAGCTTGAGTTTAGATATTGCTATTCTCACTTCACTTAGGTCATTTAGAAATTATAACAGGCAAACATAAAGCTTGAAATCGCAAGATATCTTTCCTCTAAGCAAGGTCTAAGCTCATCACATTCGTTCGCAGTGTCTACAAATACCATTGAGATACTTTATTGGTTAAACGTAGTTCTAGAATCCATATCAGACAAAAATGCCAATTTGTAAACATTAGACAAAAATGTCAGTCGATGTGATTTGACTTTATAAAGTTGCGACTTTTAAACAAACGTAAGTTCAATGTATCTTCTGCGAGCAGATATAACTTATGTTTTATATTTCAGAACATATGATATCTTGTTTTTTTACTAAGCTATCTAACATTGTTTTGGCACGTGTGCTCTTCAAACAAAAGTACACAAGCTTAAATTTTGTGAAGCTTTACTGATAGTCGTGTATTTGAACAGACTTTCATCTAATCACAGAAGCATACATTACCAGTACATCTCCACACATCTGAGTCAGACTGTCAAACTGAATATAACGCAATTGATTTATGTGTTTCACCCACCGGTACTTTACCAAAAGGCTAGATAAATAATTCGAAGAAACATTGGTAACACTCTGATAACAAACAATTTTAATTTCAGATAGTAGATGTATCTGCTTGCCATTATTTAAGATATAACAACAAAGAAATCAAACAAAGAAGCGCACTATACAGATAAAGCATATAGATACTGAACAATGTGATCATTGTATCCAAAGATTCCACAACGATAGGACTGAATATGAAGTCGCTACCAGCAATAATTTCACTGCTGCCGCTTGTTATCACAGTCACAGCTACGAACGACTATTGTTCATCAACTCTTTGCTCTGGACGTGTACACATCGGATGTAACAACAATGGAGTGAGTATCTGTAATTTAGTCGGATTCTTGTTTTTATTTCAATTTTTCCCACCAGGACTTTTCAGAAGATTGTCCTGCCGGGCAGACAACAATGGTTGAAATGACAACATCTCTTCAATCAAAGATCATCGAAAGTCACAACACCAAACGAAACACCATTGCCAGCGGAGAACTACGGGGCTTCGATTCTGCCGAACGAATGGCCAGCATGCAATGGAATGAAGAACTAGCATTACTGGCGAGCTACAATGTCAAGACATGTATATTTGCCCACGATGCGTGTCACAATACAAAAAATTTTAAATATTCTGGACAAAATCTCGCTAAATTTTGGTGGCGCGGTGGCAGCTACACAGATGAGGGAATCATCATGAAGCAAATCGACAACTGGTGGAATGAGTATGTGGATACCACAACTGCACAAATTGAAAGCTACCCCACTTCAACAAAGTAAGTCGGAGTTTTGTGTTCATTTGCGTGGTTCATTGGATTTTCAATTTTAGTAAGACAATTGGACATTTTACTGTGATGACAGCTGAGAACAATATCGCTTTGGGATGTGCTGCTGTACATTTTCCTGATGCGAATATGTCATCGTTGACATTTGCTTGCAACTATGCAACAACAAATATAATTGACAGAGCGATGTATAAGGCCGGTGAGGTTGCTTCGAAATGTACTTCTGGAAGGCATACAACTTACAGGGGTCTATGTTCAGAGAAGGAAGTATACTAGCCCAGTCCAACAGGAAAGATTTTGTTTCAATGAGGTTTTCTCACATAAAGTGGAAAACATTTAAGGCGCCCGTAATAAAATGGTGCTTCATATATATTTGAGTTTTAAAAAAATTATTCCAACTGAGAACGACTTTTAAATGTCTAAAGTTACAATAAAGGGTTCAAAGAAGTAACTTCACAAGAGATCATTTCAAGTAGGTTGTCCACATATAAGGAAAATGCACTATGGAACCCTTCAGGCGATATCCTGCCTGTATAGGTGTGTATTAGTTTACTTGCTGTTCTTCAGGTCTTTGATGGCAAAGCAAATCTCTGCAATAGTAAAAGGACGCGTAAAGCTTTATAATTTTTCAGGAGCATACTCAGAAGGGCGCGCATACAGTGGCGCGTGAAAGCGAGACGATGCGACTTGCAAGACAGAAATCGGTACAAGAAACAGTGCAAGGTGCGATAAAGTGCGCACAGCAAAAGCCTTGTAGATTCGATTTTATAGTGGTCAGTGATTATACTTAATAGAGTCGTGATTAGTTTTCTAATTCTTAGCATGGCCTTAAGCTTTTTGTAACGTAACCATATCTTCGCTGTTATTACACAGGTCTGGATCTCATCTATTTTGCATTTGGTTTATTCAATAGCTAGTTTCGATGCGGATTTGTTATAAGTGCCAGACATAGGTAAGAAGTCTTATGCTTACAAGACATTAGCGAACGCACTGCAACAATTCATATCAAAGCCAAATTCGCCAACCGAAGCCTTATACGCGCTAACGCCCAGAAGTATGAAAAAGATGAAAAAGCTATAGAATGCATCTATGAGCTCATTGACAAAACCTACGAGCATCTACCGAAGTACGATATCAAAATCGTGCTGGGAGATTTTAACGCAAAGGTATGATAAGAAGACATCTTTAGCAGTATTGTCGGAAAACATAGCCTACATGACATCACGTCTGGTGACGGACTTAGGCTAATTAACTTCGCTGCGGAATGAAATGCCACTATAGCCAGAACACGGTTTCCTCTCCACAAAGTTCATGAGGGAACATGGCGGTCTCCAAATCAATAGACGGTCAACCAAATTGATCGCATTGCGATAGGCAAGAGGCACAGTATGTCGAAGGGAAGATCAATCCGAAGGGAGGAACATCGACTCGGAAAATTACCTTGTTGCAGCCAAGATAAGAATGCGGAAAGCCACCACGCCACAACAAACCAGTTGTACTGCGAACAAACTTTATGTTGAAGGACTGCAATCGCCAGAGACCGCCGACTCCTTTGCACCACACGTATCCCTCAAACTCGCGTTTAACACCATAACACCAGCATCGAATGTCGACGAACAATGGCATCGGTGTCAACAAGCCATTAGATCAGTCGAAACTGATGTGCTAGGTGTCTCGCGCCCACCAGCAAGAAACCCCTGATGAGGAATGCTGACAGATGCTCGCAGCCAAGAACAAGGCCTACAAGTCTAAGCTGAAGATGAGAGCTGCCATTGAGCTCTATAGGCACAGAAGAAGGGAAGAACAACTACAATTCAGATAGACGAAAAACGAGCAAGAAAAGCGCACGATTGAGTGACACTCCAAGAACGATGTTTGCAAGTTTTACCAAAGTAAAACGTCAAAGCCAAGGATACAAGGCTCGAACAGAATCTTGTCGAGAGGAACAAGGAAACATCATAGTTGAGATACAGTCAATGATGAGGACATGGAAGAACCACTTTTGCAGACTGTTAGACGGCGATGAAGATGAACAATCCGCTGTCAGGCTTAGCGAACCATTCAATATTTGCAACTACGAAAACTGGCAATAACCCTACCTGATTGAAGTGAGGATAGCAATATCTAAAATCAAGCTTACTAATGGTGCCGGAAATGACGACCTTCCTGCTGAGCTTTATAATGCCGGCGGAGATGATTGAGTAAATGACATTCACCACCTGATAAGTCAAATCCAGTCGGGTGAAGGTACGCCTAAAGTATGGAACCTCAGCCTCGTTTGCTAGATACACAAAAAAGGAAACCCTCTGAACTGCTCCAACAACAGAGGTTTTAGTCACCTTAGCATCGCCTACAAGATCATATCTGCCGTAGTATGTGAACCCATGAAGCCGTTTACGAACAATCTGATCGGCCTTTTCAGTGTGGTCTTAGGCCAGGAAAGTCCACAACCGATCAAATTTTCACACTTCGGAAGATCCTGGCAAAAACCAGCTATTCCTCGATTTAAAAGTCACATATAGGACAGCATTTATAGAGACTGAGCCAAGTATATCACCCAAAGTCTTCCGTCTAATTTGGATGACGATGGAGAATTTTCGCTGCTCCTAGGTCACACATTCGATACCAAAAAAATGATTTAGGCAAGGCAATGAGTTGTCGTGTGACTTCTTAAGTCTGATTTTAGAGAGGATTGTCCAAAACTCCCAAGCCAACACCAAAGGCACAATTTTCAAAAAATCTGTGCAACTACTAGGAAACGCCGACGATATTGGAATCATTGGTAGGACTCAACGTGATGTCGTAGCCAGGTTTACTGGTGTAGAGAAGAAAGCAAGAAAAGACACACAACATCGACGAATTGGATACAAAGTACGGAAGTACGCTCCACTATTATCTCTGACATCAAAATCTCGTCAGAATTAGGAATCACTCTTGCCAACCACTGTTTTTTCGGGCTAAGAATGCAATTAAGTAGTAAAGCCCTGATTCGAATTCCTAAAGAGATCTTCTATAACACCCTGATCCTCCTGGTCGTGTTCTACGGCGCTTATGGACCGTATCAAAGCGGATGTAGAAATCCTTCGATATTTTAAGAGACGAAGATTCAAACAAGAACTATAATACGAGCTCTACAGTGACTTGCCTCTAGTCAAAAAAATCCGCAATGGATGTTTAAGATGGCTAGGGCATGTATAACGAATGGAGACCAATAATCCGGCTCACAGAGTCTTCGATTCCTATACAGACTTCATACGCAGTAGAGGAAAACCCCGCTTTAAGTGGCGTGCACAAGTAGAAACCGAACTCAGTCAACTTGGAGTGCGTAACTGAAGGCAGCTAGATAACGACTGGGCTAATTGGAGAGGCAAGCTGTTTGAGGTCCAGGTTCATTCTGGACTGTAGTTCCACTTAAGTAAGTAAGTAAGTTTCGTATTTAATATTGTAAGGTCAGACGGTCTAGAGTTTATATCTTAGCGAGTATAGTTAAATGGTTTGTTACTTGAAAGTTGCAACATTATAGGCAGAGACCCGCAAAATAAATACTAGCCTTCATAGCATGAAAAGAAAGCCTTTTCCTTTAGTTATTTCGTTATGGCACCATTGCTCTTTTACCGATAATTGGTCCTTTTCCTTATTCTTGCTCGCTGGTGCAAGCAATTCTTAACGATTATCACGAGAAGAAGGTGTGACTGTGACTCGGAATCGAACCCAGACCTTCTGTAGCACCCCTGAGCTCATCGAGCACGTGACCAAATGGGTCAAAATACCCAAGGAACATAGCATTTTAAAGCATACTACGTTAATTCAACCGGAACCCAGCATTTCCAACTGATAATCGATCAGGTAACACGAAATGCCCCACAGCCCAATGGCAAGGGGGTAATCCTCAACATGAAGAAATACCGCTCTATTACTTTTTGGTCTACAGGACATTTGCAAATCTATTGAGCGATTAAGAAAGCGTTCGATTACATCACATTATTTCCAAAATTGCACGTTCGTCCTGTGGTATGATTTGGGTCCCTTTAGTTTCCTTTTAGTTTCTGAGACGCATCTGTGTGTCTTTAAGTCCAAAATCACATCCTTCATTGTTAATGACAACACATAACCTATTTCGGATAAAATAACCTTGGACCAATTTCCAAACTTTTTTAGATTCCAAGTCGTATATTTCATATATCAACAACAACAAAATGAAGGAATGAAAGTCACCCCTTCCCTAAATTGTTTCGTTAAATGTCAATGCATCCACATTGCATATAGAATTCTTACAATTCCATTGATGTCAAAAACCATCAACAAATACATTGCCTCATCCCAATGGGACAGAACATAACTCTGCTCTAACTTTGCATTTTATGTCCCCAACTGATCTGCCGCATTGGGCTGATTTGAACATGCGGATAATGCCGCACATAAAGGATTCCCCACCATCACACAATCTTCTTTGGCTTCCCAAACCCAAAGATTGCAAAAGAGAAGAAAAAAAAACCGTTGCAAAAGACTTTACCCAATGGTGGTATCAACTTTTATTTTATAGCCAGGATAAAAGTAAAGCACACACCACACTAGGCGATACACCTATACCAACGCCCACAATGTTCTCCCACGCAAAGTATCAACGCCAAAGATTGAAAGAACCGATAACATCGGGAGAGTGAATTCGTTGGGTTACAGGAGACAGTACCCACCCTGCGTCGAGTTCGAAGGATATTAGATAACGCTCCGTTTTTTGCTACTCTGACAGATGAACCACTCTTTTATGCCACCATCAACCTTGGGTAGGGTTGGAGATACAGATAGACACACTGCTTGGGTATATCCCACTATCTGGGTTCATCTGGGGATCATCCTTTGAACTTACACGGTGTGTAGATGTGGGGCAATTTAAAATTTTATTCACTCCTTGATGCGGGTACTAAAATCCCCAATATATGGGACCCAATATCAAACCGAAAACGATACCGAACATGGTAACCACTGAGGAGACGTATACACATGGGTGTAGCATGCCGCCCGAGAACGAGCAGCAGCAAAGGTCCTTGCGGCGCGCTTGATGGTTGCCATTTCGGTTTATCTGTGTGTTTTTTTTGTCTGTACGTTTGTATCCTCAGCTTCTTGATTTACAAATGTATCTGTGTATGCAGAGGAGGAGATAATATCACTTTTCGCAGTGATTGAGAAGACATTGCGAACGGATCTAACTCCCCTCCTGTATGCCATTATATGGGGTACACATATGGCTGTGCTAAGGGGATACAATTGAAAGATACGTTACGGTTTTCGAGAATTTATGGGATTTAATCAAAACCGGGATATTGCGAATTTTTATTGCAAATTTAGTTTTAAGGAGGCGAAGAAGCATTACGTTTGATTGAAACATTCGGCAGAAGTGACACAGGCGGGTTTCCCAAATGCTAAGGCCGACCCAAACTACCGGAACAATGGGATTGCATGTGATGATGGTCTGTTATGTTATGGATGCCGACGTATATCGTCCTCTATTAGTCAGCGTGAAGATGCGTAACAAATTCATACGTGAGTGTATAATTTTCGGATCATCTAATGGAGGGAGTTGTTTGTCCATCGGTCGGCATAGAATCCACACACAGGAGCGCATAATTTTTCGGTAATGTTAGGTTAATAATAATCTGTCGGATTAAATTTTCGATGGTTGGGAGAGAGAGAATGGAACTTAGCTATTGTTTGACTGAAGAGGTTCGAAGATACATTTCTATCTCGATGGGGTAATTGAGGGATAAACGACTTTTGTTGCAAGTGGCTTATTAGGAAGGATAATTTGGTTGTTGTGAAGTGATACAGAGTGGACTCAGGTGAGGTAAATATGGAATGCGGAAAATATTGAGTTTTAATAAGTTTTTTAGGGAACGGTTTTTTAGGTCTTTTGTTAATGGCTTAGGGTATCTATTGTTGTTGTTGATTACACAACCGCTATTGTAACTTTGCTGAGAAAATACAATAATTGCTACTCAGGAAGTACGCCGCTATGTTGAAATAACATTCGATTCTGTCTGAAGATTCTTTTGATGTAGTATTTACATCTGTATCTATAGAATTTTTTTCGGGAAGACCTTCCACTTATCACATCTATTTGATACGTGTAAATGTATCCCGAATCCAAAAGTAAGCCCAAGCAGGGGATTCATTCTTTGCAAACTCTAGGTGTATGCAAAGTTTGAATATGTTTGGGAGACATACTGCCCTTACATCCCCCATGCTTGAGCTTACTGTTAGATTTGGCTTGTGTTGAAGGTTACATGTATGCGAAGGATACAAGCCTCATAAGCAAAAGCCATAAATAGCCTCGGATCTTATTTCCATTTGGAAAAAAAAAAATAAGCATTGTCTACTTTTCATTTGAGCAACAACAGTTAAAGTCACTGATAAGAATCAATGAATTTTATTTCACACAAAAATAAAGCCAATTACCCCCAAATTTAAGGAAGACATTTGTAGTTGAATTTGAAGAAGTCTTTCAACCCTTCAATTGTACAAAGAATAACATCACCAGGAATCCGTGAATTAAATTCCCAATTTCGGAAGAATATAACCTCGGCAGTAGATTTTGACGTTTCATTCCATAAAGCATCATCAAAGTTACCATCTGATCGATTGTTCTTCTCAGGTAATCCGCACAAAGTGTCAGTTGACTGAACCGGAAGCCATTGTTAAAAATTTTATACACGTCTTAAAAAATGATATACAAGCCGCCTAAACTCATGCTTCGATAGCTTTCAGACTTTTCGATAAACTAGAGTGCACAAGTTAAACTGCTCACGGGTGGTATGACTCAAGGTGTAAAGATTCTGTTAGGTTGAAGGAGTTATGTTTTCGGTCAAACAAGACCAATCCTACCGAAGAAAGCCGATTAAAGTTCAAACGAGCCAGCAACGACTGCAATGCACACTTTAAGCGTTCTCCCGCGACCAAAAGTTGAAGCAAAAAATTGTACTTTGTCCCAAAGGTAGTAAAAACCTTCGATCGTTTGTAATAAAGCATTAAAAATTCGACCTCATCTTCCATCTCAACGCTCATTCACAATGACATTTCAGCTGGCACCTCTATAGACAGGGCCAACCTTCTTCTCTCTCATTTTGCAGCCGCAGTGTCACGTTGGCAGATTGTGTCCAGTCTCCTCCTGTACTTGAGAACGTAGAATATTCTATGGGATCAATCCACTTCCATACTCCTACAGTCGCAGGAGTATTATTAGATCTTAACATTCACAAATCGTCTGGTCCACTTGGTATCTCCCCCATAGTTCTGAAGAGGTGTTCTTCAACGCTCGAAAAGCCACTGCGTAAGCTTTCTTATCAGTCCTACTCATCAGGACTCTTTCCGAGTAGATGGAATACAGCAACTGTCCAGCCCGTCCCTAAAAATGGAGAATTTTCCTCTCACTCCAACACCGACCAATTGCACTTACCTCCATTCTTTCTTAGGTCATGGAAACGCTGATAAACCGTTAGCTTATGAAATATCTTGAATCACGAAAACTTCTCAATTTTCGGTTATTGAGGAGTTTTCGTAGCAACAGGTCCACTGGTGATTTGATGACATATATCACCGAAAAGTGGATTCAATCTATCCACCTTGGTGCACTTGATAAATATCAAGGCATTTCACAGGGTTTGGCATCAAGCCCTTTTGCCGAAAACGCATGCTTTTGGAATCGATAAATCTCTTCTTCTATGGATTGAAACTAACTCTTGAACCATTCAATTCAAGATATCTTGGACCGTTTCGAGTCTGATACTCACCTAGTAAATGCTGGTGTTCCCCAGGACCCCTTTTTGTCTCCGACACTCTTTCTCATTTTATATATGACTCTTGTCTGCTCTTGTCTGACGGTTGGGTGTTGTAGAACGAGAGTAGACTCTGATTAGGTTTAACTTGGCAATGCTTCTTTTAAACCTCCAAGGGGTAACCATCGGGTACTGGTCTCATCCAACCGGATTTGACTTACTAAGCGATAAGCGCGAGTGTTGAAAACATGACGAAAAACAGCAACACCATAAACAGGTCAGAATGGCACGGAATGAATAGCCGGCCTGCTGTCCCAGGCGAACCTAGACAAGCTACTTCGACATATTCGGACAACAGGTTGTCTTAGAATTTCGAGGGTTGGTCAGGCCCCTTGAACAGAGATGGTGGCGGATGAACCGAAAGGTCAACGGTTCAATCCCGTAGTAGATACTGATGGCCCTGTGCACTAAGGGTATCTAATAAACTGGAACTGGCCCTGCAGGTTGGGGGTTGTGCTTTGGGGTATCAACCCAACCATGGAAAAAAGGTATTTGTTACGAAGCCTCGGAAAGGACTGATTTTATTGTTAAAGTCAAGAAGTCTTATGTTTTCAAAACATTATCGACGCATTGTAACAATCCGCATCAAGGCCAAATTCACCAAACTTAAGACTTATATGCGCTCACGCCCCTATGGAGGAAAAAGATGACATAGCTAAGGATTGCTTCTACGAGCTTCTTGATAAAACCTAGGAGCAACAAACGAAGATCGATGTTAAAATCGTGCTGGGAGATTTCAACGCAAATTTAGGATGAGAAGACATCCTTAGCTTTATTCCGGAAAACATAGCCTAACCGACAAAATGCCTGGTAATGGATTTAGGCTAATTGACTTCGCTACGGAATGTAATTCCACTATATCCAGCACACGGTTTCCTCACCTCGATATCCATAAGGGGACATGGCGGTCTCCAGATCAACCAAATTGAATGCCATAGACAAGAGGCAATCATCCAGTATCTTGGACGTCTGTACATTCCGAGCAGCTAACATCGATTCGGACCACTAGCTTGCTGCAGCCAAGGTAAGACTGCGGAAATCAACTACGCCACAACAAATGTCGAAAACCAATGCTAATGATGACAACAAGCCATCAGACGCAACTGATGTGCTAGGTTTCTCGTGGCAACCAACAAGAAACCCTTGCTCGCAGCCAAGAACGAGGCCTACAAGGCTAAACTGCAGGTGAAGACGAGAGCTGCCATTGAGCTCTATAGTCAAAGAAGAAGAGAATAACACCGGCATTTCAGAAAGAAAAAAACGAGCAAGAAAAGCGCACGATCGAGGACATAGAGAAGTTTAACTCAAGGAACGATGTTCGCAAGTTTTACCAAAGTCCAAACCGTCAAAGACAAGGATACAAGGCTCGAACATAATCCTGTCTAGATGAACAAGTAAACATCGTTGTTGAGACACAGTCGATCCTGAGGATATGGAAGAACCACTTCTGCAGACTGCTAAACGGCGATGACGAACAACATTTCCTGTCAGGCGTAACGAACCATTCAATATTGGCAACGACAGCTAAAAGCCCTCACTCGAACTACTAAGGAGATCCTTTATAAGACCCTGATCATCCCAGTCCTAATCTACGGTGCTGAAGCATGGACCGTCTCAAAAGCGGATGAAGAAATCCTTGGTCGATTCGAGATGCAAACTCTTCGAAAAATCTTCGGTCCTGTTTGCATTGACGGGCTATGAAAACAAAGATTAAAGCAAGAACTATTCGAGCTATACAGAGAAATACCCCTGGCCAAAAAGCTCCGCATTGGACTTTTAAGTTGGCTAGCACATGTAGAACGAATGGACACCAATACTCCGGCCCGCAGATTCTTCGATTCGCAGCCAGACGTCGTACGCAGTAGAGGAAGACCTCGCCTTAAGTGGCGCGCACAAGTAGAAACCGACCTCAACCAACTTGGAGTGCGCAACTGGAGGCAGTTAGCTAATTGGAGAGGCATGTTGGTTGAGGCCCAGGTTCATACCGGACTGTAGCACCACTTAAGTTATTACGTTGGAATATGATTTGAGAAGTGTGTTGTGTAGGTGGTTTTAACAGCACACAAGTTTAGCGCTTGCATTGCGTTGAGAAATGATTTATCCACCAGGATATTGCAATTGTAATCACCAAACACAATTATATTGGGACTTAGTATGAAAGACAAGTATAACACATGTACACTGTTACTCATGCTAGAAGAGCATTCAATACCCAGCCAAATGCACTACATGAAGACTTTGTCTTAAGTGGTGCAGAAAATTTGAAGTGCTCCACGACTAACCGTGAACCCACGTTCACTCCGAATTAATAACCTACTCCTCGATCATGAATTTAACCTAAATATTCCAGAGACCAGCATTGGCTAGACGGAAAGTGCTAACGCATTTTCCTTTGTCGTTTTCTTTTTTTAATGAAAATCACAAACCATTTCGATGAGTTGCCGAGGCAACAATCTTTTCCCGCAATTACAACATGCTACTAATAAAATGTAATGCCCTCCACCATTAGCGCAAGCATGGTCTAAAGCCATTCCAATTACCATACACCAACCGACATCAACACAATGCCTTCCCGACAACACAATAGCCCATCGGTCAGGTCTGCGGGACCACCAACGTAAATTACTCCAAAAACCAATTATGGTTCGGTTTACCTGTTCGCGTACACCAAACCAACACAAAAAAAAAAAACATTTTCCGCGATCAATTCGTGGAAATGTCTCCACGAACCATCCAAGATCAAGAAAAACATCCTTAAACTGAAAAACCAAACCAAATGCCCCTTATAACCCCTTTTTAGTTTATTGCAACGCGAAATGCCACCAACAACAAACGGCAACCGAAAAAAAGGATTCAAATACAAACACCAACCGACAAAAAAGGGTTTATCTTCACCCAATAAATTCATTCTTGTTCGCGGCCAACACACAATTTGAATACCAATCCTCGAGATTGCTCTGATCCCACCGGCACACTAAAGTGCATTCGGCATACAAGGCTTCCAGGAATCTATTGCATGCCATACTCTCCGTTCAAACAGTGCCCAGCAAAGAAAGGATTCACTGGTTAATGTTTATATACGCGGAGTGAGTAAGTGATCCTTTTCATAGGAATTTACTTAGGTATATGCAAACTAATCGACTTTGAGCGACTTTAACACGAACCCAGAGGCATAGAAAACAGTACCCCGTCCCGTTGTTTATTGAGAGCTCGTATTTTTGTTTGAATCCTTTTATGCGCTTCCTAAAAAACAAACTCACTAATTTCAGTGAAAGACACTAAGTACACAGGATCTGAGTTGTTTCGCTTAACCCATTCGTTTTTTAATCCTTTTTTGTTTCTGCTGCACTCAATGGGCGTCATAAAATAATTGTCGCGCGATTTATGTCCCACAAAAAAGGATTCCGTGGAAGGTATAAAAAAAGGTTCCACTTTTTTTTATGGCTAATGCATCTGTCTGCTTAACCCGTTCGCAAAAAATCCGTATCATAAAAAAAGGATGCAAAAGGGTTGGTACACATTTTTTTGTGTTTTTTTAAAGAAGCACAACAAGGACGCTCTGATTCTACAGGATTACAATAAAAAACAGGGCAATTGAATTGTTTTTTAAGAGAATGAACAGTTTAGTAAGACACAGGCAAAGGGGTTAAAATGGGTTAATGGGCTATACCGGGATGGAATAGTTTTATGGTTTGCGACTGGCGACATGAGTTATCCTTGGGAATCCTAGGAAGGGTTAAAAAAAAGAGTGTTCATGATGAAGGTTTTTTTTTTAAAGAAAAATATGTTTAGATACGTTTTTTGTTGTATTACCCAGCCGATGGTAGGTGTGATAGAGAACTCATAAAAGATCAATATATCCTTAGACAGGAAAAAAAAAAAAGGAAAACAATATTTACGACCCGGCTGTGCCTAATTCAACCGCAGTAAAAAAAATTTGTAAGAAAATGTATCTTTTTTCGATTTTCCGTATCTGTATCTTTTTGACTTCTTTAATCTGCGTAAAACTAAGGAAAATATGTTTTCATTAACTTTGCTGGGCGCGATGGTAGCCCGAAAAAAGCGTATAAAAAGTTATTGCTCGCGGTGAGCCTGTGTTAACCCTTTGTCATATGCCGCTCGGTCCTTTGGTGGTTTTCCGCGCGATGGCGGATCACTTCTAAGGCCATCGAGCGGGCTCATAATCATAATCATAACTATAACCATAATCGTAACGATAACAATAAGCCAACCTGTCGTCGTCGTCGCTTGCATATGAGAGTCAACGTTTCTGTGTCATGTCAGCCGATCGGTGTGTGGTGTCCGCTGTGATCGCGATCAAACCACCACCACGGCGAACTTAACCTCTTTAACATGATCAGTGGATTGTGGATCGATCTATTGATCGACAACTGTTGTTGGGTCGGCTGTTTCATTGATTGGTTCTACCGGAACGAATCGAATCAATCAGCAAATTTATGAAGTTCTTTTCATATTTTTGAGGGATCTTTCTTGTTGTTGGGATATTGTGTGCCTTTGGCCCTTTGTATTGTGCGGTGCACATTTTGGGTGGAATACAACGGCAATTTATTGAAATTGGTGCGCGCAGTGGATTGCTGCCTAATTAAATTCGTGGTGGGCTTGGATCAGTTTTTTTTTTTTATTCGTTTTTGTAACGAAAGATGGACAGCAGTTAGTTGGATTGGATTGACGGTTAAATGTGGTGTTCTCACCAGTTCAGATGGTGATATGGTAATAATGAGTCCTGCTGTGATGGCATTGGCGCTCTGCGATCATGGTGATGATGATCATGCGTGACAAGTTGTTAAACTTCAGTGGGAATACTAATTGGCCTCTAGATTTTGGGGTGGGGAATTTAGGTCGAAGGGTAGAGGTGATTGAAGGCGCAAAGCGGTGTAGTCAAGCGAATATTTACATATTTATTATTTTTTATGAGTGGTTGATGGTATAGTGCATATTTGGGACACTGGTTGGTTATACGATGAAGGTATTTCAGTTAAGGTAAGACATGCCTCGATATGGTCAGTTTCTTTTAAATTGAATCACCATTTTGGTTCAGCATAATTATGTTATAATGGGAGTTCTTGTAGTGCAGTCAACTCTTGAACAGCCAGGAAAATTTAATTTAATGCTGTCTCGAAACACACTTCCCAGAATGCAAATTTTGGAAATATCTCGGAATCAATCCACCTCGAATGAACAACTGAGTATCATTGGGGATTGTATCGAAATATTTAATAATCCTCTTAACCTAAAAACCAAATTAATTTTTTTTTTCCCTCTATATGGCTCAAATTTTGAAATTTCCTGAAGCAATTACTTCTATGGGGCTTATATGCGAATGGAAGTTAACGTTTTTGCAGTTTATAGTTGATCGTTCCGGCAGTAGCCTGTTTATGACCTTTGACAGGTAAGTCCACAGTCTATTTAGAGGACGTTTGCTTATCACAAATTTAAAACTTCTATTAAGCTTCTGAAGTTGCGTGTTTTTGTGTCAATATGCAAGAGGGCAGATCTGAAGAAATGGCCTTACGTTACGTGGGTAAGTAGAAGTGGCGGTTCGGTATGAACAAAAGTTAACACGACTCGTGTGACATTTATTATGATTGTTGTTGTGGATGTGATACAGGTGGTCTCTAGAGCCTGTGATGTTAAGAAAACGTATAAGATCATGTGTACTTTTACCCGAGATGTCGCTAAGGTTGTCGAAAAATGGTTGGCCTAACGCATGCAATCTAAATCTTGATAGTGCCGGACATTTGCAGATAAAATGGGGGAGGGTTTCACTCTCATTTGTGTCCCCGCAACTGTAACGGCATTGAGGGTTGTATGGGATCCCCAACTTGGCCGCATGATAGCCAATTGGCCAGTGCTCCGTGACCATCGCCGTAATTCTTGCGATATCTGGACGGGTTCTATTTAGTAGATCGTTTGTTCTGTTTTTGTCGTAGGAGGGTCATATCGTCCTCGATATGACGCAATTGGTTAGCCTTCTACATTGGAGTCGGCCTTTTTTAGGAACTATGAATATATTTGTCCCTTAACCGCACCTAGCGGGATACGGACCATTGCCGCAAGTGAGCCGTGAAGAGCTGAGCCTTGCCTGGCGAGCTCGTCTGCACGCTTGCTTCCTTCAATGTTATTGTGCCCTGGAACTTAGAGAAGTGTGACGCTGACGTTCGCCATGGTACGCAAGTTCGTTCCGGCATTCCTTTACCAGTTTGGAGGATATGGTATGGAATTTATATCCTTTATGGCTGCTTGGCTATCTATAAGAATACCAGTATTTTGCTTTTCCGTATTGTCACGTCCCAGTAACTTGCAAGCCTCTCGGATAGCAAGTAGCTTTACCTTGAATATGCAAAGTCCAGTAGGCGGTATGATACTGATATTTTCAGTGATTCCGAGTAAACTCTGGACTCCACACCACAGTTCATCTTAGATCCGTCGGTGAAGACGACCGTGTCGTTCGTTTCTCTTCGACTGAGCTCTGGTAGGAAATTCTACGTGGAAGCCTTTCTTGAAGCTCACTAAAGGTATAATGTAGTCTGTTGGAAACGTGACCACTGCGTTTGGTAACGAGTCTAGGTAATAACTGTGGCCATACGGCCTTGAATTCCAGCATCCTGACTCCTTCAGACTTACTGAGGTGCATACAGCGTGTAGGTCAAGAGGCAAGAGATGACCTCAACGCCCGTGGTGCCTATACTGGCTGTTCCTTGCAGCCTTTTTAGTTTTGTAAACTTGTAGCCTTTACTCAATGCGGGCCACCATACTAATGAACCGTATATGAGAATTGGACGTTCCGCTGCTGTGTACATCCACAATGTCATCTATGGTTGAAGTCCCCACTTCTTTCCATTTTGGTTTTTGCTACAAGCATAGAAGCCAACACATGCCTTCCTCACTCTATGTTCGATGTTGTGTTTCCAGTTGAGTGTTGGGTGAAGCATGATACCAAAATACCTTGCACTGGGAGATAATGTGAGTGGTTGGCCATTAAGACGGAGGAAAGTGAAGTCGGGTATTATGGTTTTGGTGGTGAATAGCAACAATTCTGGTTTGCTCGGTCTTACGCAGAGGGCAGAAATTGCATCATAGGTGCCCCCATGATTGCACTTATCACGGAAGGCAATTTTCCTGATACTAGTATCACCACGTCATTCGCATACGCGACAACTTTCACCCGTTCCTCGTCTAATTTAACTCAAATTGTGTTCATAACCATTAGCCAAAGTAGAGGAGAGATAACAACACCCTGTGGCATTCCTCTATGGGTAAATTAGATAAATTTCCTATTTCCCAGTGTTACCTGGATAATTCTTGTTCCGAGCATAGAGACTATCCGTAGGCTAATAGGTTTTTCTATACGGAACTCGATCACATTATAGATTCAGGAATAGCTCTAGTGAGGACGTTGTTGAATGCTCCCCCTGCATCTAAGAAGGAGGCTAGAGTGTATTCCTTATAGTGTAAGGATTTTTCGATTGTGCTCACTATCTCGTAGAGAGCTGTTTCTGTTGATATGCCCTTGAGGTAGATTCTTCAAGAAAACTTCGCAGATGGATGTCTAGACGCGCTTCATGTTTTTTTTTGTACAAAGGTGGTTAGACTGATTGGTTTTGAATTCCTTCGCGGTCTCGTGGACTAGTTTGTCTACCTTCGGTATAAATACCACTCGAGCGCGTCTCCACGAGTATGGTTCGTGGTTTAGTATTAAGCAGCTTCTAAAAATGTTCGCACTATTAAGTCTCGCGTGCTCTGTACAATAACTGGCGGTATGTCGTCAGGTCCCGGAGACTTATACGGAGAGAAGCTCTTAATAGCCCAGGGAATCTTTTCCTCAGAAATCATTGAGTTGATGTTACTATATGGTGCGGTTTGTACTTGCCGAGATCTCCCGCGTTCCGCACTGGTATCAATGCATCCGGGAAAGTGTGTATTTAACAAGAGTTCTAAGGTCTCCGCAGATGATTCTGTCCACCCTCCATATGACCTTCTCAGAAAAGAAGGAAGTTCCCTTGAGGGTTTCAATGGGATGGAAATAATCCATCCAGGCCTCCCTTTTGATTGTTTTTATGGCTTTCTTATACAGACTTAAACACTCCTTATAGCTGATAGAAATATAAGCTTTAAGGCAGATATTGAACATCGATCTGGTCACCTATCTTTGATGGAGAGATCTTTTTTCCACCACGAAAGGTTACTTCAACGATTGAGAAATCCTGAAAAATATACGTTGAGTGTATGTATATAGAAAAAAAAGAAGGGCATGTCAACTACATATAATGGAAACCGCTACATCTTTGCTTGAGGAACTAAGTTCAGTTCAGATATTGTACAGTGGTCTACAGTGGTCTTGATGGTAACATGATTAAAAAACGTGACATGCCGCAAGGTGGAGGTCTCTCTATTCTTCTGTGCAGCATATCGATTAACAAAATTCTGAAATCTCTTGTCAGCAAAGGTATTAAAACAGTCGCAGTTCGCATATGATAAAGTTATTCATATAACAGGAAAGTACCTATCCTCCACTTAAGACATTTTGGAATCGTTATTCTCTTGATGGGCTTGATGAAACGCTTTGGGGAAAAAAACGTTGTAGCAACATAGCTTTTGAAATAAAAAACGGTCTACAACAGGGAGTGGTAAACTCTCCGATATTGTTAGAAATTTACACAAGTGATGTTTTAGGTGTCATCAGACATACTGTACCGTACACAGATGATCTAGCGGAGTACAGATCAGGTCCGCAATTCGAGGTCAATAAATGTTGCTGAAAGAGAGACAAGCTTGACTGGTATTTGGTGATTAAGGGTTTTTTTTAGAGGTAAAGGACTTTGAATTGAAATAAAGCATAAGAAGATCATGTTATAGTCCACCAATTTGGATTTATTGGGAGAATAATTTTATGCCATTAATGATTAAACATGATTTTGGGTATGTGACCGTCGTGGCTGGCCAATCGACAGGTCCATTCCGATACATAATGCACTCATCGAATGTTTCTTCAATAAATCGATTGTGACGTGCGCTGTGTGGTATGTAGCGCCTTCTTGTTCGAAACACATCTCATCCACATTCATGCTATCAAATTCGAGAATAAAATATTCGGTTATCATAGCTCTATACCGGTCTTCATTAACGGTAACTGACTCTCAAGCATTATTTCGGAAGAAGTATGGTTCACTTACTCCACGAGCCCATAGAGCACACCAACCAGTCACTTTTTGTGGATGCAATGGCGTCTCAAGGCTATCATGTGGATTCTCTTCACTCCAAATGCGGCCATTTTGCTTATTGACGTAGCCATTCAACCAAAAATTACCCTCATAACCGAACAAAATCGAGATCAAACTCATTTTTGGCCCATACGCCAAAATCACGAGGCATTGCATGGTCTCGCGGCTTTAATTCTAACACAAGCTGGATCTTGTAAGGTCGTAAGCCAAGATGTTTGCGAAAAATCTTTCATAAAGTTGATGGATAAAGCTCCAATTGCTGTGCACGGTGGCGAATCGATTCATGCCGGTCCTCTTCAACACTTTGCTCTACAGCGGCAATTGTTTCTTCGGTGCGCACTGTTCGACGTCTCTGCGGATGCATATTATCACACAGAGTAAGCGTAGTGCGAAAGCGATCCATGGTTAACCGAATTAATTGCTCTGATGGACGATTATCTCGACCATAAAATGAACGGAGCTAGCGGTAAGCTTTGCGAACTGAACCATTATTTTCGAAATAAATTTGCACGCTTTGCAAGCGTTGTTCATTTGTCAACCTGTTCATGATGAAATGAAAAACCAAATTGAACATAAATGACATTAGAGTTGCCCGATTTGACTATAAAATGTCAGTTTTATCTCTATTCAAAAAACCAACCTCTAAAAAACACACGTTATGACCGATTTCTGTCACCTCTTCCTTCGACTACTCGGGAATGCGCCTGGTAGGGTACCAGCCACAAAGTGGCGTTTGCTATAGCCGTATGCCAGTAGAGCACAGATGTAAAGTCTAGCTGGCAAGACTTTCCTAGCCGACGAGCCTATTATACGGAACCTCAAGCGTACCGCACCTATCTCGACAACATCGAAGAAGTTTCCATTGCTGTACCTAACTCCATAACATAACTTTCATTGTTGCGTTTATCCTGTTGATTTCGTGACGTAGTGAGCAAACTATTTGGAACAAAAGTCGTCACTCTATTTTCTATTTTGACCCTTGACAACTTTGACAAATGTCGAAATCACAATTTTCAAAATAAAGTATCTTTTCTTATATTGATATCTTTTGCATCAAATAAAACTTTGAGAAAAAAAAGTCCGACTGAAGAAAGACGAAATAAGGTTCTTCCGATAGGATAATTATATCTCTCCGCCAAATGTAAAAACCATAAAAACAAATCAGTTTCTCACGAGCTTCTTTGACGTCAATTCGTCTTTCCACCTGCTGCCGCGAGCCGCAAAAAGTATCTAAATATTTACCATAATCACTCAGAGCCAACAACTGAATATAAACTTCCATCAAGCTGTTATGGAATACCGTCTACCATCGATTTATTTATTGGACAATCAAGCACAAACTCACAAACATCCCAGCTAACCACTTGAAAAATTCGAAAACTGTGTTTTTTTTTATTTATTGACAAAAAAAAAGAACATGGAATGCAAAATAACAAACTAAGCAACAAAATAAAAACATCATCCTTGAGGTGAATATGTTTATTTTCTAATACTCGAACAGCATTCCAAAAGCAAAATAAATTCCACTAATCAATTTCTTGCCCGTTGTTCGGGAATCAATAAAAACTGCATTTACGAGCGAATGTTCCACATATTAACGAGTTGGCATTCCTTCACAGACTGGCGTCAATGGAAGCTCATAATCCCCACATTATCATGTATTTTTAAATGCTTTGCCTTTAATTTACACCCCAGAAGCCCAGAACAGAAAAAAAAAAAAATTGTATCTACCCGAACACGGTGCCATTCCACATTGTGCTGATGCTGGCCATGAAATTGAGGCTGGAAAACAACTAAAAGAGCCCACCATTCCATCCGCCCACTACTCCAGAGAAAAATGATTTCAAATTAAAAGAAAAACGTATCTAACACCAACCCATAACCAGTCATAGAGCAAGGGAGAGGTGGAGCTGGGTACCAAGTTTATTTTGTTGAATGTATGTGCTTTTATGATCCGGCCCAACCGATATACGGAGTCTTTGGTCAGATCATTCGGTGCGCAGATATACATTCTGCGTGTGATTATTTTGATAGAGCAAAAGCGGCGCCGCCGAGCTAACCTAATCGGTCGAGACAGCGCTCCCATAGAGCACACACTGTAACCACCCCCAAGTTGAAGTGTTTGGAAATCCATTAAACGTAAGATCATCATCGAAGGCGACGATGGCGACGAGGCACGTAGTATCTATCATCTAATAGTGTAACAATTTCAATTAACCAACAGATGGGAAAGATAGAAATATACTTTTAACGATCGAGACGCGGCAAGGCTCGGAGTCTATTTTTGTGGTGTTTTATCGATTTTGGTTGCTTCGAGTGTCAATTTAATGTGAGTTGCTTCACAAGATTAGGGGGACCGAATTTTCTAGATCAGTGGTTCTCAAATTTAGTAAGCTGTGGAACTCTAAACAAGGCCCTCATATGTTTCGGAATCCCAACTTTTGAGCAGCTAGCTCGCACAACAGTCGGCCGACTGCTCTCGAACGACAAACTAGGTTGGTCGTTATATTTTACATAGAGCGGTCGCAAAATAAAAGATCTTTCGAGAAATATTATTCTTTCTGTTTTTATACACAAAAAATTAGGAAAACAAAAAATCCAGCGCCGAATTTCGTAGCGAAATGAGAAATCCATCATACCTTCCTTAATTGGTGCTACAGTCCTAGATGAACCTGGGCCTCAACGAACATTCCTCTCTAATTAGCCCGGTCCTCAGCTAATTGACTCCAGTTGCGCACTCCAAGTTGGATGAGGTCGGTTTCTACTTGTGCGCGCCACTTAAGGCAAGGTCTTGCACTACTGCGTCCGATGTCTTTCTGGGAATCGAAGACTATGCGAGCCGGAGTATTGGTGACCATTCTACATGTCCTTGCCATCTTAAACATCCAATGCGGAGTTTTTTTTTACCAGGGGCATGTCGCTGTACAGCTCATATATTTCTTGGTTGAACCTTTGTCTCCATAGCCCGTCAACGCATACGGGACAGAAGATTTTTCGAAAAATCGACCAATGCTTTCGACATTCGCTTTTGAGATGGTCAATGCTTTAGCGGGTAGAGCAGGACTGGGATGATCAGGGTTTTAAATAGGATCTCCTCAGTCCTCAGTGAAGTCTTTACTACTGAATTGCCTTCTTAGCCCGGAGAAACAGCGGTTGGCAAGAGTAATTCTTCGTTTAATTTCTGACGAGATGTTGTTGTCAGAGTTAATAGCGGAGCCGAAGTTGACAAAGTGCCTTACTACCTCAAAGTTATATCTGTCAATGGTAACGTTTTGTCCAATTCAACGATGTTGTGTGTCCTTTCGTGTTGACAGCATATACTTAGTCTTGCCCTCTCGTTTACTGCTAAACCCATTTTCGCCGCTATCTTCTCTATTCTAGCAAACGTGACATCACGTTGGGTCCGACCAATGATTTCAATATCGTCGGGGTATGCTAGTAGTTGCACCGAATTTTGAAGAATTGTGCCTCTGGTGTTGGCTCGAGAGTTTTGCACAATTTTCTCAAGAATCAAATACTTACCTGGCGTAGTGGTTACTGTGATCATGAAGGCGGTTCCCCGGAGTAAGGTCTGGCCATTGCACATTCGATTGGATTGACCTCGCGGTTGTTCCTAATGTAAACAAATCGTGCGTGAAATTGTTGGTAGCCGCGAATAGCCGGGAAATCAAATTAAAGAAGTCACATGACAGCGCAGCGCCTTGCCTAAATCCTTTTTGGTATCGAATGTGTCGGTGAGGTCTTTCCGGCCCTGATGGAACAGCAAGAATTCTCCATCGTCATCCTACAAAAACGGAAGAGTTTGGGCGGTATACCAAAACTTGACATGGCTCTATATAATTCGTCTCTATAAATCCTGTCGTATGTGGCTTTTAAATCGATGAATAGGTGGTGAGTATTGATTTGGACTTCTTGGGTTTTTTCCAGGATCTGACGAAGTGTGAAAATTTGATCGGTTGTGGACATTCCTGGCCTAAAACCGCACTGATAAGGCCGATCAAGTTGTTGCTAAACGGTTTCAGGCGTTCACATATTACGGCAGATTAGATCTTGTAGGCGATGTTGAGGAGACATATTCCTCTGTAGTTGACGCAGTTTAGAGGGTCTCTCTTAATCGTCGATCGCGCTTTTCTTGCTCTTTTTCCTTCTTTATGAAAAGCTGGTGTTTTTCCATATACCTTCATACTGATTAATAGTCAGACCAAACTGTCGGCCGATAGAAAATCTGTACTGTACGAGGGCTCTAATAATTTTTTTTTTTAAATTGACTTCCATCTCCGAAGCCGTATTCGCATATCTGTAGCAACGTCCAATCTTCTTCTGTATTTATCCTTTGCATAAGTACGCCCTGATAAGCCTGTTTCACAGTGTTACTTTGTGACATAAGGCAGAAAATTTAATAAAGCTTGCTTAGCAAGGGTGTTCACTCCAAATTCTGACCCAAAATTCGTTCAATGATACAAAATCAAATGAATACATGTTTCGATGAAGAAGATCTATGCAGATCTATAAGAGTGTCATTTTCTGGAATGCTTAGTGTCGTAGGCTGGCTTTTCATTAGAAATTGATTTTGTACCCAGCCGATGTAAGTTTTGGTATCTTAAAAGCATTCTAAAAAATATCTCTCTAGACTTACCAAATGTCCAGCCAATATCTGCTCTGGCATTGATGCGAACCACCAATATAGTGAAAGCCTAAGACTTCTTTCCTTAACCCATCGCGTATAACGATTCCGCACCATTTTATCACTGTGGAAGTTGTCACTGTTTTTCGTCCTACTTTTGCATGGCATAACCTATCATATTGCCTGGATGGCAGATATGTCTGCTTCTTAGCAGCTTGAGAGTTCTAAAAGTAGCTCGGTGACATATCTTCACATGTTTCCTAGTTTCCTAGTATCCTAGTATGCAACATGTAGATACCAACGCCTTTTTTTGTTTTTTGCATTTGGTGATTTAATTTCGTGGTGAGTCTAACAACCAAACCATAGAAAAGTGTGGAACAACACCCAGTCAGTGGGACACACTACCCCGGTACAATCAGAGATCATGAGAATGCCTGATCACCATCCTTATAAGCGACCGAAATCTATCTAAATCATCTTGTTCTCTAAATGTCCGATACTCACATTAGGTTGGCTGCTAAATCAGCCTTTTGAAGTCTCAGATTGGCCCTGTCTGCCTTGGTACTTATATTTATATAGAATAAAGCTACTGGTGAAGCTTCGCATTCACACCAAGGACACTTCCAGATGTACTCTCCTATGTTTCTCCGTAACACCACAGGTAGCTTTCACGGCGTTATCTTGAATCATCCTACTACAGCGGTTTTCTCAATCTACTACAAAAAAACGAGCCGGATATAAGAAACCCAAGCACCCTGTCTTAATTTTGACCGATACGATCAGTCTTTTACGAGACTCTTAATTGCTTCAGAACAATAGGCGTGTTTCACTTAGGAATTCCTCGGCTGCCTCAGCTGGGATTAATTCCAGAGGAAAACTTATTCTGTAAAAAACGGTTCCCTTACTTCGCAGCTTATAATAATAATGGAATTCCCACATGGTACATTTACAATAACCAGCTTTACCCTTTGAGCAGAATGGGTTAAGGTCACAAATCCAACAAAATTTAGTCCCAGCACATTACAGAAAATCTCGGTATTCTCAAGAGAAGAATTGTGTTCGACTCACGAAGATCTCAGAAATATCGGATTGCATGACATACTGATTAATTCAAAGCATAACCTCCAACGCAAAACACCAGTGCAAGTTCCAAATTGTCTCTAATACGCGGCATCAGTGTATGCTAAGATATTGAAGGCTACAGTTGGGTTTTTTTAGCGCTATCCATTTATTAACTCTTGTGATACCTTTAAGGTCTATTCTCCGAATATGTTCAAGCAGGTATTGCAGGTTCTTCCCATTTTCCAGCTTGAAGTGGACTTTATATTTAGAATTTTTCTGGTGCCGCCTAACAGTATAAAGAGGAACCATATTATTAGCTATAACTAGATATATTGCTTACATTCATTCGCACAATCTCATCTGCTGCCGCCAAATCTGTATAAAGAAGTTGGTTACCTAATCTACCGTCGAAAGTACTAGCCACCCTTAAAATACGACAGTCGGAGTTAGTAGGCCTAGGCATAATATAATTGAAAATCTTGTAGGGATTGCAAATAATCAATGTCGAGTTAAAATTCTTTGTGTATCCTATAAATCAACTAACCAAGTGTACTTTGGTTAGCAAAACTTCATAATGTATCTCCATAGCTTGACCATTAGATCATTACAATGACGGGCCAACAAGTATAACTCTAGAGAGTAGTTTGCTTAAATTTTATAGCTTCTTCATTCGTTTAATCTATAAACACCTATTTGCTATTATCAATTGTAACTTATTTTATTGATGTAAGATAAACGACATATCCTTGGAGTGCTTCTCCCGTGTCGTAGATGTATTCGCCCCGACCAATAGCCATCTGGTCGCGCTTACAATCACCCTGCAATGTGATATCAATAAAAACCGAAAAATCTAAACTATCAAAGGAAATAAAGACATCAACGGGTATGTGCCTCTTCCAAATCACTGGTGTTCCATTGAATCACTCGATGTCACCCAATTACAAAGGATAAACTACACAAAACAAGACCCCTTAACCAGCAGCTCTGGTGAAAACAGATGATGATCGCTTTGGCTTCCCATAAAAAAAAACGAACCCCCTCCCTTTCAAGGAACACTCGATTCCGAATGCGTGATGCGTTGACATTAAAAAAAGAAATCCTTCGACCAAAACAAATTGCAACTGAATAAAAAATGAACAAAAAAAAACTATCAAGGGTTGCGTGGCAACGCAAAGAGATGCATTCTCATCACCGCACCGCTACGAATTGATATACCACTATTGAGGCTGCCCTTCCAGCATTGCACGCCATCATCTATCATCCCTTTCAAAGCCTACAAAAATAAAAAGGCACCAATGTGTCTACTCGCTCCTCAATGTCGCAATACAATCGAGTAAATAGTATGTCCTTGCACACACACACACACGGTTGACTGAGCATCAACAATGTTTTCCTGTAAAACTACGTTTGTCGCATAAGAGGAGAGGATAGAACTCGCGCCCTTTGCACAAACCCATCGGGGGTTAGGTTTTCATTTTCCCTGTATTGGCCCACGCTATCAAAATCCTGATTTTCTGTCTAATGTACGGGAAATAATTGAACAAGGATAATAAATTAAAAATCGAAAAAGAGGCGAAAGTCAGAAACGATGTATACAACGAGCCTAGATCAATGCACGTGCAATGCTCATTGAATTGGTATTTTAAAAATGGGTCGGTCATCTACTGAATGTCCTTCTACCGGGAAAAAAAATGTCAGTCAAAGCAGTCTTCCTTGTTTTGCCGCAAAGGTGTGTAAACAAATGTCCATCGAGTGCATTTGATGTACTAATTCACATAAATTCTATCGATTTCGTCCTTTTTTTTCTCCCATTTATCCATTCATTCACGAAAAATGGACACAAACCATTAAGGATGTTTGTATACAAAGATTTTGATTTCTTTCACTCTAGATGTGAATTCCGATGGATGTTTTTTTTTTTTGCACAGAAAAATATTTCTATAGGTGTGACAGTCTTTTGTTATCCTTTAGCAGTGATTTATCCATTTCCACGTTAATAGAGCTGTTTCTGTTCGGACTTTGCGATGACACAATATCAAAGAAATCGCGTATTGTCCTTCGAGAAAGAGAAAAGGGCAAAGAAATGTCCTTTCAATTGTTAGCTGCCTGACTTTTGATTGTTGCACAATGTTTGGTAAACATCCTTTTGGATAGAAAAAAATTTCATTTTCAAGGAATCACACCTCTGACCCAATATGTCCTTTATACACTGTTCGGTATGTTTGTTGTGCTGGGCGGACTAAAGTCTACCAAAAATCAATTTGTAATTTTCCCTTAAAAAAGTATCTTTCACCCGAAAAGAATATAATGCGCCCATGGATACAAATGTATTTATATACGAAACACATGTAAAACGCGCTTTTTCATGGCATCGACGCGCGGATACGTATTAAACACTCGTAAAGGATGTCACTGAAATATTTCAGATATTCCTTTGTTGATTTGTGATTGAGTCGAAACGTGACTTTTGTTCGATTTTTGTTTGGGGTTTTGGAAGCGAGCTACAAATCTGTGTTGCGGATGGATGTTATGGAACACTCCATAGGGTACGCACAGAGGCTGGTGCACACCGTCACTACGGTTCGGTTGTATGGTGAACGCATGTACCAAGAATGTCAGGCGTGCCGCAATAATTTAAACGTAAACTCGTTCGGCGGCGTTCGCCTTAAGCGTATGAGGTAGAGCCAACATTTTGGTTGGCAGATGAGGCCGAACAATGTTTAACCAGATGTGGATGGGGTAAGTGTGTTGATGCTTGTCATGTGGATATTTGGAGACACAGGCCCTGCACTTTTGCCACGAGCTGTGGTACGTGATGGTTGCAGATGACTTGGAACAAACATATTCGAGTGGTGGCCAAGATGGAGTGATTAAATATTTTGGAACTCTATTGAGGGTGACATTCCTCGTTCTGGTGATATTTATTATATGGGATCATAGGATTTTGTGACAGAAGAGGTCATGCTTTGGAACAATACGGTTTAGACGTAGGTCGGACTTGTGACACCTCTTTTTGTATTCGTCATCCGTTTAGCAAAGCAGTAGGTAGTGCGTCGAACCACGTTGGTAATCTGAGCTCCATTCCTAATTTTGACAAGAACAGTGATACCTTCTATTGACCCTTAAGTTTACAAATCGTGTGAATAGTAAAAATGGTTTAAAAAAAGTTTAAAATAAAAATGTTTCTCAAGTCGATTGCGTTCAATATAAAAGGACCCACTCAATCCAAATATTAGGTACTCACGTTTTAGAATAGATCTATGGAAAAACTAGACCATGTGAGTATTTACTCACCTTATAACATGGACGGATTGTGTCCATTTACCGTGTGAACATGGGAAAAGTTATAGGCGTTTGCATTACAAGAAGAGGAAGCCACAATTAGAACTGATAACAGGACCATTTTTATATAGAAAAGGATATACAGCTAGTTAAATCTCAAGCCTATACATCCAGTAAAACGTTGGGTTTTTTCTAGACGTCATGGAGCATTACGCTCTTGCTTTGCACACTTGGGTTTTATTGCGTGACTAGGTTTTTGAAAAAAAACAAATTCTACCTCTTTGCCTATAACGGGGAGATTTCAGCTTAAAAGAACGTTTCAACCATTCTTTCATGAGCACATTTTAAACAGGTCAGCTTGAGTTTCTGGCAGCAGCAAATTTCATCAAGAAGAAGATAGCTGCCACATCCAAAGCGCTCCGAAACTTCAAATCTCAGTGGTATGTGTGCACCTTTAATAAAACACCTATTGAGATAACTTGCTACGAAAATTCCTAGAACTCTCGAACACATAGACTACGTTTTAAAGGGTTTTTTAATAAGAGCGCTACGAAAGTTTTTTTTAAATAAAACAAAAACGGTTTTGGATATCAATGAAATTCTTTATTCCTGTGAAAGTGCGTTCGATGCCATTATGTATAGAACTCGATTTCTTTTGCATGGCCACCACGGGCACGCTTGCAGAAGTCCTGAAGCTGAACCCAATTTTCGACGGTTTTCAAGCATAAATCGGCCGATACTGCTGCAATTTCACGTTCGATATTCGCACGAAGTTCATCAATCGTCGCTGACTTTTTGGCCAACTTGACGTTGCCCCACAGGAAATAGTCTAACGGCGTGCAATCGCACGACCGTGGCGGCCAAGCGACTGGACCATTTCGTGAGATAACACGTTCTCCAAACTTGGTTTCAAATAAATTGATTGTGGCATTCGCTGTGTGGCTTGTGGCGCGGTCCTGATGAAACCACATGTCCTCCAAGTCCATATCATCCAATTGGGGCCAAAAATATTCGGTTATCATTGAACGGTAGCGATTCCCATTCACAGTTACGTGCCGGTCTTGATCATCACGGAAGAAGAACGGCCCAATGACGCCGACGGCCCATAAACCACACCAAACCACAATTTTTTCGGGATGCAATGATGACTAATGGAGTACGTGTGGATTACTGAATGACCAATACCGCATATATTGTGTATTGACGAAGCCATTCAGCCAGAAATGACCCTCATCGCTGGAGATCCTTTTTCGATGAAAATCCGAATCATTTTCAAGTTGTTGCTCAGCCCAATTCACGAGAACATACGACGCTTCTGGTGGTCAAGCGGCTTCAGTTCTTGCGTCAATTTAATCTTGTAAGGATGGATCTTTTTTAAGGTCAGGATCTTTTCGAAAAAAATCGCCACAACGATGTCACAGAGATGCCCAACGCTTGAGAACGACGTGTGAGAGACACATTTGGGCTTTCTTCAACTGAAGCCTCAGCGGCCGAAATATTCTCGACACTACGGGCACTTCTTTGTCTCACTGGCATGGGAACATTTTGCACTGTGCCTATGGATCCAAATTTTTCCACTAGACGCTCAATTGTTGACGATTATGACGACCATAAATTGGACGTAGCGCTCTTAACGTTGAGGCCACTGACTCCGCATTTCGGTTGTAAATTTTAATAATTTCGACTAGTTGTTGGATCGTATATTTTTCCATCATGAAATGGCAAACCTTATTGAAGAGAAATGTCAAAATAGCGGCAAGAAATATGGCGTCGTTTGCTTTCCCTGTCGCTCAACTTTTGTATCGTCCTGTTGAAAAACTGATATGTGGGTGGTTGGTATTTATTTTTAAATTTTTTTACTGTGACGAACAACATTATGTTTGCGCACCAAAATGCACAAAGAAAGCGGACCACCAAGATGACCTCCAATAATTTTTCTCCCGATTTTTTGAAACACTGGCATACAAGAGTATTAATCCTTCACGTGTAGCTTCTCAAATACCTGTTTCGCAATCGTAACAAAAGTGTAACTTCGTAAACCCAAATGATTGGAGAAGCTTATCTTCTGTGTGATCCGTACAGAGTGACTCAGAATCGATAGCTGAGTCGATTTAGCCATGTCTGTCCGTCCGTCTGATATTAATTTCAAGGATGGGATGGGGTAAGGTGTAGAACGATCCGTACAGTGGATTGTGCCTTCTCTTATTTTGATTCACGACGGATAGCTCAAAAGCAAATTAAGCTCCGATTGGAACTGGCTTTTGTTTCGGAGATTATTCCGAACGGATACCTCGATAGGGGTGATTATTCAGCAGAGTAATATCCCAACATTTTAAAAGGTTATCTAGAGGTATGCCGTATATTGACTTAAAAACGTATCTTTGACGTCCATAAATGTATCACGCGATTCTGTTATAAGCAAAATTGCAGTTATGAAAGATTTCAAAACCAGAAAGCATAAATGCGATGAGTAGAGTTTTAGCAATCATTTTTCTTGTTTCTATGGAAGTTATGTGTTTTGATCCTAAAAGCATCTTTAGGCCCCCGTACATCCTACCAAGAGCAAGATGTACGTGATCCATTAATTTGTTTTGGAATAACAGAATTCGGGCCGTAAATTCCAGCGACCCGAGTATTTTTCCACAAGTTAATAAGATCTTTAGGAGAAAAGGTCATAACGACCTTCCGTGTATTAAGCTCCAACGAACAACTGACAATACAAACATACTTTTGACATCAGGAATTGATCCGGGGAAAGCCGTCTTCGACGACGATTTCTATGTTATTGAATATCCTCAGGAGAAAGTGGAGGCAGTGGGGGCTTTCTTTCAGGAAGTGTATAAGGTGAATGATAGCATTCGGTCGAACCGCGTCCTGAAAAACAATGCCCTGCTCTATCATTTCTATCTCCGAAACAACATAACGCAATGGCGATCTGAGAACCGTGGTTTCACCCGGTTTTATGACGAAAACTTGACAAACGCCATAGTCGCTGAGCGAAGTGGGTCTAGTCCCATGTTAATCTCGAAGGTGGAACTCCAGATCATCTTCGATTCCATAAAGAAAAAGAAGTCAGCGGGAGTCGATGGTATATCCAACATTGTACTGCGACACTTACCACCTGAAGCTGTGGACATTTACGCCACGCTGCTCAACAACGCGCTGAATAATGCATATTATCCAGTGCGTTGGAAGATGGCGGTGGTTCATCCTCTCAAGAAAAAGGGAAGGGACAACTCCAATCCGGCGAATTTCCGGTCGATAAGTCTCCTTCCGAGTATCAGCAAGGTTTTTGAAAAGATTCTCAATCGAGCACTGTTCAAGTGGTCTGAGGACAATAATATTATACCAGAGAACCAGTTTGGTTTCAAGGCTGGACATGACTGTATTCATGCCGTCTCCAAACTCGTCTCTGATATACCATGGAACAAATAAGTAAACCACTGCTATATATGCTTCATGACATGCTGACTGGTAGAACGTTTGTTGTCAAAAGTGGCAATGTAACTTCTACCACAGAATTTGTCATTAAGAATGTTCTGCAACAGGGAGCGGTAAACTCGCCGATTCTCTTCAGCATTTACACCAGTGATATGGTAGGTAGTCTTACTCAGGCAATTGCGTATGCGGACGATCTTATCGCGTACAGAACAGCCTCTACTGTCGAAGTCATTCGAACTCTTTGCAGCGGGACTTCGACAAGATCCAGAAGTATTGTGATGACTGGAAGTTGAAAATCAACTTTCAGAAATCAGAAACTATCCTGTTTAGGACACCGTTGTCTAGGGCCTCTAGGGATACGAGAAAGAACTGGCGAAAGCTGGTTATCGTTGGACCAAATGGATAACCACTGGCGAGTAAAAGTGTAGTAAAGTACCTTGGCATCTGGTTAGATCAGTATCTATATTTCGGAAGACATGTAGATGCTGCTCTGGCTAGAGCTAGGGGAGCATTTGCCCTGACAAGACGATTGTTTCATTGCAGTCGTCTTGACAGCAGGGTGAAAGTGATTTGCTACATGGCCCTCATTAGGCCGATGATTGCCTATGGGTGCCCGGTGTGGTTCACCGTTGCCCCATCTCAAATGAAAAAGATACGGGTGTTTGAGAGGCAGTGTCTGAGGAGCTGCATTGGACTTCACAGAACACCAGTATCTGACTACACAAAATACTATTCCAACCAGGTCCTATACAACGGGGCCAACATAAACAGAACAGACAATTGGTTTCACGCTATAAGAGCGATGGCTTCGAACAATAGTCTCATCCTTGGGGCCTTCTATCCCAAAGATGAATATTTTGAGAGTGCGCGTTTAAGCGGCTTTATTCCGCCCGAAGCTTTCCTATATTTGGATAGTCGAGGGCTGATACAGGATAGATCGGCGGTTCCACTAATCTCTACATCTTCCGACGAACTGTGGACAGGCGACTCCTATACGACCGAGACGTCGTCGCTCAGGGCGGAGGAGAGCGCCTGCGGTTCAGCAGGAGTGTGTCCGATTGGGACCGCCGGAGTAGTTTGCAACAGGAGAACCTGTTGTGGTGGTTAACGTAGTTATAGTTAGTTGACTCTTGAAAATATATGGCCGACCTTCATAGTTTTTTAGGTTCATGTTAAGGTAATAGTCGTGGTGGCACAAAAAAAAAAAACAAAAAAATATACAAAAATATTTAAAAAATGCTTGCTGTGGCTGTTCTAGTTCTTAAGTTATATTTAGGTAGATGTAAGTAGTTTATGTTAGTCGATAAGTAGTTTTAATTAGCATGTAAATTTAAAATTAAATAAAAAAAGACAAGAAACCAAGTTTTTCTCAAATGTTTCTTGGTAAACATCATTATATTAGTATTAGATTTACTTATTGGATAATAGGCCGAAAGGCATCAGAATTAAGTTGTTATCATTTAATTTAGAGCGCCCGCATAGGGCCAGTAAGTTAGTTAAGTAGTTGATAAGAAAGCTAGTTTTTTCATGAATTTTTGGCTACCATGTAAGTTAGTTTTAAGAAAAATAAAATAAAAATGAATTAAAAAAAAAAATAGATGTACGTGACAGTCCCGATGTATTGTTATTTGTGACTTTTGCTCCTAGATTTCTTGAAAATAATCATATTCAATATTTAAACCGTTATGTGTAAATGGAGCTGTCTACGCTAGTCTTTAAAATGATAAGACATTTGGATTTGGTGGGATAAAGACATAACCGTTTGTTTTTGTTAGAAAAACAAGGCCAAGGGGGCAACTCTTGTAAAGTTCACGCGTTCTTGACATCGCAAGATCTTGATCGCCATTAGGAGTAATTGAATTTTTTCTCGGACTGTATGGCATGGGACACCGTCTTGTTGAAAGCACATGTTGGACACATCTATATCTTGTAATTGAGGGAGAAAACACTTTGTTGTCATGTCACGATAACGATTACCATGAATCGTTACTGCCTAATAAGCCGTATTTTCGAAGGAGAGTGGTCCGATAACGCCACAACATCCGCACCAAACAGTCAGGCGTTGTGGGTGCATTTGATTCTCAACAACTACTCGTGGGTTTTCTGAATCCCAATTGCTATAATTTGCTAGAATCAACGAAGCCAATAAGATGAAAATGAGCTTCATCACTGAAGATGATTTTGTTCGAAAAAATTAGGATCCAGTTGTTGTTGTTCCAAAATCCTTTCAACAAATTCTTTGGTGCAGCATGGTCAGTATTCTTCAGTGATCTTCTTTTTTTAACCATTGTTAGCAACAAACTCTCTTCGCGCTGCATGATCAGTAGTCTTCAATTCTTGAGTCAATTGAGTCTTGTTAGCATTCATTCGTGAGAATTCCCGAAACGCGTAATTCTTGGCTATGGTCGTGCCGAATTGATGTTTCTGGACTGTCGGCCAAACTTTTGGGAACTGCTCCAATGTTTTCTGTTGAACCAGTTGTGACAGGACACCCAGAGTGTCTAAGATCACTATTTGAACCAGTAAACTTACTTACTTACTTATCGGGCTTCCGAGCCGTGAAGAGTCTGTGCCTAAGACACTACAGCCTTCCATCCTCGATATCGGGCTTGCTGCTTCCAGTAGTCCAGAACAATCGCTCCGGCATCCGCGATGGCTTTGTCTTTGAAACGGAGGTTCGGTCTTCCTTTCCTTCTTGAACCTTGGGGCTGGTATTCTAAGATGCTCTTAGCTGGAGCATTGTTGTCGATTTGGTCGATGTGGCCGAGCCAGTGTACTGCAACTCTTTTGGATTTTTGAGTTTGCGGTTGTATCCTCTCCTCCATTCGCCCTCCTATCAAACAGAACCAAAAATCCGCCGAAGTATTTTTCTTTCGAAGGAGCCCAGTCCCTTCTTCCTTACCGTCCAGCACTTGGCGCACTAAAGCAGAACAGGCAGGTTAAGGGCTTTGTAGAGCACACATTTTGTCCATCGAGTTACTAGTTTTGAACGCAATAGATTCGCCAAACTGAAGTATCAACGGTTTCCTAGGGTAATTCTTCGGATATCGACTAGGGTGTCATTCGCAATTCTTCGGATCTCCACTAGGGTGTCGTTCGTGGAGCCTATGCTTACTCCGAGATAGGTAAGCTCCTCAACTACCACGAAATTTCTGCAATCAACAGTGACGTTTTGTCCAGGGCGTTGAACAGATGCTTGATTGTTTGTTGATAGCATGTACTCATTCTTGTCCTCAATTATTTTAAGACCAACGGATTTCGCCTGTTCTTCAACCGCCGTGAACACTTGTATCACGGCACGCTGGGAGCGACTGATGATGTCAATATCGTCCGCATAGCCCAGGAGGTGGACGAATCTGTTGAAAATAGTGACTTCAATGTTGACAGCGCCAACTTTGATCGGATGATAATATATGCCTGAAAAATGGAAACACAAAAAAGTAGATCCTCTCAGCTGCACCAACTACAGTGGCATAAGTCTCCTCAACATCGCCTCCAAGATCATATCTGCCGTAATATGTGAACGCCTGAAACCGTTTAACAATAACCTGATGGGCCCTTGTCAGTGTGGCTTAATGCCAAAAAAATCCACAACTGATCAAATATTCATACTCCGCAGATCCTGGAAAAAAAACTGAGAAGTCCAAATCAAAGCCGCATACGACAGGATTTATAAAGACGAACTATATATACAAAGCCAGTTCTAGTTTTTGTTAACATTCTCGCTGCTCCATCAGGGCCGGTAACGACCTCATTGACACATTTGCATATGACGACGATATCGAAATCATTAATTAGACCCAACGTGATGTCATAGCCACGTTTGCGAGAACGAAGTTAAGACTAAGTATATGCTGTCAACACAGAAGGACACACACCGTAGACGAATGGGACAGAACGTCACCATTGACAGATATAACTTTGAGGTACTACTGGACTAACTCGGTTTTAATTTTCAGGCTTAGTAGCCTAATTTAAATTATTGACACAAGCTTTAAAGCAATTTAGGTTTAAGGATCTACAAGTGGACAGAATCGGAACTTTTTTCTTTAAATATTTCGATTACTACTTTCGATAAGCTCGTATCTAGTGAACTAAATATGTTGTGTAGGGATTCCTAGCTGTAATAATAGAAATCTGTTTTAACCGCTTAAACTTCACTCGTTGTTTGAGAATTCATGTTGCATTCCTTAACTTTTAACTCCTCAAAAAAAGGAACAATGACAATAGAGTCCTCTGACCCCATGAAATACTTCACATCGAAGCAAAAGGTACTTTACCCTACAAAAATAATAATTGCATCAATTATCCAGTACATGAAGGATGACATTCGCAAGTATGTATCTTCAAAATCCACTTAGTAAAAAAATGTAAAAAAAATCCTTATCCTCTTCTTTTCAGCGATATAATGTCCTTTCACAAAGTAAAGAAATCACAAACTGCATCGATTTCGGTAAGATTCAGATCTCAACCGCCACCATCCCATACGTAGGTAAGTAGATTACCGATGTCATGTTTATTCCCATCATCTCAACATATCCTTGAATAGAAAAGAAAACATCAACAAAATTTGCAAAGGACTACCACTCTGGATTGCAAATGCGGATGATCCTCCCAAACACCATTCAATGTCATCATCAGCTAATGCATCATCCGATCAACTCATCAAGTTCCCAAGACTGCTGAAGAAACATATTCTCTCAGCACAATGGAGTTAACCTTGCGTAAGTTTGTCATCCCGAAAAGGACGAGAAAGTAAAATATACACATTAACCTCATCCGCTTAAGTCGAATGTGTATGTGTCATATGACATTTCGATGGAAGCCGGTGCACGCACTCCCTAAGCATGGGAAATCTTGCCAAACCTATACGCGAAATCCGTAAGTGATACGTACCTGTTTCGTCGGATGAAGACGTATTCGGTTCGCAACAAAGGACATCAAAGTAAAGCGAAACTCCCCTGAGGTCATATAATCGATTACATCAGATATACACTCACGAAACCATTACTAGGACGCGCCGGCAGCGGTATACCTAATTCAATTCCATCAAAACCATCCCATCAATCCTTTCGCCGTCCGCTACTTAGCACTTAGTCATTCCACTTAACCAAAGAGGTAGATGGAAAATCTGACTACCAATTGGCACATCATTCAGATCCAGATCCGCCGCTGAAAAGCCAGCACTTTTCACTTAACAAAATGGCCATAAAACACAACCCTTCGCCGTCGTGCATAATCACCCCCGACGATCAAATGAATGCCTGTCCCCAAAGATGGTGAACAATTCTTTTCTCGTGGCGTTTCCACCCAGAGTGCGATAAATTAAAACCCAGGCCCATCCACGGAAATGAAAGTCATTCAGTTCTACGAGCAGCCTTCTCCTGGGAGCGCCTCCCTCCACCACTGCCATCATCACAGGCCCACCACTGCCAGGCATTAATTAAAACAAAACAATGGAGGAGCATCAGCACGCTGACTTAATGAGGGATGCGAGTGAAGATTCGGTTTCGTGCGCACTCCCTGTGCGGCACTAAAGGGCTTTCGTTGTTAATTGCTTAATTATGTTAAAGAGCCTCTTGTTCTTGTACTTCGCGCTTAAACTGATACTTATCAGCTAAAAAGTTCGTCGAGAGTCCTTTTGTGTTGGCAAGGATGGAGGAATTAATGCCCGCCAAAGTTTTGCCCGCGCGCTGACAGACCGCGGTAGGCATACGAAATGTTCTCGGGAATGATTGCGTGCGAAAGGACGATGCGACACGGTCGGCAAGCTGTGTCCACCACCCACGGGATTTTTTTCGCTTGTCTGCTTAATTCCGCTGATTAATGCGGACAAGACAAGGGGGCGTTTGCCAATGTTCTGCGTTGTTTTGCGTTCAACCGGACTCGTAAATAAAAGTCTTAAAATGTTGACATGTAGCAACCGCTGCGGGGTGGTCAAGGTATAAAAGAAAGACAAGAATTTGTTTATGAAAAGATATTCGTTGTCAGGTTGTAATGTGTGCTCGCTGCCTCCAACGCGAATTGTTGGACACGAACTTTTTGATGTTCTGGGGAATTTATCATGCGTTTCCGAAAATAGACGCCTTGACTATGGGGAGAACGCGTCAAATGATCTGTGCTTAAGCAGCTGTGACTTATGGCGTCAAAGGATTAAGAAACAGTCGCACCTATATGGCTGCTCGGGGGCGAGTTTATGCCTCGAGGAGATGATTTAATGCACGGGTATCGAGGTGGTATTTATGACTTCGTGTCGAAATGTCAAAACAGTCACGGAGGTTGTTTGATTTATAATAGGGGGAAGTAAATAAGATTTTTTTTATAATAAACTGTATTGGAGCACGACTGGGAATTAGTCTGAGATATTACAACGAAGGGATGAATGGTTTGTTATTGGGAGATGCATCGAGAGAATATCATCTCCTGAAGAAGGATATCAGAAAGTGGTTTGGTTTGAGCAGGCAAAATATAATAAAAAAATATAGCGCAACAGGCTCGTTAGCACCCTGGGCTTATCTCTCTCACAACCATTCATTAGTGCGTGTGTACTTCTTTCACGATGGAGGGTCGTCTTGTTTATGCCGACTTCGAACGGCAAGGTTGAAATGAGCTATTCTCGACAGATTATGATATTCGGATGATTTGTCAGATCATCACGAGAGGAGGGAAATTGAAAAATCATTTCTTTAGATGTTGCTATTGTATTGAGCAAGCACTTAATCTAATTAGACATTCGTATCAATGAAAAGCGCCGATATAAGCCTTACAGATATAAGGAAAATACACAAACATTTTGCCCACCAATCCGTCGTTTCTGGACAAAAACTATCTCAAGGACCGCATAACTTCTTCTCAAATCGATTTGGAAAGCTACCAACGTATTTTTTTCCGAACACCGGCCAGGTTGAGATTTGATAAAACCCATTCTTACAGATCTTTGAGCAACACATAAACATGCTGTCTTGCAATATCCCAAAAATTGAAACAAAATACTTTTTGTTTAATCGTTCGTTTTTACATTTAAGTATTAAGCATTACTTCCTGAAGGTCAGTTGGACCCCATCATTGTTGGTGAACATACATCATTCAACTTTCTTTAAAAGTTTAAAGACAAACAAAAGAAGTCCAAATCGATACCCACTACCTATTCATCGATTTCAAAGCCGCATACAACAGCATTTATAGAGACGAACTATACAGAGCCATTTCTAGTTTTAGTATGCCGCCCAAACAAGATAGTGACGATGGAGAAGACTCGCTGCTCCATTAGGGTCGGAAACGACCTCTCCGATACATTCGATACCAAAAAAGGATTTAGCCAAGGCTATGCGGTGTCATGTGAATTCTTCAATCTGATTCTTGTGAGGATTGTGCAAAACCACGAGCCAACACCAGAGGCACAGTTTTCCAAAATTCGGTACAACTACTAGATTACGCTGAAGATATTGACATCATGGGTCGGATCTAACGTGATGTCACAACCACATTTGCTAAAGAAGGTAGCGGCAAAAATGAGTTTAGCAGTAAATGAGGGCAAGACTAAGTATATGATGCCAACACGAAAGGACACACAACATCGACGAATTGGACAGAACTTCACCATTGACATATATAACTTTGAGGTAGTACAGGACTTTGTCTTTCACGGCTCCGCTATTAACTCGGACAACAACATCTCGTCAGCAATTAATCGAAGAATTACTCTTGCCAACCGCTGTTTCTTCCGGCTTAGGCAATTCAATAGCAAAGCCCTCACTCGAACTAGCAAGGAGATCATATATAAGACCCTGATCATCCCAGTCCTGCTCTACGGCGCTGATGCATGGAGCGTCGGATGAAGAAATCCTTGGTCGATTCGAGAGGAAAATTCTTCGAAAAATCTTTGGTCCCGTTTGCGTTGACGGGCTATGGAGACGAAGATTCAACCAAGAACTATACGAGCTCAGGGCGACATGGCCCTGATCAAAAAACTCTGCATTGGACGTTTAAGAAGGCTAGGACACGTAGAACGAAAGAACTTGGAGTGTGCAACTGGAGGCAGTTAGCTAATTGGAGAGGCTTGTTGGTTGAGGGCCAGGTTCATTCCGGACTGTAGCGCCACTTAAGTAAGTAAGTAAAATGTTGCTTCCTTTTGTTTGATAGGACCGGACAGTTACAAAGGAGATGGGCTGCCCCCTAAGAATTAGATTCGTTGTAACTCCTAACTTACCCACTACCATACGAATGTTAAAATGCTTTGGCATCAACTGCAAAGATGATCGGCAATCTAGGGTTGTCCTTGAATTTGTTGAAATTGATTCCTGGGGTTAGCTGTCCCAAAAAATGCAATGCTAGGATAAGGCTTCTTTGATCGGCATGGGTTCTGCCTGGAACACGCTGGAATGATCAAGAAGACGGAATAATAGGCTTAGATTTAGCCTGTCGGAGATGACATCAGAATCCACTCCGTCATTTGTTTTGGACCTATCGGTGTAAAGTCGATCGAGTCGTTCTGTCTGGGATTGCGACCCAGAAACTCGTATCAAAGTTAAACCTGGTAGTGGTGTAATCGGTGTTTTCAAGAATATTTGTGTGTTCGTTCAGAATTGTTGAGTTGACAGATTGAATATTTGACTGCTGTTAGATAGCTTTAAGCTTTCAGACTTATGGCTGAGTTAGCTGCCATTTGTTTGTCGAAAATATCTAGGGGGAGTAGGTGAAAAATGATGTCTAGTCCTGTTGAGGGTGTTGTACGAAATGCACCACCGATACGCAGACAAGCAATCCATTGCACCTTGCCTAGGTTTGTTGCCGTTTAATTCTGTCTCTAGCGCTGTCCACCATACTAGCATTTTTCTGCCATTGAATTTTTGAACTCGATTAAATTTAACCTCATATATACGCTTTGTATGGCTTTTACCCAAAAGTTGTTGCTTGATATTTCACATTCGTTACTTTGAAACATCTAGAGCTGTTCTTTGTTCTTCGGACGCCTAGACACAGTGATGTAGCGAGTCAGGGTCGGCCACAGGGGCATCTTCAGTGGAGGTGAGGAGGGCATGGCACGCTTGTGGTTGCTCAGCTAAGCTCGTCGGACGGGGTGGTTCTTGCCCGCTCACCAAACACCACCTGCTCGACAAACATTTTGTTCGTGCCAAAATATAAAAAAAAACAAAAAAGAAGAAGGAAGCTACGTTACGTTGACAACGGACGGACCTCTAGAGATAGGAAAGTAAAGATGAAAAGGAAAAAGCACAACTCATGACTGATGCCTCCATCGGTGAGAAATCTGGGAATACTTCGCGTGACTAAACGTAGACTAAATCCGCGAAAACCCTAACCGCAATATTCGATCCCAGATTCTCTCTCACCAATGGAAGGTTCGCTATGACCTTCGAAACACGCCTGGTGTTGTTGGCAAGAGATGGCCATCCCACGACACTACCGATTGCTATCACCCTGGCCGTATTGCGAGTGATAGCCCCTGAAGTTTACTCCCCAGTCAAAACTAGTACGTATATGTACGAGTCGTCATAAGGTTTAAGTATAGTCGCGTTTTGACTGGTGTCTCGAATTTCTAGCAAGTATTGGATTACATTCCTTCGTTCCTCACCACACTGGCTATCCGGCTTTACCGAACACCAGGAGGCTGGGTCCCCAGAATGCTCTCCAATACGGTCAAAGTTTCATGGTCTACCGCTCACGCCTCGCTAAAGATTTGACCGAAGTCAATCTCTTTGGCCAGCAGCTAGCAGTTCGACCCTTCCATCTGACCCGCTCTCGAAATCAATGTAGACCTCCAACTACCTCACCAGATCCTTGTCTTTATGTCTTAGGATTGGACAGCTGTCTTCGTTCTGCACTAAACCCGAGAGCCTACACAGTTCATGAGTGGTGTTAAAGAAGGACAGGAAAGTAGAAAGTAAAAAAAAATTGAAAAGAAAGAAAAGAATTTAAAAAAAAATCGCGTTGAGGCTATTAAAAGTCCAAGGCAACGACTTTCGAAAATGGAAAATCGTCCCCTTGGAATCTTAATTTGGCCTCCAAGCTATAAAAAAAACGTTGGGCGCCACCAAGGGAAACATTTTACAATAAATAAATGGTGAATTTTGGTGGTATGGAACTTTAAGTTGGCAACACTATTTTAACTGGTGGCCATTTTGTTAGCGGTCAACATGAATAGACTGATCTCTCAACAACGCTTCCAAATTGAGATTTCTTGCACAATAATTGTTCTTTTTGAAATACGTACCCCGCACAACGTCCATTTTACGGTCAACATAATCGTCCATCAGAGCAATTAATTTGATTATATATGGAAGGTATTCGCACCACGTTTACTCTAAGACAAGTTCTACCTGAACAATTATATGAAATCCATGTGTAACATTCATTGTGAATATTCAGAGCACAAAGAAATATTCGCAGGAGTACCCCAAGAAAGCGTCCTTGGACCACTCTTGTACCTCCTATTTACACGTAATATCCCACAAACAAACGACACAGCTATACTAACAGTTGGCACAACAATATGAAATTAAAAAAAACGCTCTTAATGAGGTTAATGAATGGACAGAATCCTGGCGGATTGCACTTAACAAGAGGAAGTCGATTCATGTAGATTTTGCGTATAAACGGGCAAACAATTTGCGTGTATTTCTAAATACAGTTCGAGTACCTTTTGAGAATCAAGCGAAATATCTCGGAATGACACTCGATGCAAAATTAAAATGGAAGTCGCATGCAAAAAACAACAGCGAAGAACTTAAAAATAAATACAGAGAACTGTACTGTATGCATCCGCAGAGACGTCGTACAGTGCATAGAGAAGAAGTCATTGCTGCTGTAGAGCGTAGGATAGAGGAACTCCCGATTCCGTCTATCCGCCATCGTACACAGAAATTATATAATGTGTCCAGTCCATCCACTTTATGGAAGAATTTGCGGTAAGATCTTGATTTGCGTGCCTACGAAATCCAACTCGTGTAAGAATTGAAGCCACCGGATCACCTAGCAAGGCGTAGATGCAGTGAAATGGGCCCAAAACAAGATTGCCTTTGATACCAATTTTCATAAGCGAATTTTTTTTAGCGATGAAGCTCCCTTTTGGTTGAATGGATGGAGCGATGATAACCTTCAAGTGTATGTTGAGACATCGTTACATCTACAAAAATTAAGTGTTTGTTGTGCCTTATGGGTTGGTGGAATAATTGTCCGTACTTCTTTAAAAACGATGCTGGCTAGAACTTTATAGTCTATGGTGACCGCTATAGAGCCATCAATTGAACAACCATGATGTCCAGGAGCTGTGGTTTCAAGAAGATTGCGCAACATGTCACACAGCTCGTGCCACCATTGATTTGTTGAAGGAAACGTTCGGTGAGGGCATAATTTCGCGTTTTGGTCCTGTGAATTGGCCTCCAAGATCGTGCGATTTAACACCGCTTGACTGTTTTCTGTGAGGATATGTGAAGTCGGTAGTTTACGCCCATAAGCCCGAAACGATTGACCCCTTGAAGGACAACATTCACCACGTTATCGCCGATATACGGCCAAAAATGTTGGAAAAAGTCAACGAAAATTGGACGTCCGGGCCATTTGACAAAATCATATTTAAATTATAATGACACAGAAGATAGTAAATTTCATGTCAATTTAAAAAAACATCATCTTTGTTTTATTCCATTTCAAAGCTCTATACCTCTAAAAAACAGCCCTTACAATCTAAAACAATTCAAGATAAGATACTACGGAAGACCCTGATCGTCCCAGGGTCTTTGGGGTTCTGGACCCAAAATAAATGGGTACAGTGGTTATCACGCTCATTATCCTTCGGAAAATGCGAGAGGAGGATCCTCTCTTTAAATCTGCGCTCTGAAAACATAAAAATAGAACTTGATTCTATGCAAATAATTTCAGTGTCTGTAAAAATAAACCATTTAGACTACCCCATCGGATCAAGTTACTTCCCCCCGGGATATAGACTGGTAGACGACGACCTCGATTGCCTCTTTGACTCAATAGAGTCTAATTTTATCATCGGTGGGGACTTTAATGTGAAACACATTTTCTGGGGTTCAAGATGCAATTCAACGAAAGGCAGACTACTATACAAAGCCTGGATGAAGCGTGGGGTGGACATTTATTCGACAGGAAAGCCAACGTATTGGCCAACTGACAGAAATAAAATCCCTGACCTAGTCGACTTTTTTTTATCGCAAAAGGGCTAACTAAAAATCTGACGGAAGTCGAAGAATGCTTGATCTATGCTCAGACCACTCAGCAGTCACTCTGCAAATGAACGGAAGTCTAGCAAAAAAAGAAGGACCTCCTAGGTTAACTAATAAAAAAACTAACTGTGAACTTTTCAGAAAAGACTGCAAGGAAAATGTGGTTTTAAATGTGCCACTAAACACACCGCTCGAAATAGAAGACGAAATTGACAAGCTCGTGGAAGCCATTCAGAGCGCAGCGTGGAAAAACACTCCCTTCCGGAAGACAGCAACACGCAACAAAAAAGTCAACTACCAGCCTGACATCGAAGACCTCATACGAGAAAAGAGGAGAGCGCGCAAGAGATGGCAACAATCCCGCGCACCCCCTGATAAAACATATCTGAACTATCTCTGTAACAAACTCAAGAATGAGCTACAGGATTTAAGAAATCGCGAGACTTCTACATACCTCGAGGGGTTGACTGCTGACAAGACTTCAAACTACTCACTATGGAAAGCCTTGAAGTCCATAAGGAAACCCAAAATACACTCGCCACCAATAAGAAAGCTAACGGCGAATGGGCAAAAGGTGACAAAGAGAAAGCGGATTTATTTGCGAGCATCTAGAAGAAACGTTCAAGCCGTTCGATGGAAAACCTTTGAACGAAGAATCGAATGCCAATACGGCAGCCGACAACTATAAAGTAAAAGCCGTATCCCTGTCCGAGCTTCGAATGACAATAAGCAAGTTGAAAAATAACAAAGCTTCAGGATATGATTTAATCACCGGCGCAATCCTGAAGGAGCTACCGAAAAAAATCCTTAGTTAAGTTGCTCTACATTATAAATGCTTCTCTGAGACCAAGGCAATGGAAAGTCGCGGAAGTCATTATTGTTCCGAAACCGGGGAAAAGTCCAAACGATAAGAAATCGTATAGACCCATTTCGCTCCTGCCGATAATATCTAAGGTTTTCGAGAAAATGATGCTAAAACGATTACAACCAGTAATTGAAGAAAGACGCTTGATCCCAGATCATCAATTAGGCTTCCGGGTCAAACATTCCACAATCGATCAGGCTTATCGAATAACGAATGAAATTGAAAATACTCTAGAATGGAAAAAGATTTGCTCTGCCGCTTTTCTCGACGTCTCACAAGCTTTCGACAAGGTATGGCACGAAGGTCTAAGGTATAAATTAAGGACAACCCTATCGACAAAATTATACAAAATACTGGAATCCTACCTTGAAAACAGGCTGCTTCGTGTTAGACATGAGACTGAATACTGAGAATTCAAAGAAATCCACGCCGGTGTTCCGCAGGGAAGTGTTCTCGGACCAATCCTATTCTTGCTCTACACAAGAGATATACCACAAGATGAAGGGACCATCGTAGCAACGTTCCAGACGATACGGCTATCCTCGCAATGGATGAGTCAGTCGAATCACCAACGGGAAAACTCCAACGGGCTCTTAACAAAGTATGTGAGTGGACAAAAACCTGGCGAATTGAACTTAACGAGACCAAGTCAACGCATGTCAATTTTACGTACAAAAAGATAAACAACTTACCTGTTTTCATTAACTCTGCACAAATAACATACGCAAATGAGGCAAAATATCTAGGAATGACTCTAGACGCAAAGCTTAAGTGGAAGCCACACGTTAAAAAAAAGCGGGTCGAGCTCGCAATCAGACTCAGAGAAATGTATTGGCTACTTGTAAGATACTCGAAGCTAGGCATATACAGCAAACTGCTTCTGTATAAGCAAGTGCTAAAACCTTGTTGGACATACGGTATACAGCTTTGGGGTTGTACCAAACCAAGCAATATTGCTATACTGCAAACATTCCAAAACAAAACCCTAAGAGCAATAGTGAATGCTCCATGGTATATTAGGAATAGTGATATGCACAGAGATTTAGGAATTGCTACCGTGAGTAACGAAGCAACAAACTTTGCTCGCAAACTTCGTACTCGTACATATGTTCATTGTAATAACGAAATAATCCGTACTCTGGACGTGACAAACCTTGAGCGCCGGCTACAAAGAACAAGACCGTTCGACCTATTGCCATAAGGAAAAAACCATTACATGCGGTAATGTATTAGAAGTTGCGTTCACTGGAATCCTACCTAACAAACGCGATTAACACTACAGAAGCGTAAACTACTTGTTAAGGATACTTAGTCGTAGTCACCACAAAAAAAAAAATGAAAAAATGAGAGGAATAAATTCCATACTACTATGAGCACGCGCAGCCGGTTCTCATAGTGCCTCTCTGAGGGGTGAGGTTTAGCCCGTATGTATATATTGACTGACATTAATGAAATTGTCAGGCCCGAAAATATATGAGTCGGGCATAACCAATGGTACGGACCACTGGCATTCTATGAGGATTACTCACCCCCGGGCGCACACGAAAAAAAAAAAAAAAGTTCTGGTTTACAGTGTTGTACCATTTAAGATGTGGACGAAGATTCACGCACGAACTTAACGAGCTATACAGTGACATTGTCTGTTACTGGAAGCAGTCAAGTGCATATTGGTTGATATTCACCTCGAGTTCTAATCGATCCCATTTATGATTAGAAACGAACTGCGAGAGTATGAACTACATTGGCCTGGCACATATTTGCTAATGCGAGCGTTATATTACAGCATCTCAAGTTACCTTCATCTCAGCCTCATTGAGAACACTGAATATTTGAAGTCCTCACGTGCACGATGAACGATGACACCTGATAGGAGCACATTTCGCTTGTTTCCTAATTTTCATGCAAAGTTTTCAAAAACACTTCAAGTAGTCCCATCACCATACAAAGTCAACCCCTATTTTTATGCTAACTCTCTCAACCTTTAATTGACTCTTGAACCATAATAACTGCGGCTGTCAGTCGCCACCAATCACACCACCAACTTGGTTGGTTAGGGCAACAGACAAAAAAAAAACGCAAACACCGTCTCAGGCCATCCATCCACCAATTTAACGGGCTTACAGGATGCCATCAATACCAAAGTGCAAACTGCTATATGTGTGGCCTAACAACGGTGCATTGTGAATACTTTCTCATTCGCGTTGGCCTGTCACTCTGTGTGAGCTCTTTGATGTGTGTAGCGTCAATCGTGCACCGACTATGGAATACCATTCGGGGTGTCAGTGAATTTGCAATTTGCGCCCATTAAATTGTGGCAGGCGCCCTTAAGTGTTTCGGTTGCACGACCCCGCGCACACACAAAGCCAATCATGGAGCACCATGTGGCGTTAAAGTGCCCAGCATACAGCGCATTTCGCCAATTCCAGGCGCTGGCTAAAGTGTTCCTTCATAGGTGCCCAGGGTGTGGGTAGTTGTCAAATGCCAAATGCACTGTCACGCAATGCACTTTGCATTTTGATGTTTTGACGTTTGGGGGAGGAAATGCTCGTCACGTCGTGTTTTGCCGCACACCTCCAATTTCCGCTTGACAGCTTCAGGCTTCAGGTCCTCCTTTGGTACCGCACTCTTCGTCTGGTCAGGGCAACATTCACCAGCAGCAGTAACACACAAAAGGTTCCGAAAAAAGGGGACAATCGGTTAACTTAACGGGGGGATCTGAAGTTTGGGAAGTTACACGACCAATGTGTGCAGCAACTTAAAACCGATTTTCTGGCTGACTGGTGTTGGTTGATAAACGTTTTTTTTTTGTTTTATTTTTTTTTTTTCGTTTTTCTACCGTTATGCATGAGTTGGTGTAGTGTACAAGGAAATTCACACTCTATTCGGGTGGGTTAGGTGAATTGGTCTAAAATAAATGAGTAGACCACCGCCAGGTGGTAGATGTGGGATGTCGTGAATGACAACATAGAAGACCGGGTGTTGGTATGCTTAATTGTTATTACATTGGGTGTCGTTAAGGGAAGCGAATGAAGCTACAATGAAGCATAGTGAAGGTTATGTTATGGCAGCTAAATTACTCCTTTGAGATTATTGATTCAGTTTTCGATTAGCAGAAAAACCGAATTGTAATCTGTTTTTGTACCTTGGAAATAAGTTTTCTCAGCTTCTCAGGTAAAAGTTGGTCAAATAAAACTGCCAACTGCCATCCATAGCAGCCTCTTACAATCAGCTGTACTCTATAGGATGGTTATGAGCAGTAGCTTTGAAATGAATTGGGTATTATGGTGTGAGTAAGTCCAAGTTTTGCCGTTCCTGTCCAACATAATAAAATAAAATCCAAGAGTATTGACCCACTTCACAATTGGATTCCGGTTAAAAAAATATGAGACCAATAGTCATGTCTGATTTTGACCTTAAAAACATATAAAACAAGTTAGTCAGAGGATTAAACCCATAAGTTAGGTTAGGATAGGTTGCAGTACTCAAATCATAAAGGTCCGTTGTGATACCACGCGGATCTCTCGACCTTCCTATATTCGTTCGCCTTATTGAACAATTTAGAACTAATTATGTAACGTAGGAGGTTTCTGACATTGATGTCAGCCAGCTCACCTAGATTGTCGAAGGAGTAGTACCAGAGATGAGGATTCGTTTTTCCTGAGAGAGACAAGAGTATATTAGCTGAGTGATACTTTCCTCATCTTCTTCGTCCATGCAGCTTCTACAAAAGTCATTGCCGAAGAGGCCTTGATTTTTTGGGTGCAGGCCTGTACGTAGGTGATGTTTGATATGTTCAGCATTGTCAAGCAGATGGAGAGCTTCTGGTTAAACTTTGGCCAGAATTGCTTGGATATTTAGCAAGTTGTGCCAGTCATCCATCTGCGGTTTGCTTTCTTGATCGCATCCAGTTTGATCTCTAATTTACATACACAACATATCTACTGGCGGTAGAATAACAAGGCTAGTTCCCTATCTGGCAAGCTCATCTGCTTGCAATTCCCTGGTATTTGTCTGTGGCCCGGTAACAAAAAGAGGCGAATGGGAAAATGTTCAGCCATCTCGTTAAGAGATAGTCAGCATTCATGGGCTGATTTCGAATGAAGCGAGATGGCTTCCAGAGGTTTGATTGCCGATTGGCTGTCGCTGAAGATGTTAAGATAATTCGTGGACATTACATTCCTTTTCAGCCAGGACAAGGCTTCTTTGATTGCCATGATTTCCGCCTAAAAATCGCTACAATGATCGTTAAAGCGAAAGCATATGCTTAGGTTAAACATCTCGGAGAAAAACCACTCACCCACTACAGGTTCTGTGTTAGACCCATCGGCGAAAATGTGAATCGAGTTATTGGTTCCGATCGAGTTCGTGATTGTGATTGGGAATGGTTGTCCCATTACTAAAACAGATACTGAGGAATTCGCAGTAAGCCCGATATTCTTGAGTTAATGTAATGGAACTGGATTGACGGTTGCATTATCATGGTTACATTCAGATAACGTACAAAGGGATAACGTGAGAGGGAAACCTACTTTGCAAATGATTAATCTTCACAAGTGCTGGAGATAAAAGCCCACTCCAACGAGCCACTTATCCAAAGTAATCCTCCCGTCAACTTCAGACATGCCCAGAACTCCCACCACGAAAGATAAAAGCGGAAGTTTGGGCTATGTTTACCTTCTTACTGGTGTTAAATATCTCGTCAAGGTCCCTGCATCTTAAAAGTTATGTTTTAGGCGCAATTTGTTGGTTTATAGATGTAAGAGTGAAAATAGTTCGTGGTTGAATCATGGTCTCCATAAAAACAAACAGGTAAGTTCTCCCTGACACCAGGAGATTGTTCTCTTCACCCGCCTTTAAGAAATCTGTAGAAGTGGTTCTCTCATATCATCGGCTGAGTTTCAACAACAACGCTTTGTATCGCTGGTTTCCCGTATTACTTACTTACTTACTTAAGTGACGCTACAGTCCGGAATGAACCTGGGCCTCAACCAACATGCCTCTCCAATTAGCCCGGTCCTTAGCTAACTGCCTCCAGTTGCGCACTCCAAGTTGGTTGAGGTCGGTTTCTACTTGTGCGCGCCACTTAAGGCGAGGTCTTCCTCTACTGCGTCCGACGTCTGGCTGCGAATCGAAGACTCTGCGAGCCGGATTATTGGTGTCCATTCGTCTTAAACGTCCAATGGGGAGTTTTTTGACCAGGAGCATGTCGCTGTACAGCTCGTATAGTTCTTGGTTGCATTTTCGTCTCCATAGCCAGTAAACGCAAACGGGACCGAAGATTTTTCGAAGAATTTTCCTCTCTAATCGACCAAGGATTTCTTCATCCGCGTTTGAGACGGTCCATGCTTCAGCGCCGTAGAGCAGGACTGGGATGATCAGGGTATTATATAAGATCTCCTTAGTAGATCGAGTGAGGGCTTTACTACTGAATTGCCTTCTTAGTCCGAAGAAACAGCGGTTGGCAAGAGTAATTCTTCGTTTAATTTCTGACGAGATGTTGTTGTCAGAGTTAACAGCGGAACCGAGATAGATAAAGTACCGTACTACCTCAAAGTTATATCTGTCAATGGTGACGTTCTGTCCAATTCGTCGATGTTGTGTGTCCTTTCGTGTTGACAGCATATACTTCGTCTTGCCCTCATTTACTGCTAAACCCATTTTTGCCGCTTCCTTCTCTATACTAGCAAACCTGGCTATGACATCACGCTGAGTCCTACCAATGATGTCAATATCGTCGGCGTATGCTAGTAGTTGTACAGATTTTTGGAAAATTGTGCCTCTGGTGTTGGCTCGTGAGTTTTGCACAATCCTCTCAAGAATCAGATTGAAGAAGTCACATGACAGCTCATCGCCTTGCCTAAATCCTTTTTTGGTATCGAATGTGTCAGTGAGGTCGTTTCCGACCCTGATGGAGCAGCGAGAATCCTCCATCGTCATCCTACACAAACGGGGGAGTTGGGCGGTATACCAAAACTCGACATGGCTCTGTATAGTTCGTCTCTATAAATGCTGTCGTATGCGGCTTTGAAATCGATGAATAGGTGGTGGGTATCGATTTGGACTTCTTGGGTTTCCCGTATTACAGTTTGGTAAAACTAAAAAACATCTTTCCTGGAGTTGCATCTCTCTTGGTCGACGATATTGTTCGTTTTTCTTCTTTTTGAAAAGCGCCAGTTCTACCATCTTTACCTATAAGGAACAATGGCAGATCTCGTCTTCAATTGCAGCTTTGCCTTGTAGGCCTCATTTTTAGCTGCCAGTGTCTGTTGGCATTCTTCACTAAACCAGGATTTTTTGCATCGTTGCGAGAGACCTAGCTTTATTGCATCGTTGGCACTGTTTTTCGACATTCTACTCTGGTGGTAAAGTCTTCTCTTCCTACCTTAGGGTTAAATTCTCCCAGTACGATGTCATTGTTCTTCGGTAGCCTCTCATAAGTTTTGGCAAGGAGCTCGTAGAAGCTATATTCTCTTTTTCGACCATCGGAGCATGTTGGCGAAATCATTCTTAATACGGATTACTACCATGTGTTCGCGACTTTGTTTAAACCATAAGACTTCTTGCCTAAGTCTGACACTTATTACAGTGCCACATCCGAATACTCGCCGTTTTTTCTAACCACAACATGGTCCATACTTAATGTCACAGTTTTTTTCGGATGACAGTAATGTGTGTTTTTTTCGCAGCTTAGGGCATCCACTAGTTGTTCGGCTAAGATATCTGAATATGCCAAAGCAGCTCATTTAGGTAATTCACTTTGTCCACCCTAACTGGGACAGTACACGCCACCGTTGGCTCCATCTTGGGAATTCATCCGCTGTTGTGTGAGTCGGTTTTCTGATAGGGGACTATACCCCAAGGTAGTTTTGGTCCACGGGTGGTGTTTTATTTCCCACTTTCCCCACTTTCCCCACATAGCAACACTGTATGCAGTTGGTTTCATGAGTCATTAATACTCAGATGAGGCGTCCGCCTTGTATATGACAGTAATGCTCTTTCCGACACCCTTTAAGTGCTTCAAAACTTTCATGAATAGAACGAATAGTCGTGAAGGAGGAATGATAGAAACAGTCACTTCAGCCCGATACTTTGCCGAAGAGGAACATCTGAACCATAGGTGTATCTACCAGATCCTATAGATGTACTGTCTTCAAGAAATTTTGTTCGGCTTTCTTAAAACGCAGGGCAGTGTAAGTTATCCTGTTTAGCTTTCCTACATAAGTGATGCACGATAATTTACACTGCTTGGTTACCTCTTCGCTTTTATTGCCATCCTTTAAAGACTCGGCAGTGTGTGTGTTGGAATCCTTTCATAGAAACGTGTATCTAGTTCAGGTTGTCCCGACTAGTTTATTGAGGTCAAACACCCTTAAGTATCAATACAGTCCAAGAAGAACCTAATCCCAAACAAAAATGCTGCTTTAATCGGGCCGGTCCATATGTAAATGCCTCCATTAATGTACTTCAACTTGTTTGAGATTGGTTATGACTTGTGGTTGCAACTATAGGGTGTTGTGTTTCTTTTTATTTGCTGTATATCACGGGTCTTGTCTTTTTCCTGAAAATTTTCTTAAAATTCTTTCAAAATCTTCTCATGTGCAATTTTGAAGACATTGCACGATCGTATCTAAATCGATTCTACTTTCGAATTCTTCGTTAAGAACGTTAGCAACCTTGATGGAGCAATTCCTTAACATCATCCTGTTCAAAAATAGTTGGATCACAGATTTAAAAAATTTTACGACTGGTAATGAAACCCAGACCTTTAACATGGAAACACTAGCCATTGTATCGATGAGCTTTTACTAGACATAATCTTATAAGCTTTATGGTCAAACATATGCCTTTGTGGTTGTTGGAGCTTGGAAAGCCTCAGTTTTGAGGACCTGATAAATGATGCTGACGTTTCTTTTGAGACATGTTTTTACTCAGTCAAGTTTTGCCAATAAGATGATGTAGTTGGTGTCCTTACTAAGTCATCACCATAAGTTTTAAATAGTTAAGCTGGAAGACCGTCGTTTCCGGTCGCCTTGTTTTTCTTAAGCGTAGATATTTGCCATTCATGTTTTATTTAGGTCAGCTGGCTGGTAGTTTTAGCTATCGAGGATATTTGTATACCCTCTTCCACAGGGGTGTATTAGTTTTGATTCATATAGTTTGTAACATAGAGAAAGATTTTCGATCGACTTTCCTTAAAGTATATGGATCGACTCAGAATCGCTAGCTATGTCAATATAATCATGCACTTATGCCTGTCAGTCTGCCTATCCGTCCGTCTGTCTCGATGAGAATAGTTTGTCTTATGTATACACATTTTGTTTCTGGATTATTTTAACCGCCGCCCACTTTTTGTTGATGGTTTTCAAAAAAAAACCTTTCTTTTACCCTATCCAATAGCAGCCTAAAATGTTGAGCTAGGATAGAAGAATTTGATGTATTAGCTCTTTGGCCATGCCTCCAACACAAGTTCATTTAATATTTTAACCCGCAAACTGTCACTATTCGGAAAAACGTTTACTTTTGGTCCAACCGTAGGAAATTTTCAAAAAGTGCCTCAACAAAATATGTAGGCGGTTTCATTTTCTGTATTTCGCAGAATTACGTTTTTTTTTTTCATCTTGATAAGATTCGGTTAGAGCCCTTGCTGGATTTGACGTTTTATATTTTTTTACAAATTTGTTCCGTTCTCTCTCAAAAAAACGCGTTCTTTCCTTCTCAATTTTCTATAAAGCTTAACGATATATCTCGTTTGAAGCATCTCATTACCTAGCTACGTGCATCCGGTAGCATTCTAGCGGTGGAAGGTATAACTAATTGACAATGTCGTCATTGGTTTTAAAAATATTGCGTTCGTTTTTTATTATTTTTTGCATAACCTTCCTGCTAAAGCTGTGCCCAGAGGTTCCTGAAAATGCTTCTCTGATCTAAAATTGATTGGTACAGAAATATGCCCATGTTGGTTCCATAAAGCCTTGGAATAGTGTTTTCATGTTTACAAAAATAAACATTTTTGGCTCAACAGGCTTGCTAGTACCCAGCGCAGAGCTTTCTCACAACCATCATGTGTGCGTGTGTACTTCTTGTACGACAGCGGGACCTCTTGTTTTATGCCGACTCCAAACGGCGAATTTCAGATAAGCTTTTCTTGGCAATCGATACTTCTCCGATAATTTGTCAGATCATTACGAGAGGAGGGCCAGTAATAAATCATTTAGGTGTGGCTACGGCTGGGAATCGAACACAGACCTTCTGCGCGGAAGTTCATCGCACTATAATCATTGCGCCACTGAGCCCGTGGCTTGTTTGGCTTGGACAATAATTGAAGTGTTCATGCTCGGTCAAAGCTACAAGGACCCGATTTTTTTCAAATTAGCTGCAATCTTCTGCTCTTGTCCTACAACAGCCTTCGACACGTGTACTCCATTTCCCTATCAAGATGGGTATTTCGTTGTTGATAGAAGTACCTGACCATGGATGACGAATGACTTAGGCAGAGACAATCTTATGGTCGTGGAAACATTAGGCGCAGTAGGCAATTTACCTGATGCCCATGCAAACCAATCATCGCAAAATACAGTTAAACATGATACCTACTAAGCTTACGCCAAAATCGAGAGATCATAAAGAGACAACAATCCATAACAGCAACTCGCTATCTTGATCTGCGCAAATTGCTTATCAATCTCGGGCTACGATTATGGGAACCTTCGATTCCTCATCCATATACTGAGTGTTACCAGCACTCGCAAAACCGGCTGCGCCCAAACTGAACACACACTTCAAAATATTTTTCTCATGTCTCATGTTACGATCCCACACGCCACAAAAAGGTGAGACGACACTCTGTCTTCCGGGGATATTACGTCTTCATAAGATCATTAAACCTCCTCATGCGTGTGTCACATCGATCGGCCTAAAACAAATAATTGATTAACGCACCGTTTCAGTTCGCTGACCCATCAAATTACCGTCGTCACTGCTCCTCTTCTCATGCAATGCACCTGTGACTCGTTCCAGGGTGCCTTGCCTGTCCTCCCCGACAGACCTCTATAGCTCCTACAACAGTTTAATAAGTCAATTATGTCATTACGCGCGTATGCATGTATCGGATGGGCACCGAGGTGAGTTAAAAATAAAATATACGATTGATTGGCCCCGTAGAAACCGTAGGTAACGAGCACCGCAACCCCAAGCCTGATACAACGAACAAGAAAAAAAGAAAAGACCAAACGCAACATGGAATTCTCACGTATTCAGCGTTTGGCCGGTCGGTGTGCCCAGGCACACATACAATTGCACACCGCACACACCACATCGTACCGCACATGGTTATGCTAATTACATCGGCAACAAATAATTTCGTTTAATTGATTTCGAAATTCCACATGTGAATGGGAGTGTTAACAACAACTACGGTCCACCTGACAAAAGTAGCACGGGAGTACCTGGGAAGCTGTGCTGTCGAACGACCCCCACAATGGTTCAATTGTACTCCACCAAGCTGACACACAATTTGCAAACGTATCGCAACCCTCAAGTGGAAAGCACTAAAAAAAGGACACCCACAGCCACCACCCCCCACTAGTGGGCGGTGTGGGGTGGTGGTATGTAGCGCACAATCGCTACAATGTAATGTGCGTGTGTGTATACTTTAATTGCGGATTTGTTTTCGAGATTTTCCATTTTGTCGTATTGTCCTTGCTGTTGGGATGTGAACTGTGATGCACTGCTGCTGGCTCGGCTCTGCTGTTTGACTTTCCTCTTGTGTGTGTACATGAGGGGTGGCTCACCGAGTGGGTTATGTTTTGTCGGTGGTGGGGTATTTTTTTGCAAGGGTTTCTGGGGCGAACGAAAAAAAGACGACCAAGTCAAAGGAACGAGTTGTTTCTTTGTGTGTTTTATTTTTACGAAAACGACAGGAAAACGCTTTTGGCTCCATCTTTGGAAAAAGCCGGGCAATAGCGCGATTGTGATGTTAGCTTTTTCGTGTTGCCGATGGTGGTGGTTCTGTTGACGGGGTGAATTTGAATTTCTCATTCGAGGCGAGGCGACATCTCTGTGGATGGGTGGGAAACATTTTTGAAGAGAGTCGAGAAAAGTTTTTAAATTTTCCGAAGAGAGGTGAATTTTATATAAAAGTTCTCTTGTTGGATTATTTATGTGGCACTTGGCACATTTGGATTTGGGTGGGTCTGGTGCTGGTCTGGTGGTAATGAAAGCTGAAGGTGGTGGCTGATTGGTTGAGGTTGTAGGTGGTTAAGAGATTGAATGGAATTTTTGGATTTATGGATAGCGAATGTTTATTTTAACAATTCTGTAGAAGAAATAGTGAATTAATGGGATTTTCGAGTAATTAAAAATATAAAATAAATAATCTAATGAAAATAGTTTTTCGAAATGTTTTTCCTTATTATTATTAAATTTTCGTTTCGAATGTTGTGGAGCTATTTAAAAGTAACACAGCAACGGCTCATTTCCATATATTTCGCAGCGGGCTCCCAGATTATTTAGGGTATTTGCTGAAACAAGGTCTCTTGAATCTTGAGCACGCTTCTTTTCAAGTACTATATGACTTCTGCTTTAAATGGATCGTTAAAATGCATTTGGCGTCTGAAGTCAAGATTCGATTGTTTTCTTAACCGTAATTACCCATTCTTCCTGCTGCTGCAAAGCAGACGTCACTGCTACCCAGGAAATATGAGGAGGTGGTTATGCAAAAGGGGATGAAGAACTGTGACATTTACTGCCATCCGTGATGCAGTGAGCAGAAAACCCGACGGAGGCAAAATATGACATTGCCAAGAACTGTTTCTGTTAGGTTGAAAGATAAAATAAATTTAGCAGTATTGTCCGGAAAACACAGCCTACACGAAGACTCGCCTATCAACGGATTTAAGTTAATTGACTTCGCTGGTAAGCCAAATGCCACTTCAGCCAACACGCTGTCACCTCACCTTGATATTCATATGGGAGATGGCACAGGAACGTGGCCAAATGCATGGTTTCTTGGCAGAAATCGAAAAAAAGAATAGCTATGGGAGGAATTAAACTAAACAGCAGTTAAATACCCAAAATGAACAAATACGTGATAAGGTTGATAATACTGTGTGCAGGTCATTAGTTCGAACTTATGCAATGTGGGAAGTGACATTAGCTAACTTACTTGCTTAAGTGGCGCTGCAGTCGGAAATGAATCACGGCCGCAACCAACATACCCTCCGCAATTAGCCCGGTCCTTGGCTAATTGCCTCCAGTTGCGCTCTCGCTATGATGGTTGAGGTCGGTTTCTACTTGTGCGCGCCACTTAAGGCCACTACTGCGTCCAACGTCTGGCTGGGAATCGAAGGATCTGCGAGCCGGAGTATTGATGTCCATTAGTTTTACATGTCCCAGCCTAGGGGCATGTCGCTGTACAGCTCGTATAATTCTTGGATAAATCTTCGCCCTTCAACGCAAACGGGACATTTCTTCATCAGTTTTTGAGACGGTCCATGCTTCAGCGCCGTAGAGCAGGACTGGGATGATCAGGGTCTTATATAGGATCTCCTTAGTAGTTCGAGTGAAGGCTTTACAACAGCGGTTGGCAAGAGTAATTCTTCGTTTAATTTCTGACAAGATGTTGCTGTCAGAGTTAATAGCGGAGCCGAGATAGACAAATTCCCGTACTACCTGAAAGTTACATCTGTCAATGGTGACGTTCTGTCTAATTCGTCGATGTTGTGTGTCATTTCATGTTGACAGCATATACAACGTGGGCCAAAAGGAACCGCCCTATTGGAAGATGCTCTTATTTTTACAAATAGCCGCCAATGTCAAATCTGTGTTGACATTTGTGGACTAGACAGATGTAGAATACCAGTGAACAAGACATGGAGCGATACGCTTACCACGAACGCGGAATAATGGTGCCTATTTTTTGCGTAACAATTCGTCTGTAGTGTTGGCGCAGCTCGAATTCAGTCGCCGATTCCCCGGCCTTCCGATAGCGACTGGGCAAACACTGCGCCGTTAGGCCACCAACCTTGAAGAGTATGGGACCACACGAGACGTTGCCAAGAGTGGCCGGCTCCGGAGCGCCCGTTGTGCCGAGAATATCGTCGCTGTTGCCGAGGATGTTGAGCTGTCGCCTGAAACATCGACCAGACGCGGCGCCTAGCAATTAGCCATCTGCCGGAAACCGCCAAACGCGTGCGACCTACGCCCAAGCCATCCTTAATCTCTAGGACGAACTGAACGATTTTTCGACCAAAACCATAATGAGCGATGAGGCTCATTTCCACCTCAGCGGGTACGTGAACAAGCAAAACTATCGCTTCTGGGCCACAGAAAATCCACGAGCAATGTAAGAGGAGCCATTACACCCGCTCAAAGTTACTGCATGGGGGGCAGCAGTTCACGCTGACGGAGTCATCGGGCCATTTTTTTCTTAGAACGCCGCTGGTAAAACGACAACAGTGGACGGTGCGCGCTATAGGGCCATGTTAACCGAGTTTTTTTCTGCCGCAATTGGACGAATTAGGACTGGAGGACATGTGGCTCCAATAGGACGGAACAACTGCATGAGCTACAACCGATATTCTGAAGGCGGCGACAACATCGGATGACTTCTGTTATCGCACCTTGTACTTTGTCTTGCCCTCATTTACTGCTAAACCCATTTTTGCCGCTTCCTTCTCTATACTAGCAAACGTGGCTATGACATCACGTTGAGTCCTACCAATGATACCAATAAGGTCGGCGTATGCTAGTAAATAGTTGTACCGCTTTTTGTAAAATTTTGCCTGTTGTGTTGGCTCGTTAATTTTGCACAATCCTCTCAAGAATAAGATTGAAGAAGTCATATAATTTTTTTGGTATCAAATGTGTCAGTAAGGTCGTTTCCGACAGTTATGGAGCAGCGAAAATTCTCCATCGTAATCCTATATAAACGGACGAGTTTGGGCTGTATACCAAAACTAGGCCTGGCTCTGTGTAGTTTGTCTCTATAAATGCTTTCATATGCGGCTTTCAAATCGATGAATATATGGTGGGTATCGATTTAGACTTTTTGGATTTTGTACAGGATCTGTCGAGGTGTGAAAATTTGATCGGTTTTTGGACTTTCCTGGTCTAAAACCACACTGTTACGGGCCGTTCAGGTTGTTGGTATACGGTTTCATGCGTTCACATATTACGGCAGATAGGATCTTATAGGCGATGTTGAGGAGACTGTTGGATCTGTTGTTGGCGCAGTTCAGACGGTTTCCTCTTTCGTGAATTGGGAAAACAATGCTGAGGTTCCATTCCTCAGGCATACTTTCTTCTTGGCCAGATTTGGCTTATGAGTTGGTGAATGTCATTTACCAAATCATCTCCGCCGGTTTTATAAAGCGTAGCGGGAAGGCCGTCATTTCCGGCAGCCTTATTAAGCTTGAGTTTGGATATTCTCACATCACTCTGGTAGGGTGGTTGGCAGTTTTCGCTGTAGTTGCCAATATTGAATTATTCGCTATACCTAACAGCGCAATTTTGATCGTCATCGCCGTTTAACAGTCTGCAGAAGTGGTTCTACTATATCCTCAGCATCAACTGTGTCTCGTCTACTATATTTCCTTGTTCATCTCGATAGAATTCTTTTCGAGCCTTGTATCCTTGGCTTTGACGTTTTACACTTTGATAAAACTTGCGAACATCTTTCCTGGCACCAGTCTATATCCTCGATCGCGCGTTTTCTTGCTCTTTTTTCTTCTTTCTTTCTTTCTGAAAAGCTGGCGTTTTTCCCTTCTTCTCTACCTATAGAGCTCAATGGCAGCTCTCGTCTTTATCTGCAGCTTAGCCTTGTAGGCCTCGTAGTCGGCTGCGAGCATATTTCGGCATTCCTCATCAATCACATGAGCCGCCCACCAGTTGCGGCCGATCTAATGGCTTGTTAGCATCGTCGCCATTGTTCTTCGATATTCGATGCTGGTGGTATTCTGTTAATAGAGAGGTTAAGGGATACGCGTTGCGCGAAGGTCTTGAGAGTCGCTTGCGATTGCAGTTTTTCGACAAATTTTTTCACATTATTTCTGGATTGTTGTGGCGTGGTGGATATCCGCATTTTTACTTTGCCTGCCACAAGGTAGTGGTCCGAGTCGATGTTAGCTCCTCGGTATGCTCGGACATCAAAAATACTGGAAGCGTGCCTCTTGTCTATCGCAATGTAATCAATTTGGGTGACCGTTAGTTGATCTGGAGAACATCATGTCCCCTTATCGATATCGTGGTGAGGAAACCGTATGCTGGCTATAGTGGCATTTCGTTCGGTAGCGAAGTCAATTTGCCTAAGTCCGTTTACAGACGTATTGTCGTGTAGGCTATGTTTTTCGATAATACTGCTAAAGATATCTTCTCTTCCTACATCTTCTCTTCTCCCAGCACGATTTTAACATCGTACTTCCGTAGTCACTCATATAGGTTTAGACTTTGCTCAGTGCAAGCTGCAGTGCTCTTTGTGCTTCGATCACAATTGTATTATTGCTGTACGATCAAGCGACTCACATAATTTACTAGAATAAATCTTTTATATAAATATTTGTCCATCAATATTATGATAATCAAATTTAATTTGAATGTCATCGGTCACTTAACACCCTGTTGGGAAGTATAACTCCTTTCTAAGCATACTCGTATTAATATCCATATAAAATTCATCACGAGACGGTGCAATGGATGGTTTTTGTGGAAAATGCGAAAGACAATTCAGTAGAAATGATCCATATATAGTTCCGTGTAGCGGTTTCTGCAAGCGGATTTTTCATCGGGCGTGTTGCGAAGGAAAATTGACGGAATATGATGTGGGAAGGCTGCAGGCAAATCGGAACATGGGTTACTATTGTGTAGATTGTTTTGGAACTCCGGCAAAAATTCTAAAACTCTACGAAGTGTTGCTTGAGTCTCAAAAGTCTAAATATGAATTTATGATTGAGGCACTTAACACTAATACAAAATTGTTAACGGACCAAATCGCGGAAATGGCAAAAACAATTGAAAATGCTCTATGTAAACAAAATGAACAAAAAGAGAAAGACGACGTGCGGGTAATTGAAGAAATACGGCTTATTTCTACAAAAATAACGGACTTAAATCAAGAATCTTTTTTGAAAACAAAAGAAAGTGTGAGTGAGAAAAACAGCCAACTAATGGAAAGTGTAAAAAATATATCGATTTCGGTAAACGAAATGAGAAATGATATACGGAAATCTAATAAACAAAGTGCAACAATAGCAGAAAAGAGACAAAACGAATTATTATTTTCTGATATTATAAAATCAAGTGAGCCGTCTGTCCTTGTTTATCCTAAGAAGAAGCAGGCATCAAACGAAACAAGAATGGAAATAAAATCAAAGATTGACCCAACTAATATTAATATAAACAGTGTGGTAAACAAGAACAAGGGCGGGATCGCCATAAAATGTGCAGATAGAGTGTCTAGTGAAAAATTAAAAGATGCAATTAAAGAAACTTTGAAAGAGGACTATAATATCGAAATACCAAAGTTAATTAAACCAAAAGTGTGTATAATGAATTTGGAAAATGATGAGTTAGAGGATCAAATTGTGGGAAAAATAAAGAATCAGAACCCTGAATTAAGAAACAGTGAAATGAAAATAGTGAAGATTTTCAAAAATACAAGTCGGTGGAGAAACCTAAATGTTGTCATTGAACTAGATAGCAACAGTTTCCATGATATATTAAAAATTGGTAAAGTAAAAATTGGATGGGTAAAATGTATAGTTCGAGAGTTTTACAACTTGACAAGGTGTTACAAATGTCAAGGATTTAATCACAAAGCAAATGTTTGTAAAAACAAATTATCCTGTATTAAATGCGGCGAAGAACACAACACAAAGGAATGCACAAATAAAATTATTAAATGTATAAACTGTTCAAAGATTAATGAGAATCTAGGCATGAGCTATAATTGCGAGCATGAGGCGAATGACAAGACTTGTCCTGTATTCATCAAAAAATTTAAAACATTCAAAGATAGAATACAATATTAGCAATTAAAAATGTGTAATAACCTTTACTTGAATATACAAGGCTTAGTCAATAACTTTGATGAAATTGAAAATATAATCGAAACGAATAATTTTGAATTTATATGCTTAACGGAAACTCATCTAACATCGAAAGTTGAAGACAAAGAAATTTTTATCAAAGGGTACTTGACGGTAAGGTGTGATTCAATATCGACACGTACAGGAGGTGTGGTTTTCTATATAAAGGATATATGGCAAATTGATATCTTAGAAAACGTATCCATAAACGTAGAATTGTGGTGCTTAGCCCTAAAAATAAAATTTGGAAAGCATAATATGTTGCTGGTGGGACTATACAGATCACCAAGTACATCGGAAAGGTTGTTTTGTGATAAATTTCGGGAGTGTATGGAAAAGCTTCCGTCTAATGAAAGCACAATAATAGTTATGGGAGATTTCAATATAGACTGGTTAAAAAGTGATACATATAAACTACGAATTGAACAAATTATAAATGACAGTGATTTTATTCAATTAGTTAACGAACCCACCAGGATAGCACATACCTCACGAAATACGGGTGATTCAAGAAACATAGGGACAACAACAAGGACTATTGTGGATTACGTGATATCAAACTCAAATAAAGTGCAAGCCAATGTGATAGATATATATAAAATTAGTGATCACGAAAGCATTGAAATAAAGATAGAAATGGATCAATCAGTGAAAAGTGTAAATACAAAAATAGAAACGTTGAAATACAATAAAATTCGCTTCTGTGACCGCGTGTACCTTGGACTCGAAGATTTCGCAAATTTATGGGAAGTTGGGGATGTAAACCTGACTGCAAACATTGTATCGGACTGTTTGAAAACAGCGGTGAATAGTTTGAAATGTATAAGAAATATAAATATTAAGGGAACAAATCCATGGTTCGATAACCAACTTAAAGTAATGAGAAATATGAAAATTTACAAACATAAAAGAGCAGTGTGGTCCAATCTATCAAGTGACTGGGAAAATTTTAGAGTGGCTAGAAATGAGTTTAAATCAGCTATTGATCGAGCAAAAAGTAATTATGTAAACTATAAGATTCAATCTTCTAGTGACCAGAAAACAATGTGGCGAACGATAAAAATGCTAGTACTCAAAGAGCAGAAAAGTGCAATAAAAAGTGTTGTTTTTGATGGTGTGCTAGTAAAAGACTGCGCGATGCTGGCAACAAATTTTAATGTCTTTTTTGTACAAAGTGTCAGTCTATTGAATAGAACTATTCCCAATGTCTCTTACGAAAATATTATTTCAAATGTAAGCACAATATTTAAATTTAAGTCCATAATACCTAATGAGCTAAAAAGTATTTTGAAAAATATGAAAAATAAGAAGGATCCAAATAAGTTAAGTATGAACATGATTTTAGACGCGTTTCACATTATCGGTATGAAATTGTGCGCACTAATAAATAAATCGATGACTGAAGGAATGTATCCGAACCTATGGAAAGAGGCGATTGTAATACCGATTGCAAAAGTGAATAACCCGAAAGAGCCATCTGATTTTCGTCCTGTTAATATGTTGCCAAATGAAGCTAAAATACTGGAAAAAGTGGTGCAAATTCAACTTCAAAAATATATGGAAGACAATCGATTGTTCGTAGAATGTCAATCTGGGTTCAGAGGCAGGCATAGTTGTGAATCTTTACTAAACCTGATCATCGCGGATTGGAAATATGAAGTTCAACAAAATAAGAAGATTGTTGCTGTTTTTATCGACCTAAGAAGAGCTTTTGAGACAATAGACAGGAACATCCTTCTGAACAAGTTACATCAATATGGTATAAGAGATGCAGAATTTAAATGGTTCCAGTCATATTTAAATGAACGCAGGCAAAGAACAAGAGTTGAGGAGGCAATTTCTGAGGCGATAAAAGTTAATTTAGGAGTACCACAAGGATCAGTTTTGGGAGCGCTGCTATTTATTATTTATGTAAATGAAATGCCAAGAGTATCAAAGTACGCTTCAATACAGTTGTTCGCAGATGATGGTCTACTCTACATATCATCAAAAAACGTAAATGAATGTATAGACAAAATAAATAATGATCTAGAAAGCCTTTACAAGTGGTTTCAAATGAACAAACTAAGTCTAAATATAAGTAAAACCAAATGCATGGTCATAAATGGACAACCTGAGGCAGATATTATAATAAATGGTGAAAAAATAGAAGTAATTAATGAAATTAAATATTTAGGAATTGTTATTGATACACGTTTGAATTTTAGCAGTCACATTCAATACATATCAAAAAAAATTAGTAAAAAAATTGGATTCTTTGGAAGAATTAGAAAACGAATACCTCTTGTTAGTGCAATTAATATCTATAATTCAATTATTAAACCTCATTTTGAGTATTGTTCAACAATAATATATTCATCAAACGCAACAATGATGGAAAGATTGCAAAAATTTCAAAATAAAGCTATGAGAATTATTTTAAAATGTCATTGGCTAACACCGACTGTGAATATGTTAAGTGTATTGAAATGGTTAAATGTGAAACAAAGAACAGTAATGAATGTATTAATTTTTGTCTTTAAAATGAAGTCCGGAATGTTGCCTAATTATTTATGTGATAAAATAATGTATGTTGAAAATGTACACAATTATAATGTGAGAAATAGAAATGATATTCGTCTTCCACTATTAAGAACTCAAAACGCCCAAAACAGTGTTTTTTATAAGGGATTTAAGATGTATAATGAATTACCCTCAGAAATCAAAAATGAAACTAATTTAATAAGGTTTAAAAAACACATTATTACGTATGTAAGAAATAATTGTGAAAGATAAATGTATACCATTTTAGTTTTAAGAAAATATATTAAATGTTATAATAGCTTATTACCTGCTAAATAAACACAAATGAAAAAAAAAAAAAAAAAAATGAAATATAGGTTTAGTCAAGGAGCTGGTAGAAGCAATCCATAGCTATATCATCTTTTTCCTCCGTCAGGGCGTAAGCCTATATAAGGCTTATGTTGATGAATTTGGCATTGATGCGAATTGATATAATCCATCCATCCACCACAGCCTAAGTCTGGCACTTATAACAAATCCGCATCCAAATAGTCGCTGTTTCTGCTCACTGTAACACGGTCCGTAGTACATATCACAGTTTTTCATCCTCTTTTTGCCCGGCCCATCGCATCGTATTTCCTGGAATGCAGTAATGTCTGCTTTGTAGCAGTTTAGGGCTTCCTCTAGTTGGTCGCTTGCACCTCTCCTGTTTAATGTTCTCACATTCAATGTGCAGATACGAACGTCCCTGTCCTTTTTTCGTTAGCAGGGTTCGTCAATAATAAAATTAGTCCTTTCCGAGGCTATTACTTGCTTCGTAACATAAAGTTTTTTCCATGCTTGGGTAATTAACGCAAAGCACAACCTCCAACATGGAGGGCCAGTTCCAATTTATAAGATACCCCTAGGAAACGGGTCGACCACTATCCACTAAGGAATTGAGCTCTGCTGTTGTCTTTTAGGTTCATCCGTCACCATGGGGAATTGTCAGAAAACATGCTTACGAATAAATCGGGCTTTTATTTTTTATTATATATTTAGAAGGACCCGCTAAAATTAACTGCTAGGACTTTACATAAAGGTGGTTACACAACCTAACGCTTAATTACTTGACACAATCGCCCCCTAAAGACGAACTGAGTTTAAACTTCATTATGTTCATGTAAATTACCGATATTTGTGTTCTTAATTTTACCTATCTATTCCGGTTTTCGGCAAGACGTGTGCTTTAGACAAAGTCCCATCGTTCTCGATGCCTCCGTATAGTCTTGCTGTTGCTGCGAAACTGCCCAGTGTTTCTGTATACAAATGTGGAAGCCAATGCTGCAAAGTCCCTCCTTATTAGGTTCAACATCTGCTCTTATGTTGTACGCGCATTCACCTACTTACTAAATTATAACTAATGGTTCAGAAGTCGGGCCAATATGATGATCCTTTTTACTGCCACATTCTGTGTCACCAACAAACCCATCGATACAAATTACGAGCTACAGCCCCATCAAAAAAGGTCCACACAACAATGTTAGGTTCATAAAAAAATTTTAAGATTGAAAAAAAAAAAAGATGCCTGCCTTCAATATTGGCACGTGTTTTACACATTTGGGATTGCACGCACTGTATAACTGCCGGCGATAGCCTTTGAACCAACTACATCATCACTTTGCCGCCTTAATTTAGAAAACTCCTCAAATATCAAAACAAAATGCAGCAACCCATAAAATATGGATCAGAGTACAAAATCAAAAGGATAATCCGCAATTGTAATTGTTTTCCTGTTGCGAAATATTATCCAAACACTAACCCTCCGATGTTATCCTTTGCTCGTATGTGTTGTTTCTTCCAATCTCCACAGGCAAAATGAGAACTAACACCCGACTAATATGCATTGAATGGATCCTAAGCCCAAAACCTAATGTGGTACTAGTCGATGTGTGTGGCTTGCCACTCGAGAGTATCCTTCAGCTTTATACGATCCGCCTCAATAGGGAAGCAACCAGCAGGAGTTCCATACGCAGAGCACTCTCATTAACATTACAAGCCGAATGTGCGGATAAACACAAGTGGCTGTGCCGCTCCGACAGGCGGTTGTTCCTTTATTCCCACTCTTGATGGACGGACACATTCAATGATGGTTGTGGTTGAATGAATGCTAGAGCATTCGGCGTTGCTCGGCTCATTGCACCACCACCAGCCGGAATTCCTGAAGTCCTGAGCCGAATATAAAAATTGATTTATTGTTGCATCCATCCATCAGGAGAGAGAGAGAGTTTATTTAAACAAGGGATGATCCACTAATAAAAACAGCAAACACTCCTCCATTCGGATGAAGACGTTCTAATTGTCAGATGGTCTGTGTTTGGACATTTGCTGAATAGCGCCCGTAGCTAGCATATGCCATGCGCGCAGGATAATAAAAAAAACAAATAAAACAGAGATGTGTGTTGAGTCGAAGGAGGTTACACTCGATGGTCGAATAACTTTTGGAGTAACTGTTAATTCTTCTAAACTGTTAAGGATGTTTGCTTTTACGATTATAAAATTTGATGGACATGGCATGTCGATGATGATGGTTCAATTGGATTGATATTAGGTAAGTACTTCATTATCCTTTTTATCCGTTTTGGTTACAGCCGGTCGAGTATGTATGGAGTAAGATGATCTTAACCAGATCGCAACAAGATCATAAACTTGCCGATGTGGACGGACGAAGATCCTTTCGAATGTTTGTTTGAGGGGAGTTCCAGCCTTTTTATGATCGTCGGCCGAATGTGTACTAGGAAGTGCGTAGTTTTTTCGGAGGGCTTGTTGTTGTTTGCGAACAGCAATAATTGTTGAAATATATCCAGCTGGGATATTTTATTAAAGCAGGGACAGCGCTGAAAGACAAAAAATGTTGATCCTGGTACACACTTTGTGTGTCGATTGTGTTGATGTAAGGCACGTTACTTTTCTGCAGAAACTATTCAGCAATACGCGGCATACCGCATAATAGATTGCGTTCGAATTAATAATTTTCATCTGCTAAAACCTGCTTCTGTACAGGAACATGAGTACCTCACGTCAACATGTTAAAAAAAGAACGCATCTGTTATATGTTATAGAATTCTCAGATTATAAGTCCTAACGAAGACGTATATAGTCTTCAAACAGGCGTATATAATGTATATATCTCCACTGTGTTAGCCCTACGGCAAAATGGCTGGCTTATAACGGGTGGTTTAAGGGCCGATGTTGAATGTGAACCACACCTAAACGTCAATTTCAGACTAACTCGATTAGAACCATGAAAAGATACACAATCGAGCAACGCGTTAAAGTTGATCAGGCTTATTATGAAAATGGGCGTTCAAATCCAAATGCATATCGTTCGTGATTTTTTCGGTCAATTTAGTCGTCCAAATGTGCGTACAATCGGAAAAATCGTGCAAAAATTTTAGGTAACTGGGTCTGTAAGAGATGTGAAAACACCAGTACATGCTCGTACAGCTCGTACTGCAGAAAATGTTGCTGCTGTTCGCGATAGTGTGGTTGAAGAGCCGTCCACCTCAACGTGTCGTCGTGCCCAACAATTGCACCTCTCGCGCTCGTCGTCGATGAACATTATGCATAAAGACTTGCATTTGCACGCTTAAAAAATGCAATTGACTCAACAACTAAAGCCTCCTGACCATTTCAAGCGTCGTCAATGGTCAGAATGGTGGCAAGAAATGGCAACAGTGGACGATCAACTTTCGAAGAAAGTCATCTTCAGTGATGAGGCACATTTTCACCTCAGTGGATTCGTCAATAAGCAGAATTGCCGCATTTGGACGAATGATAATCCAAGAGTGAATGTCGAAAAACCAATGAACCTACAAAGAGTGACTGTTTGGTGCGATTTATGGGCTGGCGGCATCATCGGGCGGTACGTTTTTTTTCCAAAATGTTACTGTGGATGGTGTTCGCTATAGTGAGATGATGGCAAACTTTTTATGCCCCGAATAGGAAGATATGGATGTGGACGATATGTGGTTTCAACAGAACGGTGCCACTTGCCACACAGCTAACAAAACAATGGCTCTGGTAAATTTAATGGCCGTGTTATGTGATGGCGATGTCAATTGGCCGCCAAGATCATGTGATTTGACACCGATGGACTTCTTTCTTTAGATTCGATAAGCAAGCAACAATTCAAGAGCTAAAGGATGAGATAATTCGGCACATTAACGGCATAAAACCTCAAGTATGTCTCAGCGTCATCGAAAATTTGGACCATCGGATGGAGGTGTGCCGCCGAGGTCGTGGCGGCCATTTGGCCGATATTTTGTTCCATTCATAATTGAACCACACCAATATTATCATAACAGAAGGAAATGACAATAATTTCTTAAATATTTTGTATTTTATTCAAAATCCACATCGGCCCTTAAAATTTAACCACTCTTTACTCTAGTCGAACCGCCCGAGCATCTGCGGTCGATTATCTTATCTTATCGGATTTGGTTTACTTGTTGGAGTATTACTGTTCATTGGCATAAGGTAAACGACAAGTTTTTACTTTTTAGACTAGATCCACACATTTTATTATTCACCTCAACAATCGACGCAATATTTTTAATTCGAGATCGCCTAATATTTGCTTTTCCTGCTTACTGCCGCCACGTTTTTGAAGTTGCATGCTGGCGCGTCTACCGCAATCCGATACATGTTTAGAAAAGTTCAGATAAGCTGCTTCCAAACTGGCTGTTGCGTCGCGTGTCCTTCAGAGTTCGGCGACATAGCTCTCTCAATTTTGATAAAATCGCGGATTCGATCATCACATTATAGCCCTTATCGATCAGAAGATGATGCGTCTAGACTTGAAATTCGTTGGTCTTTTCCATAACTTGCCTCTGTGTAAAAATTTGGCCTATGGTTGCCCTGTAGTTCCAAAAGTAACACTCCAAACTGCCGATAAATGTGTTGCAGAAAGGATTCAGACTTTCACACAGTATGGTCGTTATGATCTAATATGCGACGCTTAGTAGGGATATGCATATGTAGATGTAAATGTAAATGGGATATAGAGAGCTGATATTACAGTCATCATTCTTGCATTGGTATGCGTATCATTGGTTGATGGATTGCATACTCCCAGGGCATCAGTTCCGTATTTTTTGATTAGTAATAGTCGTGTTCATATTTCATTGGTTCCAAGCGCATCTACATACGTAACATGTTGAGTAAGGTCATTTGGTATTTGAGGGGAGCAATTATCCGAGGCAATCTAATCGAAATCATAGCTGTGCATTACTTGGTAAAAAAAAATTATACAACGGGACAACCTCTCAACTGAAAGGCTATTTCCAATTCATATGGCACCTCTAGGACCAGTATAGCCACAAGTATCCACTATGGACTTGATCGCTGCTGTTGACCTTCTGGCTCATCCACCATATCTCTTTTCATTGGGCCTGACTTACTATTAAAAGTAAAGAAAATTACGTGCTCAATCAGAAATGTTTTATCACTTACTCAAGGGATTCATACCACTACAAACAAAATTCACACATCTATTACGGAATAGAGCATCATTTGTAGGTTAACCCATCTACCCACGTTGAGGATGAACCCTTCCAACTAATTTGAGTGAAAAAAACAAAGAAAATCGCACGCGAATACGTGCAACAAAGACAATCACTCTCACTAAGGCTTTATCACAGGACACACTGTCAATGACAAATTAGTTTCCCGTTGGATGAGCACCACCATATCTGTTAATCAATCAGCGCAGGACAATTATTTATGCCGTCTGACACCCAAGCACAACACATAAGGATCGCAGAGTAGTGCAAAAACAATAAACAAACAATATGCCTTAAGATAAATGGATACATATCACCCATATCCTTGCCGGTATGGTAAGGATCTTTACAAATCTCCTTTGACTTTTGGAATAATAAAAAAAAAAACAAACAAAATCATAGCTAGCAGCTGATGCGATATTTTCCTTTGATCCTAGTTGACGTTTGGGACAAAGGAAAACAAATAACATGATGTAAGAGTAAGGAATGTTGTGCATCCTTTTTGGAGAGGGAAATTTATGAGTGTGCCAGTGACATGTGTAGTGGGAAATCCTGGCGACAAACTGTCTGGAGGACTATCAATACTCGAGAGGAAGGACTTCCCTTCGCGGCGGTTTTTTGGTGGACAGTGGTCTGCGCGGATATGTGTGGTCCACTTGAGTGGCGGTGTCTATGTTTTGTTCTTCATCCTTGTCATGTTTGGCCACTTGAAGACGCCAAACTGTCTGGTCGAACCGAAGATCTGGATGTAGCTACACATGTTTGTGTCTCTCAGTAGATCACTAAGGTGGTCTGCTATTGCCGCAAGAGGATGTTGGTGTACCGTTTCGGGTAAATTGATGACCGTAGGATTTTATTGCCCTTGATCTTCCCATCAGTGCAATCCGGAAGAGATGATAATGTTTGGCGGAGCGAGTGCTTCCTGTCCGCAGTAGTTAGATAATACAGCGTTGCTAATTTAGCATCGTGTTAGATCATTGATGTAATTAACATGTGCTATTGGACACCGTACATGCTAGAGGGCGAAAGATCTGAGTATATTGCATAGAAGATGAAGACATTTGCATGATCATTTGGGTAACTTACATATCCTAAGATATCGGAATAAGAAGCGGTAGATACTCAGAGAAGAGATGTCACATCGCCATTATGAAGTTTGGTGTTCCATGTTTTCAGCGGACCAAAATGTTTCGAAAACATTTCATGCTTCCCAGAGCGATGGATTATAACGATCAGGTTGACAAATGAACAACGCTTGCAAATCTTGCAAATTTATGTCGAAAATAATGGTTAGGTTCGCAAAGTTTACCGCAAGCTCCGTCCATTTTATGGTCGACATAATCGTCCATCGAAGCAATAAATTCGGTTAACCATGGATTGTTTTCGCAATAGGTTTACTCGGTGTGTTAATACGCATCCACAGAGACTTCGAACAGTGTGCACCGAAAAAACAATTGCCGCTGTAGAGCAAAGTGTTGAAGAGGACCCGAAAGAATCGATCCGCCACCGTGCACAGCAATTGGAGATTTGTCCATCAACTTAATGGAAGATTTTGAGCAAAGATCTTGGCTTACGACCTTACAAGATCCAGCTTGATCAAGAATTAAAGCCGCGAGACCATGCCATGCGCCGTGATTTTGGTGTATGGGCCGAAAGGGACTTTGATCTCGATGCTGATTTTCGTTGCAAAATTTTGTTCAGTGATGAGGTTAATTTTTGGTTGAATGGCTACGTCAACAAGCAAAATTTCCGCATTTGGAGAGAAGAGAATCCACATGAGACCCTTGAGACGCCATTACATCCACATCAGTGGAATCATTGGGCCATACTTCTTCCGAAATGATGCTGGAGAGTCAGTTACCGTTAATGGAGACTGGTATAGAGCCATGATAACCGACTTACTTGTTCCCAAGTCGGACGGCATGCATGTGGATGAGATGTGGTTCTAACAAGACGGCGCTAAATGCCACACAGCGCACGTCACAGCCGGCTTATTGGATGGAAACATTCGATGAGTGCATAATTTCGCGGAATGGACCTGTCAATTGGCCACCAAAATCGTGTGATTTGACTCCGTTGGATTACTTTCTTTGGGGATATGTGAAGTCGCTCGTCTACGCCAACAAACCAGAAACGTTAGGGGACTTGGAAGGCAACAATCGTGACGTTGTTGCAGACATACGGTCCCAAATTCTCGAAAAAGTGGTGGAAAATTGGATCTCTAGATTCGGCTTTATTCGAAACAGCCAATAAAACCAAATTAATGGACATAATGGACAAGTGGTGGAAAATTTGATCTCTAGATTTTGCTTTATTCGAAACAGCCGCGGCGGCAACATGCCCGAAATTTTATTTAAACGTTAATGGCATACAATTTTCCTTCCAGTAAAACCAAGTTAATGGACATTTAAACGATTTTCCTGTGTTTTTTTTTTTTTTTGCAATTCGAAGTTCCATACTTCTACAACAAAAAAAGAAACACCTTTTATAAGGGATAGCTGTTTTTTTTCCGTGGGCTGGTGGAAATCTCGAAAGACACAATGAGCACATACCCAAAGTAGTGTGAGACTTTAACCCACTAAAACCACTAAATTGTAACTAAGTATTCGACTTATCTAGCAATCTGTTATTATCGGACCAAATCCAAGGATTTAGTTCTTTGAAGACGACGCAATAAATTTGTTTCTTCAGGAATTTGGAAGACCCTTGTGTTAACGTGTCCCAATAATCGTTGTTTTATGTTTGCGTGCAAATTATTTGGTTTCATATTTAACCACGGGAAAACTGAGATCGCTGCGAAGATCTTCGTTCCTTATGTACCACGGCGCATTGACGAATGATTTTGTTTTCATAAGTTTGTAAAATATTTAGATTCGTTTCACTGGTGAAACCCCATGGTTGTATACCAGATGTCCAAACGGTTGTTTTGCTTTGGAATTTGAACCCACTGACACGCCACTTTTCACAAAAAGGTTTTTTTTGTACCAAACAGTTAAGAATTTCGCAAAAGGCTCTAAATAACATATTTCGCTCATATAAAGTTCTTTGCAAGCCCACTTTTTGGGGCGTTTTCTTATATTTAAAAACGATTTGTATACCTTTCCCAATAATGTATGCAGTAGACAAACGTTGTTTTTCTGTCCAGCCATAACAAGGTTTTCATAAGTGCTCTTAGCACCATGGATATGTTTAATTTAAGGATGGATTGGGATTCACTAGAAATAATTTTTGATGCAAAAGAAAGTTTGCGGGTCAGTATTAAATAAAAAGGAAATCAAATTATTCCTTCAGAAAAGACAGAAGTATTCTAGAATCGCTACAAAAACTTGGAGATCGGATAAGTTTCGATTAATAAAAAGTATGCTCGATGTGACAGAGCCAATGAAGTCTACGTTTTTACCTTATATAATTCATCCATATCTTGGAACAGCTCATAAAGTTTTCTGTTGTATATTTTCCTCCATTTGCCTTTCATACAGGACCAAAAAATCAACGAATCTCAAAATAGGAGTGATGGGAACAGGGTAAAAATTTACGCTTTCGGATTTAAATTTATGCCCCATTTGTTTGCAAAAGTGAAATAGTATCGGTTTCCTAGATTTAGTTTTCATCCCAACTCCACGAAGGTGGCATTAGTAGGGTTGACTCGGAGGAACAGTTTTGCCCAAGCTAGTGTGTGGACATTACATTCCTTTTCATAGCACATAACTTGTAGTGTCCTTGTAAACTGCAAGACCAACGCGTTTCACCTCTTTCTCAAGCTCTGAAAATGCTTCTACGACGGCACGATCGGAGCGACTAATAATGTTAATGTCGTCTGTGTGCCCACGTAGCTGGACGGATTTTCTGAAGATAATGCCTTCCGTATTTACTTATCGCATAATAGCGCATCTCCTTGTCGGAATAAAGTTAATGTTTGGTTCATATGAGCTGTTTCCAAACTGAACGTTGTTTCGCGTATCCTCCAGTGGTCCAGGGTTAAATTATTAGTTCCGGTGGTATTCCGAATTCCGCCACCGCTTTATGGCGCTAAAGTCGATGGATGCTATCGTAAGAGGCCCTGAGAACTATGTAAATATGTTGTGTCTCGACTAGAAATTCTATGGTATTTTTCCACGATTTGCTTTAGTGTGAAAATTTGGTCCATGGCAAAACTAGCTGGTCTGAAGCCACACTAGTTAGTGCCAATAATTGTCTCGTACGTTGAATAGGTTCTTATATTTATGTTACATTCAGCAAGGATGCGCCCGGGTAGTTGGTGCATGACATCTAATCGCTATTTTTGTAGATGATACATATGGAGCTGTAATTCCAGTCATCGGGTATGCTCCCATCCATCTAGACTTTTGATGGTTGTTGGTTTGGTGCATGCACACTTCTATGCTGATAATCCATCAGTAAATCAGTAAAGTGCTAGGTTTTTTTTCAGTTTTTTTATGGATGCTGCAACTTCTTTAATATCTAGAGGGAGCGTTACCTATACGTTGACTGTAAGTGGGCCGGTTGCCACTTTCTCGACATTACGCCAAATAAGCAACTGCTGGAAAAGCTGCCTGAATACATCTGCAATTAAGATTCTAGATTCTATTTCGTAGAGCCTGCGTTCTAACTTTGAAGTAAGCTGAAAGTTATTTGGATTTTTTGTAGAGTAGACGTATGTTCTTCTTGTCGCTAGACTCTTTAATTCCCTGTGCTAACTGGCTGTGTATTTCCTTTATCTCTTAAGCCATAATTTTCTTCTTTTCCCTGCTTCTGGCTCAATATATTTCCATCGCGGCGCGAGTTTTGGGGTACCCCTTGATACATATTTACATATTCTGGCACCTCATACTGTAGGCAGTCTCTCACTCAGAGGTTCCCTGTATACTCTCTCAAAGTCTCTCACTCAGAGGTTCCCTGTGTTCCCGGCTCACTGAGGCGTGCAACGTGAAGTATTTTTTTTTTGGCACCATTCGTAGCTTCTTCTCTTAGGACAATAGGGCTCTGAATTTGGCTGCTATGAGAGAATAGTCATAATCGACGTTTTCATCTCTGACTGTGTGCACATCCAGGATGTGGGATTCGTTCCTCGCATCTATGAACGCAAGGCCAATTTGGTTGACAGTGCATCCGTTTGGAGAACGCCAGGTTGCCTTGCAGATCCGAAATCGTGGGAGCCTAGTGCAGCTGATAACAGTTTTACAATCTGCAAAGTCTATTATTCGGAAGCCATTGTCTGTTGTCGTTTCGTGGAGGCTGTGCTTTCCAACTAATCCGCCGAAGGTATTTTCTTTGCCGATTTTCGCATTGAAGTCATCTTGTACGATTTTCACATCCTATTCCGGACAGGCTCCGTAGGCTCCGTCGTCGTAGGGTCTTCCGTCACATTGGTAGGGGCAAGTGCACTTATAAGACTGATGTTGTAAAACCTTGCTGTTATGGGGATCGCAGCAAGGCGATCCCTATCCGACTTAAAATCGATTAGTCTTGACCTTTATTAACTCTCTACAATGAATAAATTTCGCTAGTTTTTCAGCACATGTAAGGCTGATGTTGTACAACCTTGCTCTAATGGGGGTCGCAGCCAGACGATCACTATCCGGCTTAAAATCGATTAGTCTCGACCTTAATCGGCTCTCCACAGTGAATAAATGTCGCTAGTTTTTCAGCACATGTAAGGCTGATGTTTTACAACCTTTCTCTAATGGGGGTCGCAGCCAGTAGATCACTATCCGGCTTTAAATCGATTAGTCTCGACCTTAATCGGCTCTCCACAATGAATAAATGTCGCTTGTTTTTATAGTGCTTATCCTGTCAAACGTATTGCTTGGATCTCGGTATTATATGCCCTGTGCCGAAAGAGGACAGAGTCAAGATTTTGAATAGCACCAGGGGTTTAAAGCGTGTGTGTTTTCCATGTGCTGGTTGTTATCTGAGGGGATCCTTTGGGCTATCTCTTATAACCTTTTGTCAGCCAGGTATTATTTACGTGTTAAGAAAGTCAGACTAACGACACAACCCCCGACCTGGAGAACCTGTTCTAATTAGATACCCCTAATACACAAGACCATCAGTATCCAATACGGTATTAAGCGCTGTAGTTCGTCTCATTGCTGATCCACCAACATCTCTATCTCTATTTAAGTGACCTGCCCAACCTTTTAGAGTCATAAATAACCTTTTGTCCGAATATGTCAACGCAGCTCAAATAGATTGTTCACTTTGTCCATCCTTACAGGGACTGAAGACACCACCGTAGGCTCTATCTTGGCAATTCGTTCACTGCCAGCTGTGATTTGTTTTTTTTTTTTTTTTGATAAGCGACCTTACCCCCTGCTAATCTCTCATATCTGAAGAGAGTTCTGCTGTCCGCCACCCGAGGACGAGTCCGATGGGAGAATCGTCAGGGAGCACGTAGTAGTCATCTTAGGCCATAGAAACAGAGATTAGAATGGGGAACACTTCGTTGGGTTTCTGATGAGTCGTCGTCAGAATAGAGTTGTTTAGTTAAAAAATGTTTAATCGTTCTATATGTCGATTAGAGAGTTTCATCCCTAAGTTACTTTAGACGCTTCCACCGATTTAAAGAGTGGATGATATACCAATGAGGACGATTTTGTCAGCGTAAATGCTAATAGTACAGAACTAATGTTTGATTCCTCTGGCATATTTTCATTCTACCAAATTTTACTAATGAGTTGTTGTATTCTACTTACTAAATCATTTCCCAAAGCCTTATCTACAGCCCCACAGATAGTCCTTAGTTGTTGGCAGTCACATATGCTAAAATGTTATTTTTGAGTAGCAGCGACGAAATCACTGTGATGTGTTGGTGTTGGTTTAATTGTTAAAAATTATTAATAAAATTTAAAAATTATCACTACCCTGCTTTTTAATTATGTCGAGTTGTTATTTTGTAATATTTACCCCTTGGTCTTCTTGATATTGGCTATCATTTCAATTCCAAATTAACATCCTCGAAAGCGCTTACTTTGTTAGATAGAAAATATTTCTGTTTAATTGAAAACTATCTCAAACAACAATTGAACATCGAAAACAAGATAGAAAATCGATTTTAATTAAAAATCCCCCACCCTCGGATTGTTCAATTTTGAAAATAAATTTCTTACACAACAAGGGTTGCGTTGTTAAATTTTGGGAATTTCCCAAAAATTTCTCCCAAAAACTAAACTTTATCGAGTTTTCGGCGAAACTTTCATCCTTTTATCCGTTACCCCATCCGCCGACAGCTAAAAATGTGTGTGCAAGTGAATAATGAATGCGAGTTGAACACATGTAGACATGATGCCCCCGTCCGTGCACACACCATCATACGTGAAAGGGTTGAAAATTAATGACCACATTATTCGGGCTGAAAATCGAAATTAGATGCAAAGTTACATTTTTTTTGTTCTCTTTTTTGTCTTTTAAGTCAAACGCAAGGATATCTAATAGAAACGGGTTTTTTTCGAACTCCTAGTTACTACCGATTCCATTGACCTGTTCTTGCAGGCTGAATTTGGAAACGCCAATGACTTGAAAAAAGGGGTCCAGACACAAATCCAGGGTGTGTTCAAAGCGAATGGTTTGTTATTAAAAAGGGAAGAAGTCCTTTCTTCGTCCGACCAGGAGATGTAGAGAGGTTTCCTTTGTTAATGAATCTCACATATGTGCGTATGTAAAGCGGATGTGTCCTTTTTGTTTACTGTCTACACACATTGACCCTTGGCTTAATTTCCATGCCCCAACGAAGGATTAATTATGGTCATTTCGTAGAGTAATTGCAAAGGACGAACGAAAACAAAAGAAGAAATTCGTAACCCAATCCAATTGCAGAACTTATTCGACTGAAGCCATCCGCTCCAACGCCTCAGAGTATGTGAGAAGGAGGATCACCTCACCTTTGTCGTGACTACACTCCTACACCTATGCAGCGAGAAATCTACTCATGTGTGTTGAAACGACGCACTTCTACCTTCGGACCGTTGAGGAAGAATTTTTGTTGCCCCTGAAATTATGTTAAATCACCTCCTAATGATTATTTTTTTATGCACGCTTGTCTCGGCTACTTGTCATGGGTTCTGTTCCAGACTGTGTTGGTCAAATATTCACCACGGACAGTGGGTTGACGAAGCACAGTCAAACGAACGTAAGGGAGGGATGATGCTGAGGTTGGGAAAAGATGAAACGCAGGTTGTCGGTCTAGTTGGGAGGACATTCTTTTGCTGTGAAATTCTTATTTGAATAACGAAGTGGATGGTTGGATGGATTTCGGACGTTGGCGACGTATCTTGTATGGATGGTCATTTGCTTAAGGATTTATGAATCCTTTTTAACTAGGATATAATTTATTGCTTTTTCGGTTTACGGTTTTCGGTTGTGAGGAATATTTTCATTGTACGATTTAACTGGGACTGGACGATGGGGTGGTGGTGATAGTATTGACAGGGTCGGCAAGTGGACACTTTTAAGAGAAGGATATTATACAGAACGGATGTTCGATTGTATGTGAGATGAGATAAATTTTTGATTTGGGTTTAGTTCGGCTTGGAATATTTGAAAGTCGACAATTCGCTCAAAGGACATAGTGTTGGTGGTAGTGAAACTAATTGAAAGTTGGTTCAGGTGAAAAATTATCTGGGGGGGTAAAATTGCTGTCAAGTTTGAAGAATGATTTGAAATGGGTAAACTTAAGGATCAGAATAGGCAAAAGGCGTGAGCATTTAATTATGCTAGTTGGATGGGCATGTAACAGTGATACTATTGCTTTTTTTTTGGAGTTAGAGGATATGAAAGCGAATTCTGTTTTATATTAGTAGATGGGAGCCAGGTCCTGTAATACTCGGAGGAAGTGATATTGTTTAGTTTTTTCTATAAGTTTTTATCAAGTATAGGTACTTAACATACTTTTATATTTATGGAGGATTTGTAATCATCTAGTCTCTATAATATACAAATATTGAGCCTTAAAATGTTTGTCGCCGATTCACGCCTAAGCGCATTTACCGGTTTTAACCAAACTTTTACAAATCTTTGGTATTGTTATACCTACGATATTTTTGATGCTTGGCTGAAATCGGAAAGCGTATGTGCTGTACCTTTTGGTTAAACCGTAAGGAATTTTGAGAAAGTATCTGAGCAATATATTTAGACATTCTGAATATCTATATTTGGTCAGCACAAAGTTTTTTAAAGTTTTGAACAGAACACTCAATGATATAAAAAACAACGACAAACTACTCAGCGGCACTGAGATGATTTCAAACAAACACTTCCGACATTTCACGTTCATGAGCCTTAAAATGGTACAGATCCTTCCGCTGACACGTTCTCTAAGCAATTGTTAAATATCGGCGATGGAGAAGTTGTAATCCATGAAAATACAGGTTGCTTACTCACCGATTTCTGCACAATCGTTGATACGCAAAATGCTCTCATTGTTCACATATTCCCCGATGCACGCATACAGACAGAAAGAGCCATTTTGGCAGCAAAAAATGTAGAAGTCGACGATTGAGCTTCAAGATACAGCAGTCGTTGCCAGGCGAATTGGTATCATACAAATCGGTCGATTCAGTTTGCGATACCAACGAAGGTTTCGAGGTCTTGAACTCACTTGAACATGAAGGCGAAGACTCTGCGAGCCAGAGAATTGGTGTCCATTCGTTTAATATGTTGTAGCCATCTTGCACGCCCAAAGCGAAGTTCTTCAACCAGGGCCATGTCGCTATACAGCTCGTATAGTTCTTGGTTGAATCTTGGTCTCCATAGCCCATCAACGCCAACGGGACCGAAGATTTTTCGAAAAATTTTCCTCTCGAATCGACCAAGGATTTGTTCATCCTCTTATGCCACTGTCCATGCTTCATCGCCGTAGACCAGGGTCTTATATAGGATCTCCTTAGTAGTTCGATTGAGTACTTTAACACGGAATTGCCTTCTTAGCCCGAAGTAACAGCAGTTGGCATGAGTGATTCTTCGTTTAATTTGTGACGAGATGTTGTTGTCAGAGTTAATAGCGGGGCCGAGATACACAAAGTCCCGTACTAACTCAAAGTTATAACTGTCAATGGTAACGTTCTATCCAATTTGTCAAAGTTGTTTGTCCTTTCGTGTTGACAGCATATATTTAGAGTTGCCCTCACTTACTGCTGAGCCCATTTTTGCCGCTTCCGTCTCTATGCCAGCAAACGTGGCTATAACATCACGTTGAGTCCTACCAATGATGCCAATATCGTCGGCGTATGCTAGTAGTTGTACAGATTTTTGGAAAATTGTGTCTCTGGTGTTGGTTCGTTAGTTTTGCACAATCCTCTCAAGAACCAGATTGAAGAAGTCACATGACAGCGCATCGCCTTGCCTAAATCCATTTTTGGTATCGAATGTATCAGCGAGGTCGTTTCCGACCCGGATGGAGCAGCGAGAATTCACCATCGTCATCCTACACTGACGGACGAATTTGGTCGCTATACCAAAACTAGATATGGCCCTGTATAGTTCGTCTCTATAAATGCTGTCGTATGCGGCTTTGAAATCGATGAATAGGTGATTGATATCGATTTGGACTTCTTGGTTTTTTTCCAGGATCTGCCGAAGTGCAGAAATTTGATCGGTTGTGGACTTTGCTATCCTAAAACCACACTAATAAGGCCTGGTCAGGTTCACATATTAAGGCTGATAAGATCTTGTAAGCGATGTTGAGGAGACTTATGGCTCTGTAGTTGGCGCAGTTTATAGGGTCCCTTTTTAGTGGATCGAGCAAATAATGCTGAGGATCCATTCTTCAGGCAAACTTTCATGCGAACAGATTTGGCTTATGAGTTGGTGGATGTTGCTTACCAAAAAATGTCCACCGGCTTTATAAAGCTCAGCGGGAAGTCCGTGTTTTTCGACAGTATGATTAAGCTTGAGTTTATATATTGCTTTCCTGACTTCACTTAGGTAGTTTGGTTGGCAGTTTTCGCCGTCGTTGCCAATATTGAATGGTTCGTCCTGCTTGACAGCGGTTTGTTGTTTCTCATCGCTGTTTGACAGTCTGCAGAAGTGGTTGTTCCATATCCTAAGCGTCGACTGTGTCTCAACTACGGTATTTTCTTGTTCATCACGACAAGATTCTGTTGGAGACTTGTATCCTTGCCTTTGACGTTTTACACTTTGGTTAAACTTGCGAATATCGTTCTTGGAGTGGAACATCTCTATATCCTCGATCGACTGCTTTTTTTTCTTCTTTCTGAAAAGCCGGTGTTCTTCCCTTCTTCACTGTCTATAGAGCTCAATGGCAGCTCTCGTCTTCACCTGCAGCTTAGCCTTGTAGGCCTCGTTCTTGGCTGATCATGATGATTTTATGAGGCATTCCTCATCAAGACAGGATTGTCTTTCTGGTGGGAGCTAGAAACCTAGCACATCAGCTTCTGCTGATCTAATGGCCTCGTTTGCATCGTTGCCATTGTTCTTCGACATTCGATGCTGGTGGTATGGTGTTGATCGAGAGGATAAAAGCGGAAAACGTTAGTTCTGGATTTTTTCTATAAAGTTCGAGCTAACTTTGTGCACAGTTTGAGTTTTATGCATTGAATTCCAAGCCATACTTGGAACTGTTGAACGGTAGGGTATGGTACTAGACGTATCAAGAAGATGTCTCCGTCTACGGGGATGTAGTTAATTCTCGATATCAGGTCACAACCTGATAGGTAAGCAGATTATTAATCAGATTGTTCGGCATGCATCATTGCTGTAATCCTCGGTGCAAACACAGATGTTAGGATCTACAAATTTCAGATCTTCCGCTTTTGCAAAGTATCTCTCTTGCTATATACTTCGGATCCCTATATTGGGTTTAAGTGTGCCTGCTAAGTATCCCTATACTAATCCTGTTTCATCAATTTTGCATTGTTTTTAGCAAACTTTTTAAAGACACTCACGTGGTTTCGCTTAGGCAAGCTTCACGAATCATCTAAGTGCGTAAATAACCCAGCAAAGCTTGATCGAAGCCTATTCACAGAACGTCCATTTTCGACAACTGTCTCGATAAGGCTGATTGCTCAATAGTTTTCGTTAATGTCACCCGCCACTCCAGATGATATCACTTAAAATACCGCAGGCATTCCCGACAGAACTTCACGGGTTGTCTTTGCGAAATGGTAACCGATTTTGATATGAATTGCTTGCTGATAATGAATCATTTTTACTTCCCTAATCCACAAAAGTAGAATTTGGGATCACGAAAAATTTTAAATTCTGTTACAATGGATATATTAGTAAATGGATCCTAAAACTTAATAAAAACCTAATCTAGCTTTATAAATTTGGGATCTAAAGTGAATCGCTCGGAAGATTCTCCTTTTTTTTTCTTCTTTTCGAAGGGACTCTAAGGTACTAACAGCAATCTCATTACACCCCGCAATGGCTAGGTTTTCATCGAGTCGAGGACGCCTTCAGCTAATGATTTCGTACACCAGTGATTTTGCAGGTTCATAACTTAAATATGGGTGCAGTGGATTAATCTTTAGTTCGTTGGACTACTTAGCACTCCCTGTTTATAAACCCGAAAGTGACAACACCTAAGTCTTTTTCACTGCTCCATCTCTTGCGAAAGTCTGACAAATATCCATGAGTAACACTGTCATGAGAAGCTTGTCAAATTTTTCGTTTGGATTAGACGTTAAGCAGGAGGTCTTCTTCTGTGATGCAAAGATAATAACTTCGCACAAACAAATGAAACGAAATTCTAGGTTTTGAAATATCTGGCATTTAGGCCATAGAGGGCCGCATGAGCCAGATATTTTTTTCATAACCCAAACAAAGCATTGCACGATTACATCGAGATCAGAACAACCTGTGAAAGTCTATCCTCTCCTTTCAAAAATGATTCCTTCAAATAAAGATACTTTTTTTCGAATAAAGATACTTGCTTACTTAAGCGGCGCCATATATTTTAAATTCACCTGGAACTATCCTCGCTTTAATCGAATCGGTTGCTGTAATGGAATTTCACTTTTTCTCCCACATTCGGATACCCCCCGCGCAAGCACCATCACCAGCTCTATTGCCCTTCTATGTACCTAAAGATAAAGTCATCATCCTCATCATTGAATGCAACATTTCTAAGCTTTCCTGCGGTTGCATTTTTATTCAATTCAACTCCGCATATTGTTGTTGCCTGGTCCTTGTGCACTCCAGATGATGATGATGATGATATGCTGCCGCCATTGCACTCCTACTTGGGTGTCTTTCTGCGCGAGCAAATGAGATCGCTGCAAGTTTTTTAGCCTCTTTGTGAGAAAAATACCCTTCTGCTGGTTTCATGTTTTTCATTTTTAGTTTTTCCTTTGAAAGTTTTCACAACACCCACCACCCTAGTAAAAAAAAAAGAACCGAAAAACTGAAATAGTTCCGCGCATGTATCTCCAGAGGCGCCCCCGAACCGAGACCGAGAATACGCGTACACTGTGCTGTTTACAATTTGCTTTTGCGAGTATCTTTTTGTTTTTCCACCAGCAATAATGTAAAATGGCAAAAAGAGAATACCAGAGCGGGAGCTCCGCCTGTACACGTGATCCGAGTTGTCCCGGGTTTTCCATCTCTATCCGAAAGCGTCGAGAATAATTTATTCCCTGACATTCGGATCCGAGTGCCGAGTGAATGATGCCTGTAGCTGGAGAATAATTTTTGAAATTATCACTAGCAGGACAAAAAGAACAAGGACTTGCAGCACTACTGCTGCACTTGTGTTAGTTGTGGCGTGCAAATGAGATGAAGTTCTCCTCTCATTTTGTACATTTTGTAGATTTTTCACATTAAATCCATCGCAGTGTGTTGCTCCGCCCGCTGTCGTCGTCGCCCTCGCCACCTCCTGCTGCTCTATGGGTTAGAGAGTACCGGATCGGGGGTTTAATGCCAGCGACCAACAACAAAATAATATTAAACCCAACCCACCGGAAACCGCAACATAATTTCCCCCGGGGATTGGGGGTGAACCGTTCCGTACCAAACCAAACACACACATGCACACTGCTACGCGTGGCGCTATATGGCCTTACGTCTGCTGAGCATCTCTCGGATTTGATTGCCGCTTCTGTGTGGTGCTGCCGATGTTATTGAAGCTGTTTTCCCTTTTGTTTGTATGGAATGCTTCTGGGTGGTCTGCCCGGTTAATGGTTCTCTGTGTGTGGTCCCTAAATATCCTCCCTGATTGAATATGGGAGGTAAACAAGTGAACGAGTGCGCTCTTCTCTGGTGAGTGCAGTGAGTGAAGATGAATGGAGCTTTCTGCAAAATGTTTTTAGCTTTTAATGGAAGAGGTTGGTTACATGCAAGCAGATAAGGCTCCTTGTTGTTATTAGCCAACGGATTTGAATGGTCGTTTGAGGAGCTCAAGGATTTGCGGAGAAAATGGTATTTATGTGATGGAACGGCAGCTCTTTGGTTGAACTTGTGGCAAAATCTGTGATTAAATAGACGGCAAGGGTACACTTAAACTAGGGGTAGGCTCACTTTGGTATCCACCACTAAAAGTGACATAGGAAATTTCTGTTGTCATTTCTGAAACTAATTTCTCAACAACCCGATTTATGTTAGGCGTTCCAACATTGGTAAGATCGTTAGGATCATCAAAAAGGGTGGATGTTCGGATTTGCAAGAGATAGGGACATCTACAGAGGAAGTACACAATTTTTTTAACGAAGTCAATGTAGTTTAAGAGCCAGAGCATGCCTTACTAGAAGGCCAGTGATGATGCTGTTTTTTTTAATTTCAGCATTGAATTAGGAGCGACACATTTCGGAATCTATTGCTGGCTGAATAAGCCGGGATCTATTGTATTAGTCGAGGAAGCATTCTATTCATGACAGTGTCTAAATAAACGCAACTTAGAGAACTAACGAAGCCTTTTTCTAACACAATATGTAAGGCGTTTGGCTGTCAATATATCGCGATATACCTATTTACATGCATATATTAGTCTTTCATAGAGCGGCTACAAACATCCTCCTTGGTTCTCCATCTGCGACCAGATACTTCAGCTGTGGCTATGTTTAACGCTATATTGAGGCTTCTGCCAATTCTGTCGATTTCCAAGGAATTCTTGGCCTGCCGTTTACCTTAAGGATTCCATTCAAAGGATGGCTTTGCGATGTTATCGTTTGGTTTCCTCAACGACAGGCCAATATAGCGCCACTTCCATTGCCTAATTTCGACATTCAAAAGCTTTTGACCCGTTATGCTCCACAATTCTTGGTTCGATATAGATTGCGGCCATCGGATCTTAAGAATTTATCGAAGGAAGCGGTTAACATATTCCTGTAATCTTCTCGAGATGGATGTAGAGACTTTCTAGGTTTCATAAGCATACCACAGTAAGGATTTGACATTAGATTCGAAGAGCCATAGCTTATGGTTTGGTGCGTAGGGATATTTGACTGGAGTTCCATGCTGCAGACAACATTTCAAATGCGCTGTAGGCTTTAGACCCGTTCCTCTATCGGACGATACAAAACTGCCTAGATATAGTTAAAGTGTTTGAAAAAATGGATGGCCGAACTTGCGGAAATTGCGGAAAGTACTGCAAAAGGAGGAGATACGAGAGAGCAGTAAAAATGGCTAAGGATATTTTTGGCCGTAAAAGTAACATGAACCATCCTGTTATGTATATAGACGGCACACTATTGGTAACAATCGAAGATCAATTACGAAGATGGAGGGACCAACAGCTAGAAATGTGGCGATTTTACAGGGAAATTGACACCGGACTCTCAACAGCTGCAGAGAGACCAGTTTTTTGCCCTGCTAAATGAGGAATCAGATGAGCTGAGTCCAATGATAAGCTCCCAACAGCTTAAAATGTGGCGATTTTACAGGGAAATTGACACCGGACTCCTAACAGCTGCAGAGGGACCAGTTTTTTGCCCTGCTAAATGAGGAATCAAATGAGCTGAGTCCATCGATGAGCTCCTAACAGCTAGAAATGCGACAATCTTACATTGGATCTTACACAGGACTCCCAACAGCTGCAGAGGGACCAGTTTTGTGCCCTGCTAAATGAGGAATCAAATGAGCTGAGTCCAACGATGAGCTCCTAACAGCTAGAAATGCGACAATCTTACATTGGATCTTACACAGGACTCCCAACAGCTGCAGAGGGACCATTTTTGTGCCCTGGTAAATGAGGAATCAGATGAGCTGAGTCCAATGATAAGCTCCCAACATCTTGAAATGTGGCGATTTTACAGGGAAATTGACACCGGACCCCCAGCAACTGCAGAGGGACCAGTTTTGTGCCCTGCTAAATGAGGAATCAAATGAGCTGAGTCCAACGATGAGCTCCCAACAGCTAGAAATGCGACAATCTTACATTGGATTTGACACCGGACCCCCCAACAGCTGCAGAGCGACCATTTTTGTGCCCTGCTAAATGAGGAATCAGATGAGCTGAGTCCAATGATAAGCTCCCAACAGCTTGAAATGTGGCGATTTTATAGGGAAATTGACATCGGACCCCCAGCAGCTGCAGAAATCCAAACTGCGATCAAACTCTTAAAAGTCAACAAAGCAGATGGACTTGATGGCATACCAGCCGAGTTCCTGAAAGCCGATTCCGACTCAACGGCCTGTATACTGCTACCACTAATACAGACTATATGGGAAGCCGAAAAATACCCCAGGAACTGGAAGGATGGAGTTATTTTTGGATATACTAACGAAGGGAAACCTTAAGAACTGCAATAACTGGCTGTCTGTTTTCCCGAAAAAAAGGCAAATATCCTTCTTGAAATGACAAAGGTCAGGATCGAAAATACGCTCAAGAGGCATCAAGCGGGCTTTCGTAGTGGTCGTTCTTGTTTCGATCACATCAACACCATGCGTATAATACTCGAACAGTCAACCGAGCTTACGTCACCGCTCTATCTTGTGTTCCTAGACTTTGAGAAGGCCTTTGATCGTGTCTACCGCGAATGGATCTGGAAATCATTAGGTAGGAAAGGGATTCCCCCGAATATTGTTGCTGTTATAAAGGAGTCCTATAACGCCGCAAGATGCTTTGTTTACACAATGGTCAGCTTTCCGACTTTCGAAGTGCGAAAGGGAGTAAGGCAAGGGGTTATTCTGTCGCCAATCCTGTTTTTACTGTCGATAGATGATGTACTGAATGCCACCGTAGTAGGTACAATGGAGAAACATGGTATCCAATGGAGACCGTAAGAGATTCTAAAGCACCTGGATTATTATGACGATATCTGTTTCCTGGCAAGAACCACCTGCGGGATAAACGAGATCGGTCAATCACTGCAAGTGAATGGTGAGAAGGCTTGTCTTAACATCAATTGCAACAAGACAATAATAATGCACAAGGGCCGCTTCGCACATCAGCCAAAGCCCGTTGAGCAGGTCAAACAATTTATATCCCTGTTTGGTATCGGATTATTCTCAAACCATTTCGGCGTGGTAGTCACTGAAGTGGCTGACTTCTAGGTCGGTGAGGTAAATACATTTTCTGTTCTCGATCCGTCTCTGAAGATAGATAGAATCTTGTCCCAAGGAAGTTTCGAATGCAAAACGGATAGTTGAAGGTTGGTTTCAATCGAAATGCATTGTAGTGCTCGTATTTGGAATATTTCATAAAATGTTTATTATAAAGCAACACTCAATCTTTGGACAGGACACCATTGTCGGCTATTTGTCTACCGTATTTATCAATCAGGTGGGAACAGTGGCGCGATAGTCAGTGCGATAATTTACCGAGCGGAAAGTCTGGGTTCAATTGCAAGCTCTGTATGATCTGGACAAATCATTCAAGAAGTATCAACCAGAGCTTAACACAAGTCAGTCCACTGAATGCGGTATAAAACAGGAGGTACCGGAATCGTACACACATAAATGGTTGTCAGAAAAAAAAAAACTTGGCCACAGGTACGAGGTGTGTTGAAGGAAAAAAATTAAATTTTTTTATGTCAATCGGTAAAAAATCCAAATATCGACTTTTAAAACGCTGCAGTAAGAGATGTTATTACTTCAACCATACTTAAGGCACGCTTATGTTCAAATTAAACTTGGGCCTCTATTTACATCACTCTCCAATAATCCCGGTCCCTACAAAAAGTCCTTCCAATCTCGCACTTCAACTTGGGTGAGATCGGTTTCGACTTGTGCGTACCACAAGGCGAGGTATTCATCTGATGTGTCCGACGTCTGACTGCGAATTAAAGGCTCCGCGAGCTAGAATATTGGTGTTTCTTCGTCCTAGGTAGGTTCGGCATGAACACATGTAGCACTTTTGTGCCTTTTTGTTACCACGACTTGTGTGACCTAAATTATGATTGTTGTTGTGGATGTGATACAGGCTGTCTCTAGATCCAGCCTGTGGGGTTTAGAAAGCGGACAAGATTTTGTATCCTTTTATCCTTTTGTAGAAAAATGGTTGGTCTAACGCACGCAGCTGGCTCTTGCTAGTGGCCAACATTTGCAGATGAAATGGGAGAGGGTTTCTTGTGTTCCCTGATTTGGCGGCATGGTCTCCAATTCCCAGTGATCCGTGAATATCGACGTAAGTCTTGCGATATCTGGGCGTGTTCTGTTTAGTTCTGTTCTGTTTATCGTCCTCGATATGACGCATGTATGAGTATTAGGCTTTATTGGCCTAAAAGGGAAGAAAATAGGGTTTTCAGAAAGTAGCAAGAGAGCAAGAAAAACATGCCATCGAAAACATAGAGAGATCCCACTCAAAATAAGATGATCGTAACTTTTACCGAAGTGTAAAGCGAGAGATACAGGGCGCAAGCAGAAACCTCTCGATATAAAAAAAAAGAGAAAAATTGTATGAGGGTATTTGTCCCTAAACCGCACCTAGCGGGATACGGACCCTTGCCGCATGTGAGACGTGAAGAGCTGAGCCTTACCTGGCCAGCTCGGCTGCACGCTCGTTTCCTTCAATGTCATTGTGCTCTGGAAGCCAGAGAAGTGTGACCCTGAAGCGTTCGCCAAGGTGGCCAAGCTCGTTCCGGCATTCCTGTACCAGTTTGGAAGATATGGTAGCTGAGTTGATGGCCTTTATGGCCGCTTGGCTATCTATGAGAATAGTGTCACATCCCAGTAGCATACAAGCCTTTCGGATAGCCAGTAGTTCCGCCTGGAATACGCTGGTAAGATCCAAATTTACACCTGGAATTCCTATTTTTGCTAGCATTTCTATAAGTTTTTCATGTCGTAATGACGTATCAAAGGCTTTTTGTAAAATCAATGAAAACTACAAAATTGTGATAATTTTTATCAAGGTTGATATTAATTAAATTTGCAAATTCAGCGAGAAGCTTACTAGTCTTTTTGTTTTTAGTGAAACCATATTGATTTTTGTTGATTATTTTATTTTTGTCGATATAATTTTGAAGTCGAAGCGCCATTACTTGTTCCGATATATTGTCCATTGTGGATAAAATTAATATGGGTATATATTTAGGGGGGTCGGTTTTCGTACCCGTTTTGTATACCGGCCATACTACAGCAATTTTAAGTTCTTTGGAACATGTGATTGTTCAAGTTTATTATGTGTTCCATTGTTGGGGTAAGAATTTGTACATTTTTTTGGGTGACTTTTGCTCTTATTCCATCTGTTCCTGGAGATTCATTTATATTTAATTTCATTAAGATCTCTTATATATATATTTTTTTTTTTCAATTCATTTTTATTTTGTTTTTCTTAAAAACTATCTTAAATGCTAGACAAAAATTCATGAAAAAAACTAGCCTACTTATCAACTACTTAACTAACTTACTTGCTCTATGCGGGCGCCCTAAATTATACGATAACTTAATTCTAATGCCTTTCGGCCTATTATCTAATATATAAAAATATAAAGTAACAAAATTTTTACCAAGAAAACTTTGAAAAACTTGGTTCCTCTTTTTTTTATTTTATTTAAACTTACATACTAATTAAAACTACTTATCGACTAACTTAAACTACTTAAAATTAATTAAAACTACCTAAGAATAACTTAAAAACTAGAAGTTTTTTTTTTTGCTACCCTGACTGCTTTACACCTAAACCTAAGACTAAAACTATGTAAGTCGGCCATAAAATAACAATTTTAAGTCAACTATCTTTAACACCCATTCAACCACCACAACAGGTTCTCCTGTTGTGACCTACTCCGACGGTTCCAATCGGACACACTCCTGCTGAACCGCAGGCGCTCTCCTCCGCCCTGAGCGACGACGTCTCGGTCGTATAGCAGCCGCCAATCCACAGTTCGTCGGAAGACGTAGAGATTAGCGGAACCGCCGATCTATCCTGTATCAGACCTCGAATATCCAAATATAGGAAAGCTTCGGGCGGAATAAAGCCGCTTAAACGCGCACTCTCAAAGTATTCATCATTGGGATAGAAGGCCCCAAAGATGAGACTATTGTTCGAAGCCATTGCTCTTGCAGCGTGAAACCGAATGAGTTTCACCAGAAAATTGTCTATTCTGCTTATGTTGGCCCCGTTGTATAGGACCTGGTTGGAGCAGTATTTTGTGTAGTCAGATACTGGTGTACTGTGAAGTCCAAGGCAGCTCCTCAGACACTGTCTCTCAAACACCCGTATCTTTTCCATTTGAGATGGGGCAACGTTGAGCCACACCGGGCACCTATAGGCAATCATCGGCCTAATGAGGGCCATGTAGCAAATCACCTTCACCCTGCTCTCAAGACGACTGCTATAAAACAATCGTCTTGTCAGGGCAAATGCTCCCCTAGCTCTAGCCAGAGCAGCATCTACATGTCTTCCGAAATATAAATACTGATCTAACCAGATGCCAAGGTACTTTACTACACTTTTACTCGCCAGTGGTTGTCCGTTTTGTACAACGATAACCAGCTTTCGCCTGTTCTTTCTCGTATCCTTAGAGGCCCTAGACAACGGTGTCCTAAACAGGAAAGTTTCTGATTTCTGAAAGTTGATTTTCAACTTCCAGTCATCACAATATCTCTGGATCTTGTCGAAGTCCCGCTGCAAAGAGTTCGAATGACTTCGACAGTAGAGGCTGTTCTGTATGCGATAAGATCGTCCGCATACGCAATTGCCTGAGTACGACTACCTATCATATCACTGGTGTAAATGCTGAAGAGAATCGGCGAGTTTACCGCTCCCTGTTGCAGACCATTCTTAATGAAAAATTCTGTGGTAGAAGTTACACTGCCACTTTTTTCAACAAACGTTCTACCAGCCAGCATGTCATGAAGCATATATAGCAGTGGTTTACTTATTTGTTCCATCGTATATTAGAGACGAGTTTGGAGGCGGCATGAATACAGTCATGTCCAGCCTTGAAACCAAACTGGTTCTCTGGTATAATATTATTGTCCTCAGACCACTTGAACAGTGCTCGATTGAGAATCTTTTCAAAAACCTTGCTGATACTCGGAAGGAGACTTATCGACCGGAAATTCGCCGGATTGGAGTTGTCCTTTCCCTTTTTCGGGAGAGGATGAACCACCGCCGTCTTCCAACGTACTGGATAATATGCATTATTCAGCGCGTTGTTGAACAGAGTGGCGTAAATGTCCACAGCTTCAGGTGGTAAGTGTCGCAGTACAATGTTGGATATACCATCGACTCCCGCTGACTTCTTTTTCTTTATGGAATCGAAGATGATCTGGAGTTCCACCTTCGAGATTAACAGGGGACTAGACCCACTTCGCTCGGCGACTATGGCGTTTGCCAAGTTTTCGTCATCAAACCGGGTGAAACCACGGTTCTCAGATCGCCATTGCGTTATGTCGTTTCGGAGATAGAAATTATGGAGTAGGGCATTGTTTTCCAGTACGCGGTTCGGGCGAATGCCCCCACTGCCTCCATTTTCTCCTGAGGATCTTCAATAACATAGAAATCGTCGTCGAAGACGGCTTCCCCCGGATCAATTCCTGCTGTCAAAAGTATGTTTGTATTGTCAGTTGTTCGTTGGAGCTTAATACACGGAAGGTCGTTATGACCTTTCCTCCTAAAGATCTTATTAATTTGTGGAAACATACTCGGGTCTTATATTTCTTCCCTTGTGACAGATGCTATGAACATCGATTGTCTCAAGCTTGTTATCCCAGTTAGGTATGTTTTTATTTTGCAATTATGTACAACAGTTTCAACTTCGCTTATAAAATTTGAAACAAACTTGTTCGTGAGCTGCTTTGAACTGATTTCACTACCAAAATTGCTTGCGAACACTCCGTTTTAGTTTATTTTTCGCTTCCCGAGTATTTCGTTTATCGATCTTCAGGTCTTTTTGGATTTAGTCGATACTCTGAGAACTTTTGGAGATAATAATACACTTTCGTTTTTGCTATTTTTTTACAGAACATTTTTTTTAAATGTTTATCATTTAAAAAAAATTGTTGTCCCATATACAAGGTGCCGCAAAAATAACCTTCCAATGTTTTTTTGGCTGTAATTTAAAAAAAAATGAAAAACTTTGATTCTTCTTGTGGATTATTTTTATTTGGTCTCAAGGCATCAAGTCGAGAATATGATGTCATGTAAATGGCCGCCGCCACAGTTGATTGTCATTTGAGCCCTTTCTATGGCATTTTCCATCACTTTGGCCAAATCTTCCGGCGATAGGTCCTCACATTCTTGACGGATATTGTCTTTAAGAGCTGCAAGAGTCTAAGGCTTGTTGACATACACCCGCGACTTCAAAAAGCCCCACAAAAAGAAGTCTGGAGGGGTCAAATCAGGCGATCTCGCTGGGAAGTTAAATCGCCAAAACGGGAGATTAGGCGCCCGGGAAATGCATCCTTCAGCATATCGGTTGTGGCACGTGCAGTGTGTGCCGTTGCACCATCCTGTTGGAACCACATGTTTTCCAATCCCAATTCATCAAGTTGCGGCAAAAAGAACTCGTTGATCATTGCTCTGTAGCGCTCACCATTCACAGTAACCGTTTGGCCCGCGACGTCTTCGAAGAAAAACGGTCCGATGACTCCTCCAGCAAAAACAGCACACCATACAGTGACTTTGAGCGGGTGTAATGGCTCTTCGTGGGTTACACGCGGATTTTCAGTGCCCCAGAAGCGTAAATTTTGCTTATTTACGTACCCGCTAAGATGGAAATGGGCCTCATCACTCATGATTATTTTTGATGAAAAATCATCTTCCTCTTGGTGGTGATTAAGGATGGCTTGAGCGTATGTTAGACGCTATTGGCGGTCAGCAGCTAACAGCTGATGCACCGTCTGGACTTTGTACGGAAACATCTTCAAACCTCGTACCAAAATTCGCTGTAAGGACCGTCGACTGATACCCATTTGTGTGGCACGTCGTCTGGTCGATGTCGACGGCGCTTCCATGACATCTTCGGCTACAGCAGCAATATTCTCTACAGAACGGCTACTCCGGGGTCTGCCACGCCTGGCAGCATATCGTGTTGTGCCAGTCTCTTCGAGGCGAGCGGCTAAACGTCGCAGTGTCACCAGTAGGCGGTGGACGGCTAGGAAATCTGCGACGAAATTCACGTTGTGCCAAAGTCACCGACCGATTATTGCTCAAATAAATAGTCACCAATATTCCGCGTTCTGGAGCAGTGTAGCGTAACATTGTTTATTTCCGTGTATTTCGCATGTGTTTACTACACAAATGTCAAAACAGAACTGACATTAGGGGCCAATCGCAAAGTTTATAGCATTTTCTGATAGGAGGATTACTTTTGCGCCACCTTGTTTTACATTGTTGAAGCTACATCTGTCAAATTGTTATTTATTCCGCCTGTTTTTCCGAATGAAATTGTTTAATTTCAATGGGGTGATCTGTTCGAGCAATGTTCCGCGTGCTTCGCCCATTTTACGGTCACCATAAATTTTCCTACCGAAAGGACTTTTCGCAGTTTGGTGAATAAATTTGAGTCCACTGGTTCTGTAAACGATAAACATCCGTACGTCGACGAAACGCAGGATCTGCGTCGCCCACAAGAACACAGTCGTCGGTCATCGGTCCGCATATTTCTTTGAAAATGATGTTGGCGAGGCCATCACAGTCGACATCGAGAGCTAAAGGTCGATGTTTTCTATATTCGTTTGGCCTGAATTGGATGATATGGACACCAACGACAAGTGGTTTCAACAGGAAGGCGCTACGTGCCACACAGATCACGCTGTAGGTAATTCTGCGCTGTTCGAGTGCATGGTCATCTCATGTGGTGGTGCTGTAAAATCGAAATACCGAAATCCTACGATTTGACTATTTAGACTTTTTTTTAGGTCTATGCGAATAAGCCACAAACGAACGGTCTAATTCAGCCAGATTTATACGCATGTGTCATGTAAATTGGACCTATAGGATGCGTTCCATCCAAAGAAGCAGCGGCAGACATTTGAACGAGGTTACATTCTACGTAATGGCAATATGGCATTGATTAGCCTTTCAAAGGAATAAAAAATGGCGATGATATCTCACACAGACTTTGTTTTGTTTTAATCTAAAGGTAGGAAGCGCTTAATGAAAACGCTCCACAATCACATGTATCTAGTAGACAGAACAATTAATTTTATGTTCGAGATTGCTAGATAAAATCAACACTAAATTTTGTAACTGAGGTTAATAAGAAAACGAACAGACAAGAACAATTATAAAACGACAAATGTGAAATACAAATGGCCACGCTTCCCAACAATTATTTTGATATCTTAACTTCTGAAACATTCATATAAAGAGCTCTCTCTCCCACTCCACAGAATAATGATGTCCTACCACGTGCTTCTTCAAAACGTAAACAAACCATTACGTCTCTCTCAACAAAACAGAGAGCCACTTCCAACGGCAATCCTTTTTCACTTTGCAGACTACTACAAAAAGCTCCACACACCAGAATCTGATATCCCACTGTAATTACGAAAACCATCAGGACTTTGCAACCTTTCTATGGCGTACCATCCCCCATGTATGGAAAACTCTCCAAAAAGGTATCTGTTGCACATTGATACCCATTCCATGCTACCTCCCTACTCCAACCCACTTTAACAAACACCGAACAGAGAAAAGTACCCCCTCAGACGAGCTCTCTGTTATCCGGTTTTTACATCTAAAGTGGGGTTGGCATGATTTCAAACATATGTAGATAATCGCACCCCCAACCGCCCTAGTTTACTACAAACTATCAAGTGCTTTTCAACTAGTTTTCCCAACTAGCCCCCGTCCCAATACCACTGTACCTACCCTTCCCAACACTGTAGGTCTATTTCATTATGTAAATTGCGAGCTCTTCTCCCACTTTAGCGAGCGCTATACCCCAACCCTCGTGTGCCGCTTTTCATTTATTTATAACCCACATGGAGTGTCCTGTGTGTATATGCGGGTATATTGGTGTGTTTGATTTTTCCAATGCATTATCCTGTACAAAACCAGTTTTTTTTACAGCAAAAACTTTGTCCGCTCAGGGTGGTGTATGGTGGTTGGGGGGGATGATGATAAAGCATCCCTTTTTGTAACGGTTTTTGGTTGGTTTGTTGTTTGTCCGTCCGATAGTCGTCGCATACACTCGCTGCTGTTGTGTGCGAGTGTATGTTAATGATCCCAAGCACCGCACACACATAAAGGTCCAGGAACTAAAAGCTCATCTAAGTTGGTGTAGATGAAATTATACCGACCGCACATACGCGAAACGGCTGATGGGTACTATAGGGGGTTGTTGGGTGTTGGGTGGTCTTCGGGTGGTGTGAGCCCGAAATTGTGTAATGAAACCGGTTTTGTTAATATTAATTTTCTCTCTCATTCTATCGTCGCTTCGCGTTCGTATATAGTGTCTATGCAAATGTTCTCCTCACATATGTGTGTTGGCCCGTAGTCCTTTCACACACAGGGTGGCCAGCAATGACCATTGTCGTTGTCGTTATTATTATCAGAAGCGCAACGCGCGCGGTACAACAAAGCATAACCAACTCGTATCGAAATATCGACACAGATAGACGTACAGATGTGAGAGCTAGAGGGAGAGAGGTAAGACCCCAGTGAAAAGTCTCCACATTAACAGAGCAATAGTGCATCTGATTTTCCCGCACCATCTTCATCTCCCATCACCTCATCAACATCATCATCATCATCATCATCGTCAGGAGCAGGGAAGAAGTACTGTTTAGTTAGCACTAGTACCCCTGCTAATGTGCCCATTGATACGGTTTTGGCTGAGGCACTCCAACCCATCATATAATGACGCGTAGCTTCTGCTGCTGGATATGCCTCTTTCGTGGCTGAAGACGATAATGACGATGACGGTGGATGTGGATGTGGATGTGGATGATGATGATGCTTTTGCAGAGCTCCAGCCCCCTTTTTCCTATTTAGACACATCGTCGTCGTGTGGAACAGTGAACAACATAGGAATACAATTTCCTCGATATTCCCTCGTTAGCGGTATCACATACACGGTGTGCACAGCACACTAGCACTCTACAAACGAACGTACAACAACGCCACGTTTAGAACACCGAGTCACTGGTTTTAATTCACTCACAGTTTTGACCACTAACTCGTCGGGAGTGTTCCGGGTCGTCGAGACGTCGGATAATACTAAATCACAAAATTGTCGAACAAAAAAAAAATCCAAAAAAAAATCAACAAAACCATTTTGCGTTAAAGGGTGTTGTGTTAAAAAAAAAATATTTTATAAAAGTTAAAAAAATAAAATAAATTAAATTTATTTTGTTAAGATACAAGTGATCCAAGTGCACGTTCCTTAACGTAGTGAGTGAGTGAGCATATTTGGTGAAAACTTATTTTGGTGTCGATGGTAATTTTAATTTTTTTTTTGTAATTTATTTAATTTTTATTTTAAATCGAGGTTTTATCTTTAAATGCAAAAAAAAAACGGGAAGAGGGACTTTTTTTTTGTATACATGTGGAGTGAAAATAAGCTGCTGTACGTGTGTGTAAAAATATGATATGTACCGCACCGCGGATGACCGGTGTTATGGACTTTTCAAAGGACTACTTTAATGTTGAAGGTTGTTTGGAAAATGTAAAATTTGACGTACTACGATAGTGACATTTCAGTTAGTATGTTTTAAAATGAGTATATAGGGCTAAGTGGTCGGACTTTTATGATACCAATGGTGTGGGGATATTTTAAATTATGTGAAAGTGCCACTGATGTTGAGGGCGTATCATTTAAGGCTTGGATGTGATAAAAATGTCGCTAAAAGTATGGAAATTTATGCTGACAATCTTTAAAGTAAAATTTTTACCAAGACAATGGCAAATTTTAGGTCCATAATACGTATTTTCTCATTTTGGGGATGAAGTTTTATGGAAGGATTTACTGCTATATTTAAACTCAGTCGCTTAAATTAATGACAGACCATTTATACAGTTAAACTACCTTTTGTACCACATAATATATTTCAATATGATAAGCGGGCTACAAAATCACGGCTTTGGCATTTAAAAATACTTGTACCAATAAGAACGAAACAAGGAGATGATATTTCGTTAATTAGGATTTTTATTTGTGCAGTTAAGCAATAATAATGTCTCTAGAAATAGTCTGTATGGTCAGATGTTTTCGAAAACATTCTTTAAAAAAACGTCCATTCTCTTTTATATTTTTTTCTGGTCAACAAATGTTTGACATAATTTTTTAAATTTAGTTTTCAAACATTATAAACGAACCTGTAAACTTGTTTGGATTTCAGAATTTTAAGAGAAATTAATGCAAATACCAAATCAATGTACTAATTTTGTATAAATCTTGAAATTCGAACTTTTCTTCAATAAGTAACGTCCTACAACCGTCCCTTTTCAGTCATTTTGTGCAACGTTAACTATTTGGCAGCGGAGAAGGGACCTCGACACACACGGCGTGCACAAGATTCGAAATATCTTAAAAGCACCAACGTCCTAGAACCTTCGTTAAACATTTTGCGCGAAGTGTAATCTATGGCTGAGAAGAAGGGACCTGCAATTAAACTGCGATGCAGGACGTAGAGTTTGATAAGTTTGTCATCTGATTTTTCCTGGACGTTGACAGATTTTAGCATGACATTGGGCAGATAGATAGAATTATTGTTGCTTTCGGATTTCATGCAGGGAATTTGCACCCCACTAAGTGATCCACTAAAAGCCAAAATTGCACTCTAAAATAAATAAGTAAACAAATATTTGCTATTAACATCCCGAAAAAATAACTATAACCCATCTTCTCCAGTCCTTTGCTATTATGCAACTATATGTTGGCACTTAGATGGCCGTCCTACAGTTGAACGCGGATTTTAAACGTCTAATTTGACAATATCTACGGATAAAGGGTGTTTTTTTAGAGTTACAGAACTTAGAAATAAACTAAAACACAAGAAAATCGTTATAATGTCGATCGATTTGGCTCTATTGGAAGGATACTTTTATGCCATTAATGTGTAAATATGCTGTTTAAATATCCCGATAATATATATGGCTGCCGAGGCTGTTTCGAATTAAGCCAATTCTAGAGGTTCAATTTTAAACCACTTTTTCGAGTATTTGGGGCCGTATGTCGGCAACAACGCCAAGAATGTTGGCTTCCAAGTCCCCTTACGTTTCTGGTTTGTTGACGTAGACAAGCGACTTCACATATCTCCAAAGAAACCAATTATGTCAAATCGCACGATCTTGGTGGCCAATTGACAGGCCCATTCCGCGAAATTATGCGCTCACCGAATGTTTCCTTCAATAAAAATGATTGTGACGTGCGCTGTGTGGCATGTAGCGCCGCCTTGTTGGAACCATATCGCATCCACATTCATGCCATACAATTCAGGGACAAAATAGTCGTTTACCATGGCTCTATATCGGTGTTATTAACGTTAACTGAATCTCCAACATCGTTTCGGAAGAAGTATGGCCCAATGACTCCACCAGCTTATAGAGCACACCAAACAGTCAGTTTTTGTGCATGTAATGGCGCCTCAAGGGTCTCATGTGGATTCTCTTCATGGATGCGAAATGCGGTAATTTTGCTTGTTGACTTAGCCATTCAACCAAAAATGAGCCTAAATACTGAACAAAATTTTGCGATGAAAATCAGCGTCGAGATCAATCTCATTTTCGGCCCATACACCAAAATCACGACGCATTGCATGGTCTCGCGGCTTTAATTCTTGCACAAGCTGGATCTAGTATTCCATAAAGTTGATGGACAAAGCTCCGATTGATGTGCACGGTGGCGAATTCGTTCGGGTCCTCTTCAACACTTTGCTCTACAGCGGCAATTGTTTCTTCGGTGCGCACTGCTCGATGTCTCCGTGGATGCGTATTGTCACATAGAGTAAGCGTAGTGCGAATACGATCCATGGTTGACCGAACTAATTGCTCTGATGGACGATTATGTCGACCATAAAATGGAGCTTGCGGTAAACTTCGCGAACTGAACCAATATTTTGCAATATTTGCAAGAGTCGTTCATTTGTCAACCTGTTCATGATGAAATGGCAAACCAAACAGAACATAAATGACATGAAAGTTGCCCGATTTGACCACAAAATGTCAGTTTTATTTCTATTCAAAAAACTAACCTCTAAGAAAAACATCCCTTACAATTCGGATACATGTCCGCAATTTTGTATTACCGATGGGATTTCCATCAGGAAACATATAAGCTTCTCTAATCAGCTATTCGACTAAATCACTGGTTGTCCTAATTTATTTAATTCTTCAAATAATCGAATACTTGTCCTTCGAAAAAAATTCAACTACGATTTAATGAATATTTGTTCGAGTAACGGCAAAATGTTATACTTACATTCCAGATTCAGCTCCAGGCAAAATCAATCAAAAGTTTGCTGAAGATTTGGAAAAAAAAGCTGAACAACACAAAACGAATTATGAAAAATCAACATTTGTTTGTAAAGGGTGGTCCAACGAAAACGCACGATGCTAATTGTAAATAAAACAAAAAGTATTCAGAGAATTATGTTACAGTTACCTCTATCCGATTGTCCAAATTTTCAAAGACTCTGAGACACAATCAAGGTTCAATGTCGTTAATGTGCCGAATTATATCATCCTTTAGCTCTTGAATTGCTCTTTGGCTTATTTATGCACACTTTTTCTTTTAAATATCTCCAAAGAATGAAGTCCAACGGTATCAAATCACATGATCATGGCGGCCACGAGGTTAGACAACACGGCCCTTCAATTTCTCGCCCAAAAGAGTCATTGTTTCGTTTGCTTTGTGGCAAGCGGCACCATCCTGTTGGAAGCACATACCATTCAAGTCCATATCCTCAAATTCTGAATACAAGAAGTCTGTTATCGTCTTTTTCGAAGCCAGTCCATAACTGCCGTCACCCGCCAGTCCATAAACTGCACCCAAGAGTCACTCTTTGTGGATGCATCGGCTTTTCAACAATCACTCGTGGATTCTCATTTGCTCAAATGCGGCAATTCTGCTTGTTAACGAATCCACTGAGGTGAAAGTGTGCCTCATTTCTGAAGATGATTTTTTTTTTTTGTAAAGTCACCCACCATTCACTTCCAACTTTGCAACCATTCGGCGTATTGAAGACGATTGAATGGTCATCACATATTGTATCAATTGGACGTTGTAAGAATGTAAATTCAAACCTTTTTCAAAATTCTAATTAGTGATGTTCGTAAGATGTTCAATGTTGGGCAAGACGACGAGTTGAGGTTGACGGCTCTTCTGCCACACTATAGCACTATATAGGGCGCTGCGAAAATGTGAAGCTTCTATTTTCGACCGCACACTTTGCACAGGACATTGCAAACATATTTTTGGCCAACTGAGCGTTTGTATTTGAAAGACTGACTGCTGGATCGGCAAAATATATTTTGTTGCAAATTTTCATAGTTCGCCGCCGAAAGATGAGTTTGGAGGGACACACGTAAATCGTAGCTACTTCACACGAAGTGGTCTTGAAATTTTTAAAATTTTCTTTGTTTTCGATATTTCTTTATATTTAAATGAAGTGTAGCGCTCCATATTCAAATACTGACTTTGACGGAACACAATGACAGTAAAATTCAAAAATGGACTACGGTCTGCTGACAAAATTCTGTCATAGTTACTGCATTACCCGATAGATGGTTGCTTTCATAGGACTATTACCTTATGGAGTTATGTTTTTGTACAAGATGTTTATTTACGTTGACGGACGATGTTTTCATCATAAAATGTACATAAATGTAGAAGGTGAGCCAAAAGAAGTTATCCGAGGTTGATTGGCTCTCATTAATATCGGTTGTGGCTCACGCAGTGTGTGCCGTTGCTCCGTCCTGTTGGAACCACATGCCCACCAGTCCTAATTCGTCCAATCGCGGCAAAATTTTAATAACATGGACCTATAAAGCGCACTGTCCACTTTTGTCGTTTGAAAAAAAAAAATGGCCCGATGACCCCTCCAGCGTGAACAGCTCAACCATGCAGTAACTTTGAGCGGGTGCAATGGCTCTTCGTGCATTACTCGTGGATTGTCAGTGGCCCCAGAAGCGATAGTTTTGCTTGTTCACGTACCCGCTGAGGTGGAAATGAGCCTTGGGTGTAGGTTACACGCGTTTGGCGGTTGGCAGGCAGCATCTGATGCACGGACTGGGCTTTGTACGGGAACATGCGCAAGTCTTTGACCAAAGTTCGCCTTAGGGACGATTGGCTGATGGCTAGTTGCGCGAGGCACGGCGTCTGGTCGATGTTTCAGGCGACAGCTCGACATCCTCGGCAACAGCGGCGATGTTCACGGCACAACAGGCGCTCCGAGGCCGGCCACTCTTGGCAACGTCTCGTGTGGTCCCATACTCTTCGCGCAGTGTTTGTGCAGTCGATATCAGACGGCCGGGGAATCGGCGACGGAATTTACGTTGCGCCAACACTACAGACGAATTTGTTACGCAAAAAAATAGACACGATTATTCCGCGTTTTTGGGGTGTGTATCGCTCCATGGCTTGTTCACTTGTATTCTACATCTGTCTAGTCCACAAATGTCAAAACAGATTTGACACATATTGTATCAATTGGACGTTGTAAGCATGTGAATTCAAACCTTTTTTCAAAATTCTTATTAGTGATGTTCGTAAGATGTTCAATGTTGGGCAAGACGACGAGTTGAGGTTGACGGCTCTTCTGCCACACTATAGCAACCGAACCGCTGCTTAATTGTAGATCTCTCCATTGTTGAATTTGTTAAACACTGAAACAAAGAAATGTCGTTAAGGTGTGACTTATAAATCATCGTCACCTTACTTAAAATACAGAATTGATATATTTTGGACCACCTTATATTAGAGCTTGATAAATATAAAAAAATTATCTGGGAAAATCGGAAACAAATTGATGATTTAATCAAACAGTGTCAAGGTTGTGATTGCTGAATCAAAAATTCGTCGGATGAGAATTTATTTATTTATTTTGTTTTTTTTTGTTTTTTTTTTTATTTTTCACCTAATAAATTAAACAGGAGTCTCTGAAGTGTCCACCCTTTTTTCTGTAGGACATACAACATAACATTCGCCAACAAGTGGAACGTGAATGGATATTGTGGAATGTGAACAAATTATGAAGATTCGCTGAGAGTGAATTTTTATATATATGGAAAATTTGTTAGATTAATAAATACCGTACATCACATTGGCTATAATCCACATCCACGGCTTCCATCGAATTTCGAATTTCGAAAGTGAAACGTGATTACTTATCTACTTTGTTGGATTTATTTCCCCATCCTTTCTGCTAAAAGCAAGATATTTTCAGTTTTTCAGAAACACATCATTATTATGTTCTGTGATGTAAAAATATTTTTGTTTGACAGTTAAAGTTGAAAAGTTTGACTTACGACTGAATTGAATATTGAAGTCTTCGGCGACATTAAAACCTCATATTGCACATAACCAATATTTATAGCTGTCATTGTGTTCATTGGAACACAACACATGATGAAATTGAAATGTCACCCTCATAGCTTTTTATAGAAATTATTTTAAAATTCTGTTTCAGTTTGGTGGAATGGCAATGATTACTTCACTAAAATAAATCTTGATCAGTGAAAAATAAGAAGTGGTTCTCCGCTAAAACTATAAATAAAAATAAAATATTTTTGGATAATCATGATCTGAAATTCATAGGCTTTGTTTTGACACCAACTCGCCAATGATTGAATTTATAAAAACACCGCAGGAAGTAAAAGAAAATTTGCAATGAAAGTTTTTAATGATAGCTATAACTAAGCTCTAATCTTAGCTTTAAAAATACTATTGATGGTACTTCGTTGGAAATGGTATTTGAAAAAAAGGACCTTGGTGTTAACTTCGAGCCTAGGCTTACTTTCACCTTACACATTGACTTTGTTGTGAGTAAGGCAAGTTCTTTCCTTGGATTAATTTTTAACCAAGGGCACTTTTCAACTCATATGTCAGACCGAAGTTCTCAAGTATTGCTGCGTTATATGGAATCCGTACGATGGCATACACTGTGATCGGATTCAACGCATCCAAAAACGGTTCACTAGACTGACTGTCCATAATTGCAGTATTAGTATGTATAAGTATATATATATTAAATAGTATATAGTACTATAGTATATAATACCATTAGATGTAATTTACTTGGTCTTCAATCTTTAAAAACTGGAAGAAAGTACTTTGAAATTATATTTGTTCGTAACATTCTTAAAAATCAGATTGACTATTCTTCTCTCCTATCACTTATAAAAATGAATGCTCCTGTGAGGGCTCTGCGAGTGCATAGTCTTTTCTTTGTTCCTCGCCATAGAATTGACTATCGACTTAATAAACCAATTACTCGCTGCATTACACAAGCAAACGCCATTTGTAATCATATTGATTTTCAAGATAATCAAAGTCGAGATACATTCGAAAAACATGTCATCCATATATTAACGATTCTTCATCGTCGTGGTTAGTTACTAAGTATCAGAAAATTGTAAAGGTATCACATGCTACTTGCATATTTTGACTAGTCTATAAGATTATTAAGCTTTGTATAGATAGAGTATACTTGATGAAAGCGCTTTGTAAGGGTACATCTTACAGACTTTCGAACAAAATTCTATTCAAAGACCGCTGATTGATGCTTAACTGCGTGACACGTCAGTCCAATGGAGTCAAATTATATGACCTAGGCAAGTCAATTCTTTCAAATTTCATAGCTCACCAAAAATTTGTCTCAAAAAGATTTGACTAATATGCTGCAGAAACCATTTATTTCTTTAACGACTGTTACTGACACAACAAAAGAAATGTTTGCTCCATCTTAAGATTTATAATGGGTGATCCAAGTAGAGATACTTTTTTCAATAGCCTTTTTTGACAGATCACGTGTGAGTCGTGTCATGCTGTCATGTTATTTTTGTTTAGTATTGTTTGGCATTTCATAATGGAAAGACTTACGCGTGAACAACGTTTACAAATTGTTCAACTTTATTATGAAAATTCACGTTCTGTGAGGAATGTGTTTCGTGCACTTCGCTCAACTTATGGTCGATTATGTTGAACTACTGAGCGTACTATTCGCAACACCATCACCGGCCGGTCGATTGGCCACCAAGATCGTGTGATATCACACCGTTAGACTTTTTCCTGTGGGGATATGTAAAGTCAAAAGCTTATGCCGACAAACCCGCTTCGATTCAGGCCTTGGAGGAAAACATCACGCGTGTCATTCGCCAGTTACCAGTCGAAATGCTCGAACGAGTGATCGAAAATTGGACTCAACGGATGGACCATCTGCGACGTAGCAACGGCCAACATTTGATAGACATTATCTTCAAAAAATAAATGCCAAAGAATGTTTTTTCAAATGATAATAAACATTCTCCATTAAATTTGAATTTTCTGTGTTTTTTTCTTTAAAAAAGTAGGGAACCTCGAAATGGATCACCCTTTACAAAAAAAAAAAGGCATATATTGTTATGAATCCAAAAAATTACAATTTGTTTATTTTTTTTTTGCGCCACGGTGTAGTGTTAATGTGTTCGTCTGTTGAGTGGAAGGTTGCGTGTGCAATCCCAACCAAAATCCATTTCACTTTTATTTAAAAGAAATAAAATGGTCGGTGTAATACCTAAAAGTATGCACACCATCTTGAATTTCTTCAAATTTAACGAACACAAGAAAAAGTGACTCCCCGAAGCTAGTTCGGACACCACCCATGGAGTTTAAGTCTCCACTACATCCAAAATCTTTGCTATCCTCTCTTTCTTCCCCTTCTCTAACGCTCGTACTATAGTAACATATAAAGGGTATTCATAACCCCTTGAGTACGTGTATATTATAAAAAAAAACAAGATCGTTAGTACATAGGGCCTATCTTTTTCTTACAACGATTCATGTGCTTGGGGTTACTTGTTTAATTGATGGCGGGACCTCCTGTTGTATGTCGAATCCAAACAGCTGCACAATCCCATGATGACAGAAATGAAGACTCATCACAGAATATGATTTATCGTAAATTCTTCTATAATAATCGTATATAAAGGCGGAGTTCGAGTCCGCGCATTAGATTTAAAGTTAAAGCGCCTTACAGCAGTTTTTGCATTCACTCGGCATCATCTGGTTTATTGCATTCCTCCCGATAAGAGCTTTCCCTTGACTTGCGCTTCCTACAAATCCGAGCATTTTACATTAACTCCGGTACTCCGTTAGAATATACAGTATCTGTTTTCTGAGGGTTTTTTGAGGAACGAAATAAAAATGTCCAAAGATGATTTCTGTATTTTTCAAGCCGCCACCTGAATGCAATAAGTGGTTAACTTCACTTTTCACACTTTTGAGATTTCAGCAAAAAAAAGTGTTGCCTCCCTTTCAAACGACTTTTTGAATACCTGTTTCCGACCTTTTTTAATTGTATTTCGAACATAGCTACAAGATATTTGGTTTTACTATGACACTGGTTGATGTTAAAAGAGTAAAATTGCGACAAATATTTATTGGCATATAAATATTTTGCTGAGAGAAAAATAATTAAATTTAAAAATAAAAGGTCAGTTATCCATTTTATGCCCAACTTGTGGCAGCAGATCAGGAAAATGAATTCGTTCGTTGCCTTACTCTTCCATAGAATCAAAGTAAAGTGTGATCCATTTCGAGGTTCCCTACTTTTTTAAAGAAAAAAACACAGAAAATTCAAATTTAATGGAGAATGTTTATTATCATTTGAAAGAACATTCTTTGACATTTATTTTTTTAAAAGATTATGTCTATCAAATGTTGGCCGTTGCTACGTCGCAGATGGTCCATCCGTTGAGTCCCATTTTCGATCACTAGTTCGAGCATTTCGACTGGTAACTGGCACGCGTGATGTTTTCCTCCAAGGCCTGAATCGAAGCGGGTTTGTCGGCATAAGCTTTTGACTTTACATATCCCCACAGGAAAAAGTCTATCGGTGTGATATCACAATAATGAATGCTGGGTCTCAAAATGGGTGATGGTGTTGCGAATAGTACGCTCAGTAGGCCGATTATGTTGACCATAAGTTGATCGAAGTGCACGAAACACATTCGTCACAGAACGTGAATTTTCATAATAAAGTTGAACAATTTGTAAACGTTGTTCACGCGTAAGTCTTTCCATTATGAAATGCCAAACAATACTAAACAAAAATAACATGACAGCATGACACAACTCACACGTGATCTGTCAAAAAAGGCTCTTGAAAAAAGTATCTCTACTTGGATCACCCGTTACCAAGTAGCAACGTAGATATCTAAAAAATGAAAAAAAAAATCACGTTATCCACTTATTGCATTCAGAGGACGATATGCAATGTCGTCGATAAGGAGGTGGCTGAAATTGATGGTGATGTAACGACCTGTTATTTTAAGTACGACAATTTGGGCAGTTCCATTTGTATACTAATTAAAATAGAAATGAGCTTTATCGTCTTACTGATTTTAATAAAATTCAATCTCATTTTGACCTTGTATTGGGTATGAAGCCAATAAAGATGATCATTCTGAGTAATCTGCAAGGCAAAATTCGAATGAATATCGCAAAAGATAAACAATTTCCAAAGTCTAGAATGTGAGTCATTCAAAATTGCTTTCATTATAATAAAATACAATATTTGTTAATTGTTATTTTAATAATGAGTCGTATATCCTATAATTTTGGAAATGTTCGCACATTTTTCCTAGAAAAAGATCAGTGGGGGGCAATTTGGGATTAGATTCCTATTAATGTTTAAAAATATCTATGTTACCTTAGTTGCTTCTAGAAATATAAGCATTCAGGATGCGGGTCAATCAACGGAAAATTTTCTGCGAACCACACATATGCACTTTTTTTTCATACATTTTATTGCAAAATCCTCATAGATCGGTGCTATTGCGGAGTGGTAGGAACACGTGTTGCATCACGAGTGGACAAGGTCAGCCTTATTCTTTCCAATCCGTTTAAGCACCTCTAAATAGTTGTATATTTACATGTAAATAGCATCAGTATTTATGTAGCCTTTATTAATAAAACATGTTATTTCGTTTCAAGGGAGTTTTTTGAAAGGCAAATCATTCGCAAAGGATTCAAAATGGCAACGCTAGGTGTATTTGTTTATATCTGAATATTTTTGACTAAAATATTCATTCAGCACACTGGTTAACTATTAGTAAATGCAGCAATTGAAAAAGTTGTTCATATTTTACTTTTGTAGCTGCTGCGAAAGTTAACTTTACCATGAAAGACCGATGCAAGACGTTGAAAATCCCTTTACAACATTGAGTTTCAATCGGTCAAAATCGTCTAACGGCGTTATTTGAAGGATGAAATACAAGATGAAATACAAGAATGAAATTGCACTGGTAGGTGGATTGACAAACGGGCTTTCTAGATCCACTTTAATATAACAACTATGCATAAAGTTAACATTACCATCAGGGAGCGATGTAACCTTGGGATGATATTTATTTTAGATATAAATTGAACTAGGTTCGCCCAGTGCTCGAAAATCGACCACACATTTTTTTTATATAATTATCTACTATATAGATAAATAAAATTGGTGTAGCTCTGTTTGATTTGAAGCGAATTTGAATGTCTGTCTTTAAATAAAGAAATCTTAAAAATTACTGATCGTAGGTAGGTATTCGTGTCAGTTCTGGAATAGATTGTAACTAACTAATATTGTTCTTAACTTCTATAACGTTGAAAAAACAAAAATAGCACTGAAATGAAACAGATTGCATTACATTTTTTTTCATGCTGTACTTTTATATTTCTTATTCAATAATATTTTTAATTTTTTGCTATGAGATAACAAAATGCGCACAATAGAAGAGTAATAAAATAATAGCATTCTTCTTCCAGTCCAGTCCAGATGTGGCAGAAAAGGTAAGGTACCTGCGACCAAAAAGAGTAAAAAATAATTTTTAAATTTGAAAACAAAATATCTTCATGCCACTGCTCACTGCTAAAACATTCCTACGAAGGCCATACCTTTCCGATTTGAAATTTCGAACGATTGCAAGGAACGGTCCGAAGTTACCACCCTTCTTCAAATTATCCAGCGTAGTTCACCGCTACGATAAACTTGCTGGGCAAGGCAATGAGAAGGAAAGAGAGAAAGTTATTGGCACTAAAATGGTACGGAATGGTACGTATGGTACGGCTTCGCGACGTAACAAATAATCAACTCTATTTCTTTCCCTCTCACGCCTACCCATCAAAGTTCTTTGCCGAGGCATATCTACCTAATATTCCGTCGAAAAAAAAGAAATCAAAATGACTTAACAAAGAATAGGTAATAATTGGCCAAAACCAGGAACAGAGCACAGTGAAACCACAATTATTGTAGGATGGCTATCTAATAATTCGTGTAGGATACAACCGACTTCGAATGACCGGAAGCCAAATGTACTTCCGTTCATCAGACTAATGCAACCACACCTGCGGATAACTTCTCTCCCTCATTCGCTTAACACAAACGAACACGACACACATTCATCCGCCACGCCCCCACACGCCAAACACTTTCGTTTCGGTGAGGTGGCTCAGTGGCTGCTCTATGTATAGTGCTACACTATACAAATAAGGTCAATAATAATAGCCCAACGCAACCACAGAAAATACAATTTTGTACAATATTCGGGCAACATTATGATTACCTATAACTAATAAAAGACAGAGTAGGTATACGTATCCAATCCAATCACCAATACGCGTGCGCATATTCCCTTCTCTTCTTAATTCGCTTAACGCACACCATTCACCCCACACTATGTTAAAGCTACATTAGAGTTATACGCATACACATATAGAAAAGTTCTCTGTGTATGATTCTCTTTTTTTAATTTCTGATTCATACAATAGAAGGAGACAGTCACAGGACTCCGACTGAGCGAAAGAAAAATGTGACTTATCCAATTACCCATACCCAACCCACCCCTGCGCATATACTTTTCTCTCTTTCTTTGCTTAACTCCCATCATTCAAACGTGACACTCGCCGCACAGATAGCTAAGCTATAAAGCTATCTTTCTTTGTATATTTACAATGTTGTTGTTGTAACCAAGGTAATTTAAAAACATTATTTTACCAATTTTGCAATAACTTTTTTGAAATTATAATTCTTTTCGACCGATCTATGAGCTGTACGCTTCAATTTGGTAAAAAAAAAAATGCAATTTTACTTCATTAAATAGGGTAAATATGTTCTGAAAGAAATTGGGTCGGCGATTAATATAGTGGATATTTAAGTAATCGATTGCCATCGATCGGAATGGATGAATATTTGTGCATAATTGTGATCGATTTCATACTGCTTCAGTATACAACTCAAAAATTCCACGACGTTTGAAATTGTCAGCAAGCTGTTGAATTTCATTTGAATTTTGTACGGAGAGTGTCAACTCCTTTCACAAAATTCGCCATGTTGATTGGTCGGGTTCTTAGTCTAACCGGTAAAATCTTATACCAATATGTTACCAATATCACTCTTTTCTCCTTGATTAATATTTGGCTTGACGATAAATATTTGGTTTTCAGTCCTCAATTGCAAAAATGCACACGAATGTCATATTTACATACCTGACTGAAACTCGGTATACATAATTCGTTTTTACACTGTCCCTCTCCCGAAATTATCATAATGAAGGCATTTAAAAAAAATATAAAAATATCTTGCTTGCACATTCTGTACTACATGTGTACCGAGAACACCGAAGGAAACGATATCATACGGATATGTAAAGGAGTGGTCTTTGAAGTTGGGGCGCTGCGAAAATGTGAAGATTCTATTTCCGACCACACTTTGCACAGGAAATTGCAAACATATTTTTGGTCAACTGAGCGTTTATATTTGAAAGACTGACTGATCAACAAAATATATTTTGTTGCAATTTTTCATAGTTCGCCGCCGAAATATGAGTTTGGAGGAACACACGTAAATCGTAGCTACTTCCAACGAAGAGGTCTTGAAATTTTTAAAATTTTCTTTTTTTTTTGATTTTTATTTATTTTTTAATGAAGTGTAGCGCTCCATATTCAAATACTGACTTTGACGGAACACAATGACAGTAAAATTCAAAAATGGACTACGGTCTGCTGAGAGAATTCTGTCATAGCTACTGCATTATCCGATAGATGGTTGCTTTCATAGGACTATTACCTTATGGAGTTATGTTTTTGTACAAGATGTTTATTTGCGTTGACGGACGATGTTTTTATCATAAAATATACATAAATGTAGAAGGTGGGCCAAAAGAAGTCATCCGAGGTTGATTGGCTCTCATTAATATCGGTTGTGGCTCGCGCAGTGTATGCCGTTGCTCCGTGCTGTTGGAACCACATGCCCACCAGTCCTAATTCGTTCAATCGCGGCAGAAACAAATTTGCATAACATGGACCCACAAAGCGTACCGTCCACTTTTGTCGTTTGAAAAAAAAAATGGCCCGATGACCCCTCCAGCGTGAACAGCTCAACCATGCACTAACTTTGAGCGGGTGTAATGGCTCTTCGTGCATTACTCGTGGATTGTCAGTGCCCCAGAAGTGATAGTTCTGCTTGTTCACGTACCCGCTGAGGTGTAAATGAGCTTTGGGTGTAGGTTACACGCGCTTGATGGTTGATAGGCAGCAGCTGATGAACGGACTGGACTTTGTACGGGAACATGCGCACGTTTTTTATACCAAAATTCGCCTTAGGGACGACCGGCTGATGGCTAATAGCGAGGCACGGCGTCTGGTCGATGTTTCCGGCGACAGCTCGACATCCTCGGCAACAGCGGCGATATTATCGGCACAACGGGCGCTCCGTGGCCGACCACTCTTGGCAACGTCTCATGCGGTCCCATACTCTTCAAGGTTGGTGGCCAAACGGCGCAGTTTTTGTGCAGTCGTTATCAGACGGCCGGGGAATCGGCGACGGAATTTGCGTTGCGCCAACACTACAGACGAATTGTTACGCAAAAAAATTAGACACGATTATTCCGCGTTTTTGGGGATTGTATCGCTCCATGGCTTGTTCACTTGTATTCTACATCTGTCTAGTCCACAAGTGTCAAAACAGGTTTGACATTGGCGGCCATTTCCAAAAATAAGAGCATCTTCCAATAGGGTGATCTCTTTTGGCCCACCTTGCATATGTCTAACATTATTAGTATGAATAATAATATGCTGTAAGTCAAGTGGTAACATCTGGCCGTGTCGCAAAGCAGAGCATTTTTCCATCTTCCCAGACTTCTGGTCCACATGCTCTGTATGTCTAATTCATCGGATTCGGCCAAATGAATTTTTCACAACATATCCAACATATCGCAAAGCAGAGCATATTTTCATCTTCGCAGACTTCTGGCCCACATACTTTGTACTATAGGACATGTGTGAATGGAGTTTTAAATTAAATTTCCTTAGTAGCTCGAGTAAAGGCTTTACTTACTGATTTCCTACTAAAACAGCAAGAAAGAAACAAAGTTCCATTCTTTATTTGTTTTCGAACAAAATCCTTGACAGTTTTGACAGCTAATCCCCGATAGACAAAGTTCCTTGATTGGATTCGGGCACATTTGAGGGTGGCCACGGTGTAGTGGTTATCTGTTTTCCTGTTGAACGGAAGGATGTGGGTCCAGTCCAAGCCAAAATCCATTTAACTTTTATTCAAATGAAATAGTAAAGGTAGGTTGTTACATTTTAAGGTATACATCATCTTGAAAGTTCTGCGAATTTATCGAACACAAGCAGCAGTGACTCCCCGAAGTTAGTTCGGGCAGTACCCATGGAGTAAGACTCCACTTCATCCATTCACTAAAGCTCGTACTGTGGTAAAACATTTAAAGGGCATTCATAACCCATTGAATATTAACTGTTTCTGTAATCCTCTATTAAAAATGACCCAATGATGCCGCCGGCTCTGGAAATGCGCAGTACTGCTGCTCTACAAGAATGTGGTGGTGTTAAGTGTAACAATTTAGGATTTTCAATAACCAATAACGGCTAATCTGCCAAAGACAGCCATTTCAAAATATGCCTCGTCGCTAAATTTAATATTTTTCCAAAGGTAATCCACAGTCACGCATAGGTGGTGGTGGAGCTGCTTCAACTGAATTTTATTTTTATAAAAAAAAGTAGATCCTCGTAGGGACAGTTAATCGGCACAAGAATTAACTAATTTGAGGATTAACATCGAGTTACCTCGAAATATAAAAATATGATTTGGTTTAAATCAGACCAAAAAACTGGCCCAAGAGAATTTTCAAGAATCTTGATGTTTCCGCGGAATCTCAATTCTGGTGATAGCTCTCGGTAATTGGTACCTGGAGAGTCAGCAATACTCTGCCTTCCAGCATTAATCGTTTCTTTTTTACTTTATTTCCCAGATAATTGGCTTGTTCGGCATAGGATTTCAATAATTTTTCAAATAAAATCTTTGAGAGTTTTAACACGTTGTTGCCGCTGTTGCCGTTGTTGCTGCTACTAACTTTGGCTGTCAAATGCCAGATTAAAAAAGTCATCAGTATCCAAACGGTGGCAAACAGAATAGATAGAGCTATATAAAGCATCCTGTAGTATACTTTAAGTCCAGAAAAAGCACAGCTCGATAAAGGTCTTGCTTTTCAACATTATAGCATGAGCTCTGTGCACATGTTCCATAGGCCACAAAACAGATTTTAAACATATCTCGATAGCATTAACAGGCAAGTTTTAGGATCCTCAAAGAAATGTTGAACAGTGATGCCCGGCAGTCAGTTCAAATTACACACCCTGCAGATGATTTATGAAAACGTTGTGAAGGTATTACCAAAGGCATATTTATGTTTTACTAATCCTTTAATAGTTTCCGATCTGCAATTAACAAACGTCAAGATGGCTGAGGTCGATGAAACTCTTAAGAAGAAGCGTACCTTCAAAAAGTTCACCTTCCGTGGTGTGGAATTGGACCAGCTCCTTTATAAGCACAACAACCAACTTGTCGAGCTTCTTCACAGCCGTGCTCGCAGGAGATTCTCCCGTGGTCTGAAGCGCAAGCCAACGGCACTCATCAAGATATTGAGGTAGGCCAAGAAATAGGCGCCACCAAATGAGAAGCGCACACACTACATATATGAAAAGCATCTCCTAGATTCCAACCAGATTCAAAACACGTTTTGCAAGTAATAATCGTATTACGACAACCCCTTCACATAATGTCACCTATTAACACATTTCAAATGCCATATATTTAATAATTGCAAAACAGGCCAAAAAAAAAAATAAACCATTCTATAAAAAAATAAATTTAATTGGCCATGCTATCCGCTCTTAACAATCACGCGACTAGTCCAGCATTTCGGTCTACCACTGCACCACAAATCGATGATTTCGGTTGACCAAAAAAATACTACAAGTGCGTCGCTTTAAACGGGCAAAAAACTCGCATTTTTATATCTGCAACCATAAAAATCCGACGGTGGTGGTAGTGTTGGTGGCATCGTAGTACCCATAAGTGAGTGGTTAGCATTTGAAAAAATAAAAAAAAACCAAAATACATGAAAAAATGAAAACTCTATGATAATCGTGTGTAGTTACCTCCACCAAACCCTTAAGCCCATACACTGATGTCCTTGTGCAATTTATGATCAATCAGTTGCGGTGGTTTAAAACTCACTACACCCCCAAGTAGACAGTCGAAAAATCTCACCCCCATGTCGTAGCGGTCGCATGGTGAACCCAAGTGCCAAAAACAAATAAACAACAGTGCGCACTTTTTTGTCCTTATTGTTTTTTACCAACTTGTTTGCCGTGAAAGTACACTCTCAAACCTCGGTGTTGGCCTCAAATGATGTGAATCAAAAAATACACAAAAGTGGCTTTCGATTGTGGCAGATTTGCGTTTTCCTCTCTCGGCTTTTTTTTTCCGCGCAATTTTATTCCCACGTACAGTGTGTGCACATGTGGTACGCTGCAAACACTCTGTTGCTCACAGTTGCATTTTTTCGTCAAATACGAAAAAAATGCATCTCCCCACATGAATACCAACGCAATAGTGGCCACACTCGAAAACCGTAAAAATAAACCCGAAAAAAGGACTCTCCCCCGATTGTTCGAAATGCATCAGAGAACGGTGACAATTGAAAGGACTATCATCAGTTTCTAGTTGGCTTTGATTTTTTTTGCTTTCCCATCCTGATTTTGTTTTTTTTTTAAAGGAAGGCAAATATGAATAAAGACAAAAAAAGGGGGATACCACAGGATCAACGGTCCCTCGCGAGAGGATGCGGTCATATTGAGTTCACTTGCATGCGTTTTTTTTTTATCGATTGAATTAAGCGACAGTGGCGTGTGGCAGGGCTTCCTATTTTTTATGTCCAATTCTGTTCATTTCAATCACTCCCATCTACGGGTGTGTCATTTTGTTCATCGGTTAAGGATATCAACGCGAAATCAGTTTGGCAACAACAATCAGAATGTCAACCATTCTGTTAAAAATTGAAGTCTGCAAATCTGTATGGTGTGTCCTTTTTCGGGAAAGCGCTGCAGCAAAAAAAAATTCAGTCCTTCAAAAGAGAACAGTAGGACAGATGCTATATAGGAGCACACGAATACAAATGCCTGTAGCCGGCCACCGCTTAACCACTACTACAAATAAAGTTAACTTGTTTCAATATTCATGCTCCTCGCTTTTGTTTTTCCGACATTTTTATTTTTTTTTATATTTTTCGTTTTGCTTTGTTTTGCGTTTTATTTTTCTGTTGCAGTGCGGCGGATATGGCAATTTGTAAGGTTCGATTTTGTTTGCTTTCATTGCATTTTTTCGAGAAAGGGTATTGCCAGGTTTGAGTATAAATTTTCTTTTCAAAAACGAAAAAAAATGTTTGCAAGTTAGCACCCATAATATATGAGTTGCAGTACAAAGTTGTTGTTGACGGTCCATATTTAAGCCTCGTAAAATAGTATGAATTTCGTTCGATGTTGATAAAAGTTTTATTTGGAACCGATGAACCATAAACCGAGGAATTTTTTGATTAATTTCTTGATATAACGCGATCACTAAGTTGATTGTTACAAACTCGTCTATTTTGCTTGCTTGTGGCATGTTGCATGCAACGTCTTTTTAAAACCACAACACACCACAATTGCCTGCCAAAATAATGTTTTAACATTTCTCGATAGCGATTCCCAAAATGACTACAATCATCACTAACAAAAGAGATTGAAGTCGATGCTAAACTGATCCTGATATGATTACCATCCCATGAAACCCGTGTGGATCTTAGGTGACCAAAAATGTAAGTTTACCTGTTTACTCGAGCTCCATCGCTAAAAATGATTTTGCAATGAAATATCCGTCGGTCTTACACTTTTCAGGAGTGCACTAGCGTTCTCAATATTCTGCTCTAGCGAGGTATCCGTCGGTGCGGAAAATTTTCCACAGCGTATACTTCATCGGAGGTTCAAGTTCCATTCAAAGTATATGTCATCGGAGAAAATCACTTCACTACAATTCGTAAATAAATTCCGCTAAGAATTTGTGTCGGAGGAAATCGAAAAAAGAATTCCACTTAGTTGTCAAAAATTGCACGAAAAGTTTACCTAAACGCACTTGACCGCAATTTTAGGCAATTTTAGGAGGAAAACCTCGAAGCTAAAATCCTCCGAATCGTAAAAAAAACGGAAAATTTTCCATGAGTTTTCTGCCTGTGCAGACACTTTACAAAACTCACATTCACTACCTGTGTACATCCATATCAGATTCCGCAACTGAATGAATAATTTTTGCCAGCCGAGTAAACTGAATTCATTTTCATCACTCCGTGGTGAACAATATTTTCATTTTTTCACGCTACCTTATAGCGTCCACACATAACACATGCATGTATGCGCAATATATTGATAGCACATACAAACTGAGAGTCTATGGTATGACTATCGCATGAGTGATTTCAGAAAATTTAGTACATTTCAGCAAGAGAGTGAATACATTTTTTTACTTGTGTACACGACATATGTCAAAAAAACTCACTTGTACGCTTGCGGAATCGGAACAAGACAGTGTACACACCTTTTCGTGTACACAGCAAAACTTACCGTTGTGGAATTCGGCCCCTGCTGGCATTTTATTCTGTCACGGGTACTGAGACATTCTGGCCAAGCGAGGTATCCGTCGGAGTGTAAAATTGTCCGCAATGCATACTTCGTCGCAGGTACAAATTTCATTCGAGGTATGTGTCATCGGAGAAAAATCACTTCATTACAATTTGTTAATAAATTCCGTGAAGAATTTGTGCCGGAGGAAATCGGAAAGAGAATTGCACATGAACGCACTTCAACGCAATTCACCTGGATGTATTACAAAATCTCGGAGGAATATTCCGAACAGCTTTTCGGGGGAAAACCTCGAAGCTAAAATCCTCCGAATTGTACAAAATCGGTAAATTTTCCGCCAACGACAGATACCTAGCGAGATTTTTTGTGGACAACTTTCCGAAGTAAGGAAAATTTCCCGATTTTTGCCTATTTAAGTTCCGACATCTTTTATTTCTTAATGTCGCTCTTCATTGTTCGGAGACACAACTAACTGGAAAGCAGATGAAATCAGCACAATACCATTGTGTAACAGGGCCAATAGACTACACATGCCTGCATGTACAATCATAAGCGTGTACCATCGTGCTTATTCCACAAACTATGACTGCAAAATTTGCACGACTCTCATTGTCGCTGACGGAGACAGATTGTCATTATTGTAAACATTTATTATCGGGTCGAATTTTTTCCGCAACTGCGAAATTTCGCACATACATCATGCACGCACAAACAAGAGAATATCAACGTCTTTTAAAATCATGCATGCAACATTGTCAGTTTGCTGCTATACTGGGCATGTATCCATTTGCAGTGTGTGGAAACTATGAGTGTTTTGTCCAATCGTTTTTTAAACTTTTTTTTTCAAAATTTACCAAAATGATGTATTAGAAGGTGGTCGGCTAAATAGTTATAAATTTAAAATACAGATAATAGGAAATATATTTTCAAAAAATTTTCATCATTTCACCATAAACGACGTTTCTTATGACAGTGGTAAGATTTTGAAAAATCTTACATGTACTCTAGACACGCACTTAAATTTTCAACACCAAGGATGGACTAATAAACCACTGCGAGATAGGATATACAATCTTATATGGTTTTGGAAAATGCCCCTAAAAAAGTAGGTGTGGGTCAAAATTATCAACAGATTGAATGCACACTGAAATATTGTAAAAACTTTTTTTTTTATTTCTTTAAATTTTACCAAACATGGGTTTTTTTATGGATTTGGGTGCTGGAAAGTCATTATATGAATAACATACAGGCAAGTGGATTATGGTCAAAAATATTTTGTTGAGTCTGTTTTTTTGGAAATCAAGTTTTTCGAAGCATTTCGGCTCGCTCTCTATCAAAATTTTGTGCTTAGACACTTTCCTAAAATATTATTTTGGCCTTTATCCTTCCAAACAACTACATTGCTGGCACTTCTCTAATATTTCATATGTTTTTGGCAGAAATCAAAATTTTTCAAAATATACGAGTGCGGAATGGCCTCCGAACCATTGCTGGCACAAACGCCACTGGATTTATTTCTATGGGTTTATTTGAACATTGAAACCACATGATCCCTGCTCCCCAGGATTCTGATTAAAAAAAAGAACGAACAGGAAAAGAAAGTCTCATTCAGTTACTAACTGAATAGTTGTACAAGATGTATGATATGTGGCGCCGTCTGGACTTGACAATCCTCGAAAAAGTATGGTTTACAATACTGTATGCAATTCAATGAGAGCTTCCTGAGTCTTTGCATGTTTTCTCAAAATCCAAACAGAGACGTTTAGAGCGCTCAAATCAAGTGAACTCTTTGTCGTTGCAAATAGACAAAATGGGACATTAGACCTTTTCGCACGAACTGTGTGTGCGTTTAAGAACAAGTGTATAACTCTCCAGGTCTTGACAGGTATAACTAGGCAGGTCTTCAGATAGTTGCCTCCAATTGCCTGTTTGAGGTTGAGCAAAACTTAATAGGAGAAGAATTTTTCAGTCAGAACAACCAAAATTTTCCTCACCCGCTCTTGATATGGTACTTGGATAACAAGGTTCTTATAAAGGGACTCGCTAGTTGTGCTAGTGAGATCTCTATGACTGAATTGCCTAATTCGCAGGAAAAACCAGCGATTGGCAAGAGTTAATATTCGTATTATGTCTCATGAGATGTCATTGTCAGATGCGGAGTCGAGGCCCTTTCTAACATGAATGGTTTTAGTCGTTCACATATTAGGACAGATAGGTTCTTGTATACTTTGCTTAAGAGATTTAATGTATGCCTGCAGTTTTTTATTTTCAGATGGTCTCCTTAGTTTTCGTATGGGCAATAATGCGGAAGTTTCAATCTGAAGGAATACAATCATCTGACCAAATTTTACTATGGAATCGGGGAATGTTAGTTACCAGTCTATCTCTACCGACTTTTCATAGATATGAAGGAAATCCGTGGTTCTTCTATATTCTCAGACTCGACTGTAAGTCACCTTCGATCTTCGATTCCGTTCGCGCATTGTATCCCCGGCTTTGACAAATAATACTTTGGTAAAAAATACGAACAGCTTAATGGCGGCTTTCGTCTTCTCTTATGTCTTGCCTCCCATCTGTATTCATCATCAAACCAAGGGCTTCTTGCTGGTGCATGGGAGAAACCTGTACATCTTATGGCTTCTTGACACCGTCGCCATTGTTCTCCGACATTAGATGCTGGTGATATTGTATTAATCTAGAGATGTAGAGATAAGCGCTCTGCAAATTATATATCATTCTGTCCGGTTATTTATGGCTCAGCAGTCAAATAACCGTGTTACCTTAGGTGCCTTTGATCAAATGTGCCCCAATGGCATTTCCGGCGTACATGACGCATTACGGTGTGCTTTTAAGTAGATGAAGGCCAGTTTTAGAGTCTTCGCGGGTTGTTAGTGCACCCAAATTGCAAATTTTAAAAATGTACATCACCTTCCATTTTCAAGTAAGCCTTGTCACTCATGATGAATTTTTACCAAAAACCGTTCACAGGTCGTTAGATTTTAGGACAACGTAAACGTAGTTTAAACCACTAGATGAAGTAATCTGAAGGCAGTAGCTGATAAACTGTCTGTACGTTGTATGACATCATCTTCATGTCTTTCCTCAAAATGCGCTGCAGAGATATAGTTGTAACGGGCAATTGCGTGGAGCGTTGCCTAGTCGATGTTGATGAAACCACCACGACACTTTCAGATACAGCGGCGATATTCCTCCCCGACCGAGAGGTGACTTCTGCCGCCACTTCTGTTACATGTTGTTCCAATCTATTTGAGGTGACTGGATTAAGGCCTCAGTATTTTTAGTTTCTGACCAATTGGCGTAGGGCGGCCATAATGCTTGAGTTCCGCCAAAATCACTGAGTAATTGTTTAAGAATATAATCGCGAGTATTCCGCGATCTTGAGGAGTAAACAGATAGTTTATCGATTTGCACTCTGGATCAGTGTGCTTCACACATATTAAAACAAAACTGACAGCAGCTGCCATTTGCAAAAGTTTAAGCAGAATCTTCCGAAACTTTTTATATGTGGACTAGTTTGACCAGTCTTGTCGGAGTGTTTATTGTTTTTTTTTTTTGTTTAGTGGCTTATGCTGGGATTGTGCTCTGATATTCCAATCAAACGGTTAATATGATGCGCACTACCAAAGAGTATAGAACTACATAGAGTACGCATCACAGCTAAAAATTTTGTAGCCGTTTCAGACGCGGACGGTAAGTGCGAAGGGGAAATTTCGTAGATGGTATGGGTCGGCAAGGCTGTTGTTTGATGCTGGGGTAGCAATGTGAACACTGCGGTATCAATATCAGTACCGCACATATAGAAAATGTTTTTTTTTTGTATTCATTTTTATTTTACTTTATCTTCAAACTAACTTGCATGCTAGACAAAAATTCATGAAAAAACTAGCTTTCTTATCAACTACTTAACTAACTTACTGGCCCTATGCGGGCGCTCTAAATTAAATGATAACAACTTAATTCTGATGCCTTTCGACCTATTATCCAATAAGTAAATCTAATACTAATATAATGATGTTTACCAAGAAACATTTGAGAAAAACTTGGTTTCTTGTCCTTTTTTATTTAATTTTAAACTTACATGCTAATTAAAACTACTTATCGACTAACTTAAACTACTTAAAACTACTTACATCTACCTACATATAACTTAAGAACTAGATAAGCCACAGCAAGCATTTTTTTAATATTTTTGTATTTTTTTGTGCCACCACGACTGTTTACCTTAACACAAACCTAAAAAACTATGTAAGTCGGCCATATTTTCAAGAGTCAACAAACTATAACTGGTGGTTAACCACCACAACAGGTTCTTCTGTTGCAACCTACTCCGGCGGTCCCAATCGGACACACTCCTGCTGAACCGCAGGCGCTCTCCTCAGCCCTGAGTGACGACGTCTCGGTCGTACAGGAGGCGCCTATCCACAGTTCGTCGGAAGACGTGGTAGATTAGCGGAACCGCCCATCTATCCTGTATCAACCCTCGACTATCCAAATATAGGAAAGCTTCGGGCGCAATAAAGCCGCTTAAACGCGCACTCTCAAAGTATTCATCATTGGGATATAAGGCCCCAAAGATGAGACTATTGTTCGAAGCCATTGCTCTTGCAGTGTGAAACCGAATGAGTTTCACCAGGAAATTGTCTGTTCTGTTTATGTTGGCCCCGTTGTATAGGACCTGGTTGGAATAGTATTTTGTGTAGTCAGATACTGGTGTTCTGTGAAGTCCAAGGCAGCTCCTCAGACACTGCCTCTCAAACACCCGTATCTTTTCTATTTGAGAACGTTGGCAACGTTGAACCACACCGGGCACCTATAGGCAATCATCGGCCTAATGAGGGCCATGTAGGAAATCACCTTCACCCTGCTGTCAAGACGACTGCTATAAAACAATCGTCTTGTCAGAGCAAATGCTCCCCTAGCTCTAGCCAGAGCAGCATCTACATGTCTTCCGAAATATAGATACTAATCTAACCAGATGCCAAGGTACTTTACTACACTTTTACTCGCCAGTGGTTGTCCGTTTGGTCCAACGATAACCAGCTTTCGCCAGTTCTTTCTCGTATCCCTAGAGGCCCTAGACAACGGTGTCCTAAACAGGATAGTTTCTGATTTCTGAAAGTTGATTTTCAACTTCCAGTCATCACAATATTTCTGGATCTTGTCGAAGTCCCGCTGCAAAAGAGTTCGAATGATTTCGACAGTAGGGGCTGTTCTGTACGCGATAAGATCGTCCGCATACGCAATTGCCTGAGTAAGACTACCTACCATATCACTGGTGTAAATGCTGAAGAGAATCGGCGAGTTTACCGCTCCCTGTTGCAGACCATTCTTAATGAAAAATTCTGTGGTAGAAGTTACATTGCCACATTTGACAACAAACGTTCCACCAGTCAGCATATCATGAAGCATATATAGCAGTGGTTTACTTATGCCAAGACTGGTCAGCTTTAGATAGAGGCCCTCTAACCATACGGTGTCGAAAGCCTTCTCTAAATCAACCAGACATGCACCTGTGCACTGTTTTTAAGCTTCCATTGTATATCAGAGACTAGACATAGAAAATGTTCGTTGTATGAGATGCGCACTCTATGTAGTTCTATACTCTCTGGCACTACATAAAAAGGCGTCCAGTTCTGTCGACATGAAATGGATGCGTTCAGTAATAGATTTCAGATTTGCAACAACAATTTGTTGACAAACTTTTTCAAACTAAATGTCATGTATGTCATGTCATGATCGGAATTCTTATTTTGTTTGTGAGATGAGACAAACTTATAGCACTCAAGGAACGCTGTTTTGTTTTTGTTCATGCTATACGTCTTCTGGCAGTTCATTCCATTTTTTTTTTGCTTTTTTTGTGACAAAATTAAGTTTTAGCGCTGCAACTGTGTGTCCTTTAGTTTGTTGGGAATTATTTCTTCAAGCTCTTCTCCGTTATAGTACCTGGCATAAGAGGACAGATCTCTTCCAAGTTTTTTTTTTATGTTTTCGTGCAAAATGTTTCGTTCCATCTTTAACCGCGGGAATACCCAGAACTCTGCGCAGATCTTCCTTCCTTATATACAACGGCGCATTGACGAATGATTTTAGCATTTTGTTTGCAAAAGTTTGTAGAATGTTTAGATTCGTTTCACTGGTATAAGCCCATAGATGTATACCATATGTCCCAACTGGGCTTAGCGCTTGCTTGTTTAACAGCAGCTTGTTACCAATGTTAAGCTTCAATTATTTTCCAAGCAATCAGTACAGAGCTCTGTATTTCTTTCCACGCATTTCTTTTTTACATGCGCCTTCGATTTTAATTTTGCATCGGGTCTCATTCTGAGATATTTCGCTTCATTTGCAAAAGGGACTCGAACCGTTTTTAGAAATACAGGCAAATTGTTTGTCCGTTTATAAATCTCCATGAATCGATTTGCTCTCGTTAAGTGCAATCCGTCAGGATTTTCTCCATTCATTAACTTCGTTAAGAGCGTTTTTTAATTTCAAATTTGTTTCCTCTACTATTATTAGCTGTACCGTCAGCGAACGTGGAAACTATTGCATCTTTTGTCTGTGGGATATCATGTGTAAAAATAATGTACAAGAGTGGTCCAAGGACGCTCCATTGCGGTAGGCCTGCCAATATTCCTTGAAACTCTGAATATTCGTTTCCAAGTTTCACACGCAAGAGTCTATGCTCAAGATACAAGGCGAGGATTTTATATTATTTTTCAGGCAGAACTTGTGTTAAGTTGTATTGAAGGCCTCTATGCCAAACCTTGTCAAGTCTGCAAGATGTGTTTGAGGCAAATGTTACAGATTTGAAATAGGGAAAAAAACATACATAAGTCAGTGTAAGTTTCGGGCCTAACTTCAAACAGGAGACGAGTATCCGAGAATTTATTGTACTTGCGGTTTATAGAGAAGAAAAAGCTGTGCCGGTGTAAAATATCTCTTAGATCTAAAAAAGTAAATTAATTTGGACACATCTGATTTGCTTTAGAGTTTACCCTACGTTATTGCCATGATAATTCTGACCCAATTTTGATGCCTAGCAGGTGCATAGATTCTTCTGAGCTGAGGACGCATTCTCGATTTCTATTTGCGGAATTGTAGATTTGTTCTTTCTTTTAGATCCTGTGTGCATGCATACAACCACTATGAAATCGCAAGCCTCAATCACAATCGAGATATGTTAGTTTATTTTTAAAATTGGTTCTTCCCTTATCAGTAAAATACCATTACTATGACTATAACCACTTGGCAACTCCATCGCATCGGCCAGTCGGCCGCCCTTATTCACATTGTTGCATATAATTGAGGGCGTTCAAAAACCAGAACCAAAACTACCCACTATATGCAAAACTTTCACTGCAAAAAAAAAAAAAAAACAAACAACCATCGTCATCCTTGTTGTTCATGTTTCACCGATGAGATTCGTTGTGCTTCCTTTTTTTTTATGTTTTCCCGAGGTTTTGTATCGTTCCGCAAACGTTTGGTTTGGCGCTGACCTACGATTGCACACGAGAACTTTTGTCAATTCGTTTTCACACTTCCCCCCTTCCAGTGGATATGCAAAAAACGATTTTCCTGTGGGGTATTTGTAGTTCAGCTCCTTCGCTGGAGACGAGCCCGTGGGAGCGTCGAAAAAATATCGCATGAGGGATAATAATGATTTTAATGGGGAATCACTTTAATTTCGTATGTGAACCACATCGTATATTGTTGTCCCCAGCCGATCATGGTAGTGGAATAGTGGTGGTAGAAATCCGCCAGCGAGGACACCCATCACACTTTTTTTTTTCTGCTACTCATCCTGTGTACTACTACTACATCCTCGGTCAGGTAATAAACTGGAGCAGTGTACATTTTAAGTGGATTTAATTGACGGTGTAAGTGCGGCATCGAGTTTATTATCATAATGAATATTGGGGGATTAAAGGAATTTGTGGATTTTATTATTGAATTACTGTCCCAACATCCTTGTTATGTTGCAAAGTAGCCTCCACCAGAAAACCAAAAATAAAAAAAAAATTTAATTCACAGAGAGATGGATTTTATATATGTAGGTATTTATACGAAAAAAAAAACACACATCCTGCCAATGAATTATTAAGTCATTATCAGTTGCGGAATTGCCCGACTACCAGTTTTGTTGTGTATGCATAAATTGAGTCAGTGGCCAAGTGTGCGAGATGTGAAGGACGTGGTAAATGAGTCCTTGGACATGTACTAAATGAGCATGTACTCATGGGTTGTTTGCGATTAAATATAATTTATAATATAAATTTATTAACAACAACAATATGCTAGAGGGTGGGGGGGAAAACACACCAGTACCAACAAAAAGTTGCAAATTATGAAAAGATTGATTGAAGTGGTGAGGATTCCCTGCAATTACAATACACTCATACGCATCTGTGATTAAATATTAATTTAATCCAAACGAATGTCATAATTTAAATGACAAGCACACGGCAAACGTAAAGCTTGTCATAATTTTTGATTGTCTCTTGTCGAAAATCTGCTGAATTCCAATTTGAAATTTTTTTCACGAATAACAACTAAAATCAGAACGAGAATGTGCTCAGTTGAGGTTAAATCTGAGGCTGATGCATGAACTGTCACCGAGGTGTATGTGGTTTGTTTGTTATACTCAAAGAGTCAATATTGAAGTGGATAAAATTTATTTTTGCAATATTGTACTTTAATTATCTGTCGATGGGTTTGTCATATACTTTACCTAAAAAAAAAAATTATGGCGCAACAGGCTCGTTAGTACCCAGGGCCCAGTTTTTTCTCACAACCATTCATGTGTGCGTGTGTAACTTCTTTGCACGATGACGGGACCTCCTGTTTTATGCCGAACCCGAACGGCTAAGTTGAGTTATGCTTTTCATGACAATTGAGACTACTCGGATGATTTGTCAGAGAGTTATGCTTTTCATGACAATTGAGACTACTCGGATGATTTGTCAGATCATCGCGAGAATCGAACCCAGACCTTCTGCGCGGCAGTTCATCGCACTAACCACCGCGCCACTGAGCCCACCTATACTTTATCTTTCTAGAGGAAAAACCATATAGAACGGATATACAAGTGATACAACTACATGATGATTAAACAGTCATCCCAGTCTAGAAGGTATTTTTCTGGACTGAATAAAAAATACTCCCGTTTGCAATCTTTAAAGACCCTGCTTCGTGGTTCGATAATGCTCCTTTAGCCCAAGACAGTTCAGCCGAATTAACTATTCTCCAAGAGCGCCTGAGATGATGGTTGATATTTATTGGCTCTTATTTTTAATTTTTAGATTCTATGTTGGTGGTAAAACGTCTTCTGGAAGCTCGTTTCATTCTTGGCTTTGTACATAATAAAACGAGAAAATCGTAAGATGGACAATATAGATAGATATTGTCCATCTTTACACGGTGTAAGCGTAGAGATAGCTACGCTTACACCGTGTACAACAAAAGGGACTAAGCCTACATTTGGTGTTAGTCCCATCGTAGCAAACACATCGAACAAGGATTTTGTTGCTTAGCTCAGTCCATTTATTGAGGTGACCTGGACTATAGCAAATTTAACTGTTTATTCTACCTTGCAGAAGTCACTAAAATTTCAACTGAAGTGGTATACTTACTAAGGTACTTAATTAAGTGGCGCTACAGTCCGGAATGAACCTGGGCCTCTACCGACATGCCTCTCCAATTAGCCCGGTCTTTGGCTAAATGCCACCAGTTGCACACTGCAAGCTGGTTAAGGTCGGTTTCTTCTTGTGCGTGCCACTTAATGCCACTCTCCCTCTACTGCGTCCGCTGGGAATCGAAGACTCTGCGAGCAGAAGAATTGGCGCCCATTTATTAAACTTAAACGTCCAATACCGAATTTTTTACCAGTGACATGTCGCTGTACAGCTCGTATAGCTCTTGGTTGAATCTTCGTCTCCATAGCAAGTCAACGCAAACAGGACCAACGATTTTTCGGAGAATTTTCTTCTCGAAACGACCAAGGATTTCTTCATCCGCTTTTGATACGGTGCATGCTTCAGCGCCGTAGAGCAGGACTGGGATGATCAGGGTCTTATATAGGATCTCCTTCATAGTTCGATGGAGGGCTTTACTACTGAATTGCCTTCTTAGCCTGAAGAACCAGTTGTTTGGCAAAAGTATTTCTTCGCTTAACATCTGACGAGATGTTGTTGACGGAGTTAATAGCGGAGCCTAGATAGACAAAGTCCCGTGCTACCTCAAAGTTATATCTGTCAACGGTGATGTTCAGTCCGATTCGCCGATGTTGTGTGTCCTTTCGTGTTGACAGCATATACTTAGAAGTAGAAAAATTCTCGCATTGTAGCAGTAAGTATACCACGTCAGATAAGTATAGTCAACTGAAGTGGTAATGCGAGGATTTTTCCACTTTTCCCCTTGTCGTGGTAATTGTGCACGGTAAAAACGTAGCCATTGTTGCTGATCTTTCGAGTCTTGCATTAAGTCACGAACGGTGTTAACAGAAGATTTCTGATAGTAAAATATTTAGTCCCTGTCCAAATAAGTCCACGATGTAAACGTAGCCTATGTGAGCTCCAACTCAATGTCTTGTAGGCAGTTGAAATGGAGCAAGTCGAGGAACGATTTCGCTAAGCTCCTCTGAATATAGGCCGTTTTAGTACCTGTACAGATCCCCATATAAGTCTTCGCTGATCTAAAGGCTCAAAATTTGAAGTACGGTAAGTTTCGTCTCCATACCAAACACCAAAAACTCCAATTTCAGCAGAATATGCCCGCTATATTTTTCTGTCGGTTCTGCCTCAAGGCGTTCATTTCCAACTATTTGCAGGTCCACCAGTATGATGCAAATAACCAACTTGATGTAGGAATTGTTGAAAATCTTTGGTGATTTCTTTGGATGTAATTTTTTTAATTAACTTAACCTGAAAACATTTTAGAAGGCTACAATCCGCTGTGAGGTTTGTTGAATCGGCTATCCCATCCCACACGATCTTTCAAACTTATATCCCCAAAAAGTGGACTTGGCTTAAAACTTTAACGGGATGAAATATAGAAATTGACATTGTCTCAACAAATTGTCAGACAGACAATTTTTAGAACTCCCTTATGGTTCGACCAAAAACCAAGGTTTTTCTCTTGCATATGCTATGGGCTAGGGACCAAACATTTTTTTATTGAAAATAACCCCAAAAAGTGGGCGTAGGTTGAAATGATCTGAGGACGAATAGTTTATATTAATGTTGCCAATGATTTTGCATAGACGATTTTTTTTCGAATACTTTAAAATTTGACCGGAAAAGGTGTTTTTTTTTACAGAAAACGCCCAAAAAAGTTGGTTGGCATGAAACCTTATATGGACGGAAGTATCTACTATGTTCTTCGGACTTTTTTTCAAAATTCAAAATGTTTTTCTACAAAGTGGTAGTGGCAGTTGGCGGATTTCAAAAATGATTACACTTCTGATACGTCGGACAGACAGTCTTTATACCAAATTTCACCATTCTAGCTCATAAAATAAAGCCCAAAAATTGGTGGCAGAAAGACGAGTGGGCGGACAGCCAGGCATGGCTAGATCGATCCGCTGGCGATTCTGAGTCGATCCATATACTTTGAGGTTTATAATTGGAAATTATTTCTCTATGTAACAAAGTTAATGTCAAAACAAATATACCCCTATGGGATAGGGTATAAAAATTAAAATTTTTAAATTTTTCTTTCTTTCTTTCTTTTGCAAGAGAACGGTGTTCTGTTCATGAAAAGAGGCGATTTTATGAAAATCTACTAATATACGCTTCCTAACTTTAAATTGAAATTAAAGGTTATAAAGTCATATAGATGACGCACTGTATACAAGAAAAATTATTCCATGGCGGATCGTAATGGCACAGCCCGCCATGTATTTGGATTTTGTTTATCATGTGTGCACGTGCACACCGCCCGCCTGTACTATGAAGCTGATGAGTAAAATTTTCTGATTTTTTGCTATCAATGCGTCATCTGTATGGCTTTATAATCTTCAATTCAAATAAAGCATCTTTTGAAAGGCCTATCGATGACATTATGTATGGAGTATAACATCGTTAATATGTCCTTCGTGGCTTTTCTGGGCGGCGCCGAAATATCCAATTCTGCATGAGTTTAGCGCATAAAACTCCCTCAGGCAGAATTTGACCGATGCACTATGAAGTAAACGAATGCAAAAATAAGACAAAATTATTTTTTGACTTCAATGGGTAGATATACATCTGAAACGATATGTTATGGCTTTTAAAATTTATTTCATCATTGTTTTAAGTTATAAAACATGTTTTTTGATTGAAAATAACGTTTCTTTGACAATCTTAAGATTTTTGTCTGTAAGAGTAGAGTCTGAAATTAATTTTAATAATTTATCGAGCTTCTGAAAGCTGTCCAATTTGAAAATTTGTTTTGCATTTTGAATCACTGTTGATCCATGTTGATATATTTAGTACGTTGTCGGTGTAATCAGATGTCAAGAATACAAATCTGCATAAAGTTTTGTAGTATCGCAGTGGTAATTTGGTAAATACCACTGCGATACAACAAAACTGCAAATGTCGATTTTATAACCTTCTGCTTTTAAATTAATTGGTACTAGTTGGTTTTTGAATGTTTTTGCAATTTTTCCTTTTTTGACAATATCCTCCTGCTTTCCAACATTTTATTTCTTTAGAGGAATCCTTTAAATGTCATTCAAGTTTCTTAAAGAATGTAATAAATAAATAAAGATACGCATTTCATTGTATAAATTTTAATTCAAATCTTAAACGCCACACTTTTGTTCTAAATCCTTCGGATTAAATCACAAATAAATCACAACAAGATTGAAATCCGAATTCAAAACGCATTTTTATTAAATCATATAAAAATTTTGTTTATAAATACAACTATTAAAACGGATGATCCTTCAAATATACGAAAAAGCTTAAAAATGCGTAAAACACACATTTTCTAACACCAATAACAATTAAACCTGCAAACACCTGCAGCCAATTTTTCAAAATGAAGCTTAATGTGTGTTTTTACTTTACAATTCTATACAGTTTTTAACGGAAAACTATAAGAACAAGATTAAGAAAAAAAGCACTTAAAACAAATAATTACGGTTAAAATTTGTTTTAATTTAATCACAAAAAAAAACTAAAACACATTTTTTTGAAATGAAATTCAATGAATATATTAGAACATACCTGCATTCAAATTATTCATGTTTATAATTTAATCATATTTTGCGATATATTGAAAAAATAATTAAAATATACTAAACATTTTTGATGATTCAAAAACTTGATGCTCTCGTTTCCACTGACTTTGAACTAGTCTTGTGGCCAAGTTTGTTGCCATAACCAACAAAAAATAAACAGTTTCCTAATCTATGGGAATTAAGCAACCGTTGGGTAAAAAATTTACTTCTTATTTTCTTAATTTAAAAAACCGACTTTTGTCTCGTTCTTGCATGCATTTACTCCATAGTGCGATGGCATAATTTCTGTTGTCTCTGAGGGCCGCTTTGGTTTGTGGCTTATTCGCATAGACCTGCGACTTCACAAAACCTTATAAGAAAAAAGAATTTTCAACGTGGTCTGAGCTGTTTGTCACGTAGCGCACGCCATCTTGTTAAAACCAAATGTCTGACGTTTGTGTCGATATCATACAATTCAGATAATACCAATAACAGTTATAGCGCTATCCGTTGACGGTGCGATGGTAAGGCTAACGTCCGCGTCGTCTCAAATTCGAAAATTAAAATCAAAAAAAAAAAACATTACATGGCCAATGGTAATTCACAAAATATGTGAAGGATGACGAAGGAGAAGATGCTGATGATGAGAATGCTTATCATGCGTTTAATCTGCTTTAACATTCCGGTCCCTTTGAAAAAACGCCTTTAAAGACGAAACAGTTGACAGTCCTCAGATAGGACGTGTTCGCTGTTTTAACGTCAGTAACTCAAGTTGGACCATCTGGACTACATTGAAAAATCTTACCATGATCTATTTATGAGGTGAACGATTTCGTTTTGTGGGCTCGGAGACGTCCACTTTTATCGACCTTGCAGTACACGATGGGCATTTATTTGTCACCATCGCTGAATGAAGCTCATATTTGGTACCTCTAACAACGGCTCTGGGATCGCATTGAGAGATGACCCAATAAGCAGATGTTATGGCTTTAGAGCTTACAAATGTTCGGTCTTTATCTGAGGCCACTGTGCGATAATATGAGACAATATAAATCTATGTTTCCTCCTATGTGATACGTAGGTTTATGTTTTATGTCTTTCCTTCTATGTATCTATCCGTCTCTCTCTCTGTTGTATAATTGTCTTGATCTGTCCCAGCCGATGGCCTCAGTCGCTAGTGCTGTTATGTGTCTGTAGTTCGTTTCATTCATGTGCGAAGTACTGTGATGTCAATGTCAATGTCAATGTCGATGTTCGGTCTTAAACCCGGCCATTTTGAAACGATTCTCAACTGTCAACGGAATTAAATCAAGTAGCCATGTCTTTGAATTTATAGTACACAGTCGGGCAGTGATGTCTTGTAGTAGAACTCTTGTTTTTGGTTTCCCAAATCTTTAAAATCTTTTTAAGAGCACGGCGTTTATAGTGTACTTTCAAATTTTGTATAATTGCCATATCCATCGGCTGAACTATTGAGGTCTTTTAGTGAGAGAAATACTCATTTTTTTTTTATTAGCATTAATTTATCCTCTACTTGTGAAGGATGATCTGGGCAGTTGTCGATGATGAATAATACATAGCTTCCAAATCTTGCATCGGGCTTCAAAAGCCAAGTAGTAAAAATATCTGCCGTCATCAAAGAACCTTGGTTGGCTACAAATTCCAATTGACCAAGGAAGATTTAATTTTTTTTACGGGAAGCAAGGATTATCTTTCCGATTATTATGAGCTTTTTCTATTCTGAGGCAGTCATTTTGGATCCCAACAGGTATGTCACTCTTTCTTTACTTTGCCTGCCTCCAAAACATTTTTCCCCTTCAAAAGCCCAGATAAGTGTGAGCAAATATTTTTAAAAATCGACGTTTGAAGGTAAGAGTCGGCAAATATTTGAAAATCTGCAGTTGGCCATGGCTCAGAGGAATACGTAGTTGACTGCTAAGCCAAGCGCTGCGGGTTCAAGCCCCAGCTTCGGCAGCATTTGTTTTCTACGAAAATTGCCAGCTTATCTGAATCCACCTGTGCGATTATATGAGACAATATAAGTCTGTGTCTCCTCCTCTGTGCCACGTAGGTTTATGTTTTATGTCTTTCCTTCTGTATATCTATCCGTCTCTCTCTGTTGTATAAATGTCTTGATCTGTCCCAGCCGATGGCCTCAGTCGCCAGTGCTGTTATGTGTCTGTAGTTCGTTGCATTCATGTGCGAAGTACTGTGATGTCAATGTCAATGTCAATGTCAATGTCAATGTCTATATGAAAATCGTCGTTTCATCGACATTAAAATCGTCCGGTTTGATTCCTCTGACAACCCCTGAGATCTAGTGCTTCCATTCATCGGCTTTCACTAAATAAAACTTGGCAAAGTATACTGTGTCTGCTTTTAAATCTGGTTAGTCAACCTTCACTTGCCTTGAAATTATGAAAACCTAAACTGTTTGCAAATTCCTGCGCTTGTTTGACTTGTGAGCTTATACCGACTCTGAAGCTTTTTATTGACAATTCATATTACTCGGAAGATTTGTTAAATCATTACGCTAGGAGAGCCAGTGAAAAATCATTTAGGTGTTGCTGGCAATCGAAACCGGACTTTCTGCACTGCAGTTCAAAGGCATCTTCGTTGCAGGTGAGGAAGGCTCGGCGCGCTCGGCTAGGCTTGTCGGATCGGGAAGTTCTTGCCTTACCGCCATGCACAACCTGCTCAACCAAATTTTTGTATAGTGCTACAAACTTGTAAATTATTTCAACGCATACTCTCTAACGACTACAAATCGCAAGAGGGTGATTTTTTGTATTTATACCGCAAAAAAATGAAAATTCGACTATAGAGGATTAAAAGCAGCCCGTGAATCGAAATAAGGTATTCAAGTTAGAGCGAGTTTCGACTTACAGGAAGTTTGACTTAGAGGATGGTTTTTTGTACTGAAAATTTAGGGGAATACCAAAATTTACTGGAATGCCAAAAAAAATCGAGTTACAGAGAAATTCGACTAGAAGGGAGTTCAACTCAGAGGGAGGCGACTATGTTTCAAATTTTGTATACTTAATACCTACTGAAAAAATGTATCACTCCAATCTCGCAGCTGTTTAAGTTCATTCATATGATCCTCGGAAAATGGGGGTTCCAAGTTCCTTTTTCGTACGTTGTTGTTCAGAGTGATATATTCCTTTGTGTATGCAATGAAATATTCTGTTTTGTAAATAATTGAAGCAATTAGGTGAAAATGGGGTTAAATGACATTTTCAGGAAATTTTTTTTTATTCGACAAAAAATGAACTTACATATAACTTTGATTAAATAAAAACGTTACTCTTAGAAAACCGTATATTCAACTTTATGTTGATCCTCAGGTACTAGTCTGAGTTGTTAATCAAGTATCTCGAGACTATGCAAATGTCACTTCACTCCTTCTTCATCTAAGGGCTTCAATTTAAAACAAAAATAGCAAAAGCATTTTGCTTTTTTTTTCATGATTCTAAAAAAAAAATATTCCATATGAACAATCTGCTTAAGAATATTTAAATCGAATTCTCATGTAACATTAGGTGTTAACATTTGAATGATTGAAAAGATTTTTTACAACGATTTTGTGTTTTCTAATACAAACTTTTGTTTGGAGACGATTTAGAAAAGTAAGATTCCCGCCGACATAATGTTTGAGACATCAGACTATCATTTGTTTTAAGCATTTCCAGTTGTATTATTCCAAAACTCATGTCGATAACTTAAACACTTCTAATCCTTAGGTACCTTTTAAGCCACAAACCACAAATCCAATACCTTACCAAAGGACTTTATTCAATACCTCTTCAAAAACATGAATATTGAGAAGGAACACACAAAAATAAGAAGAATACCTTTGCCTATATACAGCTCAGGTCTAAATTGGTTAACCTAATTCCACACGCACTATGTGGTGTGAAATTTTCGAAAACTAGATATTTCTCATGGTATAATCAAGAAATCCTGAAAATACACACAATGCGTGTGCACTACTTGCGATGAGATTATCCGTCGGCCGATGAATAGTTGGGTAGGTTGAGATCTCCACCAAAAAAAAAAAAAAAAAAACATCCACACCACCCGCACCTGATGAGAAGTTTATCTGCATGTGTGCAGAGCGGTAGTGGAAGAGCATTTTGTGATACGATTTTGTTCTCTCCAAAAGTGCGACAAAGTCATCACAGGGATCATCGTGCGTTTGTGTGATGCGTGTGCGTATGTACGCACTTCACACTTGTCGCTCTGCACACACATGCGGTTGTGTATGGGTGGGAATAATTTAAACAATTTTCGGTCTACCCCAAAAGTGTATGCCACATAATGCAGGTCCTGCTGTTAACAGTCAGCACCAGTCCTACCCCACGCAACAGCCCCATTCCTCATTCAATGCGATACGGGCATCTTCGTACACAGACACTAACGCGCAAGTACTACTACATCGACATCGACTTCTGGTATCCACGATGGAAAAAAAGGGTTAAAAGGGTGGGGGTGGCATAAAGGGGGTCGACTTTTCGGTCGGTGTGTGTGTGTGTGTGCCTGCTGCATACGTTCACATACACATCAACATATACCAGTGCAGTGTCGTATTTTCAGCCATTCCTAGATGACTTGTATCTGTGAATTGTGTGCTTGAGAGTGTGTGCGTGTTTGAATTGTATCCAATGTGGCATGGAATTGTGTAAACGAGAGCAACATAGCTCAGTGAGTGCTTTTTGTTGGTTTTCCTCTCCCCAACCAAGGCAGCAGCAGCAACATCAACACCAGCAACATCAACTAACACACAATATGTGCTGTGGCGGTGGTCGGAAGATTTTCGGGTTAAACAGTTATAAACAGGATACAATTCAAAATACAAATACCTAGCGTACGGTTGCCGCTGCCGCTGCCGCCGTCATCATTCTCGTCCCCAATCATATTATTCTCGTGTGTGCCCTTTACGTTGTTACGTCCTCGAGCGCGAGGTTCCTTTTATAATCTCAATCAAGCGGCGTCGATAAAATTAGCGCGCACACAGACAGTACGCTGCCCGCAAAACGGAGCAACAATAAATCCGTTGAATAATAGTGATAAATAGTTCTATGAATAGTTTTTTCTTTTGCTGTGTGATTCCTCCAATTGTCCTGAATTCGAGACACCAGTGACAAAGTTGTAACATCATTTTTTCTCTAATTAGACAACATTGTTGTAAGTGTGTGTGCTAACGTTATTAATTAACGGTTACCATGTCACTTATCGATATGCTAAAATCGCGTGCGTGAGTGTTATACAATTTCTCCCTTAAAAACAAACAGTTTTACAAGTGAAGAAGCAACGCAGTGTTAATATCAATACGAGGTGATAACTCACATAACAAACAAAGGATATTTTACATATATCCTGACAGTAAATGTTCAGCGATTATTTGGTGCAATTTATGGATATAACAAGTAATGACAACCGCGTATAAATAAATTTATCTATAGTGAGTGGATATGAGAAGAATTGTTATTTGATTATAGCACGACATAATAACGTTTAGATACATAGGTATATCGATAAACATAAATACGTGGCTACAGATTGGTGATGAAAATTAATGTCAAAGTAATTTGATCCTTTTATTTCTGCTTAATATGTGTTAACAAAAATTTTAGAAAATACTTCCGTGGCAAATTTACATTAATACCTAACAGTGCAATTGAAAATGAAAGGATGAGCACTGGGTTTGAGGGTCGTCTGTATAGCCCGTGTTTTTTTTTAATTTTTTACTTCACACTGCAGCCACCTAAAAAAAATAAAGTCTGTGATATAGTGATATAGTGTACATATATTTGTTTAAAGCCTGCACAATGTATAACATGAGTTTGATCAGTGATTCGATTTTTCAAAACAACTTACAGTTGCAGTACACACTTTTGTAGGCAAAAGTTTACTTCAAAAAAGGCCCCACTGTCATTCAGTAACAGAATGGCTTAAACAAATAGCTTATAGAAATCTTGCAACGAAAACTTATTCTTGTTACTCGTAATGATTAGACCTTCAGTTGCTGATCCTTCAGCTGAAACTTAATTGATTAAGTGGAACAAAATTCTAAGCAGAAGTGCACTTAATTAAAGCTTCAGAAGATTAATCCAATGAATCGAAAAAAAATTACTCTGCTCCTCAAGTTAGGGATCATGTTTCACTAATGGATTTTTCAGAGATCTCGCAAAGATTTGGGAATGGAATTGAGGTTCTGTCACTTACCATGTGTGAAAAATAAAAAAAAAAATTTATTACTCGAATTTACCAGGCAAAATACAACGTTGGCGAAAATATTTATGTGAGGTTCATTCTTTATCAATATTATTGCACTATAGAAAAGTTTTTTTTTTAAATACACTGCCCGACAACGGATTAGCACACCTTATGCATCGCGTTTTTGGAGCTTAATATCATGAATTTTAAGATGAATTTGTCTGTCAATAAAAGAACATAAAATTATTCACGAGAATAAATAATCGATAGGATATTAACTTTACATGAATTTAAACTAACTTAACATAAAAAAATAACTTTTATTTTTGAAACATTTGTTTCACTTGAAAATGTAGAATAACAAAAGAAAATGGACACGTAAAACATTTTTTTAACATTAATTTCAACATTTTCGAGGTTATTTTTAAAAGAATTATTGACGTGTTGAGCCTCCATGGTTAGGAATGACTTCTTACGATTGCGTAAGAAGTCATATAATTTTTTTTTATATAGTTCAGTGAGATAGCCTCCTAGGAGCTTTTTATTCTTTCAATGAGTTCAGCTTCGGTTGAATACTGTCTGCCGTACTCGTTCACCTTGCGTGTTAACCATCCCCAAACATTTTCCTTAATATTCAGGTCGGCGAGTATGGCGGCCAAGTTAGCAATGCCACGTTTTTGCTCTCAATCCAGGACTCAACGATCCTCGCCGTGTGGATAGGTGCGTTTTCCTGCTGGAACTTCTATTCCAAAGATCCAAAAATTGCTGGGAAAACCGTTTTCGTTACACCATTGTATGCAGCGGCATTCATACGATTAGTTAGAAATTGCAGTTCTGTGGTACCATAGTATGTAATAGCTCCCGACACCATGACACCACCGGCACAGCTGTTTAATTGATCCAAAGTATGCTCTTCCTTTCTGAGACCATGAAAGTAGTAAGCATAGCCATCAGGACCCTAAAAATAGAATTTTTTTTTTGATCCGAAAAGACTTCACGCTCCCACTCTCTCTCCAGGTCATATTCGAACGACAGAAATCGAGTCGTTGCATATATCGAAGTTGGCTTAGAGGGTTTTTTTTTCAGACTTTTTATTTATTCGGCATTCGATATAATTATTTGTACAGACCGAACACACGCGTTAACACCAGTATTTGCTTATATTTTGGCGTGAGAATTAGATGCGTGCCTTAAAATAATTCGTTTGTCAGCTGTTGTAACTACTGATGAGGGCCGATCTTTCATGTTTTTCCCATAGGTATGTATCCTCATTGCTTAAGTGTGAGGTAATAACTTTACGGCTGCGTTTAGTATTTTTTGATATTTGAGAATCGAGTGACTGCATACCCTGTAAGCCTTTATTATGGCTTTTTCCGACTTATTCAACAATTTAGCTTTTCCCATTCATATTTTATTTAATTGATAATTGGTCACAATAAATAGAAAACAATTTTAATCAGCCAAACACGACAACTTACACGCAAAAACTGACAAAAATTGACAACTTACAAGCAAAGCGAAAATGTGCTAATCGGCTGTCGCAATGAAAATCCATGCATTTGTGGTCTCACTTTAAAGAAAATAGCAAAACAAAATAATAGTACACTTCCAGAACAATAAATTATTCTTAAAATTAGTAAAAATGATGACGAACGAATGAAAAAAAAAATAATAATCAGCATGTAACACATTCAGAGGTCTGAGTTATTTGCTTTTAAATTGCTAATCGGTTGTCGGGAAGTGTATGTCCCTATCTAGCTTAAACATATGGTCTCGAGATACTTTAGGCCGTATATCGCTAAACGTTCGAAAGTGGATATAATTCCCTGGTACACATATGTTTCATTTTTCTTGTTTATCATATTCCTAATAAAAGTGCTGCCAAACTGTTTTCACTATAAATAGTTTATGTAGCTCATTTTTGTCCAATTAATTTTATTACAGATTGAAATAAACCGGACAAAATTAATGCATTAATGCAAATTAATGCATTTTGTCTCTTTATTTCAAATCTATATAGGCTACGAAAAGAATTTACGTGTAAAATAACACAACTCCTCAGCCTTTCTAGATTTCGTTAAGCCTGGATAATTATCCAGTTTTACAACCTTAGATTACGTTTCCACCGAGTCGCGTCATTTTATTATCGAAATTCAACAATTGAGAATAGTTTTACCACCAACAAAAACGCATTCCAACTTTCAAACATTTTTTTTCACTGCACATTCTCTTGTGATAATCTGACAAATCATTCGAGTACTTTTAACTGCCAAGATAAGCTGATGTCAACACAACCGTTCGTATTCGGATAAAAAATGAGTTATGGAAAAAAGCTAGGCCTGGGTTCTAACGATCGTGTAACCCCAAACAAATTGTACTTGTTTTGGCCTATCAACAAAGGAAATACCAAGCGCAACGGGTATCGCTTAAACTGGCCCAAGGCAAAAATTATAAAGTCATACAGATGACGCACTGCATATAAGAAAAATTGTTCTATGGCGGGTCGTACTGGCACAGTCCCCCATATATTTGGATCTCGTTTCCATGTACCATGTATTATGTATACCATGTACCGTACCATGAAGCTGTTGAGCAAAAGTTTTTGTCGTTTGTTTTCAATGCGTCATCTGTATGGCCTTATAATCTTTGCCTAAGGTCAACAATTTCACGTGAGCAGACAATTTTCAACAGGCCCACTCGCAGATTACACCGTGCTACCGATGACACTTGCAGAAGTTATTTGGACAAGAAAAGGCGAGAGAACATCCTTTGAATGTTCGTGAATAAAATTTCTTGAATTAAAATTTCTTTTCTGAAAGATTTTTTTTTATACTAGAAAAAAAGTTTTTCAAATTTCAAATAGCATTTCAGCGGAATGCCGAGTTTCAGAATTTGTATGAAATTTCAGAATTTAATGGTGGAATGCATCGCGTTTCGGCTGAAGCCACGAATTTCGCTGAAATGGCGCATCTCGACTAGGTGAAAACGTACCAAGGGGTGATTTTTTAAGAGTAGTTTTTCTCGAAAATCGAATATATCACTCAAATTTACATCAAATATTCAAAACTTTTATTATAATCGATAGGTAGGCCTTTGCTATTTACGTTTCAAAGACAACTTTATGTAAATGTTGTCCGTGGCTCAGTTTCAAATGGTCCATTCGGAAGGTCCAATTTTGCGTCACCTGTTCGAGCATTTCGGCCGGTATTCCACGAATAACATATGTTATGTTATCCTGTAAGGCTTCAATCGTGTTCGGTTTGTCCACATAGACTACCCCACAAGAAATAATCAAGAGCCGTTAAATCGCATGATCTTGGCGGCCAACTCACAGGGCCATTTCGAGAGATAAGCTGCTCAGCAAATTCATCCTTCAACATTTCCATTTGTGGCATGTAGCACCGTCTTGATGAAACCACATGCCAACCAAGTTCAACCCATCTGGGGCAAAAAAAAGGCGCGTATCAGGGCTTGATATAGTTCGCCGTTGACGGTAACGTTTCCTCCACGGTCGTCTTTGCAGAAAAATAGACCAATGATGCCACCAGACCATAAACCACACAAAACTGTTTTTTTTTCGGAATGTATGGCATGTGGCTGTTCATCACTCCAGATGCGACAGTTTTGCTTATTTACGTATCTGTTGAGCCAGAAATGAGCCTCATCGCTGAACACAATTTTTCGTTAAAACAGCGGATTTTCATGGAGTTCTAAGGCCCATTCACCAAAAATTAGACGTTGTAGTAGGTCATTCGGCTTCAATTCTTGCACAGTCGAATTTTATAGGCTTTCAAACCCGATTCGACACGCGAAATTTCCTATGTGGTTGAGTAACACATGCCCAATTGCTGAGCACCGCGAGGAATTGACATTCACGATCTTCATTAACATTGGAATCTACGACTGCAATATTTTCTTCGGTATGCACTTGACGCTTGCGAGTCGATGGATTAAAGTCCAACAAAATAAATTTGGTGCACGAATTGTTGATTTACCAGGTGGATTATGATGAACACAATATGGTCGTAACAAACAGTGCACATTTTTCACAGACCACAAATTTCGATAGTTTGCAATCGTTGCTCGTTTGCAAGTTTTTCCATGATTAAATGGCAGAATACACTGAAAATTTTTCGTTTTGACAGATGACGTTTGGACGCCATAATAACCAGTACTGCTTAACTAAAAAACTCAACTTTTAATTATCACCCGTTATTAGTGCAAACAGAAAATGTGCTACGAAACTTATTTTTTTTTTCAACTGTTATCGAAAACGGTTGTGGAAAATGCTTAAATTGCAAAAAGAAATATCAGCTGATCGTAATAATACGCTACAAAATAGGGAAAGCAATGTTTTATGACATAATTTGATGTGAAAATATTTCTATATGTATCTGCTTTGAATCTAAAATCAATTAGTTACTGTGGAGTCGGATAAAAAAAATAAAATAATTATATTAGGTATTTACAAAAAAAAATAAACAGCAAAAATTGAAACCACAAACCACAAAATCTGTTGGCGTTTACGTGTTTCACTCTCAGTGGTGCCAGATCACCAAAAAAAAAATACAAATTCTTGGCGCAAAATGCTTGTTAGTACCCAGGGCCGAGCTTTCTCACAACCATTCATGAGTGCGCGTGTACTTCTGCACGATGGCGGGACTTCCAGTTTTATACCGACTCCGAACGGCGAATTTGACATAAGCTTTTCTCGACAGTTGATACCACTCGGATGTTGTGCCAGAACATCACGAGAGGAGGGCCAGTGCAAAATCATTTAGGTGTTGCTATACCTGGGAATCGAACCCAGACCCTTCTGCGCTACAGATCATCGTACCAACCATCGCGCCATCGAGCCCGTCGATTAGGTTTTTTTCTCATTTTTATCTAAGCCTATATAGATTAAGGGTTCAGTTCTAGCTATCATTGGAAATGTTTTTTAACTTCTTGCGCTTTTTTTAAAATTCAATCATGCGCGAGTTGGTGTCAAAACAAAACTTATAAATTTTAGAACATGATTATCCAAAAATATGTTAATTTTAAATTATAGTGTTCGCAGAAAATAACTTTTTATTTTTTCATTGAATAAGATTTATTTTTTGCGAAGAAATGATTGCCATTCCACTGAAATCAAGCGGAATTTTCCAGTGATTCCTATAAATAAGAAGCTATGGGGATGGCATTTCAATGCCATCATGTGTAGTGTTCCAATGAAGTTCTTCAATGATAGCTATAACTGAGCATAAAGAAACATGCAAAATGGTAACACAACTAGTTACAGAACGCAATTAAACTTGGCGCGTATTTGGAGCCAAATGCAAATTTTAATGGTGTATTTGCGCCTGGGCAAAGGATTATGGGTTTCCTCCACTCCAAATTCTGCAATTTTACTTGTTTACATATCCATTCAACCAAAAATGGGCCTTATCGGAGAACAAAATTTTGCGGTGAAAACGTGGATCAATCCCATTCACCGAATCTACGACCTGGTATGGTTATTCGGTTTCAATTCTTGCGCAAGCTGGGTCTTATAAGCTTTTAAGCCAAGATCTTTCCGGAAAATCTTCAACAAAGTGAATGGGCCTAAGCCGCTCTCGTATCGTCTGTCGTCGTTGGTACACTATATGCACGTGTTACGCAAACGATTATTCGTGTTCCAAATAACTTACCAAGATGAAGATTATGTCGACCGTTAAATAGGGCCGGCCAGGCAGTAAAAATTCACGGTGTTCGTTATAGTCACATGGATAACCCAGTTTTCAGTGTCTAAATTACAATATGTGGATGTGACCAACAACTGGCTTCAACAAGACGGTGCCACATGCCATACAGCCAGAGGTTATTCAATTACTGCATGAGTCACATCTTGCGATTTAACGAAATTGTACATTTTTTTGGGGTTTTTTTTAAGTTAAAGGTTTATGCAAACAAACCCACGACCACCAAAGTCCTGAAAGGATATCGGGCGGTGTATTAATGCGATTCAGCCACAATTTCAGGAAAAGGTCATAAAGGGTATATACTTGCCGGCAAAGCCGTGGCGGACATATATCCGATAAGCTATCCCATACATAACCACAATCTGTGTACCTACTCTATTCCATCTCTTCTATATTTTCAAAAATTGAGCCTTAACATGTTTGTCTCTGATTCACCCCCAAATGCAATCACCGATTTTAACTAAACTTTCACACAAGATATTTAGACATTCTGAATATCTTTATTTCGTTAACACTAAGTTTTTCGACTCGCCCATTTTTTGAGGGCGTTTTTCGTACAAAAAAACTTTTTCCCCTACAATTTTAAGTTGATTCGAAAAAAAAACTTTCGATAAAAATATTTTAGAAAAAAGTAATATGTATGAAAATTTCGTCTATAAATCATTTCTACCCACGCTCAATTTTAGGGGGCGTTTTCCCTAAAAATGCGACTTCATTATGTTGGCAGTTTCAGCTGGACAAGGTAAACTCTTTTTTTTTTGTGATGTACCAGGTGGAACTGGCAAAACATTTAATTCTCATCGAATCACGATAAAATAATGACATCGCATTGGCCGTTGCATCATCTGGCGTTGCAGCAACTTTTATGGATGAAGCCAGAACAGCTCATTCGACATTGGAGATGAATCTGAATATTCGAAGTTACCCAGATGAGGAGTGCAATATGAAAATACTTGTAGCATACCCACCGATATCTGCACAATTGTTGATACTCAAAATGCTCTCAAAAAAAAATGCAAACATTTGGCGCAACAGGCTCGTTAGTACCCAGGGCCTAAATTTTTCACAACCATTCATGTGTGCGTGTGTACTTCTCGCACTATGGCGGGACCTCCTATTTTATGCCAAATCCAAACAGCTGAATTGTTATAAGCTATTCTTGACAATTGATATCTAATGCTCGGATGATTTGTCAGATCATCGCGAGAGGACTGCCAGTGAAAAATCATTAGGTGCTGCTACGGCTGGGAATCGAACCCATACCTTCTGCGCGGCAGTTCATCACACTAAAGATAGCGCAACTGAGCCCGTCAAGAGCAAAATGCTCTCATACTCCCCGATGTACGCACACAGAAAAGCAGAAAAAGCCATTTTGGCAGCAACAAATGTGGAAGTCGACGATTGAGCTTCACGATTCAGCATTCATTGCCAGGCGAATTGGTATCATACAAATCGGTCGATTCAGTTTGCAATACCACAAAGCTGTAAATTATCCAACAGAGTTTTTGAACTTCCTGGAACATGCCTGACATTGCCATCACACCTTCTACGAAATTTGAAAGTTCGATCTCCAATTATTTTGCTTGTTTTTGACCAAACGGTTAGGAACTTAGAAAAGGCGTCTGAATAACATATTTCGTTTATAACGGGTGATTTTTTAGCTGGTTTGGTTTTGGCAACACTGGTTTTGACAGCTGACGTGTGTTTAGTACCTTGTGTCACTGTCAAACAGCTTCAGTTTGGTTTGCAATTTAACCATGGATCGTCTTACAAATGAACAACGCTTGCAAATTATTGAATTTTACTATCAAAATTCGTGCTCGGTACGAAATGTTCATCTCGCGCTGCTTCCATTTTATGATCGGCATTCTCGACCTTCTGAGCAGTCTATTCGGAAGATTGTGACCAAATTTCGCACCAAATTTACTTTGTTGGACATTAAGCCACCAACACGTTTACGTACTGTGCGTAGTGAAGAAAATATTGCGGCCGTATCAGCTAGTGTGACAGAAGACCGCGAAATGTCGATTCGGCGCCGTTTCCAGCAGTTAGGCCTTTGTTACAGCACTACGTGGAAAATTTTGCGGAAGGATTTGGGCGTAAAGCCTTTTAAGATACAGCTGGTGCAAGAACTAAAGCCAGCCGACCTACCACAACGCCGAATTTTTGGTGAATGGGCTCTTGGAAAGCTGGCCGAGGATCCGCTTTTTTATCGAAAAATTGTGTTCAGCGATGAGGCTCATTTTTGGTTGAATGGGTACGTAAATAAGCAAAATTGCCGCATTTAAAGTGAAGGTCAGCCAGAAGCATTGCAACAGCTACCAATGCATCCCGAAAAAGCCACTGTTTGGTGCGGTTTATGGGCCGGCGGCATTATTGGGCCATATTTCTTCAAAGATGATGCGAAGTTCTTTGCCACGCCCGTTTTTCTATCCATTTTTAAAGATATTCGAACAAATCTTGAGACTCAAAAACATTGTTAGTATTAATATGACATTCATCTATAGACCATTTTAACCCTAGCCCACTTTTTTAGCCACCAAAATATTCACTAGAAATAATTAATATTGCAAAACAACGTTTGCCGGGTCTGCTAGTTTCTCTACAAAGTTTTGTTTAGCCCGCTGTCTTGTATAGTATTTTAAGTCAAGCTGCCCCTAATTTCCCGTCATACCCCTTTTGAGCTATGTCCGTAATATTTAATTAAATTCGATGATCAAGGATTGCTGTAAAAAACACTTTAGTTGGTTACTCTTCAGTGATTAAAATGCCTTACCCTTCTCTATGTTCCTTTGTATTACCATATACCTTAGGATAACTTAACCTTAGAATAACAATTCCGATAAAACTAAAAATTGATGGCCGCTATTTTAAGACAACGTGTTAGGTTGAGTTGAAGATCCGTGTTGACTCAAAACCAAAATCATAAAAATCAAAAATTAAAAGGTAGATAGGTACTGGCCAGTATGTAACATAAGCATTCGAAAAAAATTCTGCTAATTATAACGACTGCACAAATACTTTGGACACAAACCTCGAAATAAGTTATTCCAACATAAGTGATCTGACTAAGAAGTTGGTCAAAACCGTTTGGACATGATACTCAAATTATGAACAACAATTATGAGTGCACTGAATATTTTTTCACACGTCGTTAAAACTTTCTAGAACGAACTTTTTTGCTGATAGTGACTAGACCATTAGCATTGACATGAACCACTATAAGATTTGTGCTTTACGAAAACTGCTTACAATTATTTGGAAGAAACAGTTCTTCTCACTACATATACACAACCTCATTGGTTGGAAGATTTTCAGTTACTTTCCATCTATGGTCCCGTAAAGACCATCACCTAATTGTTAGCATTGTTTTAAAACCAAGTCACTTCCCGTAAATCAGGTCAGACACTTAAATCACTCCACGTCAGTCCCAACTTCCACATAATTGAAACGTTACTCTGTGTCTGAAAATCTACCCAACACATCCCTGTATCCACTTAAAGCGTCACACTTCATAATTCAACCCCCATTGCTGACCAGAAATGCTTGTAACAAGTCACACGCAACTTAAATTGCTTTAAACGCATCTTCTGTGGGGCACGCATAGTGCCTCACAGTAGTCATAAATACCCATCTACAGGACACCCAACGGAGATGTGTAAATTGAGATATATGCGTGTAGAATGCGTTAGGCCAAATATTATTGCATCTGACCGGAACCGGGAGACGTACTCCTGCGGAAACCTCCGAAACAAGTGACAATCAAACCTCAAAAACCAGAGTCTAGATGCTTTCGGTATCCGTTTTGGATGTGAGTGCATTAAACATGATCATCACCATCATCATGACCCATCGCTGCTGCTACTGCCGCCACCGCCGTCGTCGTAGTTGTCGTCGTCGTCGTTAGGAGGTGTCCGGGATCGTCAACGCCATTGTGTCACCCAGGGAAAGGTTGGTTGTTCTCTAGAGAAACCCATGGGTAAACCGAAAACCTAGAGATGAACTGTGTCCCACCTCAAATGGTACACAAAAGTGCATAGTTCGCAGCCATGTAATAGCTTGTTGTAGTGCCTTCGGGCCATGCACTCCGGAAGGCAGTCGTGGACATCAACAATGTGGCCCCAATCCCGCACGTAGAAGGAGAGAAGCCAACCCCCTGCCCCCCAAAAAGGATGCAAAGGATGCGTCCAACTGCATTCGCTTACACTGGCGTGCGACACTGTGGTCACTGCGGATGACAATTCGGTGCGGCGGCGGCGGCACACATAGGAGGAACTCCTCTTAAGTGTATCTCACGGATGCTGTGGTGAGCAGTCCCGTTGTGTATTTGTGTGCTCCTCTGCCTATGCATCATCTATCTAGTGGTTGTGTGTGTCCGAAATGAGGGCTTATGAATGCGTAAAGTTGTCACACCCTAGGTGAGACTTAGAGTCCGATGTGTGTCCTTCCAGCGAGGAGAGTGCACATCCAAGGCATACAATTTATCCTTTTCGTCGATTGTTGGTATGGTTCCTCCTGCGTATGTGGTGGAGGTGGTGCATCCGACAGTGATGATGATGATGATGATGACTGCATCAAGGCGCGAAAACCTCTTTCGGTATGAGATTCTACCGTAATTACTCCTTCCGGGTATCACACAGGAGGAAGCATCCGTCACTTCCAGCTATCGGGTGTGAGAAATTTCATTAAGGCCAAGTGCTGCTGGTTGACAAACTGAAACGTTCCATCTCATACCGCTGGACGTCTCATATGCCAGCCCATGATGACATGGTGTGTCACAACAATGTTGACTGGGGGTCATTTAATTTGTTAAACTGCAGATTTCCTCCGGAGGATGTGCAGTCAGGATATGGACATTGCTGTGTGTCTGTGTATGTTTGGTCTTTGGGAAAATTTCCTTCATCGTTGGGTCGGTGCTCGTAAATTGGATCTCGAACGCCAGATGTGTGTGATGGAATGCGCGATCGGTCGCCGCTTACACGAGCCTGTCGCACTTTTACGACTTCGCATTGTGCGCCTTGATGAGTGTGTAATATGCGTCAAAACAACAACAACGTCGATGATAATTATATCGGATGACGGTGATTATGACATTCATACGGATGCAAGTGGGGCCGGGTCTCGGGGCGGATGCATTAAGTTTGGCGCTCCACGTGGGTGGCTTTCGTTAGTTTTGTTAGGCGGCGGCGGCGCGTTTACTTCCAAGCAGTGTGGACCACCCCTAATGTGGACGGGCTGGTGTGCTCTCGTTTTATTATAAACAAACAAAAACAAAATAAAATGGAATTAAAATTCCGAGTTTATTTTCGGAGGATTACTGCTGGACGGGATGGTGGTGGTATTTCATTTGTATGATCGACGCAAGTGCGCACATTAATTGCGCCATTAGAGGATGACTTTTATTTTGTATCTGTATACATTGAGCAGGCTCAGGAGTGTAGATTGCGCGACCGAGGAGATGTGTGTAAACAAAGCGGCAAAGTGGTGGAATCGGAATGAAAAGGCATTTGTTTTGAACACACACGGCATGATTTTTTTTTTCTGTTTAGTGTTTTGGCTTTGAATGGTGTATACTTATGATTTTTATTACAAGGTTTGAGCAAATATGCGATCGTTTGGCCAGGAGTTCGTACTAACATTATTCCACATTGCATTGAAGAATGTTTCGAAGAAGATATCGAAACAGTACTTCCTAAGGTGGTCAGTCGATTTGAAAAGTATCTTGGCTTGTCGATTCCATTCCGGTTGTTTCTCCGACAGACTAAATCTCAGCCTATCTTTCCTATTTCCTGATCATTGCAGCGTGTTCCAGGCGAAACTCATGGCAATCAAAAGACATTTTCCTGGCTGAAAGAGAATGTTATATCTGCCAAGGACAGCCAAGCGGCCATCAAATACCTGACATCAGTCTCAACAAGTTCAAAGACATAAATAGTTTGCCGATCAGGATATGTCAAAGCATTTTAACATTCATATATGCTGGTTGTCTGAACATAGTGGCTTTCCAGGGAAGTAAGGCTGATGAACTCGCCAAACATGTGACTTAATTCCCAGTTGTTCCAGACAAGGGTCCACTAGGTATTCCTATCGCTACATGCAAACGCTTGCTAGCCCAACATGCTTACGGCGAATCAAACCTCTGATGGAGTCTTAGCGTGTCAAAAAACCAAACAAATTTAGCCAAAGCTAGATTTGAGATGATCAAAGGGACTGACTTCGATTGATAGATCGTATATTAGCGCCACTTTATGTGTCATTACTGGACAAAGGCCAGACCTCGGCACCATCGAATTCAGTAGGAGTTGCATGGACGAAAAGGAAGAAGAAACAATACTCTATCCGGCCTGGCCCTATCAAACAAAAGGTACCTTCATCTTGGAGCTTAAAAATATATAAAAAAAAAACAAATTTATGGCGCAACAGGCTCGTTAGTACTCAGGGCCTAGCTTTTTTCTCACAACCATTCATGTGTGCGTGTGTACATCTTCGCACGATGGCGGACCTCCCGTTCTATGCCGAATTCGAGCGGCTAAGTTAAGATAAGCTTTTCATGGCAATTGATACTACTTAGATGATTAATCAGATCATCACGAAAGGACGGCCACTGAAAAATCATTTAGGTGTTGCTACGGCTGGGAATCGAATCCAGACCTTCTGCGCGGCAGTTCATTTCACTAACAATCGCGGCTCAGTAGTCATTTAATGGTTCGACATTAATTCACGTTTTTTTTTTGTGGCATATACTATGGATGACATCTCAAAGATGTCGAATATATCGCTAAAATTGAGGAAATCTGCAAATCTGGATATAATTTAAGCATCGTTTCCATTGCCCAGGAGGTAAACATTGCCCAAACCCCCATTGGAACCATCTAAACAAGGCTGGATACTAAAAAAATATCGACTTAGGAGTGCCACGAAATTACCCACGAGATCACCAAAAACAAAACTCAAATTCTGAGTCGCAACAAAATCTACCCATTTATGAAACGGATGGTATCTTGGGATGGTGAATGATAATTAAAAGTGGATCACTTACGGCAACCTCAAGTGAAAACGGTTCTGGTCGAATCGCGATAAGACGGCTCAATTAGTGGTCTAGCGAAAAAAAAATTGGTTTACTTTTCTACACCTTGATTTTACTTAATTTGACTTAGCCAACTCGGATTGCTTATAATGGAACTCGGTTTAACTCGAGCTGAAAAATATTAGGTTTGGCACATCACTACTCTGCTTGCAGATTGTCAGGAACTTAGGTGTTACAGTTGCTTTTCCATTGGAATGACTTTTATGATGAAATTTATCTGCATCTCTATAGTACTCCTTCCAGAAAATAGAAAAACATAGACTCCGACTAGTACGAATTCAGAAATGATCGGTCTATAGGAGAAGAGATTTGTGCTTCAGTATTGGTATCCATTTGCCTTAAGGCGCGTGTCCAGTTGAGAGTAAACGTGCTGAGAGTCCGTCTCAAACTACAATCGAGGGCAATATCGCAAGTGCGCACAGTCATGAGAGAATAGCTACAAGGGAATGGATATGTTACTAGTAATATAGTAATCACAATCGGAAATAAGGTCGCCGAATTCTCAAAATCCCGTATTCTGCTAGGGTGAACATGGTTAAACACATTCGTTTTCTTAAAGTTACACGTCGTAGCCATCAGTATTAGCAATCGGTAAAATGTACACGAAAATTTGGAAAGATGTAATTTGTAATGCATTTGATCCTGTTATACTGACAAATGGATAATTTAATATTTTTCGCATTGAAAAATTATAAAAAAAAATTGTTAGTGTTGCCACGACTGGAAATCGAGTTCACCAATTCTGGGTGGTAGTTCATAGCATGAAACCTAAGTAGAAGCTGCTATAAGCCTTCAGTCAGAAGTTCAAAATAGGTCAAGCTTCTAAATCACTTCAACCGAAGCTCTAACGAAACATCTTTACAAATATCACAAATAAAGCAACTTAAAAAAAAACCTTAAAATTGGTATACCATCTTATATTCTATAAAGCTTGTAGATTTACTTTGAATAGTTAAAAAAAACAGGCAGAACTTCTGCGTACAAGTACGAAAAAAGCTCAATAGAAGTGATTGCTCCTGTAAATTGTAAATTTTAACTATACTTTCTTAGACTAGAATGATATAGTAATATTATATATAAAATTAAGTAATACATAATCTTTATTATTTAATTGCTTCGAAAATCTTAATCTTAAAAGCATTTCTGCTCAAATTAAGGTCGATTGCATTTGCATATTGGTTAAAATAAAGACATGCGTTTGTGACAGGTTCATTACGACCATAATTTGTTTCATGTCTTGGTATGGCAAAATAACACTGCAGCCTAGGTCTAAGTGGACGTGCTGGAACATAAACATTAAACAAAGATAGTAAGGGGATGCAATCAATATGACCCGTAACAACATCCCTTGCAAGTGAAATAAAAAAGAATTTTTCTTCTTGTATAAAGAGGTTGTAATTTTATAAGAGCGCATCTATTTACATAAGGTGGCAAAGGCAGAGACCAATTTAACTTACGAAGAACGAACCGAATAAATCTTTTTTGATTTTTTTCAATACGAATCATGCTATTATTATAGCATGGACACCAAACTACGCAGCAATATTCGAGTATAGGTCTAACAAAACTAATAAAAAGCGATTTCAATGTGTATGGACAGCGAAAATCATTTGAATTTCGAAAAAAGAACCCAAGCATAGAATTTCCTTTGGAAATAATGTAATCAAAATGCATTTTAAAATCTAATTTTGAATCTAAAATTACTCCTAAATCTGTTTGATTAAAAACTCTTTTAAGAGCAGTGTTTGAGATCGTGTAATCAAAGATAATAGAACAATGACACCTTGTGAACGTAAGGACAGAACACTTAGATATATTAAATGGCAATTTGTTTATATCACACCAATTTGATAAGTTACTAATATCTTTTTGTAGGGCGATACAATCCGACAAGGAATTTACCATTTTGTATATTTTAACATCGTTGGCAAACATTAGACACTTTGAAGAAGTTATTTGTGAGGGTAAGTCATTTATAAAAAGAAGAAATAAGAGAGGTCCCAGGTGGCTACCTTGAGGTACACCGGAAAAATTAAATATTTTTCTAGATTTGCTTGAACCAATTTTAACAAACTGAACTCTATTTGTTAAGTAGACACATGGATATAAAATTGTGAGTTGGGCGGTGTGCTGCACGATATTTGAAGTAGAGATTCGTTGCACATCAATCATGATTAGCCATAGTCTTAGCCATTTTTTAAAAATTGCTTAAAAAAATACAAATTTTTAGCGCAACAGGCTTGGCCAAGCTTTCTCACAACCATTCATGTGTGCTTGTGTTTTATGCCGACTCCAAACGGCGAATTTGATATAAGCTTCTCCTGACAATTGATGCTACTCGGATGATTTGTCAGATCATCACGAGAGGAAGGCCAGTAAAAATTTATTTAGGCGATACCACACCTATCGAGACCTTCTTCGCGGCAGTTCTTCGCACCAATCATCGCGCCACTGAGCGCAAAATTGTTTGAAGTACATAAAACTTATTTTTGCGATTTAAAAATTGAAACTGAAATGAAAACAAAAAACCTCGTTGAAATATATTATTTTTGAAAAAAACTGTCGCTTTTTACAAACCAGCTTCCACTACGGAATTTAATCTGACTTTCTTGCTTAAGTGGGGGCCTCAGTCTGGAATGAAACTGGGCTTTGATCAAACATCACTATGACATGAGTCATACTAAATGACACGATTTTTTAAGAACGTAAATGTCTGTTTTGTAGCAACTTAAAGTCTAGAGTCTGAGTAAGAAAAAAACTTGGTAGTAAACTTGAAGAAAAATGCCATGCCCAGACATTGCTCTTCTCGGATTCTTCGGTATCATTAATTCAAACTTTTTCTCAACATAGGCTTTGTTAGTTTATCAGGTACATCTCTAATAAAAGCCTTTGTTGAGCAAAATGTTCCAAGTATGATAAGTATTGACGAGTGCAAGCTATAAATCATATCCATGATTGGTTCAAAATTTACTAAAAATTCCAATTGTTAGTCTTTAAGGATTTTGTGACAAAATTAATCTCAATAGAAATTTAGGAATCTGCTCACAAGTACTTGGTTACTTAATGTTGTTACTCCGTACTCGGCCTCCATTTGATTATATGGCATCTAGTGGCCGAACACCACACGCGTAAAAACTCCTTCAACAGTTTAAATGTATCTTTACGTAATATGTCATAACATGTATAGGACCAAATCATCCTCACTACTTGTTTTTTCCTTTAAATTTCAGCACCCACCTGCCTTACCAAAAACCCCTCCCATTAAGATAGTTCATCCTCCATTTTTAATAATAAAAAAAAAATTCAAAACGAAAGCCAACTCCAATTGTATTGTGAACAGATAAACCGCTAACCAGAAATCATGTTCAACATAAAAACCGCTACAAACGGGTGACGAATAAATGCCACCCCTGGAAAAATGAACTGCAAAATAAAAAAAAAAAAAAAACCCGCGTCCACCAAAAACGGTACCACAACCATCAAAAGAAAAACAACATCCAACTCGGACACTGGAAAATCAAGTTCTGTTCCACATCACGGCCGCCACGGCAGCATCATCCACTTAACACACTTTTACTCACATCGTCAACGAGTTCCGTGTTTTTTTTTTTTTTGTAGGCCTGACCGATCCCAATTCCATCACCAAATGTCGGTCTTTCCATTCACCGCACCACGCGTTACGTCGTCGAATGCAAATAAAGCAAAACCGAGAACAAGTGAAACGGAAAAAGAACGAAAAATTAACCAAAAAAACGGAAAAAAAAGGAGAACAAAACGCATATGGGTAACCGCTCCCGAAACCGGACCAACACCGCCATTGACACCGCGCACCAAACCGCCAAGTTCAGCACGGTGTATGGACCCGGCATCGGCATCGGCACTGCGGAGTCAATTTCAATTCAAGCCTCGGAGACTCGCAAAGCTTCCATATTTTCTTTTATTTCCTGTTAAAAAAATGTTTTTCTCGCTATAACGGTTCTCCCTTTCAAATTAATAGCATCCCCACCACCCTCTGGTGGAGGCAGACAGCAGTAGCGTCAGCAATGCCGGGGAATCCGCAAATTGGGTGTCATCATCCCCTTAAGTCGTCGTTGTCGGTCGCCCTCGTCATCGTCATCGTAGTCAAATTGTTCAGTGATTTCGCGGCAGGCGGTGTTCATAGTTTATAACGACCAACGACGACGATATATACGTGACCCGTTGTCAATCTCAATATGGTGTGGGCAACACTGTTGTCCTTATGCGGCGGTATGATCCTTGTAGCGTGTTCTCTTTTATTTTTTTTTGGTTTTCGTCGCTTTTCTGAAGCTGTTGCTGACCTCGGTGGACAATGCGTGTTTAACGACTTCCAATGGGGTGTCAGATTGTGGACACCCGATCTGGTCATGATTTTTTGTAGACCGATGACCAATGGTTCGGGTGTTTTTTTTTTTTTTGGTCCTTGTGTTCCCAATTTCGAGGCGCATAGTTGCGCTTTTTATTTTTTTTAAAATATGGTTCGTCGCACGGTTTTTTTTTTTTGCAGATGTCCACCGGAACACATAACAATGTGTGTACAACGAGCGTGTTGGTGGACATGTTTTCCGGGATCAAGATGGGTGACGGTTAGGCGGAATAAAGAACGAAGAACGATGCCAGGGTCAAGGTTTTGACGGTTGACTCTCCGACAATGGGTAGGCCAAATAACATTCCGCAGGATATTAACTCCATTCCATTGGGGAAAGGGAGTCCTTGTGTTTTCTCTGTTTGCTGGGAAATTCCTTTCATTTCGTGGACCGTATATCCTTGTTTGATATTTTTGAATTTTTTTCCGATAACGGGGTTGAGCTTAGTTATGTTTTCGCTTGATTGCGTTTTTTTTTCGTCGTTAGGGGTGGGAAGGAGCGTGTCGGAGATTTTGTTTTTTTTTTTTTTGCCTCATGGATGGATGGTAAAAGTTTTGCATTTTATGTCCGCAATTAGATTTGGAATTTTTCTTTGATGATTGAACATTTGAGAGTAGTCCTTGGCTCTATTCGTATGTGTGGAGATACACTTTTGGAATTTGCTAGATTCGAGTAATTTTTGAGAATTTTGTTAATATTGTAAGGACTAGGCAGAGAGAGAGTATTGTGGAGACTTAATCCTTTAGGATGATAAGTATTTGGTGAGTTTTCATAATAAAGGGTTTTTGAAGAGTGTAACACTAACAAAAGCAGTTGGCTGAACATTGGGTTTATATCAATCAAATATTTTAATTCATTTTCAGTTGAATTGGTTTTGGTTGGAGAACATGTTTTTTTTTTAATTTAAATATGCTGCATCTGTGAGTAACAAATTGATTCGACTGGAACTAAGATACACACAGCCAAGAGGGAGTTAGATCAGTAAAGGGTTTTTCATTAAGCCCTTCGTGTCTTTAAATTCATTTTGTATTCGAAAGGCATACTGAAGCCATTATGTGTCGAATAAATGATTTAAACATCAGCCGCGGCATCTTTGGTTGGGGGGTATCCAAAAGGTGCAATCATGACTATGCCGCATCCGGCTGAATTTGATCGATGTCATGGGTTATGTTGGCTTTGAGGCCCACTGTCGTTGCTGTCCATGTCACTCAAATTAGGCCAAAGGAAGTTGGTTCTTTCTTTTAAATGTTTTACATATAATGCGATTTCTTAGATCTAGGACTAGGTTTTTCATTCCCCATTGTATAATCTCTTACAAGTCTTCGTGTACCAAGAAGCTTCCTTCGCATCTCTGATGGTGTCCAGATTGTTTGATTAGGAGTGGCGTTTGAGTTATTTGTACTATCATCTGTAAAACTAAAATATGCGATTACTAGTCGTCTTCCTCAAAGACTCAATAATGTCCAGTAGAATTTGAGTGTGTGGGAGAATCGGTTCTTGAAGTACCCCGACGTTTAAAGATAATCTCTCTGAGGAAACGTCATATATCACTACTTGCAAAGATCTGTATTTAAGAAACTTTTTCATCCAGCCGCATAGTATGCTGCTAGCAAATCCCTGTACCAAACTCGATTGAAAGAATTGCAAATATCCAGGTACCAAACTCGATTGAAAGAATTGCAAATATTCAGGGCAACAGCTCTTGATTCTCGATGATTTTTCATCTCAGATGTCCGCATAGATGGATGATATAACTTAGCAGGTCTCTAGTTTATCGTTTCTTTCGGAAACCATATTGCCAATCGTTTATAGAACCATTCCTCTCTAAATAATTCATAATCTACATTTCTTTGAAAGTATGGATAGTAAGGTCTGTCTAGATACATAGTATGGTCTGTATGGATAGTAAGGTCTGTAGTTTCAAGACATGCATTCTTCCTTGTTTTGGTAATTGGTTATATTTCATCAGCAATTTTCCAGCAAACTAAAGAAAAATTGACATAGAAAATAACTGGTTCGGGTGCAAATATTTTAAGTATATATACATCGGCTATTTTACGGTCCAAATTATTCGGAACAAAAATACAAATTTTTGACACTACAGGCGCGTAATAACACTAGGTCCTACGTTTTTCACACAACCATTCATGTGTGCGTTTGTTGTTCTTGCACGATGGCGGGACCCCCTGTTTTATGCCGAATCCGAATGGATAAGTTGATGTTAGATTTTTTTATCGCAAATTATACTGCTCGGAAGATTTGCCAGATAATCACGGATGCGTCTTACTTTTCGAGGTTGACATTTTACTTACCCCATCTTTCAGGGTAAGTGCTCTATCGTTGGTGGTAGCACTTGTGCCGAGTTTATTGTTGAATTTTGTGAACACATTCCAACGAATAAGTCGGCATTTTCTTTCTGTATTGATTCAGATAAATGGAGGCAATTAAGCTTGTGTAAAATTCTTACTGACAACTTTCGTCATTGACCAACATTTATATAAGCCTTCGGGACATCGGGACAACTAATAATTGATAAAGCACTATTGAAGTTATTTCCCCTCCAGCAATACTGGATATATAAAGTCTTATGAAAAACATTTGGCGCACTCTACCTTCGATACTCTAAAAGGTTTCCTTACCGAAGCCTCACCGAAACTCACAAATAACAAAACAAAATTATTCGTTGCATTTAATTTAAATATTTCTGTACACATAAATAAAGTTCTTACGGGTATTCGAACTCAGGTCTATTTAAGCCTTTACACGTCAGCCCACCACGCCATTCACTGGGCTGTTCCCTGCAACATGCAAGAGAAGCCTCAGCGTGTTCTGTAAAACAATTGATTGAAAAACGAAGAACGTGCTGTCAGCCTACATCATTTCTGCACAACACATTCATTATGTTATGGATAACTGAAAATTTTTGGAAACTGACAAAAGCAAAAAACATGTTGGTGATGGCACAACTGCAAATCGAACCCAAATTTCGCGTGGTAGTTCATCGCAAAAAAAAAAGTCACGGCTGATATAAACCTCTAGTTACAAACTCTACAGATACTATGCTTCTATATTACTTCGGCGGAAGCTCTACTAATATTTTCAACTGTCACATGTACACACATCCCCGTAATTTTTTTTAAAAGCCGTATACCTTATCTTCTATAAAATTTGTGCATTTACCTTAAAGAGTTTTTATACATGCTTAACTTCTCTGCGCAAGTACAAAACTCGTTAAAAGAAGTAATTGCTTCTTGAAATTGGAAAGTTTTTAGTTGGGATGCCAGAAGTGTGTTAGTTTCTCTTTCGCCCTAGGCCTCTTTGTTCCTTCTATTGCTTTGTTGGCTATGTTTTGTTGGATTATGGAAACTCTTCAGTTGAATCGGTCCCAATTGCCAAAACTCGTTTCTTTTTTTTCAAGCTGACTGCGCCCACTCGTTGTTTAACGATGTTTAGATATGTTACATGCTGCCTAAATTATCGCAATCATATATATGTTTAACAGATTTTGTGCAACCATACGCAAGTTAAATTGCGACAACTTAGACCATCAATGTTTCAACTTTAGAAAGATCAACTGCAAGTAAATCCACCTTCCAATCGAGTGCCTAGCGGAATTACCGAACAAGATATCCAATGAAGCTAAGCTACTATCCAAATATAGAGATAGTCCCTGCAGGACCTGGAGTTATCAAAATGTTGCATACAAGAAGAGAGGAACTTTATTATAAATGAGTTCAGTTTTATTCTTAACTTTAGATAATCAGCCATTCTGATTGGAGGCCAAAAAGAAGATGGTATAGCCTATCAACGCAAACGGGGTACTGTCGAATTTTTAAATAATTTTTCGCTCGAAATGACCAAGGATTTCTTCGGCTACAAGAATTTTTTCATTGTAGTGTCCGTGCTTCAGCGCCGATGAACTTTTGTAGGTCTTACCGATGATCTGTTTTTACTGAATTGTCCTCTAAAATTCAAGAAATAGCTGTTGCCGGTTTCGGTGTTTCTCAAAATGCACGTATGGTTCGTGGTTTTAAAATCGTTGGTAAAGAGTATCGATTTGGATATCTTGGATTTTCCCATGATCTGCTGAAATGGTAGATTTTATCATTTGTGGGTTTTTCTGTACTAAAACTACACTGACATGGGCCGATAAGGTTGTTGGGTTCATGCGTTTATATATTGCAGCTGCTTACGTTGTTGGTATAGTTCAGTCTTATGGATCGGGCAACGACACTTTGTTTCCAAACTTTAGTCTTACTTTCATGTAACCAAACTTGCTTATAAATTAACAACTCATCTCACCCAGTTTAATTATCACGATAGGAACACCGGCATTCCTCTCAGATTTGTTAGGCTTATGTTCGGGTTAAGCCATCCTCACCTCATATTGGTACGGATGCTGGTAATTTTTAATATCGCCATCAATATCAAACGCTTCGTCAGTCAGTAATGCAGAAGACCTCGTAGATTGTATTTCCACGTTAAAAGTCCGCAAAAGTGCTACACCGTATCAAAAATGGATGAAAAAATCCTTGACCGATTCGAGTAGATAATTCTTTGAAAAATCTTAAGTCCCGTTGACGTTGACGGGCTAGACGAAGATTCAACTAAGAACTATACGAGCTGTAAAGCGGCATGCCCCTAGTCAAAAAAAAAAAAAAACTTTAGATGGCTAGGACATGTAGAACGTATGGACACCAACAGTCCGGCTCGCAGAGTCTTTGATTCCCAGAAAGACGCAGTATAGGAAGACGTCGCCTTAAGTGGCGCGCACAAATAGAAACCGAACTCAACCAACTTGTAGTGCGCAACTGGAGGCAGTGAGGTCTGGCATCGATTACCAGCCGTAGCAATACCAAAATGATTTTTCACTGGTCCTCCTCTCGAATTGATCAGACAAATCACCCGAGTAGTATCAATTGTCAAGGAAAGCTTATCTCAACTTAGCCGTTCGGATTCGTCATAAAACATTCCCGCCATCGTGCAAGATGTAACAACGTACGCATAAATGGTTGTGAGAAAGTTCGGCACTGGGTAGTAACGAGCCTGTTGCGCCAAAAATTTATATTTGTTCTCTGTTGGCTGAGGCCCAGGTTCATTCCGGACTGTAGAGGCACTTAAGTTAGTATGTAAGTAAGAAGTGCTTCTTGCATTTTTTTTACTTGTCTGTGACTTAAATAGGTTTTCTCCTTAGTGGCTAATTGGCATTATTTTCAGCACCGCTCGTCTTCGCCTTGTCAAATTGGTCTTCGACATTATATCCTGTAGGTATGGTGTTAATAGAGAGATTAAAGGATTTGCGTTCTGCTAAAGTTTGCCCTACGTTTGGAGTCTATCGGCATCGTATTTTCTCATAGTATTTTGTCGTTGTGTGAGAATTGACCTTGTGATAAGTGCGTTGGATATATTAGCGTGGAGTCCCTAGTTCAATGTTTTTCCTTACTATACTTCTTGCGATAGTCTGAACAACTTCTCAACTTTGCCCTTCGGAAACGCCGTTGTTTTTTAGGACAATATCCGCATTCACAGCTCATTTACAAGCTAAATTCGATGTTAGACCTTCTACTTGTCGAGCGAACATTTTGGATGCGTGCATCTTGACTGTCTCAATGTGGTCAACTTGATTGACCATTTGTTGGTCGAAGGACCGCTACATTTAATAATGGATAACAAAGGTGAAGAGATTGTGGTTTTCTGTATAGCAGAGATGTCAATTTTCCTTGGTCTGTTGATTGACGTGGTGTTCTTTAATCTATACTTTCCGACAAAGTAAAACGAGGGGTATTTAATTTATCTGTGACGTCATCAGAATAATTCAATGCGGTAGCGCCAAACAAAATCAGCAAATTATTGAAAGCAAAGTTTGATGCAGACTCGAATTGCATTTATATGTTTACTTTTCTCTGTTTCTAAATATCAATTGGGAAAGTGCTGATAAGTGACAAACACTAAAATAAGATCTCAAAAAAGTTTACTTCAGAACCACATCTCCGTCAGAAGTCATTCGCATGTAGGCCAATTCTTCTTCGACAAGTTTTCCATAAGACAATGTCAAGTAATCTGCTAGGCGCTCTTATGCTAATAGGATAGAAGATTAATCTAGGTATACCAATGCCCAGTTGCAAGCTGTTGCAAGCTATTTTTTGATTCTCATACAAGTTTATGTTGCAGAAATTCTAGTTCAATTTTGTTTTTGATTTTTTTTAGTATCTTAAAATGTATGCTAAGCTATCATTTTATTCAATTACTCATCAGTCTTTCTTTTTTTTTAATGTTATAGAATCTGACGAACTAGTCCATCTCATTACTACCAAAAATCCAACAAAACAACAGAGATCGCTAAAAACATTTATCACCTTGAACTGAAATAAAACATCAAGCGTTAAACTGGCGAAAATGCATCTAACGACGACACCAAACGTCACAAATACCAATACGTCCAACAACAACAGCTCCAACAATGCAACGACCGGCAACAGTAACACAACAAATTCGTCCAGTGGCACTGGCACAAATACCAACAACAACAGCAATACAAACGGCACCAATGGCAACACTGAAAATACACCGCCAACAGCAGCACAACTGCTCAACGAGGCGTATACGAAAATGACATCGGACATCCTGGCGGAAAGGACACTAGGTGATTTTCTCACAGAACATCCCGGCGAACTGATCCGAACGGGAAGTCCGCTTTTAGTCTGTACAGTGCTGCCACCCCATTGGCGATCGAATAAAACTCTACCTGTGGCATTTAAAGTCGTCTCACTAGGTGACGTCGGCGACGGTACAATGGTGACAGTACGAGCGGGCAACGATGAGAACTACTGCGCCGAACTAAGAAATTGCACGGCCGTGATGAAAAACCAGGTGGCGAAATTCAATGATCTGCGATTTGTCGGACGAAGTGGTCGAGGTAAGATAAATATTTCATTATCGATTCTAAATGATGTCATCATTCAATAAGACATCCCTTCCCTTATCGTATCTCCCACACCGGTTCCCAACCGGCGAACACAATTAACCACTTTGGTTGTTCGCTTTAACAAAGTTCGCAATCAATTTTCCGGAAATAAACTTTCCCGCCACGCTCAATTTACCAATAAATTCCGAAATACCCAATTGTAAGTAAAGAAAAAAAAAACCGACAAAAAAAGGACGAATAGCAAAAAAGACGTTCCCCACCGAGAATTCCTCGGAAGTCTTACATCATTGACTACACACGAAACTTTACTCCTGACAGAACAGATTTTCTTTTCTCACGGCGAAAAAAGACGAAGAACAACTCAAGCAAAACTTTCGTCCTTTTTGTGTGTTTTGTCGGAGCCGAGTGTGTTTTTTGGGGTGCGAACAAATATGATACCTTGAGGTGGGTCAGGACTTTTTGGGGTGAAATTGTTTTCGTTTGTATATCTCTTTCAAGAAAAACAAGAAGTTGTTCATGTCGCCATCCGCAAGGGAAGTCTTAAGGTGTGTGTGCGTTAAGATAAAGAAACTCAAGCAACAGGGGAGATTCCGTAGAAGGACACAGCCCGAGCAGTGGTTGTGGAGAAAAAAAAAAAAAAAGATTTATGTGGATGAACTGAAGTTGGTGTACCCCAAATTCTGTTGACTGTCATTAGTGAGCTACTCAGCGATGATTTAGTAAATTTGTTCGAGGATTATGCGATGTAGGAGGGTTTATGAAAAATTGCGTTTTTATACTTTTTAAAAGCCTTGGGGCTTTACGGAGTCAAGTATCAATTGATTGTGTTGTTTGGATTTATCGTGGTAATAGAATTCATGATTGGTTAAACTGTTGGAACGGTAGAGGCGATGTACATTTGTGGAGGGTCTCTCGAGATAGAGTCCTTGGGACTTGTTTGACTTAATGAACAGGTTCGAGTAAATGAGAGCAAACAAACTGTACCTACAGTGTGTAGGCACATCCACATAAATCTTTTATCTAAGTAGAACCTACATAGTCTGCATAGTCTGTGTATGTGTGTTGTACTAAATTTTATGAAAGTCACACAAGAAGGGTTGCTTTTTGTGTCAGAAAAATGTCCTCTTACGCTTTGCAAACGAGATAACCAAACATGCAGTACCCTGTACCCTTAATGCAAATTCGAAATAAAAAGATTTTTAGCTCAAAGATTAAAACACCAGCTTTCAATCTCCCACGACTTAATATACAAAGACTATTACTATATCAGATATCATGGAAATAGCCCGAATAACGGGCTTAGCTAGAAAACATTAACAGAATAAAGACCATGTATAGCTTTCTAACTTTTTTACCTACTTAAATGGTCCCACAGTCCGGGGTGGGATTCAATCAACATGTGTCTGCAATGAGCCCAGCCTTAGCTAACCGCCTCCAGTTGTACATTTCAAGTTGATTGAGATCGATTTATACTTTTGCGCGCCACAACTCTGTAGAGACAGATATCGTCCACTGCCTGTCTGAAATTGAAAGTCTGTATGGAGAATTAGTGTCGATTCTGAAGACCATTCTACAGCGTCTGTCAAAGTAGAGTAGAGTCTGAGAGGAGGAGAGGGACTGGACACCAAAACCATATACATCTATACTGATGGTTCAAAAATGGACGTAGGCGAGAAGGAGTGTTTTCCGAATTCTTAAAGCTCGACAGAACTTTTCGTCTCCCTGAGCGTAGCAGTGTCTGTCATGCTGAGATAATGGCGGTAGCAGAGGCAGCCAAAGCGAACTATATCCTGGCGATAGCACCAGATATCACCATCTTTATTGAAAGCCAGACTGCAATAAAAGCAATTTCTGCTGTTGAAATAAAATCTAAGCTTGTCAAGCGTTGCCTTGGAGAGCTAAAGGTTCTTGGGGCCCAATATAATATTAAGCTCTGCTGTGTCCCCGGATACAGGGAAATTAAATTTCTGATGGCGAGGAAAGTATCTACCATCAGTATTGATCAGGCAGACCAGTCTATCAAACTGAGTAGTCCTATTTGACCTCAAATCACCAGTAGCCAAGGAAACACTCATTATCGCCAAAAACTGGTGGAACTCCATTCCCACCCGGGAAACATCAATTGGGATATGGCCTGAGTATGACAAGGCCAGAACCTAACAAATTATTTCGAAGAACAAAAAATCTGTTGCTACACAAATTACTTAAAGCCACAAAATGAAAATCCATCTCATAGATGATGACCTTTGTAGATGCTGCGGTGATGAAAAAATACACTAGGATACCTTCAACTTTCTGTGGCACTGCCCCCGCCTTAGTCAAGTTAGGTTAAGAAAACAAATACAATTTTTTGGCGCAACAGGCTCGTTAGTATCCAGGGCCGAGCTTTCCCTCAACCATTCATGGGCGCATGTTTACTTCCAGCACGATGACGGGACATCCTGTTTTATGCCGACTCCGAACAGCGAATTTGACATAAGCTTTCCTTGATAACTGATACTACTCAGATGATTTGTCAGATCATCACGAGAGGGGGGCAATCTCATCATTATGGGCATAACCTAACCTAGCAACCAACAACTTGGAAGTCTCATAAAAAAGAGCATTTGGAACCCATCGGCCTAACCTAGCAAACAACACTTGCACATCTCAGAAAAAAAGAACAGCATTTGGAGCCAAATACAAATATTTATCTGAGTGTGATAAGGGAAAACGTATACCCCCACCTCATCACCATCGGCCTAACCTAACTTTGCAACCAACAACTTGGAAGTCTCTGAAAAAAAGAGCATTTGGACCCCATCGTCCTTACCTAACCTAGCAACCAACACTTGCATGTCTCAGAAAAAAAGAACAGCATTTGGAGCCAAATACAAATATTGATCTGAGTGTGATAAGGGAAAACGTACACCGCCATCTCATCACCATCGGCCTAACCTAACTTTGCAACCAACAACTTGGAAGTCTCTGAAAAAAAGAGCATTTGGACCCCATCGTCCTTACCTAACCTAGCAACCAACACTTGCATGTCTCAGAAAAAAAGAACAGCATTTGGAGCCAAATACAAATATTGATCTGAGTGTGATAAGGGAAAACGTACACCGCTATCTCATCACCATCGGCCTAACCTAACTTTGCAACCAACAACTTGGAAGTCTCTGAAAAAAAAAACATTTGGACCCCATCGTCCTTACCTAACCTAGCAACCAACACTTGCATGTCTCAGAAAAAAAGAACAGCATTTGGAGCCAAATACAAATATTGATCTGAGTGTGATAAGGGAAAACGTATACCCCCACCTCATCACCATCGGCCTAACCTAACTTTGCAACCAACAACTTGGAAGTCTCTGAAAAAAGAGCATTTGGACCCCATCGTCCTTACCTAACCTAGCAAACAACACTTGCACATCTCAGAAAAAAAGAACAGCATTTGGAGCCAAATACAAATATTTATCTGAGTGTGATAAGGGAAAACGTATACCCCCACCTCATCACCATCGGCCTAACCTAACTTTGCAACCAACAACTTGGAAGTCTCTGAAAAAAAGAGCATTTGGACCCCATCGTCCTTACCTAACCTAGCAACCAACACTTGCATGTCTCAGAAAAAAAGAACAGCATTTGGAGCCAAATAGAAATATTGATCTGAGTGTGATAAGAGAAAACGTAAACCGCCTCCTCATCACAATCGGCCTAACCTAACCTAGCAACCAGCAACTTGCATGTCCCAGAAAAAAAAGGGCGTTTGGAGCCAGATCTCTCGCGTTCACCAATTCAAATGGTACACCTGCAAAAAAAAAACTTTCAATGTAAAGAGTTCAATTTTTTATTTTGACAAAATGGCAGCCAATCACATTGTAACCCGGCATGTTTTTTGCATCACCTTTGATCACGTTTAAGTTTTGAGATAATTATTTTAGGGGGGTTTTGAAAAATGAATACCCTTCGGAGGTGACTTCGACAAGCTTGTGTGAAAAGTCATATCACGCGGACAAAGCCATTCGGTTCAGATGGTACAGGGTATCCGCCGGGAGGGTACACTACTTTGTTTGTTTATAATTTTGACTAAATGCAAGAGAACGAATCTAATAATCATAAATGTTTTATAAAATTTCGCTTACTATGTATGGAATACAACATCAGGTAAATGTCCGCCTCTGCTAGTCTCACAAATGCGAGCCCTTTTGAGCACATTTTTCATTACGGTCTCAAACATTTCACGCGGTATTTCATTAATTTCATCACGAATATTTTGTTTGAGTTGCTCCAGCGTTTCTGGTTTGTTTGCATAAACCTTGCTTTTCAGATATCCCCACAAAAAGGAGTCGACAGCAGTCAAATCAGGCGACCTTGGAGGCCAATCAACATCACCATTTCTTGAAATAACTAGTTGTGGAGAGAGTTCTCGCAGTAATTCCATTGTAATCCTGACTGTATGCGATGTGGCACCGTCTTGTTGATACCACATGTTTATCAAGCCCAAAGCATGCAGTTGTGGCGTTAAAAAGTTCTCCATCATATGAGGAAATCGCTCCCTATTCACAGTGACTGTTACGCCGTTTTCATTTTCAAAGAAGTAAGGTCCCATGACTCCTCCCGACCAAATTGCACACCAGACTGTAACTTTTAATGGATGCAAAGGTGACTGATGAATAATTTGAGGGTTTTCCATTGCCCAGAAGTAAATATTCTGTTAATTCACGTATCCATTCAAATGAAAATGTGCCTCGTCACTCATTATGATTTTTTCATGGAAATCGATGTTCTCATGGGCTAGCTGTAGCATCCTATTGGCATATGTACGGCGGCGTAAATGGTCTTGTGGAAGAAGCTCTCATGTCAACTGAATCTTAAATGGAAACAAATGCAAATCCTTGAGCAAAATTGTGGCCAAAGTTGTTCTTTGAAGACCAAGCTCCTGATCACGGCGTCGAATTGAGGTTGATGGATTGTTTTCAACAATTCCTTGAGTAATATTTTCAGGCGATTTTGCAATACGTTGTGGTCCGTGACTGGGCCTATCACCTACAGACTCTCATGTTTCGAAATCATTCACTACATAATAAATAGTACGTTTTGTTGGCACGTCGTTTTTCCCAGAAATTTCACGTTACTTTCTTATCGTCACAGTAATCGATGATTGATTTTGATAAAATGTTTTAACGATTAAAACACGTTGGTTTGTCGCTAATTTTTCCACAATAAATTTGCCACGTGTCTACTTCACGACTGCCAAAGCATGAACTGTCAAGACTTATGTTTACCAAAATGGCGGCAACCCGTAAGAATCGTACCACAAAAGACGCACAGCTTTTTCGTATAATAAATCCTCTACGTTGCCACATCAAAGTGGTCTTTAGATTTTCCATTCATTGCACAGAAAACAAAAATAATTTTTTGTCTATCTTTAGGTGCCTCCTATATCCATTTTCAATTAATCAAAGCATGTGAACACTCATCAATAAAACTATGGCTCTTGTGTACCCTACATTGCATATTTAGGTTACGAGGCTATGTATGTTGTACATAAGAAAAAAAAAACTAACAGTCATCTTATTATTTTCTTCAACAACCATGATTAACAAGCATTTGCAAGTAACTGACCACTCTGATCTACTCTTTCATGTAAAATCAATAGATACCCACATTGACCCCAGTAAAAAAACTGTTTTTTGCTTTTTTATACACCACTGTCCATCTGAACTCTGACAAATCAATATCATTTGCGAAACAAAAATCTCCTTGCAACCAACCGCATTCCAACTATGTCAACCACATCTGTCACATTATTCTGCATGTCTCTTCTGCATACACTTTGCAAGTGCATATAGTTATATCTTTGGCCATTCTCCTCTATCTGCTAGACCGGCAAACTGCATTTTAATGCAATAACTCACTACCTCAGTTCGTGACAATTTAAATTGACAAAGATTTTCAGTGCAGATACATAGAAAATTGCTTTAGATACTCTCGCAACCATCGCAGTGGCATCCCATTGTTTGAATATAAAAATAAATGCATACAACAAAAACTAAAATCCCCACTCGTCGGTGTCGTCTGTGCGTTCGTTCATTCTCTTCCTCTGCTAAAGTCCGGCAATCCTTTCGAATAGCATTCAGTTTACTCTAATGAACATACACGTACGCATGTAGAAAATGAGTTTTAGAAAGCAAAAAAGATGGCAATCTGTGTACGCAGCACAACTACCACACACACCCTCCCTTGACTCAATGAAATAATTTTATTCGTGCACATTTTTAAGCCCACCGTTCCACCTCATAGCGGCAATGTTGAATCCTTTTTTCAAAGCATTTCGTTGTTGATTCCTGAAAGCTGGTTGTATGTGCTACGCACATGTTTCTAGGGCTGTACCTTTATCTAGGTATAGACACGCACCCACAAACGCAATCAGTGCACAGCACAGAGTTCGATTGATTCGTACAACAAATGCAAAATTGCAATTATTCAAATGCTAAAGGATAATAAAAGGATGGACACCGGTCGGTGGGGCAACGCGTACCGGCGTACCGGCCGTTAGCCGAATGGCCGGACAGACGGTATAAATTAATTTGATGAAGCGCAGGGACGCGCTGCGTGCATGTGTTCATTATTCATGGCGCGGCGCGGAGCAACGAAAATTGACTGATTGAAAATGTTACGCGAGTGTAGTCCTTTATTTTTTTTTTGTGCTTCCTCTGTCTACCAACACACATTTTGCATTTTATTGTCCTGCGTTGAGCGGAAGCGGGGGGCGGTGCAGATGGTAAAAGCGGACTACAAAATAAATGCCGGGCTTTTAATTTAATCAAAGGCACGAGTGTAATCGGGATAATGAGAGCTCCATTGCTCGATGATACATTACTTTCCATGAATGCATATCCATAGATACAAGGTTACATACCCAGAGAGTGGAATTTCACTGGCATTGTTGATGATAGAAACTATAGCCACCGTCTGGATGAGTATGAGGTTTATGGTCAAGCAGTAGCACTGATTTCGCAATTGATGTCAATGAAGCCGTTTGTTTGGTCTGGGATTTTTTTTTGTTGAAAACTAAGGTTTTACATGTTTTAGAAAGGTTGGACTTGCTTTCGGGTGCAAAGTTGTTGGCTATTAATGAATAACTTACGGTAAAAGTTTGATTGAGGGCGAACAATGGCTCGATGGTATGTGCGATGAACTACTGCGTCAGGTCAGGATTTGAACATTTTCTTCACTGGCATTCGTATAGCGATAATCTGACAACTGTCTGACTTTTGATTCGACAAACACTACTAAGTATAGGAACAGACATTGCTTGACAAGTATTCATGTTTCCAAGACGTCGGATTTAAGAAAAAATATTTTCTGAGTACATAATTTCATGTTAATTTACTTACTTACTTGCTTAGGTGGCGCTACAGTCCGGAACGAACCTGGGCCTCAACCAACATGCCGCTCCAATTAGCCCGGTCCTTAGTTAACTGCCTCCAGTTGAGCACTCCAAGTTGGTTGAAGTCGGTTTCTACTTGTGCGCGCGACTTAGGGCGAGGTCTCCCTCTCCTACATCCGACGTCTGGCTGGGAATCGAAGACTCTGCGAGCCGGAGTACTGGTGTCCATTCATTCTACATTTCCTAGCCATCACGTACAATGCGGAGTTTTGTGACAAGAGGCATGTCGCTGTACATCTCGTATATTTCTGGGTTAAATCTTCGTCTCCATAGCCTGTCAACGCAATCGGACCGAAGATTTTTCGAAGAATTTTCCTCTCGAATCGACCAAGGATTTCTTCACCTCTTTTGAGACGGTCCATGCTTAAGCGCCGTAGAGCAGGACTGGGATGATCAGGGTCTTATATAGGATCTCCTTAGTAGTTCGAGTGAGGGCTCAACTGCCTTCTTAGCCCAAAGAAACAACGCTTGGCAAGGGTAATTCTTCGTTTAATTTCTGACGAGATGTTGTTGTCAAAGTTAATAGCAGAGCTGAGATAGACAAAGTCCCGTACTACCTCAAAGTTATATCTGTCAATGAGGATGTTCTGTTCAATTCGTCGATGTTGTGTGTCCTTTCGTGTTGACAGCGTATACGTAGTGTTGCCCTCATTTACTGCTAAACCCATTTTTGCCGCTTCCTTCCCTATACTAGCAAACGTGGCTAAAACATCACGTTGATTCCTACCAATGATGTCAATATCGGCAGCGTATGCTACTAGTTGCACCGATTTTTGGATTTTTGGCCTGATCAGGTTGTTGGTAAAAGGTTTCAGGCGTTCACATATTACGGCAGATAGGATCTTGTAGGCGATGTTGAGGAGACTTATGCCTCTGTAGTTGGCGTAGATCGCAGGGTCTCCTTTTTTGCGGATTGGGCAAACGATGCTTAGGTTCCATTCTTCAGGCATACTTTCTTCCGACCAGATTTGGCTTATCAGTTGCGGCTGGTCTAATGGCTTGTTAGCATCGTCCCCATTGTTCTTCGATATTCGATGCTGGTGGTATTCTGTTAATAGAGAGGTTAAGGGATACGCGTTGAGCGAAGGTCTTGGCGGTTCGCTTGCGATTGCAGTCCTTCGACATTAATTTTTTCACAGTATTTCTGTATTGTTGTGGAATGGTGAATATCCACATTCTAACCTTGGCTGCAACAAGGTAGTGGTCCGAGTCGATGTTAGATCCTCGGAATGTTCGGACATCCAAAATACTCAATGCGTGCCTCTTGTCTATCGCTATGTGATCAATTTGATTGACCGTTCGTTGATCTGGAGACCGCCATGTCCCCTTATGGATATCGTGGTGAGGAAACCGTGTGCTGGGTATAGTTGCATTTCGTTCCGTAGCGAAGTCAATTTGCCTAAGTCCGTTTACAGACGTACTGTAGTGTAGGCTAGGTTTTCCGATAATACTGCTATAGATGTCTTCTTTTCCTACATCTTCTCTTCACCCAGCACGATTTTAACATCGTACTTCCGTATAGTATACTATACTTCGCTCATAGGCTTAGTCCTCCGTCAGGGCGTGAACCTATATAAAGCTTATGTTGATGAATTTGCCATTGATGCGAATTGATATAATCCATCCATCCATATATGACTTCTTGCATAAGTCTGGCACTTATAACAAACCCGCATCCGCATAATCGCTGTTTCTGCTCACTATAACACGGTCCGTAGTAGATGTCACAGTTTTTCATCCTCTTTTTGGCCGGCCCATTCCATCGTATATCCTGGATGGCAGTAATGTCTGCTTTGTAGCAGTTTATTGCTAGTTGTTCGCTTGCACCTCTCCTGTTTAATGTTCTCACATTACAGGTGCAGATACGAACGTCGTTGTCCTTTTTTCGTTAAGCCGTGTTTTCAACAATAAAATCAGTCCTTTCCGAGACTATTGGTTGCTTCGTAATATAATTTTTTTTCCATGGTTGGGTAGTTAACCCAAAGCACAACACCCAACTTGGAGTGCCAGATCGAAGTTAGTAGATACCCCTAGAACACGGGGCCATCAGTATCCATTAAGGGATTGAGCGCTGCCGTTGGCCGGTCGGTTCTTCCGCCACCATCACTGTTCAAGGTGCCTGACTAATCCTTGGAATTCCTAGACAACCTATTGACCGAATATTTCGGAGCAGCTGGTCTAGGTTTGCCTGGGACATTAGGCTGGGTATTTATTCCGTGCTTTTCTGACCTGGCTGTTTATAGTGTTGCTGTTTTTCGTCGTGTTATCAACACTCGCGCTTATCGTTTAGCAAATCAAATCCGGTTGGATGAGACCAGTACCCGATGGTTAACACTTGGGGTTAAGAAAATAAGCACTTGATGTGTAGTCAGAGTTACAACCACTGGACATTGCCAAGTTTAAGCCAATCAGAGTCTACCCTCGTTCTATAATATCATAGCATAGGCGAAACCACTTCTAAAAACATTAATAAAAGAATTATAAAAGTTTTATAAAAATATTTTAAAACAATTGACAGATCCGGAAAATGAGTATACAGTGAAGGTAGGAGGTCTGCTCGATGAACTCTCTTGGCCAAAGTGATAGAGCAATGAAAGTTAATCGATTGGGCTAAATTGGCAATGGCACAGAAAAATGCCGTGAAACTTATCCAATGGTTCCATAGTCAACGCCAACCGATGAAGGTAATACATATCTGATCAACCAAAGTAAGTGCCTGTTGACACTTCGTCTGGGTGCCTTGGGACGCGGTTATGCCCAGTCTTGATAAATCTAATGTTTAGGGCAATCGGAAACATGCAAGAACATGTTTTTTGTGAGGTCGTATTGGAAATTGGATTACACAGAAATACGTTTTATTCGATATTAAGCATTTTAAGTCCTCTACGTTAGGGCATATTTGTGAAAATTTTGGCTATAAATGCAAATTTTAACATATTTCACTAAATGGAATATATATATATTAGGAATATATCCTTATACCCACGTTTATTTAACATTGTCCTTTGTTGTATACAAATTAAGTGTGTTTATAAAAAGCGCTTAACATCCTGAAGATACATTTTTAGAAATATTATGATTTCCTCTATAAATAATAGAGAATGCGAGGAATAAATAAACTAACTCGCGTGAGCCTGTTCAAAAAGTTGGTTTCCTCATCTTCAAACTCAGCACTACACATCGTCCTCGGCAGTATAAATATCACGCACTTCCTACCACCAGCTCACATCGACCTATCCATAACTCGTTCACCTCATTTAATTGTCTTCACCAAAATCGAAGCATAAGTGTTGCTGCATGTTTAGACAAAATATTTATGACTGCCAAAAACGCGTGCACCTTGTTACGTGTCAACGATCTTGTTGCGTGCCTAATTCCGATGGTGTCACACAACAAATGAGCACCTAATTGTTCAAGGCACTCAATGACACCAACAACCTAACAAAACCCAGTCGGTAGGTTTTTGTCATATCGTTTATCTGCACGCAAACCCCAACAATCAATTATGGAATAGATCCAGGAATTCGCCTTCCCCACTCAAATAGGACTTTTGGGGATGATTTTGGATAAAGACAACACACGCAACTATACCCACACTCACGCAGTGGTTATAAATTACTCGAAATTCAGCGTTTCCGGACAATTTGGTGTGTAAACAGGTGTATCGCACTAGTAGCACCAGCCTATCATCTTGCACACCCTCCAAACAACCCCACCGAAATCGACGACGAAAGGTATTTGGCATTTGAATTGTATATTTACGGAGGCTTATTGGTAGGAATTAATGCCTTCATCCTTTGAGGTTTGCCGGTCATGCGTTTATAATCAGATTCCATGAGATACCTATGTGGCGTTTCATTTTATGCATTTGAAGATTTTCGATTAAATCCAGATACTTGTTGTTGCCCGATGAGGATACGGATACGGTGTTTGAAAGGAGATTTGTGTGCATGTGCAGTAGAAAATGGGGCGAGATTAGCCCTTTTAAAGGGTTTGTGTGTGTTAGGATAGCATCTTCAGATGGCGTCCTCAATGTTGGAGTTTACTCAGTAGACGTTGTGGGTGGGATTCCAGGATGTACAGGATAATTATAGTTTTTTCGTTTTTTCTAGGGGGTGTGGTAATTTTTTCTTTATAGTGAGATGGTATCAATGGGTAATTGTAACTATTTACAAGAATTACTTAGGTCTTCAAACGATAGGAGCATGCAGAGTGTGCGCGCTATCATAGGTCAGCTTTTAGATTATTAACTTATAAAGGTTTGAGATAAACTATGATCTCGGGTTCCCCCTTACCAGTCTGATCTACGGTTTTTGGGGAGCTCTCCTGTTTTTTCTAGCCTATAAAGTATAATTTTGTACTTTGAAATAGTAATTGTTGTTTGCTGCCTTGAGAAGTATTTGATCTTCTTCTACTGCTAAATGAAGTGATATACTATTACTGTCTAAGCTTTTCGAATGTATCAACTCATTTCAGTTAGAAAGGTGGAATCTAAAAAGGGCGTTGACTTCATCGATGCCCATCATCTATGGAATAAGAAAGACCATCGCAAGGCTTACGTGGAATGAACTCTTCGATGCGTCTAAGAAGAAAAGAAAAGATGAGGAATGTAACAAATGACGGAGCAGAATATTATAAGTCCCGACAGGAGTTCGATGACTAGACGAATCCTTTGTAACACCATGTACGGTGGAGTCCTTCTTCTACCTATGCCACAGCCACACGGAGTTCAAACAATTGGATTTGGTGATAATCAGCCCTATCTAGGTGTCCGTTTGGAAGAATTCTGAAACGAAAGTCAGTTCCAATCAAAACTCAGTTTGCATTCAAAGTGTCCGTTGCAGAAAATACAAATGAAGCATACAATCGATTTCGTTTGCTTCCTAAAATATTTTACTTCGGACAACTTCGGAATAAATTCACTGCGTAGCCGTCAAAACCTGTTTTCATTACTTCGCAAGCCGATCATGTGGGTGGCCGAGGTTGCTGCGTAGACATTCTGTACCTCATGGGTCAGGTTCCCCCTCTTAGCTCAATATTTGATTCCTTGAGAGGATGTGCAAAACTGAAGAACCAACACCAGAGGTACAATTTTCTAAGAATCGGTACAACTACTAGTATACGCCGACGATATTGACATCATTGGTAGGACCCAACGTGATGTCATAGCCACGTTTGCTAGTACAGAGAAGGGAGCGGCAAAAATGGGTTCAGCAGTAAATCAGGGCAAGACAAAGTATATGCTGTCAACACGAAAGGACACACAACATCGACGTATTGGACAGAGCGTCACCATTGACAGATGTCACTTTGTGGTAGTACGGGACTTTGTCTATCTCGGCTCCGATATTAACTCTGACAACAACATCTCGTCAAAATTAAACGAGAATTACTCTTTCCAACCGCTGTTTCTTAGGGAAATTCAGTAGTAAAGTTCTCACTCGAACTACTAAGGAGATCCTATATTAGGCCCTGATCACCCCAGTTTTGCTCTAAGGCACTGAAGCATGGACCGTCTCAAATGCGGATGAAGAAATCCTTGGTCGATTTGAGAGGAAAATTCGTCGAAAATCTTGGGTCCCGTTTGCGTTGACGGGCTTTGGAGACGGCGATTCAACCAAGAACTATACGAGCTGTACAACGACACGCCCCTGGTTAAAAAAATACTACGCGTTGGACGTTTTCCGGTGACCGCTCTACAGATGGCGCTAAAATGTGTATGACCACGGCTCATCGTGTCGCCATCTATGGACAATTGAACACCTCTTCAAAGAGGTGTAAAAAAATATTTCCACGCTACAAAGCATCCAGAACTGGAGGCTATTCCCAACCTTCATGCCATCAAAACTTTAAGATCCTTGCACTTTCGCGGTCATTCCAAGCAACAGTTCGCCTGAAGCCATTTCTATTGACACTTGACCAACGAAGTTATTGAATACCTGAGGACGTACTTGCATTTACCCCAGAGATTGTCACAGCAACTCTAAGACTCCCAGCCAGGTCAGAGACCGCTCGTCTACTACCAGCCATTCTTGGTACCCGTGGAGATTCCACAAAGACTAGAGAAAATCGTTCCGGATACAGACTTGCCCCAGGCGGTGCTGACAAGAAGGGACATGTCGGAGCTGGTGCCGGATATGTAGAATTCCGTGGAGGATTCGTGGTTCTAGCCCACAATAGTTTTTACGCTAATGAGGAAAATCAATAAACGTCTGTAGAAAAAAGGACACAAAACATCGACAGATTGGGCAAAACGTCACCATTGACAGATATAACTGTTGGGTTGTACGGGATTTGTCTACCTCGGTTCCGCCATTAACTCTGACATCAATATCTCGTCAGAAATAAAACGAAATTACTTTTGCCAAGCGCTGTTCCATCGGACTAAGAAGGCAAATATGCAGTACTACTACTAAAGGCTGCTAAAGAGATCCTACATAAGATTCTCATCACCACAATCTGGCTCTACGGTGGCGCTTAAGCATGGACCGTAGCAAAAGCGGATTTAGAAATCCTTGGTAGTTTTGAGAGAAAAATTCTTCGAAAAGTCTTCGGTCCTGTTTGCCTTGAAGAGTTATGGAGACAAAAATTCGCTGAAGAACCATACGAACTGTACAGTGACATAGACCTGGTCAAAACAATATATGATATGTAGAGTGATTGGACACTAGCAATCCGACTGGCTGAATCTTTGATTCTCAGCCAGATGTCGGACGCAGTAGAGAAAGACCTCGCATTCATTAGAGTGCGCAAGTTGAAACCGTTCCCAACCAACTTAAAGTGCGCAACTGAAGGCAGTTACCTAAGGGCCGGGCTAGTTAGAGGGACATGTTGAGGGCAAGGTTTATAAATTAGGCCTGTAGCGCCACTTAAATAAGTAAGTTAGGTTTGTCAAAGGTGATAAAGAGGAAAGAAACGAAAAAAAAGGTATCGTCAGTATATGAGCTATATGCCCTAAGGCATATAAGTGCATCCCGAACAAATTTCGGGAACATTTATTTTCGTCATAACTAGAAAGATCAAAATTGATATTCTCGCGGACGAGGCGCTATGAATTTACAACAGAAGGGCTTCGATTCCATTAGTGCCAACAGAAGTCAAGAGGATCGGAAACAGCGAAAACACAGATAGTAGCCAACTAGGCCAGCAATGTAATATCTACTGTCAGTCCCTTGTGGAAAGTGGTGAAAGTTTGTTGACTGTGATTTAGTACGTAGGCGCTTTCTTGATTTTAAGCAGGGACCCATCGATTAGTAATCTAACACACTAGACAATCGGCCCACAAATCATCCAATTGAAAACGTACGATGGTTATATTGATTCCAATAGGAGAGACGATTTTAGAAACATGGGATTGGGTACTCCTTAATGATTAGAAATTAAACTCTGAATCCAAATATTTACATTGCATATTCACGGATTAGATGGATTAGCATAACGATTTTCAAAAGGATCTTATATTCATAATAAGTCCGGCTATTGGGTTCTAAAAATGTCCCCAGCATTCAGCACTAACATTGTCAACAACTCACTATTGTGAATTGTCCTGAATTCTCACTTCACCTTCACGACAAACAATCAAAACTTCTGAAAGAAAACAATCCTCCACCCCAATATCCATTCAAAAACAAACTTCAATTGGCATTCAGTTCTAGACGGTCCGCGTGCACAAAACTTTTTCCCCGAAAATCAAACTCAGCTGACGGAAGGTGTCAACAAGCTATACATCCACTAGGGGAGTTCATACGAATAAAAAGAATCCAAACCGCGACGTTTCCCTCTGAAATTCGGTTTGAGGTTGAACACAAACGAAGCCTAAATGTACCCGCAGGGTCGTCGACACTCGCATGAAACATGAAATTTTCGGCCGGGACTCTATATGCGCCACAAACGAATTTCGTTCACAAAATAAGGAGTACATCCGCGGTGTATGTGTGTACTATACTTCACTGCAAATGAGTGCAGTTGATTCCGAATCCGAGTAAAGGATAAACCTCCGAACCGAAGAGAAAGTCACTACTTTTAGTCTACAGGGAGCCGATGATGCATATCGGATGCGGGTATTATGTGGAAAAGTCCAACAATTATCGCCATTCGCCGCAAATTTTGCGCGTGGTATATCAACAGGATTATAACGTTCCGCGGGTCCTGAAACTAAAACCGTATACACCTACTTCAGCATTTTGGAATTCTTTGTGCCCACCAATGCTGGCGGGAGCGCGTGGTTTGCATCGGGGAGCATGCAAAATACAAAAATATGCGGTGGACTGGAGGAACTGCGAAAGTTGCACGTTTCGTGTGTGTATGTGTGAGGTGGTATTGAAATCCGAAAAATTTTTGAAATGCACACACGAAATGTGTGGAAAATAGATTTTCGTTTCGCGCATTTCATAACCCGATGAAAGTGGGTATGGAATACCTTTCGAGTGAGGATTTTGTATTCGCTTAGGGACCACAAAATACACTTAGACATCACGATCGCTTTGAAAGTATTTATTTCAACAACAAAAAAATCTCCATAATTAAGGACGACACTTCGTTACCCACTAAATACACAAGTCCCCTAACAAAGTGCACCATCAGCAATGACCAGGGGTACAAAAACCTAAAACAAAAGGTTACTCGACATTCTCTGTTAAACGACATCAATTTGCGTGTAAAAGCATTCAAGTGATCCAATACGAATGGAGAATCCTTGCAAACAACGACAACAACAAAAAAAGAGACAACCATCGAAACGAAAGGATAAATGAAAACCAAAAGGCTTATTCAACGGAATTCCCTTTTTTGTTTCGCAAACTTTTCTCATAATAGATGACAAAATGGAAATACCACGTGACCATAAAAAAAAGGACGAACTGCCTCCTGAAACGAGGATTAAGTAAACAATGTGCACTTCGAACGAATGATGAAAGTTTTCCGCTTTTAAGTGATACAAATTGTTCCCTCATTCATGCGGCGATGTATTGGGGAAAGTTTGTGCAATTCTTGCGAAAAAATCTGCCTGTCGAAATGTTAATTGTTTTTTGGCGGAAAGCAGGAAGCGGAAAAGCGGGCGCTGCTGGTGGAACAATGAGATTGTTGGTAACAATGAGCAATTATTCCTGGAAACAGAAGTTGAAAGGTGATGGTCTTTTGTACGTCAGTTTGTGAAGAACTAAATCGGGGATTTGCCTAAGTGATTTTGAGACTTGTTACTTAAGGCTGGACCTTGTGTATTGATGTAATGGATAACCACACCTCTTCTAATGCTGAATATAAAAAGGAATTTAAGACTTGCCTGTAATTTGTCACAACAATATTTATTATGAGACATTCATTGATATTAATAACGGCTAGTTAAGGGCTAGCACTTTGACTAGCGTTTGACACCAAGTGGTCCAAACCAACAAAATCACGGAACTACAACTGCAACCTAGGCAGTCATGCTCTACGACGGGGTATTGGTTAAAACGATTTCTTCAGAAGCTGCAGACACACGTGAGGAAAGAAAACATCTATAGAGGTTTCCCGGTTTTCTAAAAATCCTAAATGTCTATCAATGTGAATAACTTTATCAGCGATCTGAATTATCAAAATAATGTCAGTATGCCCGACTCAAACAGATATGTTAAGAAATAAAATTGCTTGCAGGGAAAGAATAGAATTTTTGCGAATATAAACCTTAACATACAGATGCAAAATTACAGGGGCTATAAAATCTGTCAAACTAGGTCTTTTTGTGAGCTATATTTCCCCAACTACTGGGGTAAATGAAAGAAATACCAGACCTCGCTCTCGAGAACAAAATCAAGAAATCCAAAAGACGATAAGAACCGTCAACAGGAGCATTGCTGATGCTTAATCTAACAGTCAACTCTTAAGACCACATCCATAGCATTATACGTCCAAATATGCCTGATGAGTTCTTAATCAAAAGTTACAGAAAAACGTTGAGAACGAACGTAGCCCACTTCTTTTTCAAGCCTGTAGTGGCTGAATAAATCTGGATAAATCCGTTTCCACTCAACAGTAAGTCAATATCTATCGTCTATCGGCTCATCTTCAGCACACCTGTGTAATCAAATTACTTTAGAAGGCGATCATGTCGATGCTCAATTCGGATCCTTAGTCTACGTCTGATATCTATGTCGGATCAAGAGATCTCTCTAAGACAATACGCATCACATATGAATAAGACGCCGTCAGTCTTAAAATCTTCTCTAGGATTTGATGCACGGGATGATGGCTAGCCTCGGATACCAAGCAGACTCGGAAAGAGCACGGATAAGGACTTACGAGTGAGCTTGAATTGGTTCTTGAGTTTTACAAAGCATACATTATCGAGATTGAGAAAATACGATGCACAGGACCAGGAACGCAAAAAAGCAAAGCAATACGACTCAGATCAAGAGTAATTGACTAGAAGTCGGTTAATGATCGCCTGGCTATTATCCGCATCTGATCAACGCTTTTGAATATCAACCATGTGTACACCGCCCCACCGAAAAGGCAAAGGTGGAAATAAACAACCATTTGTAGTCCTGGCGATTCGGGATATGTCCATTTATGCGGAACACTCATATCGCCTGGCTATTATCCGCATCTGATCAACGCTTTGGAATATCAACCATGTATACACTGCCTCACCGATAAGGCAAGGGAGGAATGAAACAATTATTTGTAGTCCTGGAGATTGAGGATGTGCCCATATATGAGAAACACTCATCTACGTATCTTGGATGTACATATATTCAGAGGAGCAAAAATCGACTTTGACCATTTCCTCGTCCCAGCCAAATTCACAGAATAAAAGGAACCTACGATTGGTTCAGAAGAAAAGACTTCTTCGTGGTGCAGAAAAAATGACTACTTGGTGGCCTTAGGCCTTAGTAAACCGTAAATTCATTCCTTTGCTGATGACAGTACCCTCAGCTTTTCATATTCGTTCTCGAATCCACGGCTTCACCTTTGGACGTGTATGAGAAACCACTAAATATGTTAAGCTCATTAAATTCCGACCTCGACAGCATATAGATAATAATAGAGTAGAATTTAATGCGACCACAACGCAATGCTGTCTTCTGTCATCTAAGCGAAACCAAAGCTTACAGCCACTTTCCATGAATGGCAGGTCAGAATGCCACGGAATGAATATCAGGCCTGCTGTCCCAAGCTAACCTAGACAAGCTGCGTCGAAATATTCGGACAACAGGTTGTCTAGGAATTTCAAGGGTTAGTCAGGCTTCTTGAACAGAGATGGTGGCGGATGAACCGAAAGGCTAATGGCAGCGCTCAATCCCAACTACCCAACCATGGAAAAAAATGTATGTTACGAAGCAACCAATAGCCTCGGAAAGGACTGATTTTATTATTGACGACACGGCTAAACGAAAAGAGGACAACGACGTTCGTATCTGCACCTGGAATGTGAGAACATTAAACAAGAAAGGTGCAAGCGAACAACTAGCGTAGGCCCTAAGCTACTACAAAGCAGACATTACTGCCATCCAGGATATCAGATGGAATGGGCCGGGCAAAAAGAGGATGAAAAACTGTGACATCTACTACGGACCGTGTTTTAGTGAGCAGAAACAGCCACAATTCGGATGCGGATTTGTTATAAGTGCCAGAATAAGGCACGAAGTCTTATGTTTCAATGACAACAGCGAACGAATTGTGAAAATCCGCATCGAAGCTAAATTCGCCAACATAAGCTTAAGATACAGCTAAGGGTTGCTTCTATTAGCTCCTTGACAAAACCTATGAGCGACTACCTAGAACGATGTTAAAATCGTGCTGGAAGATATTAACGCTAAGGTAGAAGGAAAGGAAACGGTCAACCAAATTGATCAAATTGCGATGGACAAGAGGCACGTATTAAGTATTTGTCCGAGTATTCCGAGGAGCCAACATCGACTCGGACCATAACCTTTTTGCAGCCAAGGTAAGAATGCGGATATCCACCACGCCACAACAATCCAGAAATACTGTTAAAAAGTTTGATGTCGATAGACTGCAATCGCAAGAGACCGACAAGACCTTCGCACAACGCGTATCCCTTATGCTCTCAATTAACACCATACCACAAGCATCGAGTGTCGAAGAACAATGGTAACAATGCCAACAAGCCATTAGATCAGCCGCAACTGCTGTGCTAGGTTTCTCGCGCCCAGCAAGGAACCACTGGGTTGATGCCGACAGATGCTCGCAGCCAAGAACGAGGCACACAAGGCTAAGCTGCAGGTGAAGAAGTTGAGCTCAATAGGCAAAGAAGAAGGGAAGAACACCGTCCTTTCAGAAAGAAGAAAAAACGCAGGAAAAACGCGCGCCAGGAACGATGTTCGCAAGTTTTAACAAATTGTAAAACGTCAAAGCCAAGGATACAAGGCTTGAACAGAATCCTGTCGAGATGAACAAGGAAATATCGTAGTTGAAACACAGTTGATGCTGAGGATATGGAAGAACCATCTCTGCAGACCGTTAAACGACGATGACGAACACCATGCCGCTGTAAGGCAGAACGCACCATTCAATAATGGCAGCAACAACTAAAACTGCCAACCACCCGACCTGAGTGAAGTGAGGATAGCAATATCTAAACTCAAGCTTAATACGGCTTCCGGAAATGACGGCCTTCCGATGAGCTTTATAAAGCCGGCGGAGATGACTTGCTAAGAAACATCCACCAACTCATAAGCCAAATCTATTCGGAAGAAAGTATGCCTGAAGAACCTCAGCATCGTTTGCCCGATCCACAAAAAGGGAGACCCTCTGAACTGCGCCAATTACAGAGGCATAAGTCTCCACAACATCGCCTACAAGATCCTATCTGCCAAAGTATCTATGAACGCCTGAAACTGTTTACCAACAACTTGATCGGCCCTTATCAGTGTGGTTTTAGGCCAGGAAATTCCACAACCGATCAAATTTCAACTCTTCGGCAGTTCCTGGAAAAAACCGCAAAAGTGCAAATCTGGGTATCGATTTGGACTTTTGCGGTTATTCATCGACTTCAAAGCAACATACGACAGCATTTATAGAGACGAACTATACAGAGCCATGTCTAGTTTTGGTATACCGCCCAAACTCCTACGTTTGTAGGATGGCGTTGGAGTATTCTCGCTGCTCCATCAGGGTCGGAAACGACCTCACCGACGCATTCGACACCAAAAAAAGCATTTAGTTTAGTAGTACGGGACTTTGTTTATCTCGGCTCCGCTATTAACTCTGGCAACAACATCTCGTTCGAAATTAAACGAAGAATTACTCTTGCCAACCACTGTTTCTTCGGGCTAAGAAGACAATTCAGTAGTAAAGCTCTCACTCGAACTTCTACGAAGATTCTGTATTAGACCCTGATCATGCCAGTCCTGTTCTACGGTGCTGAAGCATGGACAGTGTCAAAAGCGGATGAAGAAATTCTTGGTCGGTTTGAGAGGAAAATTCTCAGTCTCCCGTTTGCGTTGACGTGCTTTGGAAACGAAGATTCAAGCAATAAGTATACGAGCTGTTCAGCGACATGTCCCTAGTCTAAAATCTCTGCATTCGACGTGCGCAACTGGAGGCAGTTAGCTAAGGACCTTGCTCCACCAGGTTCGCTACCTAATTAAAGTGAAGCTGAACTATACGGAATCCTGACCACTGTAGCACGGACATTTTTCATGTGCTGCTGAAATTAGGATCAAAAAGTCGCTCAAAATAAATCTGATCTTGTTGAAGCGTAATAATCCGAAGTGAAAATTTACCTTTGAATTGCTTTATAACATCGACTACCAACATTTTTAGTTCCTTACACAATGAGGTATACTTCATAAACACACACTTACAAACTGTCAATTGGAAATATGGGTAGCGGTTTTAACAAGCGGAAGCATACACAATTTTCCATATTTTTGTTATTAATATCCCTCGTGTTCCTGTTATTATTTCAATAATAAGCACCCTCTCTAGAAGGAGACTCACGTAATGAAAACAAAAAAAAATCTGCGCAAAATGTCCCATCCGACAGGTCATGCATATACAAACATACCCCGGCAATATGGTCGTGTCGCAAACACAAATATCAGCCAGGACACGAGGCGAGAGGAGAATTATTTGCATGCCAGTTAATTAGATTTATCGATTTGAAAATTTTAATTAACAACGTACGCTAGCTTCACGCACCTCTGCCATCACCATGCGCTACCTGCACCCGCACACTCTATCAATTCGCACACGCTGTGTTGCATGCCAAATGAGGATACCTACTCCAAAACAAAAAAAAAAGGAGCAATATCCAGGCTGGAGTGAGCGTGTACAATACATATGGAAGATGACAAGCAAGAAATTGCTCAAACCGAAGTATTTAAAACAAAACCCACCTACCAACCCCTAAGCCATTCACCAAGCACCCACCTCCCCCTCGTCAAACTGCACCTGAACGACAGAGGTGCCGAACACTGCTGTACAACTACGGTACAACGTGTAACGTCACTCCAAAACAAAAACGCTTCTAATTTATTTAACTTTTTCTTAAGTGGAAGACAAAGATTTATTTTTCACTGAAAGACGATTACCCAACAGTCACCCCTAAATTCGAATCCAACCCATATATGACTAACGGTGACAATTCCGTATAATTATTACCCGTTCAAGGGGTTGGCAAATTGAAAAATGGATTTTGCGTCTGTAAGCAATGAGCGATTTTTTGTTTGCTAACGTCGCGTATCTAAGTATCTACGCATAGAAAGAATAACCATTAGGGGTGTGTAACATATGTAAGTCGAGTTGTTTTGTATTTCACGGAAAAGAAAAGTATCCTTGTTGCCAACGGTGAAAGGCTTTACAATTCAAGGCAGCGTAACAAGTGACGAATTAAGTGGCGCTCCTTTGTTGTTTTGGGGATAGGATTTCGGGTGGTTCATATATGTCACCTAAGTAAACGCAAATAAATACAAGGATACGAAACAATGCAAAGAAAATCACTGAACGCTCATAGGGAGAGATGGTAAACATTTAATTGTTTGCACACGGTATCCAAGGATGGTAAGAATAGATGAATGAGTCGGAAATAGATACACAAGTGAAGATATACAAAATGATTCGAAGATTGTCACGCAACCTCATTGTACATGCGATAATAATAGCAAAAGATGGAAACACTATCTTTGAAAAGATCCTTGCTGACATTGTTCTGGAGCCGTTGCGAGATCTTTGTAAGTCGACTTAGGTATCGCATTTTTTTTAATTCAAAAATTAACACTCAAGAGTATTAAGGACACCAGTAGTAATTAAATTCGTTCGTCCTTAGTTATACAAGTTAATCAAATGGTAGGATATGAGAGTATAAGACAAGATAAGAATTTTCATGTAGTTGATTGTTATCAACTCCGTCTCTCAGAATCCGCATGACGACCTCAGGATGCTTAGTAATTTGACCGTACGAAGGATAATATATGAAAGGTCTTAGTTGCGGCCATTGAGAAGGCGGAACTTACTCTACTACTTACTTACTTAAGTAGGTATACAGTCCGGAATGAACCTTTGCTCAACCAACATGCCTCTCAAATTAGCCCGGTCACTAGCTAACTACCTCCAGATGCGTACTCCAAGTTGATTGTGGTGGGTTTCTACTTGTGCGCTCCACTTAAGGCGAGGTCTTCCTCTACTGCGTTCAATGTCTGGCTTGGATTCGAAGACTCTGCGAGCCGGAGTATTGGTGTGCATTCGTTCTACATGTTCTAGCTGAGTTTTTGACCCGGGGCATGTCGCTGAACAGCTGATTGAGACTTCCTCTCCATAGCCCGTGAACGCAAACGGGACCGAAGACTTTATCTTTTATCGACAAAGGATTTCTTCATCCGCTTTTGAGACGGTCCATGCTTCAGCGCCGTAGTGTAGGACTGGGATGATCAGGTTCTTATATAGGATCTTCTTAGAAGTTTGAGTGATAGCTTAACCTTTGAATTACCTTACTAGCCCGAAGAAACAGCGGTTGGCAAGAGTAATCCATCGTTTTATTTCTGACGAGATGTTTTTGTCAGAGTTGATAGCGGAGTCGAGATAGATAAAGTCTGACGAGATGTTTTTGTCAGAGTTGATAGCGGAGTCGATATAGATAAAGTCCCGTACTACCTCAAAGTTATATCTGTCAATGGTGACGTTCTGTTCAATTCGTCAATGTTGTGTGTCCTTTCGTGTTGACAGCGTATACTTAGTCTTGCCCTCATTTACTGCTAAACCCATTTTTGCCGCTTCCTTCCCTATACTAGCAAACGTGGCTAAAACATCACGTTGATTCCTACCAATGATGTCGATATCGGCAGCGTATGCTACTTGTTGCACCGATTTTTGGAAAATTCTGCGTCTGGTGTTGGCTTGTGAGTTTTGCCAGATGAGTCACATGATAGCGCATCGCCTTGCCTAAATCTTTTTCGGTAACGAATGTGTCGGTGAGGTCGTTTCCGACCCTGATGGAGTAGCGAGAATTCTCCATCGCTATCCTACACAAAACTAGACATGGCTCTGTATAGTTCGTCTCTATAAATACTGTGGTATGTTGCTTTGAAGTCGATGAATAACTGGTGGGTATCGATTTGGACTTTTGAGGTTTTTTAGAGGAACTGCCGAAGGTTTGAAATTTGATCGGTTGTGGAATTTCCTGGCCTAAAACCAGACTGATAAGGGCCGATCAAGTTGTTGGTAAACGGTTTTAGGCATCCTATGGCAGATAGGATCTTGTAGGCGATGTTGTGGAGACTTTTGCCTCTTTAATTGGCGCAGTTCAGAGGGTCTCCTTTTTTGTGGATCGGGCAAACGATGCTGAGGTTCCATTCTTCAGGCATACTTTCTTCCGACCAGATTTGGCTTATGAGTTGGTGGATGTTACTTGCCTAATCATCTCCTTTATAAAGCTCGGCGGGGAGGCCGTCATTTCCGGTAGGTTTATTAAGCTTTAGTTAAGATTTTGCTATCCTCACTTCATTCAGGTCGAGTGGTTGACAGTTTTCGCTGTTGTTGCCAATATTGAACGGATCGTTCTGACTGACAGCCAAATGTTGTTCGTCATCGGCGGTCAACAGTCTGCAGAAGTGGTTCTTCCATATCCTCAGCATAGATTTCGTCTCAACTACTATATTTCCTTGTTCATCTCGACAGCATTCTGTTCGAGCCTGGTATCTTTGGCCTTGACGTTTTACACTTTGGTAAAACTTGCGAGCATCGTTCATGGAGTTGCACCGCTCTATATATTCTGAGAAGCCGGTGTTTTTTCCTTCTTCTCTTCCTATAGAACTAAATGGCAGCTCTCGTTTTAACCTTCAGCTTAGCCTTGTAGGGGGAACGTCTCTTCACATTAAAACACCTTTTCCATTCCGAATTTTCCAAGATGGAGTCAACGATGGCGTCCACAGACCGAGTTAGGATGGACATAGTAAACAACTTACATCACCTGCTCCGACATATTCAGGTAACAGGTCATCTGGGAATATCAAAGGTTATACAAGCCAGTAATCAGAGTGAGTTATCAGTTCAACTACATCACTCTATACAGTGTTCGAGACTGATGGACCTGACCCGTCAGGTTGAGGGTTTTGTCCTGCTTGTTCATTTTTTCAGGATATACGACGAAACATCACATGCTGACAAACGAAAATTTCAAAAGATCAATTTGATAGAAATCAAACCAAATACTGAAATGTATTCTTTGAAATAGTTGACAATTTAAGTATGCAGATATTTCGATTTACTGAAGGGGAATAAATTTAGTAACTATCGTATAAAAAAAAACAATTTTCCGGAAGAATTAATTAAAAATCTAATTGAAAGCTACCCGAACATGTTTGAATTCGATATAGATGTCAGACGATCTACAGCCAACAAGTACAACATCTGCAGGATCGTCAAAAACGGCAAAACCATTTATGTCTTGCTCTGGATGGAGGCAAATATCGCCGACAGCTTTGAGCAGGTGTACAAGCTTGCGAAACTTATATATACAGTACCAGCTACAACGGCGTCTGTACAGCGCTCATTTTCTGCATTGCAGGAAATAAAGACGTACCTTCGAAGCATTCAAGGTCAGGAGAGATTGAGCTATTTATCTCTCATGTCTATCGAGAAGGAACTTTTGAAAGAGCCGAAAGAAAGTGACGAATTTTATAATCGAGTCATCGAAAATTTTGTGACCTTTGACCGACGAACCGAATTTATGCATCGATAAATGCTATTTTAATGGTTTTTGTAATTATCAATAAAATTAAAAATATCATTTATTTTAAACTTCCCCAGAGCACGAAGCTAACCCAATGCTTAAGGCCAGGAATCGCCAATAATTGACTAATGGGCTTTATAATCCACTATAATATGCTATTCGGAAAGACGTTAAAAACATTTTACAACCGAGTTGCAATCGGTCAACATCGTTTAACTGCGTTATTTGACCGAGGACAAGGATGACGTTTTGCTTGCAGATGGATTGACACACGGGCTTTCTAAATTCACTTCAACATGCTACCCAGAGAGTTAACTTTAACATCAGAAAGTGATGCAAGACAATAAAAACGATTTGCAAATGTGTGCTATCGTCAAATCGTCTAACGGATTTATTTGAAGAAGGACAAGGATTCCATTTTGTTTGTAGATGGATTGATGGGCGGGCTTTCTAAATTCACTTTAATAAACTCCCCATGAACGGTAACTTTGACATCAGGGAGCGATGCAAGACAATAAAAACGCTTTACAACTTTGAGTTGCAATCTGTCAACATCGTCTAACTGCGTTATCTGAAGGAGTACAAGGATTACATTTTGCCTGAATATAGATTGACTGGTGGGTTTTTTGAATTCGCTTCAACATGCTACCCCAAAAAAATATTTTACCACCAGGCAGCGACGCAAGACGCTTAAAACATTTTTCAGCTTTGAGTTGCAATCGATTAACATCGTCTAACGGCGTTATTTGAAGGAGTACAAGGATGATATTTTGCTTGTGGATTGATTGACTAATGGGCTACTTTAATGTGCTACCCGGAGAGTTAACTTTACCATCAGTAAGCGATGCAAGACAGTAAAATCGTTTTACAACTTTTAGTTGCAATCGGTCAACATCGTCTAACTGCGTTATTTGAAGGGGGACAAGGATGACATTTTCTTTGTGGATGGACTGACTAGCGGGCTTTTCAAATCCACCTAATTATGCAACCCCAGAAGTTAATTTTAGCACGGCAAAAAAAAACTTCTTCTTCATAAGTGGCGCTACCATCTGTTGTGAAAATGGGCACGGATCCTAACTAACTGCCTGCAATCGCGTACTTCAAGTTTGCAAGTAGCATGAGATATGTTCCTGATTATGGGCACCACTTGAGATAAGGTCTTCTTTTACTGTGTTCGACGTCAAGCCGATAATTAAATACTCTAGAAGCCGAATTATTGATATCCTTTGACTAAACATGTTGCAACCATTTTCGCTGTTCAGCTCTTAAATCTTAAATTGTTGAATCTTTATCTCGTTAGCTAGACAAAGCAAACGGAGCCAAAGAATTTGTTGGCCAAAAGGACCAGGGATTCCTTCATATGTTTCCGCGCCCTACAGCAAGAACTAGACGATCTGGTTCTTATTAAGAATCATTTTTAAGTTCGGGGGAGGGCTTACGGACTAATTTGCATATTGCCTTCCAAAAAGAAACAGCGAGTGGCAAAGAGCAGACAAAGATGCACAATACCTAAAAGCTAAATTTTTCAATGGTGACGTTTCTGTCCAGTTTGTTGTCGATATTTTGTGTCCTTTCTCGTTGATAACGTATACTTGTTCTTGCCCTTATTATCTGCTTAACCCTTTTTTTCCGCTGACCTTTCTATACAAGTAGCTGTGAAATCACGCTCAGTTTGTCCAAAGATGTTAATACCGGCTGCATATGCTAGTAAAGGCAAAGATTTATGGAAGATTCTGCCTCTGGGTTTGGGTTGAAAGCTTAAGAAGAATTATGGTAATGAATACATACCACAAGGTCTAAATCCTTTTATGGTATCGACTGTTTCAGTGAGATCATTGGCGTCCATTTTCGAGCAGCGAAAATTCGCTGAACAGATATAAAGCACAGGCAGACGATATTCAGAGGTATTCCAAAACTAGACATGGCTATGTATAGTGTCACTATAAATGTAGTAGTGGTTCTTCACTATAAGGAGCCTTTACATTGCTCTTTTTGTTTTCTTCTGAAAATCGAATGGTTCTCCCTCCTTCTTTGGCTATAAAACACAACGGCGGCTCTCGTCTTCACCTAAAGCTTAACCTTGTAGGCCTCGTTTTAAGTTGCGAGAATCTGTCGGGATTCTTGACAATACCTGGTATTTCTTCATGCGACGGACATGTACATCAGTTACGGTTGATTTGATGGCTTGTTGACATCGTCGCCATGGTTCTTCTACATTAGATGCTGGTGGTATGGTGTTAATTGAGAGGTAAATGGGTACGAGTTCTGTGAAGGACTTGGTGGTCTTTTGCGATTCCAGTCTTTCGAAATGGTGGTGGATGTCGGCATTCTTACCTTGACAGCAACGAGGTAGTGCTCCAATTCGATGCTTACTCCTCGGAATATTCGGACATTCGAAATACTGGATGCTTACCTCTTGTATATCGCAATATGAACAATTTGATTGATTGTTTTTCGATCTGGAGACTGTGTTGTCATCTTGTAGAAATTTGTTCTGCAGGAATGTTAATCAGCCTAATTCTGTTGCAAGACGTAATGTTGCATTTTTCTGCAATTCTGACTCTCAACCTTTTCGTCAAAATCTGCCAGAATAAGTTTTTTCATAAGTTTTCTTCAAGAACCCGTAGAAACAATCCTTCGGTAGTTTCCCTTTGTCATAGCGTGAGCTTATAGAACGCTTTTAATGTCGAATTTGGCTTTGATGCAGATCGTTTCAATGGTTTCGCTAATGTCTTCAAAGAATAAGAGTTCTTACTTAAGTCTGGTGCTTTCATCTGAATAGTCTCTGTGTCTGATCCTTATAACACGTTCCAAAGTAGATGTCACAGTTTTTCATTCTATTTATGACTGACCAATCCCATCGTATTACCTTGATATCAGTAATGTCTGATTTGTTGCAGCTAAGTGGTTCCTTCAGTTGTTCGGCTCTCACGTGCCAGGTTCATATTATGTTGGTTGTCAATAGTGGAATCAATCCTTTCCAAGGTTTTTGGTTTCTCCTGAACAAAATGATTTTTCCACGATGGAGTGGGTACCCTAGAGCATAAGTCTCTACATGGGGGTCTAGCTCCAATTTATCAGATACTCCAGGTCAAGGATCCATCGCTACCCACTACTGGCTTAAGCTTTGCCGTTGGCCTATTGGCTCTTCCACCATTATCTCTGTTAAAAGACGTTTTACTAGCCCTTAAGATTCTCAAATTACCAATTGTACGAATATTTCGAAGCAGCTAATGTCGTTGTTAACATTGTTCATCCTATCTATGTATGACCGTGGACGGCGCCTTTGGTTTCATCTTGCGAATTCTTCCTCTATTGGCTCTTAAGAGTGCATAATATGTGGCATATTATGAAAACATGTCTTCACTGATGGGAATATCTGCCGGCAAAATTTTACACAGGAGTTAGGGCACTCTGCGGTCGCCACGAGAAGGCTAAAAGTATTAGTTGGTAGGCGTCTATATCCGAAGAAAATATCTGAAAAATGCGACGAATTCTTTGTATTATGCTGATTTTTATTAGGCATCAGCTAAATAAAAGCTTCGCCTTTCATTTAACCAGCCCAGACGAATCATGTTGGTCTTTTTATAAACGAGAACAAGCCAACAAATTAAGTACTGTCTACGGAATCATGACAACGTGCCTTCCCAAGAGTTAAAACTTTTTACTAAAGATGTATGGCCTTTGAGAAACGCTTGTTCAAAGCGTTTCCTTGATTGCTTTTCTCTTTGACAGAAAGTGTTCTAACCTCACATTTTCCTGCAGAATTCGTCGCATTTTTCAGATCTTTCCTTCGGATATAGAGTTGCTTTGTAAACGGTAGCTTATCTTGTTGGAATGCTCATGAAGATATTGTAGACATCACTTCTTTTCAAGGTGTGGCTCCATGTCAATGTCAGAATCTTGACCATTCTTTTAGTTTATTGGTCTTCGGTATTTGGTAAAGGGGATAATCGTTCCGAATGAAATCGATTTCTGTTAATAAGATTAGTCTGCAGTTAAGTAGGAATCCGTTCCTCAGTGAATTCAATAAGCCAGATTCCATATCCCCCAATAAGCGCTTATGACAGAAATTGACAAGCTTTTAAAGAAGGAATTTATAGAGGATGATGGTTTCCAATTCATTTAAGGTCTGGTTATTACAAACGAGTGATGCATTCAAAAGTAAATCCCTCCCTTTACATCCCTCAATCGTCTGAAATTTGGTAGATAAAAACAAGTTCTATTCAACCAACAGACATTTAAGCCTAAACCTATTCTCATCAACTGGTAAGCTAACGATGCTGATCCCCTCTTATATTGTTGTCAAATTCATGAGCCTAGATCTATCACAAAACCATATAAATGTCTACTAAAATGTTTCATATATCATAATCTTAAGTCCCATACCAAATGTTAACCCCATCACAGATCATAACACAATTTGAAATCCACTCCCAATCTCACCCCCAACACCCCCCAATCCAATACGAAATGACAAAATTCTAAAAACCTCAGACATGCAAATGCAAACAACTCAAACTATTTTCCGCAACATTTTAATGAAAAACATCTCAAAATTTCCCTACGCTTCGTTAAATCGTTCTCCCATTTGTGACACATATGTATTGTGTATCTGTGAATGTCATTCTAATAGAATATTTTCGCATCCGTTTGCTTGTGTCTATTTTACAGGGAAAAGCTTCACATTAACCATCACCGTATCGACATCACCACCGCATATAGCCACCTACAATAAGGCGATAAAAGTCACTGTGGATGGACCCCGAGAGCCCCGTTCGAAGACAAGTAAGTATACTTGGAGAATCCTTTTGTTGTTTGCCAGAAGGCAATTTAATTTGCATCCGTATTTGTATCTATAACCCAACGATGTATAGACGAAGAGAGATTTATTTTAGCACACACAGATAGTATTGCTGGGAGACAACGACGACGACATAGTTCGGGTCTAGATCTAAATGAAATGCATATCAGCCGATGGATATCTAAGTGCAAACAGAACATATCCTTCCTTGGTCCTTTATGTGTGCCTGTCGACCAATCTATCCCACAAATGATTTATCCTTTGAAAATATTTAATGTATGAGATACGAAGATACAATTGCTTAGGACTTATTTATGGTATCTTGTAGGGGGAGGGGGGTCATCTTTTGCATACAAAAGGATTGCATAGAGTTCTCTTCTCTTAGGTGGAAGAAGGGATTGCAAAATTTGCATATGCCATGGTACTCTGACTCTGGAAGGATCTACGTTGGTAATTGACTTCAAGTCTATTCATCTCTCACCCAAAGACCCTGCCGCTCATCGTCTTCAATGGCCAACTGGTAGAATTCCGTAATTAATTGAGGAAGCTTAAGTGCTGGTGTAGTCATGCCCCCAATGTCCGATTACATGCTACGAATATCTAATGAATTGCGTGTTTAATTAATGTCTCCCAGTGTAAAGTTGGAGTTGCATGTTGATGTATCTCTGTATGGAGGTAGGATTCGTGTTCCCATTTAGGAAAACAAGGCTAAAGGAAATCGCTGGAATTGTGTTAGTAAGGACGGACATGGAGCTCATCAGATCGAGGTATTTTAAGAATTTTAAGGCATGGATGGAATAACACCACTTGCAGTAAGACAAGCAGATCATCTCGAGGCTTCCTGATAGTACAGCAGTCAATCTTTAAATCGCTATTTGGGATTCTTGCTAGTCCCGAACAAACTGAACATAAAAGCCAACAGATACGACCTGGTGCGATAGAAAGTAGAGCGATAGTGAACTGTATTCGTATCCATAAGCCGTAGGAAACCCACAATGATTATCACTGGTTATCCGCTCGCGATGATTTGACAAAATATCTGACCAGGCCCAGGGGATATATCAATCAGTAGCCTATCTTTGAACTGTTTAGTCCCTATAAAGCAGTTCTGTACGGACGAAAGTATGCAACGTTTGGCAAAAACGGTGATTCAGCGACTGTAGGAAGGATTGTGATGCACCAAGCCTTCCATTTTATTTAAAAATGGATAGCAAATTTTAAAAATACCTGTAAAACCAAATTCCAGGCTACCATTATTATAAAAACCTCTTCTTCTTATGTTTTGGAAGCTACGCTGTTGCAGCAACACTTTTACTCGTCCTGAAGCATAGGGCGACATCACTTATATTCAAGCTGGTGGTTCCATGTCAATGACAGAAATAGATCTTGACCATTCTTTTTGTTTATTCTTAGGATTACCAATGGTCTCCGGTATTTTGTAAAGGGGATAATCGTTCCGAACACCATAACTCGTCCTGAAGCATAGGGCGACAACCAGGTCCTTCCATTACTCTCTGTTTGCAGCTAGATACCTCAGCTGTGTCCACGGTCGTTAATTTTCGGATGGAGCTTCCTTCATATTAGTTGACCTACATGTTGTTCTGGTCTACCAACTCGCCTTATACCTTGAGGGGGGTTTGATTGAAGGCACTGCTTCGCTATGTTGGCATATGGTTTCCTCAGTTCAATGCAAATATAGCGCCATTTTTTTTTCTTAATGCCAACATTCACTTTTGTTGGTCCAGTCCTAAGCTTGAGATTTTATCGGTGTATTTCCAGGTTTCATATGCCTAAAGCAGTACAGGTGTAACTTTGGATTCAAACCGATTTATCTAAGTACGAAGCGATATTTCAACACTGGAAAAAGGATGCCGAATGCACTACGACCATTGTTTAGTCGTTACCCGACATCCAGATCCGTTAAATTCTGATGATGTTGTCATATTAGGGAAAAGAGTTTTTGATGACTTAAACTCGAACTACCATGGGAAGTCTCAAAACCAGCTTACAACACGTTTACGTTGTTGGTGTTGACGAGCGACTTCACATATTCCCAAAGAAAATAATTCAATGGTGTCAAATCTCTTGTTGGCCAATTGACAGGTCCTTTCCGCAAAATTATTCGCTCATCGCGTGTTTCCTTCAATAAATCGATTGTGACGTGCGCTGTGTGGCATGTAGCGCCTTCTTGTTGGAACCATATCTCATCCGCATTTGTGCCATCCAACTCAAGAACAAAATAGCCAGTTATCATGGCTCTGTACCATTTACGGTAACTGACTCCTCAGCATCACTTCGGCATTTCGGAAGAAGTATGGCCCAATGACTCCACCAGCGCATAGAGCACACCAAACAGTCAGTTTTTGAGGATGTAATGGCGGCTCAAGGGTCTCATGTGGATTCTCTTCACTCCAAATTTGTGCCTCAATAAACAAAAAAAAACATAAATAAATAAATTTATGACGCAACAGGCTAGTTAGTACCCAGGGCATAGCTTTTTTCTCAAAAATATACATGTGTGCGTGTGTACTTCTTTGCACGATGGCGGGACCTCCTGTTTTATGCCGAATCCGAACGGCTAAGTTGAGATAAGCTTTTCATGACAATTGATACTACTCGGATGATTTGTCAGATCATCACGAGAGGAGGGACAGTGAAAAACCATTTGGTGTTGCTACGGCTGGGAATCGAACCCAGACCTTCTGTGCGGCAGTTCATCGCACTAACCATCGCGCCACTGAGGCCCTCATCACTGAACAAAATTTTGTGATGAAAATCCGCATCGAGGTCAATCTTATTTTCGGCCCTTACACCAAAACCACGACGGATTGCTTGGTCTCGCGGCTTTAATTCTTGCACAATTTGGATCTTGTTAGGTCATAAGCCAAGATCTTTGCGCAAAATCTTCCATAAGCTTGATGGACAAAGCTCCAATTACTGTGGTGGCGAAACGATTCATTCGGGTTCTCTTAACACTTTGCTCTACGGCGGCAATTGTTTCTTCGGTGCGCACTGTTCGACGTCTCTGCGGATGCGTCTTATCACAAAGAGTAAACGTAGGGCTACAGCGATCCATGGTTAACCAAATAAAATGCTCTGATGGACGATTATGTCGAAACATTAAAATGGATGGAGCTTGTACTTCGTGAACTGAACCATTCTTTTCGAAATAAATTTCCACGATTTGTAGCGCTGTTTATTTGTCAACATGTTCATGATGAAATGGCAAACCAAACTGAACATAAATGACATTAGAGTTGTCCGATTTGACCACAAAATGTCCGTTTTATCTTTGTTCGAAAACTCAACCTATAAAAAATAAAACACTCCTTATATGTAATGTTACACAGCCAAGAAAAAAAAGGGATACGAAGAGCTGCAAAACAAATTATTAAATTAGCTACCAACTAAATTCATGCCCCCCTTCATCTTTCTGTCACAAAAAAAAAAAAACATCAACAGCTGATCTTGTTTTCATTTATAATTAGGTATTCTGTTCAACCTTCCTGTGCCATTGAGAGAGAAAATCTACCACAAATATCGGATTTTTTCAACAGGGACGCTACAAAAGTTGAGCAACAGGGACAGCAAACGAGGCCATAAATCTTGCCGCTCTTTTGACATTTCTCTCCAGTAAGGCTTGCCATTTCATGATGGAAAGATATACGACCCAACAACGAGTCAAACTTATTTAAATTTACAACCCAAATTCGGAGTCAGTGGCCTCAACGTTAAGAGCGCTACGTCCAATTTATGGGTGTCATAATCGTCCAAGCAGATCATCAATTGGGCGTCTAGTGGAAAAATTTGAATCCATAGGCACAGTACAAAATGTTCCCGTGCCAGTGAGACAAAGAATTGCCCGTAGTGTCGAGAATATTGCTGCCGCTGAGGCTTCAGTTGAAGAAAGCCCGAATGTGTTTCTCACATTTTGTGAGAGATCTTGGCCTACATCCTTACAAGATTAAATTGACGCAAGAACTGAAGCCGCTTACGGTTTGGTGTGGTTTATGGGCCGGCGGCTTCATTGGGCCGTTCTTCTTCCGTGATGATCAAGACCGGCACGTTACTGTGAATGGGAATCGCTACTGTTCAATGATAACCGAATATTTTTGGCCCCAATTGGATGATATGGACTTGGAGGACATGTGGTTCCAACAGGACGGCGCCACAAGCCGCACAGCGAATGCCACAATCAATTTATTGGAAACCAAGTTTGGAGAACGTGTTATCGCACGAAATGTTCCAGTCGCTTGGCCGCCTCGGTCGTGCGATTTGACGCCGTTAGACTATATCCTGTGGGGCACGTCAAGTCTATGGTCTATGCCAACAAGCCAGCGACGATTGATGCACTTCGTACGAATATCGAACGTGAAATTGCAGCAGTATCGGCCGATTTCTGCTTGAAAACCGTCGAAAATTGGGTTCAGCATCTGGACTTCTGCAAGCGTGCCCGTGGTGGCCATGCAAAAGAAATCGAGTACCATACATACTGGCAGTATCGGCCGATTTCTGATTGAAAACCGTCGAAAATTGGGTTCAGCATCTGGACTTCTGCAAGCGTGCCCGTGGTGGCCATGCAAAAGAATTCGAGTTTCATACATAATGGCATAGAACGTACTTTCACAGGAATAAAGAATTTCATTGATATCCAAAAACGTTTTTGTTTTATTTAAAAAAAAATTTTTGTAGCGCTCTTATTGAAAAACCCTTTATTATGAGAGAAGGTGGATTTCTGATTTTTCTTCCTCATTTTTGTGATACGAACGTTGTGATCCGAAGTGAAAAGTATCGACACAATTCGATATGAGTTGCTTCATCTGGGTATTATTGTCTGTGCTATTATTTACAACAAAACTGCATACCCAGTTTTTTTTCCGAGAACATCCATATAATAAATTTTTGCATTTAGACCATATAACGTAAAATTTTAATTTTTCGCAAACTATTTTGTCAAATTGAATGAAATTTCACATGTATACCTCTATTACTGTTTGCACCAATTCCACATAATTTGATTCGACTCAACCATCCCTAAACGGAATTTTCAGTTTTGGTCAATAACAGAAAATCGTTATTATTCACATATTCATCGATTCCTTTAAATTCCGGAACAAGCGTTCACATTCTGAGAATATTTAAATGATTTCATGCATCAATAATCAAAATGAATATTATTGTGTGTTTTTGCCAAACTATGCAAATCGTAAAATTTTTGCATGCTTGGCATTTGATCTAACGCACAACTAGCTGTGAAAGAGAAAGTTGCGTACGAAACACTCGTTCACCCACCCCACCACTCATTTCAAATTTATTTTGAAAACGGTATTTTTATTTATTAGTAATTTAAGAGGTTCAATCCGGCTTCTGGTGCTGATTTCTTCACCAGCTCTGAGATTCGGGATGTAATTTTCACTAGTGCGATTCTTATGTTAGCTGAAGCATCAAACCTATATCTCTGCTTGTCTTTAATGAGAAGCAGAGCCGAAAATCCTTATTCGCATAAATATGTTGTTGAAAAGGAGTACAGAAAATGGAATAGCAATGTTTCGTAGCCTTTTGATCCGGAATTCTTCTATTTCGCTTTTATCGTATAGTCCGTACCAAAACAGTTGGCCAACGGTCGATTGCGCAGAGAGAGGATTTAAGAGAACAAAAATGACGCGAAAGAGATTTAATCACTAAGCGTTTTTGCCTGTAATTTACAATGCGTAACCCAACTTTACAGTGCTTAGAACTAAAATGCTGTTGAATATCCAAATAAACTTAATTTTTTATTATGAGGTCGACTTTTATACATTTCTACCTAGAAGTCGGATTGTATTTGAAAGGATTGTATTTATGGTTGAACATTTCGTGGTTTAGCGCTAGGTACCTGTATGGGTGGACGATTTATGGGTGTCATAATCATCCAAGCAGATCATCAATTGGGCGTCTAGTGGAAAAATTTGAATCCATAGGCACAGTACAAAATGTTCCCGTGCCAGTGAGACAAAGAAGTGCCCGTAGTGTCGAGAATATTGCTGCCGCTGAGGCTTCAGTTGAAGAAAGCCCGAATGTGTCTCTCACATTTTGTGAGAGATCTTGGCCTACATCCTTACAAGATTAAATTGACGCAAGAACTGAAGCCGCTTGACCACCAGAAGCGTCGTATGTTCGTGAATTGGGCTGAGCAGCAACTTGAAAATGATTCGGATTTTCATCGAAAAATCATCTTCAGCGATGAGGCTCATTTCTGGCTGAATGGCTTCGTCAATAAGCAAAATAGCGGTATTGGTCAGGCAGCAATCCTAACGTACTCCATGAGTCATTATTGCATCTCGAAAAAATTACGGTTTGGTGTGGTTTATGGGCCGGCGGCGTCATTGGGCCGTTCTTCTTCCGTGATGATCAAGACCGGCACGTTACTGTGAATGGGAATCGCTACTGTTCAATGATAACCGAATATTTTTGGCCCCAAATGGATGATATGGACTTGGAGGACATGTGGTTCCAACAGGACGGCGCCACAAGCCACATAGCGAATGCCACAATCAATTTATTGGAAACCAAGTTTGGCTTGGCCGCCTCGGTCGTGCGATTTGACACCGTTAGACTATTTCCTGTGGGGCACGTCAAGTCTATGGTCTATGCCAACAAGCCAGCGACGATTGATGCACTTCCTACGAATATCGAACGTGAAATTGCAGGAGGATCGGCCGATTTGTGCTTGAAAACCGTAAAAAAATTGGGTTCAGCGTCTGGACTTCTGCAAGCGTGCCCGTGGTGACCATGCAAAAGAAATCGACTTCCATACATAATGGCATCCAACGTACTTTTACAGGAATAACGAACTTCATTGATATCCAAAACCATTTTTGTTTTATTTGAAAAAACTTTTGTAGCGCTCTTATTGAAAAACCCCTTATTATTTGAGAAGGTGGATTTCTGATTTTTCTTCCTCATTTTTGTGATACGAACGTTGTGATCCGAAACGAAAAGTATCGACAAAATTTGATATCAGTTGCTTCATCTGGGTATTATTGTCTGTGCTATTATTTACAACAAAACTGCATACCCAGTTTTTTTTTTCGAGAACATCCATATAATAAATTTTTGCATTTAGACCATATAACGTAAAATTTTAATTTTTCGCAAACTATTTTGTCAAATTGAATGAAATTTCACATGTATACCTCTATTACTGTTTGCACCAATTCCACATAATTTGATTCGACTCAACCATCCCTAAACGGAATTTTCAGTTTTGGTCAATAACAGAAAATCGTTATTATTCACATATTCATCGATTCCTTTAAATTCCGGAACAAGCGTTCACATTCTGAGAATATTTAAATGATTTCATGCATCAATAATCAAAATGAATATTATTGTGTGTTTTTGCCAAACTATGAAAATCGTAAAATTTTCGCATGCTTGGCATTTGATCTAACGCACAACTAGCTGTGAAAGAGAAAGTTGCGTACGAAACACTCGTTCACCCACCCCACCACTCATTTCAAATTTATTTTGAAAACGGTATTTTTATTTATTAGTAATTTAAGAGGTTCAATCCGGCTTCTGGTGCTGATTTCTTCACCAGCTCTGAGATTCGGGATGTAATTTTCACTAGTGCGATTCTTATGTTAGCTGAAGCATCAAACCTATATCTCTGCTTGTCTTTAATGAGAAGCAGAGCCGAAAATCCTTATTCGCATAAATATGTTGTTGAAAAGGAGTACAGAAAATGGAATAGCAATGTTTCGTAGCCTTTTGATCCGGAATTCTTCTATTTCGCTTTTATCGTATAGTCCGTACCAAAACAGTTGGCCAACGGTCGATTGCGCAGAGAGAGGATTTAAGAGAACAAAAATGACGCGAAAGAGATTTAATCACTAAGCGTTTTTGCCTGTAATTTACAATGCGTAACCCAACTTTACAGTGCTTAGAACTAAAATGCTGTTGAATATCCAAATAAACTTAATTTTTTATTATGAGGTCGACTTTTATACATTTCTACCTAGAAGTCGGATTGTATTTGAAAGGATTGTATTTATGGTTGAACATTTCGTGGTTTAGCGCTAGGTACCTGTATGGGTGGACGATTTATGGGTGTCATAATCATCCAAGCAGATCATCAATTGGGCGTCTAGTGGAAAAATTTGAATCCATAGGCACAGTACAAAATGTTCCCGTGCCAGTGAGACAAAGAAGTGCCCGTAGTGTCGAGAATATTGCTGCCGCTGAGGCTTCAGTTGAAGAAAGCCCGATTGTGTCTCTCACATTTTGTGAGAGATCTTGGCCTACATCCTTACAAGATTAAATTGACGCAAGAACTGAAGCCGCTTGACCACCAGAAGCGTCGTATGTTCGTGAATTGGGCTGAGCAACAACTTGAAAATGATTCGGATTTTCATCGAAAAATCATCTTCAGTGATGAGGCTTATTTCTGGCTGAATGGCTTCGTCAATATACAAAATATGCGGTATTGGTCAGGCAGCAATCCACACGTACTCCATGAGTCATAATTGCATCCCGAAAAAATTACGGTTTGGTGTGGTTTATGGGCCGGCGGCGTCATTGGGCCGTACTTCTTCCGTGATGATCAAGACCGGCACGTTACTGTGAATGGGAATCGCTACTGTTCAATGATATATTTATTTTTGGTCCCAATTGGATGATATGGACTTGGAGGACATGTGGTTCCAACAGGACGGCGCCACAAGCCGCACAGCGAATGCCACAATCAATTTATTGGAAACCAAGTTTGGAGAACGTGTTATCGCACGAAATGGTCCAGTCGCTTGGCCGCCTCGGTCGTGCGATTTGACGCCGTTAGACTATTTCCTGTGGGGCACGTCAAGTCTATGGTCTATGCCAAAAAGTAAGCGACGATTGATGCACTTCAAATTCAAATTCAATGATATAAACAAAAAAAATTTGGTGTGACACTGCAATTTAATTTACTTTGCGTGCCAATAGCAGTACCTACATGATCAATATGCACGACACAATTAATAATGATCAACGAAAGCATAATGAGCAAATAGGGTTTAAATCTAAAACCGTACACCTTCATACAGACACAGTCACACAATCAATTCATGTGCAATGTTTTGCTTAATCTATCCGACCGTGATCACATCATACTCCTACAAAGAACCGACAAGACAAAAAACGAAACAATATATTTTCCTCCAAGTAAAGTTGACATATAATGGTCTATATTTTTCCTCCGCTCCTAATTTCAGTATAAAAGAAGGAAAATGAAGAAACCACCCTCAGTGAGATCGCGACAGCGATCTTGAACACAAGGCAGGGTATACGTCGTTTTTTATTATGGCTCCTCCCATTTTAGTCTCTTTATGCTTGTTTTTGCAATTTTAAGAGATTGTAAAACACATTTTAAGAGACCTGCGCAGTAGAATGGCCAACTGTTTTGGTACGCACTATATTCGTCCTTCGGTGTGGTTATTTTTCAAATCGACAACTTCCTCTTGTAATTCGTCTGGTAGTTCATTGATAATAACGGCGAATGGATTGACAACTTTGAATGAAAACTTTTTACTATGATTGTACGTGAATTTGCTTTCTGCTTTTATTTAGTACACGTTATGTGTTATCTTACATTTACTTTGACCATGCAAAAGCTAGTTTTTTCTTGCAGCACTTTCATAGGGACAAAGGCAATTGCATAGTGTGATCAAATCACCAAAACTAAAAGTAATTTTATTGTTATCTCCAGTAAATTTAAAACGTTTGTGACACAAATGGCTCGAGGTAAAGTTTTGACAGCAGAAGAGAAAGGCAAAATATTTGCCTAAAAAGAGTGCGATCTTACTTATAGGGCTGTTGCCGAAAAAATTGGAAAACGCAAGTCGGTCATTTGTAAATTTCTTAAAAATAAATCAAACTATGGAAACAACATGAAACTGCGAACAAACAAAGCGACTACATCTACTGAAGACAGACGGATTGTCAGAGAGGCCTCTAATTCTCACTGCACTGGATCACAAATCCGATCAAATTTGTGAACCACTGCGAGCGTTGACACGGTTAATCGAGTATTACGGAGAGCTGAAGACCTAAAAAGATTGAAATTGAAGGAAAAGCCCCCCTTTTACACCGGCTCGTAAAGAGGTTCGCCAATTTTTGCTCGGAATTGTATGACATGGAATAGCGAGTTGCATCGCACCGTTTTTTTTTCGGACGAAGAGCGATTTTATTCAGATGGTTATAGTTACTATTTTCATGACATACGCAAAGGAAAACACTACTTGTCTCTCACCATAGTCGTGAAGGGGGTGTTACGGTGTGGGTGCGATCTCTTACTATGACTATTGGGAAGCGCAGTTCTTATCATCAAGAATGAGTGCGAATCATTATAAAGGTTTACTGGATAAGGCTTTTTCTTACAACAACAACCTGTTTGCACCAGTGTCATGGACTTTCCAACATGATAACGCCCCAATTCATGTTGCACGCGTGGTTGAAAAGCGGATTTATAACCAAAACGTGCCTGTACTATCGTGGCCACCATATTCGCCTGATCTTAATATAATTGAGAATGTGCGGGGATGGTTGTCATGAAAATTTAACGAGTCGGGGGGACAATTTTCAGAGATTAACTCATTAAAAGAATCCATTAATGCCGGCTGATGCGACATCTTATTGAGCTTCCTTTCATCTCTTTATGAATCCTTTTCCCAACCGCGCTTACGAAATCATTTCGAAAAAGGGGGTCACACACATTATAAATTTAGCTTTAAAAATGTAGATAAATGAAAATAACTTAAGTTCTTGAAGTATTTTGATAATTTGTCTCATTTTTTAGTTGTTGTCCCTACTTAAGTGCAGCAAGAAAAAACGAACATTTTTTTAACATATAGAAACCCATTTTTATAAAAATAACGGAAAGAGTTAGAAGTCTACATTTTTTTTTCTCTAATAAAGTATTGAATTCCAAGTATTCATAAAATGCATTGCTGTACATGCGTTTTACTCTTTTATTGGAAAACCTCAAAAAAAAAAACAGAATATTTTGTCCTTATTCAAGTGCATTGGAGTGTATTCACATCTATCGAGGTATCCGCTCGGCGCTACAGGCCGGAATGAGCCTGGGCCTCAATCAACATGCTTCTCCAATTAGCCCGGTCCTTAGCTAACTGCCTCCAGTGGTTCAGGTCAGTTTTCCTCTACTGCGGTCTTTCTCGGGTAAGTCCGACGTCTGGCGTGGAATCGAAGACTCTGCGAGCCGGAGTATTGGTGTCCATTCGTTCTACATGTCCTAGCCTTCTTAAACGTCCAATGCGGAGTATTTGGACCAGGGACATGTTGCTGTACAGATCGTATAGTTCTTGGTTGAATCTTCGTCTCCATAGCCCATCAACATAAACGGGACCGAAGATTTAGCTAAAAAAAATTCCTCTTGAATCGACCAAGGATTTCTTCATCCGCTTTTCTGGACTGGGATGATCAGGGTCTTATATAGGATCTCCTTAGTAGTTCAAGTGATGGCTGCACTAATAAGTTGCCTTCTTAGGTCGGTTGGCAAGAGTATTTCTTCGTTTAATATCTGACGAGATGTTGTTGTCAGAGTTAATAGCGGAGCCGAGATAGACAAATTCCCGTACTACCTCAAAGTTATATTTGTCAATGGTGACGGTATGTCTGATTAGTCGATGTTGGGTGTCCTTTCAGCATATACTTAGTCTTGCCCTCATTTACTGCTAAACCCTTTTTGCCGCTTCCTTCTCTATACCAGCAATCGTGCCTAAGACATCAAGACCTACCTAATGTCAACATCGTCAGCGTATGCTACTAGTTGCACCGATTTTTGGAAAATTGTGCCTCTGGTGTTGGCTCAGGAGTTTTGCACAATCCTCTCAAGCATCAAACTGAAGAAGTCACATGACAGCGCATCGTCTTGCCCTTTGGTATCGAATGTGTCGGTGAGGTCGTTTCCGACCCTGATTGAGCAGCGAGAATTCTCCATCGTCATCCTATACAAACGGACGAGTTTCGGCGGCAAACCAAGACTAGACATGGCTCTGTATAGTTCGTCTCTATAAATGCTGTCGTATGTGGCTATGAAATCGATGAATAGGTGGCGGCTATCGTTTTGGACTTCTGGGGTTTTTTTTTCAGGAACTCCCGAAGAGTTAAAATTGATCGGTTGTGGACTTTGGTGGCCTAAAACCACACTGATATGGGCCGATCAGATTGGTAAACGGTTTCAGGTGTTCACATGTCACGGCAGATAGGATCTTCTAGGCGATGCTAAGGAGACTTATGCCTCTGTAGTTGGTGCAGTTTAGAGGGTCTCCTTTTTTGTGGATCGGGCAAACGATGCTGAGGTTCCATTCTTCAGGCATACTTTCTTTCGACCAGATTTGGCTTATGAGTTGGTGGATGTTACTTACCAAGTCATCTCCGCTTTATAAAGCTCGGCGGGAAGGCCGTCATATCCGGCAGCCTTATTTAGCTTGAGTTTAGATATTGCTATCCTCACTTCACTCAGGTCGGGTGGTTGGCAGTTTTCGCTGTCGTTGTCATTATTGAATTGTTCGTTCCGCCTGACATCAGAATGTTGTTCGTCATCGCCGTTTAACAGTCTGCAGAATTGGTTCTTCAATATCCTCAGCTGTGTCTCATCTATGATATTTCCTTGTTCATCTCGACAGGCTTCTGTTCGAGCATTGTATACTTGGCTTTGACGTTTGAAACTTTGGTAAAACTTGCTTACTTCGTTCCTCTATATCTTCGATCGCGCTCTTTTCTTGCTCTTTTTTCTTCTTGCTGAAGAGCCGGTGTTCTTCCCTTCCCCAATGGCAGCACTCGTCTTAGCTTAGCTTTTTAGGCCTCGTTCTGGGCTGCAAGCGTCTGTCGGCATTCCTCATCAAACCAGGTGATTCTAGTTCGTGGGCGTGAGGGAGGAAGCTACATATTGGAGAGCTTATTATTTTCAAAACCTTAGTGATATGACAAAAGCGCAAGTGAAAAGCCTCCTTCGTTTCATCAAAAGCTCAAAATGGTTTTCCCACTGATACTAAGGAGAATGGACAAAATCCACGTGGTTTCACAATGAACGAAAACGGTCTAATTGTTCTTGCGAACGCTTGCATCCACTCTAACCAAACCTAAACCTTATACGTCGAGTATTTCACAATCTAACAAACCTTTTTCCTTTCCTTTCGGTATTAAAATTGCTTTTTAGAGGTTCTTGGTTTCTTCGCTTGTGTTAGGTAAAAATGAGTAAAGTTCAAGGACTGCTGTATAAATTATGTTAGCAATATTATGCTCGAAATTAATTATAATTTTCAGGTGCCTTTTAAAAACTTTTCTTACAATGGCATAGATTTATAGAAAACTATTAAGTGCTACGTCTTAAAAATTTTTTTTTTTAAAGTGTGATACCTTATCTCTTCCGTAAATACAGCCAAAAATCCTCTCCAACTAAAAATTGTATATAAATTCGATTTTTAAATATTTACTCCACTGAAAGTCTTATTTTCCATCATCATAATAAAAAATCCTCCCACCCCATAGATACTATCTGTGTTGCCAATAAAAGAAAAACTATATTACGAAATTATTTATATAAGGACAGAAATTTTAACTCAGAGAACTCAGTGTTATCACTTTTAGGACAACAACAACAATTTCACTTTGCCTTTGGCCAGAGACCGTTTCATTTCTCGGCAGACCCATTATCCGGATTTCGTATGCCGCCTATTGGAAATTGTCAAAGTGAGTATGGACATGAATATATTTTTGAATCTTTTTTTTTCATTGCAAATACTTTTGAATGACATTTTTAATTCTCATTTTCCAATTAAGGGTGGCAGGCCACCCATTGGATAAAAAAAATGGACGAAACCAACTCGACCAGCTAACCAAGTTGTGAATAGTTGTGGCCCAAATCACGCGCGCAAATACCAAACCACAGTGTTTAGCATAAATATTGCAAGTATGCATGTTCTTCTGCGGTTGCAGGGAATCGATGAAATAGGGTTTGGGGGGGGCGTGGTGAACTAATGTCGCCGATATGGTCTGTGGGGAAAAATTTAAATAATAGCCATCAAATTGTGTTTTAGATTTATTTTGCCATTTGTTTGTTTGTTGTTGAATTTTTTTTTTTTGTAAAGTCGTCCCTGTCAGGTGTAATAGCGATTATGGGAGAAATATACATTTTAGCACTTTAAATGGACACATATTTGGGGTCGGGTTAAATCAAGTAATGTCGCCACAATAATCAATCGTATATTCATTGTTTTTTTTTTTGGTTAGAGGAGGATTTGCTATTGTGTTAAATGGTGTCCCCGATTTAAATGATTGACCTTAGCTGGATGAGTCGTATGAGTTGAGATGATTGCGAAAACTATTAAGGACCCCTGTTGTTAGTTCCTTATCACTGAATACATTAATCGACGCTTTTTCCACAGGAAACAAATTAATAAAGGAGGTAAAAACATTTCGATTATACAGTATTCAGATAGATTCGTTGCATTGGTTTTTCATCTTTCGGGAATAAATCCAAAAATTAATTTTATAGAAGATATTTACACAGTTTGTGTATGTAGTACGTATAAAATCAACGGTTAATTTTAAAGCTGTCTACCTTCGACAGTTTGAAAGCAAGTCCAGACTATATGCCAAAAGAGATCACTCTCTTGGAAGATGCTCTTGTTTTTGCAACTGACTGAGAATGTCTAATCTGTTTTGACATTTTGTGGACTAGAGAGCTGTAGAATACAAGTGAACAAACCATAGAGCGATACACTCCCCAAGAACACGGAATAATCGTGTATATTTTTTTGCGTAACAATTCGTCTGTAGTGTTGGCGCAGCGCGAATTCCGTCGCCGATTCCCCGGCCGTCCGACACCGACTGCGCAACTATGCGCCGTTTGGCCACCAACCTTGAAGAGTATGGGACCACACGAAACGTTGACAAGAGTGGCCGGCTCTGAAGCGCCTGTTGTGTCGATAATACCGCCTCTGTTGCCGAGGATGTCGAGCTGTCGCCGGACACATCGACCGGATGCCGTTCTTCACAATAAGCAATCAGCCGGTTGTCCCCAAGGCGAATTTTGGTCAAAGACTTGCGCATGTTTCCGTACAAAGTCCAGTCCGTGTATCATCTGCTGCCTGGCGACCGCCAAACGCGTGTAACCTACGCCCAAGCCATCCTCAATCTCGAGGATGAAGTGGACGATTTTTCGACCAAAATCATAATGAGCAATGAGGCTCATTTCCACCTCAGCGGGTACGTGAACAAGCAAAACTATCACTTCTGGGGCACTGAAAATCCACGAGTAATGCACGAGGGGCCATTACACCCGCCCAAAGTTGCTGCATGGTACCATTTTTTTCGAGAACGCCGCTGGTCAGACGACAACAGTGGATGGTGCGCGCTATAGAGCCATGTTAGCCGAGTTTTTTTTCTGCCGCAATTGGACGAATTAGGACTCTAGGACAGGCATTTCCAACAGGACGGAGCAACGGCGCATACTGCGCCCACAACCGATACTCTGAAGGTGGCGACACCATCGGATGACTCCTTTCGGATTACCTGTAAATATATACAGGGTGTCCGCCGGGAAGGTATACTTCTTTGTTTTGCAGCCATTTTGGTAAACATTAGTCTTGACAGTTCATATTTGGCCAGCGCGAAGTAGACACGTGGCAAATTTATTATGGAAAAATATTCGATAAACCAACATGTTTTAATCGTCAAAACATTTTATCAAAATCAATCATCGATTACTGTGGCGATGAGAAAGTTACGTGAAATTTCTGGGAGAAACAACGTGTAAACATCACGCACTATTTATCATGTAGGGAAATATTTCGAAGAAAGAGGGTGTACAGGAGGCCCAAGCATGGTGTACAACGTACTGCAAGATCGGCTGAAAATATTACTGCTGCTCAAGGAAGTGTTCAAATCAATCCATCAACCTCAATTCGACGCCGTGATCAAGAGCTTGGTCTTCAAAGAACAACTTTGGCCACAATTTTGCGCAAGGATTTGCATTTGTTTCCATTTAAGATTCAGTTTATGTCAACTGAATCTTACTGAGCTTCTTCCACAAGACCATTTCCGCCGCCGTACATATGCCAATATGATGCTACAGCTAGCCCATGACAACACCGATTTCCATGAAAAAATCATAATGAGTGACGAGGCACATTTTCATTTGAATGGATACGTGAATAAACAGAATATTCGGTTCTGGGCAATGAAAAACCTTCAAATTATTCTTCAGTCACCTCTGCATCCATTAAAAGTTACAGTCTGGTGTGCAATTTGGTCAGGAGGAATCATTGGACCTTTCTTCTTTGAAAATGAAAACGGCGTAACAGTCAGTGTGAATGGGGAGCGATATCCTCATATGATGGAGAACTTTTTAACGCCACAACTGCATGCCTTGGGCTTGATTAACATGCGGTATCAACAAGACGGTGCCACATCGCATACAGCCAGGATTACAATGGAATTACTGCGAGACCTCTTTACACAACAAGTTCACCTGATTTGACTGTTCCGGACTTCTTTTTTTGTGGGGATATTTAATAAGCAAAGCTTACGCAAACAAACTTTAAACGCTTGAGCAACTCAAATAAAATATTCGTGATGAAATTATTGAAATACCGCGTGAAATGTGTGAGAATGTAATGAAAAATATGCTCAAAAGGGTTCGCATTTGTAAGACTAACAGAGGCGGACATTTACCTGATATACATAGTTGAAGACATTAAATAATACATTTTTCAATATAAGATTCATTCTCTGTTATTTGATTAAAAATTATAAGCAAACACACCTACCCGCGGACACCCTGTATAAATTTAGTCATGACCTTGAAGTACTTGCTCTGTCAAATCGAGGAAGTTCGTTAAAATTTGCCGGTTTTTCTTTCTTACCTTGGTTTTTTGTGTAGCGCTAGTCGAGGTCAAGTTGTTAGTAAGTGCTGATTTAAGTATGTAATGGGTGATCCAAGTAGAGATACTTTTTTCAATACCCTTTTTTGACAGATCACGTGTGAGTCGTGTCATGCTGTCATGTTATTTTTGTTTAGTATTGTTTGGCATTTCATAATGAAAGGACTTACGCGTGAACAACGTTTAAAAATTGTTCAACTTTATTATGAAAATTCACGTTCTGTGAGGAATGTGTTTCGTGCACTTCGCTCAACTTATGGTCAACATAATCGGCCTACTGAGCGTACTATTCGCAACACCATCACCCATTTTGAGACCCAGCATTCATTATTGGATAATATTCGACCGAATAGATCACGTCCAGCACGCTGTAAAAAAAATATAGCGGCCGTAGCTGAGAGTGTACACGAAGATCGTAGAGAGTCGATTCGGCGCCGTTCGCAGCAACTCGGACTGACGTATGGAACGACTTGGCGCATTTTACCTCAAGATCTTAAATTGAAAGCGTACAAAATACAGCTTGTGCAACAACTGAAGCCGCTCGACCTTCCCAAGCGACATCGCTTCGCTCTATGAGCTCTTCGAGGCAAATTTTGTTTAGCGATGAGGCCCATTTCTGGCTCAATGGGTATGTAAACAAACAAAATTGCCGCATTTGGGACGAAGAGCAACCTGAAGAGATTGAAGAACTGCCACTTCATCCAGAAAAAACAACGGTTTGGTGTGGTTTGTGGGACGGTGGAATCATCGGTCCATATTTCTTTAAAAATTATGCCGGTGCGAACGTAACCGTCAATGGCGACCGTTATCGTGCCATGATAACCGACTATTTGATGCCTGAAATTGAAGCTCGTGATCTCGGCGACATTTGGTTTCAGCAAGACGGCGCCACTTCCCACACATCGCATCAATCAATGGATTTATTGAGAGAACATTTCGGTGAGCACATAATTTCACGTTTTGGGCCGGTCGATTGGCCACCAAGATCGTGCGATATCACACCGTTAGACTTTTTCCTGTGGGGATATGTAAAGTCAAAAGCTTATGCCGACAAACCCGCTTCGATTCAGGTCTTGGAGGAAAACATCACGCGTGTCATTCGCCAGTTACCAGTCGAAATGCTCGAACGAGTGATCGAAAATTGGCCTCAACGGATGGACCATCTGCGACGTAGCAACGGCCAACATTTGATAGACATAATCTTCAAAAAATAAATGCCAAAGAATGTTCTTTCAAATGATAATAAACATTCTCCATTAAATTTGAAATTTCTGTGTTTTTTTCTTTAAAAAAGTAGGGAACCTCGAAATGGATCACCCTTTACATGCTCTGTAAAATCGAGGAAGTTCGTTAAAATTTGGCGGTTTTTCTTTCTTACCTTAGTTTGTTTTTTTGTGTAGCGCTATTCGAGGTCAAGTTGTTAGTAAGTGCTGATTTAAGTATGTATAAAGTATTTAAATCGAATTTAATTAACGAATTTTTAATGAATTTTTATTTTTGACCTGATTGTCAGGAAAACCTGTTCCCTTTTAGTTTATCGTAATACCTTTGAGATGCAAGCACTTTTAATGCCTCAGGTTTTTTTTCCTATTTTTATGTGAAGTATCTTGTAAAACATGCCAAATGACATAAGATTTAGAAATTGTATTTTCAGATAAGAGTTATAAAAAAAGTTATGTTTTCGTTACTTTTCTTTATGCTAAATAAACTTAAAAATTGAAAAAATTAACTTCAAAAGTTTTTTATGCATAGGTCATTTGTATGACCATTTTGAATATTGCCGTCGTTAATTCGATGAAGCATGTCCCTAACGTATAAAAAAGCATGTACTTCCAGGGTTAAAATGTTTGTCGCCGATTCAAGCCTTAACGCATTTACCGATTTTAACCAAACTTTAATTTTTGGTTCAACCGTAAGGCATTTTGAGAGAGTGTCAAGCAAGTTATTTAGACAATCTGAATATCTATACTTCGTCAACACAAAGTTTTATGTTACGCTCATTTCTTAAGGGAGTTTTTCGTAAAAAAAAACCCCAAGGCGATTTGGATGTTTGCAAATTTTGAATGCGTGTGGGATGGGATTTAGGGAAGTGGGATAGGTTATTCAACTATTCTCAAAGCGGACTACAGCCTTCTCATTTTTTTTAACAACCCTAAATCATATGCCAATACAACGTTTGCCAGGTCAGCAAGTTTTTTAATAAACGTTAGAACGCTAATTAAATTTATTGCTAACAATTTGTATTCGTATTTGGCTTAAATTCCCTAACGATTTGGCTTATCTCGTAACCTCTTGAATAGTTGTTGGCTTCTTGCTATATAACGAGTACCGACCAAATGCATTTCCCCAGAGAAAATAGTTCTACTAGTCGAAATGAAATCGAGCCTCTACCAACATGCATTTCCAACTAGCCCCAACCTAGCTGATTGTAAGACAGGTAAGTGTTGTTTTCGAAGTAGTATGGCACGAAGTCTCCTTCGTCCACAAAGAGGATCAAATGATGGTCATACAGCATAATGACGTTCACACTTGCGTGAATGACTTCTCTGAGACAAGCCAGATGCCAAGATATATTGTTAGACTACACTTCTCACTCCCAATGGTTATCAAGATTATCAATGCTGTCAAATTTTGGCCATTTGTTCCCAGTTTTTGTTGGTATCCGTGGTAAGAGTAACCCTCAGCAATTGGGGTTCTCAACAGTATTGTTCGTTTTTTTTTTGGAACTTGTTCATCGCCCGATTTTGTAAACAGTTTTAAATGTCAAAATCATTACTGTAGTCACATTACCACACTTGTCAACAAACTTACTTCCGATAAGATTTTTGTAAATCATAAACCGCATGAATGTATCCAGTCTGCTTAGATTTTAGAAAAGTCCGTTTAACCATACGGTGTCGAAAGCCTTCTCCAACCAGATAGACTTTGAAAGTCTGTTTTTCTTTTTAGAGGGTGGTTTTTCGAATAGAGATAGAACTGATATTTTGTGGTCAAATCGTGTAATGTAATGTCATTTATATTCAGTTTGGTTTGCCATTTGATCATGAATAGGTTGACAAATGAACAACGTCTGCAAATTAATTTCAAAAATAATGCTTCAGTTCACGAAGCTTACCGCAAGCTCCGTCCATTTTATGGTCGACATAATCGTCCATCAGAGCAATTAATTCGGTTAACCATGGATGGTTTTCGAACTACGTTTACTTTACGTTTACTCTTTGTGATGATAGGCATTTCCAGAGACATCGAACAGTGCGAAGAAACAATTGCCGCTGTAGAGCAAATTGTTGAAGAGGGCCCGAATGAATCGACTCATCACTGTGCACAGCAATTGGAGCTTTGTCCATCAACTTTATGGAAGATTTTGCGCAAAGATCTTGGCTAACGACCTTACAAGATCCAGCGTGTTAAAGAATTAAAGCCGCGAGACCATGCATTGCGTCGTGATTTTGGTGTATGGGCCGAAAATTAGATTGATCTCGATGCTAATTTTCATCGCAACATTTTGTTCAGGGATGAGGCTCATTTTTGGTTGATTGGCTACGTCAACAAGCAAATTTGCCGCATTTGGAGTGAAGAGAATCCACATGAGACCCATTACATCCACAAAAACTTGCTGTTTGGTGTGCTCTATAAGATGGTGGAGTCATTGGGCCATACTTCTTCCAAAATAATGTTCAAGAGTCAGCTACCGTTAATGGAGACCGGTATAAAGCCATGATAACGACTTTTTTGTTCCCGAATTGGATGGCATTAATGTGGATGAGATGTGGTTTCAACAAGACGGCGCTACATATCACACAGCGCACGTCACAATCGATTTATTGATGGAAACATTCGATGAGTGCATAATTTCGCGGAATGGACCTGTCAATTTGCCTCCAAGATCGTGTGATTTGACACCATTGGATTATTTTCTTTGCGGATATGCGAAGTCGCTCGTCTACGCCAACAAATCAGAAACGTTAGGGGACTTGGAAGCCAATATTCGTGGCATTATTGCTGACACACGTCCATGCTCGAAAAAGTGGTTGAAAATCGGAACTCTAGACTTGGCTTTATTCGCAACAGCCGCGATGACCACATGTCCGAAATCATATTACAACATTAATGGCATAAAATTTTATCCTTGCAATAAAGCCAAATGTATGGACATTTAAACGATTTTCGTTTGTTTTATTTCAATTCGAAGTTTTATACCTCTAAAAACAAACACCCTTTATAAAGTCATGCCCCTCTCTAAAACCAAACTGATTTTCCAGAATAATTTTGTTTTCCTCGCCAACTTTCGATCCATTCTGAACATTTTGGCCATTTTTTGGATTCCTTGTGTTTGGACTTATTGATTATAAAGATAAGCACGGTTTGTTCTGCCCTTGTCCTTTTAAAGTCTAGGTTGCTCCATCTTCGGTTGGATAAAGGATTTATTCAGTGAAATGTTGAACAGGGTGGTGAAAATATCGAACACATCGATTGCCAGACATCTTAATATTAACATTAGGGATGCCATCCTCTCCCACCGATCTTTTATTTTTCAACTATACAAAAATGTTAAAAGGTTTTTCTTTTTGCATAAACAGGATCAAAATCCTGGTGTAATTGCAACTTGAATAGTTTTCTTCGTTTTCTAATCAAAAATCTTGATTCCTAGATCACCAAGATTGGAGCTGAGTGCGCCGGTAAAGGTGATCCAGAACGCTGTTAAAGCGAAAATTATTGCATTTTAATGTAAATCTTCCATTGTGAATGACTAATAAATGCAGGAGTTCCGCGTTCGGCTACAATATCGATGAGCAGTGAATTGTACGAAAAAGCAATACATATGACATTTTCTCAGATTTCTCAAGACGTTCAAGATTGTAAGGTCGTTTGGAGCCACAGTCTAGAATGAACCTAGGCCTCAACTAACATGACTTTCCAATTATCCCGTTTACTAAGTAACTACATCTAGTTGCGCACAATTTGGTTTCTACTTGTGCTCGTCGATAAGGGTCATTCCTTTACTGACGTGTGGTTGTGGATCGAAAACTCTCTGAAATGGTGTGTCGGTGACGATTCGCTTTTTATGTTTTAACTTTTAAACTCATTTTTTATTTACTTAAAATATTAACTTACTACTAGACAAAAATGCTTAAATCTAACTTATCAATAACTGGTTTACTTAATCTAACTTATCGGCCCTTAGTGGGCGCTGTAAGCTTATATTTAGCTGTTTTATTTTGCCTTTAGGCTTAGATTTGTCGGTTTTTTGGTTTTATGTTTAATTTTAATTTACAAAGAAAAAATTTAAAACTTTGTTTAGTGACTTTTTTATCGCTTTTTATGTCTTAGGGCCCAGTTGTAGCTATCATTGAAAACCCTCATTATGAATATTCTTTTACTTCTTACTTACTTACTTCAGTAGCGCTACAGTCCGGAGTGAAACTGGGCCTCAACCAACATGCCTCTCCAATTAGCCCGGTCCTAAGCTAACTGCCTACAGTTGCGCACTCCAAGTTGGTTAAGGTCGGTTTCTACTTGTGCGCGCCACTTTAGGCGAGGTCTTCCTCTACTGCGTCCGACGTCTGGCTGGGAATCGAAGACTCTGCGAGCCGGAGTATTGGTGTCCATTGGGTCTACATGTCCTAGCCATCTTAAACGTCCAATGCGGAGTTTCTTGACCAGGGGCATGTTGCTTTACAGCTCGTATGGTTCTTGGTTGAATCTTCGTCTCCATAGCCCGTCAACGCAAACGGGACCGAAGTTTTTTCGAAGAATTTTCCTCTCAAAACGACCAAGGATTTCTTCATCCGCTTTTGAGACGGTCCATATCTCAGCGCCGTAGAGTAGGACTGTGATGATCAGGGTCTTATATAAGATCTCCTTAGTAGTTCGAGTGAGGGCTTCACAACTCGTTCAATTTCTGACGAGATGTTGTTGTCAGAGTTAATAGCGGAGCCGAGATAGATAAAGTCCCGTACTACCTCAAAGTTATATCTGTCAATGGTGACGTCCTCTCCAATTCGTCGATGTTGTATGTCCTTTCGTGTTGACAGCATATACTTCGTCTTGCCCTCATTTACTGCTTAACCCATTTTTGCCGCTTCCTTCTTTATACTAGCAAACGTGGCTATGACATCACGTTGGGTCCTACCAATGATGTCAATATCGTCGGCGTATGCAAGTATTTGCACCGATTTTTTGAAAAATTGTGCCTCTGGTGTTGGCTCGGGAGTTTTATACAATCCTCTTAAAAATCAAATTGAAGACGTCACATGTTAGCACATCGCCTTGTCTGAATCCTTTTTTGGTATCGAATGTGTCGGTGAAGTCGTTTCCGATCCTGATGGAGCAGCGACAATTCTCCATTGTCATCCTACACAAATGGACGAGTTCGGGTGGTATACCAGAACTATACATGGCTCTGTATAGTTCGTCTCCATAGATGCTGTAGTATGCGGCTTTGAAATGGATGAATAGGTGGTGGGTATCGATTTGGACTTCATGGGTTTTTTGCATGATCTGCCGAAGTGTGAAAATTTGAACGGTTATGGACTTTCCCGGTCTAAAACCACAATGATAAGGGCCGTTCAAGTTGTTGGTAAACGGTTTCAGGTGTTCACATATGACGGCAGATAGGATTTTGTAGGTTTTGTATATCAACAATATGGCGGCGAATGTTATCCTCCAAGTGGTCTATCCTTTCAAGCTTATCAGCGTAGACCGACTTCACATATCACTACAGAAAATAGTTAAGCGGAGTTAAATATCACGATCTTGGCGGCCATTTCTCGTGACCAAAACGCGAAATTATGCGCTCACCGAACGTTTCCTTTAATCAGTCAATTGTGGCAATTGTGGCACAGCTCCTGTACATCAAAGTTTTTCAATTGATGAACGAAAAAGTCGTTAACCATTGACTATAACGTTCTGGCACGATCTTAGAGGCCATTTCACATGACCAAAACGCGAAATTATGCGCTCACCGAACGTTTCCTTTAATCAGTCAATTGTGGCACGAGCTGTGTGACATTGCGCCGTCTTGTTGAAACCACAGCTCCTGTACGTCAAGGTTGTTCAATTGATGAACGAAAAAGTCGTAAACCATTGACTATAACGTTCTGGCCAGCATCGTTTCTTTTTAAAGAAGTACGGACCAATTATTCCACCAACCCAAATTAAGTGCATATCGTGCACCTCGAGATTTTTTCGGTCAATCGGAAAAATCGTGCACAAATTTTAGCAAACCGGGTCTGAAGGAGATGTGAAAACACCATTGCATGCTCATACAGCTCGTACTGCAGAAAATATTGCTGCTGTTCGCGATAGTATGCCTGAAGAGCCGTCCACCTCAACTCATCATCGTGTCCAAAAATTGCACCTCTTACGCTAGTCGTTGATAAAACATTATGCATGAAGATTTGCACGCTTACAAGGTGCTATTGACTAAAGAACTAAAGCCTCTTGACCATTTCAAGCGTCGTCAATGGTCAGAATGGTGGCAAGAAATGGCAACAGTGGACGATCAACTTTCGAAGAAAGTCATCTTCAGTGATGAGGCACATTTTCACCTCAGTGGATTCGTCAATAAGCAGAATTGCCGCATTTGGGCGAATGATAATCCAAGAGTGAATGTCGAAAAACCAATGAACCTACAAAGAGTGAATGTTTGGAGCGATTTATGGGCTGGCGGCATCATCGGGCCGTATTTTTTCCAAAATGAGGCCGGCCAGGCAGTTACTGTGAATAGTGTTCGCTATCGTCCCGAATTGAAAGATATGGATGTGGATGATATGTGGTTTCAACAGGACGGTGCCAATTGCCACACAGCTAACGAAACAATGGCTCTTTTGCGCAACAAATTCATTGGCCGTGTTATCTCACGTAGTGGCGATGTCAATTGGCCGCCAAGATCATGTGAATTGACACCGCTGGACTTCTTTCTTTGGGTTTATTTGAAAATGAAGTTGTACGCTGATAAGGCAGTAACAATTCAAGAGCTTAAGGATGAGATAATTCGGCACATTAACGGAATAGAACTTCAATTATGCGTTAGCGTCATCGAAAATTTGGACCATTTGGACCATCGGTCAAAGCAGCCATATGGCCGATATTTTATTCCATTCATAATTGAATCATACCAATATTATCACAATAAAAATAAATGACAATAATTTCTTATATAACTTGTATTGTTGTTAAAATCAACATCGGCCCTTAAAATTTAACCACTCAATGTCGATTGCATCGAAAACAGTACAATATCACCGACTTTTCCAGCCCTGTTTGGAAGTCGTCGGTATAAAGAACATGTAGCTTCACAGTCTTTATAGCGCCCTCGTAGGTTTTAATTTGTCTAAGAGGAATGACCTCTGACATTAAACAGAGGTCATTCCTCTTACAGTAGATCGTATAGACTTTGAATACGTCGTGTAAAGTCCAATTACCCGAACATTATATCAACCCTTCATCCAGTATAACCAGCATTAGTTGCCAAGTGATTATTTGTTAAGGCCCCTATCAAAACGTTGCTAATTAATTTACCGTTGCAATAATATCCCCGCCAGTTTTTTTCTTCCTGTTATCCACAACATTTGAAATACAATATCAAAGACCATCGCTAATCATTTATTCCAAATTAGATTTAAACGAAATCCTTTTCACCACTTCGCCTCCTGGTGGTGGACATCCTAACCGACAAAACATTCATTTAAAATGTAAACCGCTCTCTAACTGAGTTACATCATCGCATAAACTACACAAAGTGGACAAATGTACTATCCGCCCACTAAATCCGATCTGCAAAATCTGCCCGCAATATTCGCGCGCATTCGAGCAATATCCACGTACATGCGCTGGATATCAAATTGCAACAAGGACCAAGCCCGTAATTGCATTGAAAATTTAAGCCAATAGCATTAATAAAGCGGCCGCAAAATCAATATCCGTCCATTTAAAGTCCACTCGCTTATAAAAACTAATTAATAATTTTCGAATGGGCTATTAATTAAGCCTAATTATGCCTTTGGCCAGGACTGGTAACGCCATCGGCCACCAGCAGTATCGGACTTGTTCCAGGGCATCAGTTTGTATGTGTGTGTGTGTTTTTTTTCTGTTGGTTCTGTTTTTTACATAAAGAATTTATATCAGGACAGTTTCACTGGTCGTATGTGTGTTACCGAATTTTTAAAACGTTTTTTCCAAAACTCCTCACCGGTTGGTGGGTGGGAGGAGTGGGTGTTAATGCTGATGTTGTGGCCGCTAAATGAAGCATGTCATGTGAGCCTCTGGTATATGTGCCGCCACTCACGCACAATATGTGAAATTTTGTAAAATTCCACGCATCCCTGTAGTGCGAGGCAAGGTTCAGTGTCCTTGTGTGTGCGTATACATTGGGTGGCATTACAACTTCAGTCGGTATTCTCACGCGCACATTTTTGACAGTCCTTCTGTGTGTGAATCGATTCGGACGGCGGCGATGGCGACAGTGGCCAAAAGTGACCATAAATCTCCTGCCAATAATTTTAAACTCTAAAATCGAATACAGCCCGAAAGTTGGTAGCCAGGACAAAATGGTGGGTACAGGATAGGGTGGCGTATGCTGGTATTCGAAAACAGTAGCATGATGGTTTGGTTTGGTTGTAATAACAACCATCCCTATCGAGCATCCTTGAATCGATATATGAGGATTGGAAAAAATCTGGTGGACGTGGTGGAGGAGTGGGTTACAAAAAATACGAAACGTAAGTCCGACAGAGGATATATTTCGGGGCTACTGTCGGAAAGGAAAGGGTGCACCAATGGCTGTTGGTATTTTAAGTGTTCGGCGTTTGGTTTTAATCACACAAAATGAATGGTTGGATTGGCGGCGAGCCGTTATAAATCAAAAGCGTGTAACCAAGCTGGCTCAGGTTGTATAGTAACTGAGTGGCTAGTAGAAGGTGAGAGATGATTTTTTTTTTTTGTTGATTCTTCGTGGTTAGCTGGCCATGGTGGTTGGTGGTGTCGTCAAGTGGTTTGAGGTGTTCAATTTTTTATTTTTTCTTAAAGATGCTGATTTTTCTGTGTTCTTTTTGCAGATATGTCACAATTTGGATTGGGAGCAGCCAACTCACACTGGGGATATGGATCAGCGAGTGCATACTCACCGTATCTGGCTAGCAGTGGGCTTTCTTCCTGCACAACTCCATCCTCTGCGCAATTTAATAATCCGGCCTTGGGTTTCACCTGCTCGTCCAATGAACAAGCCAACAATCAGGACTTTTCGGGAGCGACGAATCGGGATTGTGTTCCAAGTAAGTAAAATATTTGATTAGACCCTTCTTACGTTTTCCCTAGACCAAACCAGTTATTGTAATAGTTTCTGAATTTAAATACTATAGGTTGGGTTTGATTAAAAAACGCGGAGCAGGATATTTCCATAAAGCGATTGCCTGCTTCATGTGAAATAGAATGATTTACATACTACCTAGGTTATCCAAGAAGTAGCCTTTAAAGTATAGTATTCTTCAGTTGGACTGCTATGACCAAAAGCAGCTGACGACAACATGGATGATTCACGGATGCTTATCTTCCTCGTCTAGGCAGTTTGTACTGTTTACGGAACTCGTTGGCGACGACGCGTATAGGAGAACGGGGCAGTATTCTCTAAGCACACTTATCATTGTTCCGATATATGTAGCCGTATTTGACAGTAAACTTTTAGAATGAGCTGTGGGATAGCATGTTATAACAAGTTTATGCCAAAGTTGTTGGTTATAAGACGTTTAATCCTATGAGACAAAGTCTTATCCTGAAGGTCAACAACTAATATGTGTATACAATAAACCTATAGAGTAGGATCTCTTAATGGCTCTGGATACGAATGGATGATGACAACGTGGGTTATCTACTCCTGTTCCTCTTCCTCGTTCAGGGAGATTTTACCGAAGTTATCACGAGGCACGTGTTGGCCTTCGGAACCAAATTGGGTCAGGACACCTTTGATGATACTAATATGATTAGACATATAGGGAAGGATTCTTTATTGGTCTTTGGTCACGAACAGGTTAATTGTTAACCGTAACAGGGCTATGTTAAGACTGACTCAGTATGTCCATTTTTCATCAATTACAATCCAAGAGAAACTATAACCTGAAACGATTGGTATAGCTACATAATTAAGATACGCTGCAATATGGGGTAAGCAAGGCACCTCAACCAATGTGTCTCTCAATTTAGGTTGGGCTAGTTGCCTCCAGTTACACACATTTTGTTGGTTGAGGTCGGTTTATACCTGTACATGCTACTTAATGTGATGCCTTTCTCTCATGCGTGTAACATCTGTCTGGAAAACAAAGACTTAGGGGTGCCTGCAACAATTGAGTAACATAGAAATGGTGAAACGATAAAATGAAAACCTTTAGTCCTGAATGCATAAAAAAACACGCAAAGTCTTACAATCCAGAGGATAGATAGGAAGGAGCCAATTTCGAAATACTAAAAATCAAAAATAAATTAATGGTGCAACGTGACTGTCAGTTAGGAAGTTATTGGGAAAGCTTTATGCATCATAAGGATGTTTTCGGGTTGACCATCCCTGGACGTCTGACTTTGGGTAAGGTATATGTCAACTTCGTATATGCCAAGGCTTTCGGGTAACGAGTATCCCTTAACCACTCGATTAATACCACCAGCATCGAATGTCGAAGAACAATGGCAACGATGCCAACAAGCCATTAGATCAGCCGCAACTGATGTGTTACGTTTCTCACTCCTACCAGCAGGAAACCCCTAATTTGATAAGGAATGCCAACAGATGCTCGCAACCAAGAACGAGGCTTACAAGGCTAAGCTGCAGGTGAAGACGAGAGTTGCCATTGAGCTCTACAGGCAAGAAGAAAGTAGAAAAAAGAGCAAGAAAAGCGCGCGACCAAGATAAATGGCGGTGCACTCTAGGAACGATTTTCGGAAGATTTACCAAATCGTAAAACGTCAAAGCCAAGGACACAAGGCTCGAACAGAATGCTGTCGAGATGAACAATTAAATATCGTAGTTGATACACAGTCGATGCTGAATCTGTGGAAGAACCACTTCCGCAGACTGCTAAACGGAGATGGCGAACAACATTCCGCTGTCAGGCAGAACGAACCATTCAATATTGGCAACGACAGCGAAAGCTGCCAACCACCCGACCTGAGTGATGTGAGGATAGCAATATCTAAACTCAAGCTTAATAAGGCTGTCGGAAATGACGCCCTCCCCGTTGTGATTTAAAAAGCCGGCGGAGATTACTTGGTAAATATCATCCACCAACTCGTAACCCAAATTTGGTCGGATGAAAGTATACTTTAAGAATGGAACCTCAGCATTGAGGTTGACCCTTCGAACAGCGCCAACTACAGAGGCATAAGTCTCCTCAACATCGCCCACAAAATCCTATCTGATGTAATATGAGAACGCCTGAAACCGTTTACCAACAACCTGATAAGCCCTTATCAGTGTGGTTTAAGGCCAGGAAAGTCCACAACCGATCGAATTCTCACATTTCGGCAAAAAAACCCAAGAAGTCCGAATCGTTACCCAACATCTGTTCGTCGATTGTAAGGGCGTATATGACAGCATTTATACACACGAAATGTACAGAGCCATATATCGTTTTGGTATGCCGCCCAAACTAGGCCGTTTGTGTAGGATGACGATAGGGATGGAGAATTCTTACCGACATATTCGATACCAAAAAAGGATTTAGGCAAGGCGATGCGCTGTCATGTGACTTCTTCAATTTGGTTCTTGAGAAGATTGTGAAAAACTCCCGAGCCAACACCAGAGGCACAATTTTCCAAAAAATCGGTGGTAGGTCTCAACGTGTTGTCATAGCCACGCTTGCTAGTATAGATAAAGAAGCAGCAAAAATGGGTTAAGCTGTAAGTGAGGGTAGGACTAAGTATATGCTGTCAACACGAGAGAACACACAACATCGACGAATTGTACAGACTGTCACCATTGACAGATATAACTTTGAGGTAGTACTGGAAATTGTCTATCTTGACTCCGCTATTAACTCTGACAACAACATCTCGTCAGAAATTAAACGAAGAATTACTTTTGCCAACCGCTGTTTCTTCGGGCAAAGTAGGCAACTCTGTAGTAAAGCCCTCACTCGAACTGCTAAGGGGATCCTATATAAGACCCTGATCATCCCAGTCCTGCTCTATGGTGCTGAACCATGAAGCGGATGAAGAATTCCTTGGTCGATTCGAGAGGAAAATTCTTCGAAAAATCTTCGGTCCCGTTTGCGTTGACAGGCTATGGCGACAGCGACATGCCCCTGGTCAGTCAAAAAACTCCGCATTGGACGTTTAAGTTGGCTAGGACATATAGAACGAATGGACACCAATACTTCGGCTCGCAGAGTCTTCGATTCCCAGCCAGACGTCGGACGCAGTAGAGGAAGACCTCGCATTAAGTAGCGCACACAAGTAGAAACCGACCTCAGTTAACTTTATGTGCTCAACTAGAAGCAGTTAGCTGCTGATTGGAGAGGCATGTTGGTTGAGGTCCAGGTTCATTCCGGACTGTAGCGCCACTAAGTACGTCTCAACTTAAAACTCTCGGAATCGCTGTTCGCATTATACTTATGCCCTTTCGAGCTCATACTGGCCGCGGATTTCTTCTACTTCTCTTTTTTTTTTATCTGAGAATATGTTGGTCGTAGATGCATATTTGATTCGACCTTAGTTCACCGGCTAACATCTTTCGGTTATGTTTTCTAGCGTTGACATCGTTACAGTTTTCTTCTTTCGGTTTCCATCTACTACAGCCGAAGAAGCTCTTCTTCGAAGTCCACGTATTGGCAAGCTGTTCTGTTCATTCTGCTGATCTTACGGAGAAAGGCGGTGAAATATCCGTGTCCGGTGAGAAACTGGGAAATGTACCAGAAACTTTTCCTGATCGGTTTCGCATACTATCGACTTCAGTTTTCAGAGTTCCAGCGTACTTGCTTCTTCTATTTTGTGAGCTCTTAAGCGGTTTCCATTGGTACTTCTTCCTTAGCTTCCGCCTTTCTGTCTAAGGCTCTAGTCTAAACTATTATTGAAAACCATCATGTGAAATTTTCTTTTACTCATAGCGGTTTCTTAAAAATTCAATCATTGGCGAGTTGGTGTCAAAGCAAAGCTTATAAATTTCAGAACATGATTAAGTGTCAAAATATTTTAATTTGAAATTTAAGTTTTCTGAGAAAATCACTTTTAATTTTTCACAGAACAAGATTGTTTTTTGTAACGGAATTTTGAAATGATTCCCATACGCAGTTATGTAGGTAAAATTTTAATTCCATTGTGTTGTGTTATAATGAAGTTGTTTAATGATAGCTATAACTGCACGCTAAGACTTACCTCCTTTCTACTGCTAGAAGGTCTGTTGAGGTCCTACGAAAAGAAGGATGGTTGGTTTAGACACCGTTATATAAGAGCTTGCTACGCATATGGAGTCATGTCACTCCACATTAGCTGCCACCGGCTTTCTGTAATTTTCCTGCCTAAGTGCGTCTGCCCAAATCTGACGTTCGTAGAGGAACGCCTATTTTCGACATAAGTGTACTGAGTGACGTGGTCACTTTCGACGTTCGTTCCGATAAATTCTTTATCTGGTGCCTAAAAGTAAGTTTGATATGGTCACACCTCATTTCTTTACGGCGCCTTTGTTTCGATTTACCTCTTGGCGGATTCGGAAATCGATTACAGTCGAGATTATTTTCTTTGTCAGACTATCACTGGTTTTTTGTCGCAACCAGGCTAAGACCGTGTTCATTCATCAAGAAGTTTACCCCTCACACACTTGGCTAAGCTTTCTAAGTGCCTCTTTTGTATCTTTTGCCGTAATCACCGCAGAGTAATAACATGCTTTCCCCACCAGTGGGGTTTCTTACGCTATCACCATGCATCATAAGAGATGTTCCAAAGGCCAGGACATGCGCTGTTCCAGAGGTGACTGGTATTCTTCGTTGGCCATTTGTAGCTTCATATATCAGCTCGTGGACTTTGGAGAGTTTCTTACGCCATCACCATGCATCATAAAAGATGTTCCAAAGGCCAGGACATGCGCTGTTCCAGAGGTGACTGGTATTCTTCGTTGGCCATTTGTAGCTTCATATATCAGCTCGCGTACTTTGGAGAGCCCCTCACCAACCTCAACAATTAAACAGGGATGAAGAAGGCGTTTTCGAGCGCGCTCAGCGCATCTGACATCTAGAGTTGCCAACAAAAGTACCTTGAGCAGTTGTTTCCCCGTTGAACCCAATGACAAATTGTCACTCGATCCAATTGATTAGACAAGAAACAGCTATTGACACAGAATTAGTCGTTTCACTATTGGATTGGAGGAATCTTAGAAACAAACTTCTGAAACTATATATATACACAGATTCTGCACGACAGGCTCAGTGGCGCGATGGTTATTGCGATGAACTGCGGCGCAGAAGGTCTGGGTTCGATTCCCAGCCGTAGCAACAACCAAATGATTTTTCACTGGCCCTCCTCTCGTGATGATCTAACAAATCATCCGAGCAGTATCAATTGTCAAGAAAAGCTTATCTCAAATTCGGAGTCGGCATAAAACAGGAGGTCCCACCATCATGCAAGAAGTACATACGCACACATGAATGGTTGTGAGAAAGCTCGCCCCTGGGTACTAACGAGCCTGTTGCGCCAAAAATTTGTATTTTTGATTCTGCACTTCAACTTTAGGTCTGCTTTCATCGTCTGTTTCTTCTTAGTGATTAGAGTACATCTTCGTGTTTCTGAATAAGAAGCAACAGCCTTCGATCAAAAACTCAAACACTACGGTTCTGCCATTTTGAAAACCGATTATTTAGTCTTCCGATTGCTCATTTTTCTCCGAACTTTGGCGTTGGATTTTTCGTTGTATCCTCGTATTTTTTTTTAAATATATTTCAAAACTTTATTCAAAACCCGATTACCAAACTATGAAATCCCGATTACCAAACTATGAAATCGTTCGATAGTCAGCGCACTAACAACCAACCCGACTGTAGATATAATCCGCCCAGTGTGCATGCTAGCAGCCCAACCGGACTAAACTATCGGCCGATAAAAAGTCTGTAGTGTGCTGGGGCTCTTTCTCTTACGAAATATGTTGGGACTTCGAAACGCCTTTATTTATATGTATAAGGACAAGCAATGTAATCCTATTTTGATTATCACTCGTTCATTAACATTGTTCATCATGCTAAAAAATGTTCGTAAGCCTCTTATCCTCAGATAAAAGTTTCATTTTACATTATGGCATACATATCTTGTATTGTAAACATCAACATTTAGTTAGACAACCGTTAGCAAAGCCAACTTTGAATGCTCCTAAAAAAAGTCACTAGTGCATATATTAACCCAATACCCTTGTCTTCTTTCAGTGCTTCCCGACTCTACAGCCACCGACTTGGACCAGCATCTCAGCAATCTTGTTGGTTCAACCACCGGTCAAATGACACATCACAGCCTATTAGGCGGCACGGGTCAAGCCTCCATCTCGTCCACTGTCAATGGCGCCGTTACAGCCAATCCCGCCATCTTAGTACCCCGCTATCACTCGAACTCCAATCAAGAATACAATGTTCATTCGAGTCAAAACGGTCCACGAAGTCTGAGCGATTCCTCCCAAGCTGAATCACCAGTCCAGGAGGATCTCCTCACGACGAACACACCTAATCTCGGCGGTGGTGCAGCAGCTGCTGGCGGCAATGGCGCAAACAACGTTACCGGTCCCAACAACGCGGTGACCGCAAATCAAAATTTCGTCAACCAAACCCAAAACTCAGCAGTAGCGTACAGCTCAACAGGGGGCAGCGGATGCAATGGCTCTCTGTACCCTGTTCTACCGGCCAGTCTTCTCTACTCCCAACTCTACACAGCGGCGAATCAAACGCACGGTTTCCATTCGCATTCGTTGCCTCCACATGCGTCACCGAACTCAGCGGTGCATGGTGAACTGCAAAGTGTGATGGATCACATCAGTAACGTTGGCGCACGCCAACAGCACCACATCATGGCCGGTGGTGGCGGTAACACACATCCAGGTGACCTCACTCTAGTTGGCAATTGTGGTGCTTCAGCACGTAATGTCGACGATGGCAACACCAACCGACAGGTGGCACTGGCCGCCCATCGCGGTCACCACAATCCAACTGACAACGGGAACTCCGTTTGGCGGCCATATTGAGGGTTTGACTACCTCATGATGTAGGAGTGTCCATATAGCTAATAACACCAAAGTAACAGAGATGACAGAATTGACTCGTAAATCAACCGTCTTAAACAGTAAACCAACCAAAAACAAAAAAATAGTCGAATTTCTAATGTAAATATTGTAACATATATAAAACATAAAAATTATTGAAAGCTTATTTAGAAAATTTTATCGTAATCTATTGACAAAAAAAAAAGTCTGACATCTGTCAAACAAATCAAAAATAAACACAATTTCCTGTCAAATCGTTTTTTGAATAAAAAAATATAATTGCACATGAAACGAATTATGGAAATATATATTATTGTGTAAAGAGCGTATATAAGTTCCTAATGTTTTTTTTTTGTTTGATTCTTCTATGTCTACCTGCTAATGATTAGATTTTTTGTTTGTTTAATATTTTCTTATAATATTTTGTAAATAAAATAACTGTAATTTTATTGGGGGAAATACATTATAAATGTTAAATATTGATTAGCGTGTAAGAAAGGAAGAAGAGTCCTTTTTGAAACTCATATCTGATTGAAATTAATTTTCTAAGAAATAATGCAAATTGTTCTATCTCTGTATAACTATAATAGTTAAATTTAATTGTATATACTATAAGAAAAATAAAAGCAGAAATATATATAAAAATATATTATATAGATATAATAAAAAAAACACACACACGCAAGTGAAATCCCATCAAGTTAAAATGTGCGATAAGTGGAATTATAAGCAGTAACGATCCAAAATATTTATTATTCAGATGTACAAGATGAAGTAAAATAAAATAAACAGAAAATATGTAAAAATCCGTAATGGGAGTGGTTTTATTTTTTTTGTTAAGTTAACATTTTGTGGTCGTGTTATTGCAAATGTGTAACACAAATTACAGCATTACAACAGATCAGATCAGATCCAATCCTGATTAGCTCTACAGGAGGAAAACTATTTTTGGTATGTTTAGGAAAAACATATAAGAAGGCTTCTATCCGCTCTGCCTTAAACCGTTTAATACCCTAGTCATATTTATTATCTTGTATGTAAAACACCACCAAATATATTATTCACCACTTTGTTAACATTGGTTATACTTACTTACTTGCTTAAGTGGCGCTACAGTCCGAAATGAACTTGGGCCTTAACCAACATGCCTCTCCTTAGCTAACTGCCTCCAGTTGCGCCCTCCAAGTTGGTTGAGGTCGGTTTCCACTTGTGCGCGCCACTTAAGGCGAGGTCTTCCTCTACTGCGTCCGAAGTCTGGCTGGGAATCGAAGACTCTGCGAGCCGGAATAGAAGTTCAACTTGTCCTAACCATCTTAAACTTGCAATGCGGAGTTTTTTGACCAGGGGCATGTCGCTGTACAGCTCGTATAGTTCTTGGTTGAATCTTCGTTTCCATAGCCCATCAACGCAAACGAGACCGAAGATTTATCGAAGAATTTTCCTCTCAAATCGACCAAGGATTTCTTCATCCGCTTTTGAGACGGTCCATACTTCAGCGCCGTAGAGCAGAACTGGGATGACCAGGGTCTTGTATAAGATCTCCTTAGTAGTTCGAGTGAAGGCTTTACTACGGGATTGCCTTCTTAGACCGAAGAAACAGCGGTTGGCAAGAGTAATTCTTTGTTTAATTTCTGACGAGATGTTGTTGTCAGAGTTAATAGCGGAGCCGAGATAGATAAAGTCCCGTACAACCTCAAAGTTATATCTGTCAATGGTGACGTTCTGTCCAATTCGTCGATTTTGTGTGTCCTTTCGTGCTGAAAGCATATACTTCGTCTTGCCCTCATTTACTGCAAACGTGGCTATGACATCACGTTGGGTCCTACCAATGCTGTCAATATCGTCAGCGTATGCTAGTAACGGGTGATCCAAGTAGAGATACTTTTTTCAATAGCCTTTTTTGACAGATCACGTGTGAGTCGTGTCATGCTGTCATTTTATTTTTGTTCAGTATTGTTTGGCATTTCATAATGGAAGGACTTACGCGTGAACAACGTTTACAAATTGTTCAACTTTATTATGAAAATTCACGTTCTGTGAGGAATATGTTTCGTGCACTTTGCTCAACTTATGGTCAACATAATCGGCCTACTGAGCGTACTATTCGCAACACCGTCACCCATTTTGAGACCCAGCATTCATTATTGGATAATATTCGACCGAATAGACCACGTCCAGCACGCTGTGCAGAAAATATAGCGGCCGTAGCTGAGAGTGTACACGAAGACCGTAGAGAGTCGATTCGGCGCCGATCGCAGCAACTCGGACTGACGTATGGAACGACTTGGCGGATTTTACGTCAAGATCTTAAATTGAAAGCGTGCAAAATACAGCTTGTGCAACAACTGAAGCCGCTCGACCTACCCAAGCGACATCGCTTCGCTCTATGGGCTCTTGAAAAGTTCCAAGAAGATCCGACGTTTTCGAGGCAAATTTTGTTTAGCGATGAGGCCCATTTCTGGCTCAATGGGTGTAAACAAACAAAATTGCCGCATTTGGGATGAAGAGCAACCTGAAGAGATTGAAGAACTGCCACTTCATCCAGAAAAAACAACGGTTTGGTGTGGTTTGTGGGCCGGTGGAATCATCGGTCCATATTTCTTTAAAAATTATGCCGGTGCGAACGTAACCGTCAATGGCGACCGTTATCGTCCCATGATAACCGACTATTTGATGCCTGAAATTGAAGCTCGTGATCTCGGCGACATTTGGTTTCAGCAAGACGGCGCCACTTCCCACACATCGCATCAATCAATGGACTTATTGAGAGATCATTTCGGTGAGCACATAATTTCACGCTTAGGGCCGGTCGATTGGCCACCAAGATCGTGTTATATCAGACCGTTAGACTTTTTCCTGTGGGGATATGTAAAGTCAAAAGCTTATGCCGACAAACCCGCTTCGATTCAGGCCTTGGAGGAAAACATCACGCGTGTCATTCGCCAGTTACCAGTCGAAATGCTCGAACGAGTGATCGAAAATTGGACTCAACGGATGGACCATCTGCGACGTAGCAACGGCCAACATTTGATAGACATATTCTTCAAAAAATAAATGCCAAAGAATGTTCTTTCAAATGGTAATAAACGTTCTCCATTAAATTTGAATTTTCTGTGTTTTTTTCTTTAAAAAAGTAGGGAACCTCGAAATGGATCACCCTTTAGTTGCACCGATTTTTGAATGAACTGGTGTTGGCTCGTGAGTTTTGCACAATCCTCATAAGAATCAGATTGAAGAAGTCACATGACAGCGCATCGACTTGCCTAAATCTTGTTTTGGTATCGAATGTGTCAGTGAGGTCGTTTCCGACCCTAATGGAGCAGCGAGAATTCTCCATCGTCATCCTACATAAACGGACGAGTTTGGGCGGTATACCAAAACTAGACATGGCTCTGTATAAACTGTCCATATGCGGCTTTGAAATCGATGAATAGGTGGTGGGTATCGATTTGGACTTCTTGGGTTTTTTCCAGGATCTGCTGAAGTGTGAAGATTTGATCGGTTGTGGACTTTCCTGGCTTAAAACCACGCTTTTAAGGGCCGACCAGGTTGTTGGTAAACGGTTTCAGGCGTTCACATATTACGGCAGATAGAATTTTGTAGGCGATGTTGAGGACTCTTATGCCTCTGTAGTTGGCGCAGTTTAGAGGGTCTCCTTTCTTGTGGATCGGGCAAACGATGCTGAGGTTCCATTCTTCAGGCATGCTTTCTTCTGACCAGATGAGGCTTATGAGTTGGTGGATGTTACTTACCAAGTCATCTCCGCCGGCTTTATAAAGCTCGGCGGGAAGGCCGTCATTTCCGGCAGCCTTATTCAGCTTCAATCTAGATATTGCTAACCTCACTTCACTCAGGTCGGGTGGTTGGCAGCTTTCGCTGTCGTGGCTAATATTGAATGGGTCGTCCTGCCTGAAAGCGGAATGCTGTTCGTCAACGCCATTTAACAGTCTGCAGAAGTGATTCTTCCATATCCTCAGCATCGAATGTGTCTCAACTACGATATTTCCTTGTTCATCTTAAAATTGCTAATGGTTTGGCAAATTCAATGTATAACTCTGAGTGTTAGAGTGGTAGTGGGCGGATTTGAAAAATATGTACAAATTTTCATTACATTACGCCGACATTTAAATGTCCTTAAATGTCGACTTAACGGGCAAACGGACGCAGGCAGAACAGCAATTCAATATTGGCGACGAGGACCGATCGGCCTAAGTGAATTGATGATAATAACAACTTAATTTAAGCTTAACTAGGCTGCGGAAATGACATCCTTCCATGTTTGGTAAGTAACATTCACCAACTCTCAAGCTAAACTTTGTCGGATAAAAGAATACCTGAAGAATGGCATCCACAACAAAGGAGATTCTCTACTCAGATGTATATCACCAACAATCTGCTCGTCCCTTATCAGTATGATTTTAGACCAGGAAAGTCCGAAAATGATCATTCGATACCAAAAAAGGATCGTCATCTGACTTTTTAACATCATTCTTGAGGTGATAACCAATGCTTCCGAGCTTTCGCCAGAAGTTAAACGAAGAATAACTTTTGGCAACCGCTATTTTTTCAGGCTATGAATGGACAAGTAAGAAGAAAACCCTTACTAATAAGGGCTACTAAAATGAATCCAAGATCCTTACCATTCCAGTCAGGCTCTTCGATGCTGATGCATGGACCTATCAAAAGCGAATAAATGAATCCTTGGTAGTTTCGGGAGAAAAATTCTTCGAAAAATCTACGATCTCGCTTGCGTTGATGGGCTATAGAGACGAAGAACTATACAATCTGTATAGTGACAGCATTTGACGTCGAATGAGAAAATATGTAGAGCGAATGAATAATAACACTTCGCCTAGCAGAGTCTTCGATTAAGACGTCGCGTCGGACGCATTAAAGGAAGACCTCGCCTTAAGTGGCACCCACAAGTAAAAACCGACCTCGACCAACTCCAAATGCACCACTTGAGGAAGTCATAAATACTACCACCAGCATAAAAAAGGATCAAAATCTGATCTAAATAAAACTCTCTAAGCTAGAGGAGTTTGAAAATTCATCATAAGCTGAGCAAATTCCGTGAGAGAAAGGATTATAGCCTTATAGGTGCTTATTCGAAGTTTACTAAAAGTTAACCTTCGCATTGGGGGTAAACTAAGCCACTCGCACAATGAGGAACGGCGACGGTGACGGCGACGGTAAAACAGGATAAGGTTAGCCTTTGCATTTTTCTTCACTGCGGAAAATCACCTTCGCAAGGCGGATACTGTGGGCGTGATATAAAGTATTTTTTTTTTATTTTCTATGGCTACGGCGAGAGTCCTCGCTCAAGAATCGAACGCAGTGCCGCTGGATTTTTTTTTGGCGGAAATTCACCATAACAAATAACAAGTACTGCACAAATGATTGGTCTATGCGAAAATCCACAACAGTCGAAAAGAGTTTATTTAAGTCTACCATGCTTGTTACTTCCACCACGTGGCAAATGTTCAGCACAGCCTCCGCTTATCACCAGGGAGAGTGATCATTTGATATATATATGTACGCTGCGCCTCGTGAGAACTACGCCAAACAATGCTTTTCCGATAATGTCTCTGCCGCAGATGGCTGAACACCGATCGTATGCATCTGACCCGATTGGTTTAAAGATGCTGCCACACTGGGTCATAGTGGTGGAGAATATTGATAGGATGGTAAGTCCCTAATATGGGAATGTGTAAAGTCTTGGCGACAGCAGAAGAGATGGGTTCGGGTTGCTATCCTCACACTAAGGCACATATCCCTTTTCTAACGTGGCATCAGAAGTGTATATAGTTACTGCGCAGGTAACATCTTTTTCCCGATCCACAAAATAGAACACCCTCTGAACTCTGCCAACTACAGGGGCATATGTCTTCTGAACATCGCCTACAAGATCATATCTGCCGCAACATGTAAACGACTGCAACCGTTTACTAACAACCTGATTGGCCCTTATCAGTGTGTTTGTACTCCAGGAGTATCCACAACCGATCTAATCTTCACACATTTGAAGATCCCGGAAAAAAAAACCAAGAACTCCAAATCGATACCTACCACCTACTCATCTATTTCAAAGCGCATACTACAGCATTAATAGAGAGCCATGTCTAGTTTTGGTATACAGCCCACACCCGTCGTCTTAATGGAGGGAATTCTCGCTGCTCCATTACGGTCGGAATGGACCTTGCCGACACATTCAATACCTAAAAAGGACTTAGGCAAGGTCATGCGCTGTCTTGTGATTTTTTTCAATTTTATTCTTGAGAGGATTGTGCAAAACTCTCGCCACAACACCAGAAACACAATCTTCCAAGGATCGGTGCAACTGTCATACGCCGACGAAATCGACATCATTGGTTGGACTCAACGTGATGTCATAGCCACGTTCGCTACTAGAGGATGCTGCAAAAATGGGTAGATTAGGGTAAGACTAAGTAACTTTGTGTTGTCAACACGAAATGACACTCCACATCGACGAATTGGACAGAATGTCATCATGGACTAAAACTTTGAGGTAGTAGAGGACTTTCTCTAACTTTGCTCCGCTATCAACTCTGGGAACAACATATCGTCAGAAATTAAACGAAGACTAACTCTTGTCAACCGCTGTTTCTTCAAGCTAAGAAGCCAATTCTGTAGTAAAGCCCTCACTCGAATTACTAATGAGATCTCATATAAGACCCTGATCATCAGAGTCCCGCTCTTTGGTGCTGAAACAGTATCTGCAGTGGATAGATAAATCCCTTGTCAATTTCGAAAAAAAACTTCAGTCTCGTTTGCGTTGACAGACTATGGAGACGAAATTTCAACCAAAAAATATACGAGCTGTACAGGGACAGTCTTCGATTCCCAGCCAAACGTCGGACGCAGTAGAGGAAGACCTCGCCTTAATTTTTTAATTGGCGGCCACAAGTAGAAACCCACCTCAATTAACTTAGAGTTTGCAATTAGAGACAGTTAGCTAAATTGCGGTGCTAATTGGAGAGGCTTGCTGGTTGTTGGCCAGGTTCATTCCGGACTATAGCCCCACTTAAGTAAGTAAGTATACAGTTACAGGTAGGTTGGATAAAGTGAAAACCCTAAACGAACTACTTCAACATATTCGGATAACAGGCCATTTAGGAATCTCAACGGTTGCTCATGCCTTTTGAACATGGTTGGTGGCGGAAGAGTCGGGAGGCTAATTACATAGCCACGTTTGCTAATATAGTGTAGTGAACCCAAACCAAAACATCAACAATCAACATTAATACATCGTATTACACACACTTCATACAATGTATCGGATTCTATTTCTCGAGCGCCACACTGTCCTATTAAAACGTCACTCGAGAAGGGAAGAAAACATCGTCTCTGCACTGATTCATAAACGATCATACATTGTGTACAAGTGTAGCTGACCAATGTTCTGTATATCGAATGTCAGACATTGTAGCCGAATTTTATGGCACGCGACTCACTTCGTATCAATAGGCATTGGGAATACTGTTAGGGAATTAGTATATAAGGCCAAGTATTTTGGAAATAAAATCAGACTCCTTTTGACACCGAATAAACGGAGTTCTCACTTTCGGCATACCCCTATGGCATTCGTGCCCTGCCTTCGATTAGTATCTTCTAACTATCCAAGCTCAGGCAGAACCATTGGCATTCGTGCCCTGCCAAGCTTAATCGACCAAATCAAATCAAAGAAGAAACCCATCACAATAGAAACGGAAGCAGCAATGGTTGGCCCTCCAGGTTGCAGTTTGCGCCTTGGATCTACCCACTTACTTTAACAAAATATTATAGCAAAGCAACCATTAACCTCGGAAACGACTGATTTTGTTGTTGACGACCATGCTTAACAAATAATTGACAACGACGTCAATTAATCACTGATTTTACCGCAAGGATTGTTAAAAGCTATTGGATATGGTGTGATGGCAAGATCTAACAAAGTCAAGGAGCTAGTTGGGTAAAGAATGCATGTCTATGCAAATAAATGGTAAGGCTCACTACAGCTATCATTCCGGATCGCTTATATGCTTTCCTAATAATTACTGACATACTTCCCTATTCTGTCTATATAAGCATCACTTGAATTTTATGGCCGATAACTCAACCGGCATAATGTTGAACAGCTATATCATCAGCTATATAAAGATGTTCAACTTGTGTGACCCTCTCGCAGGGTGCGATAACGAAATACCTTTTTGTACATAAATAGGTTTCTGATTGCAGGTATATTTATTCAAATAATTACTGAAATTCATTTCCACGTCATCAAACAGTATAAATGCGCTATTTCTAGGTCTCAACTTTTTTTTTAGATTGATTTTAGAGCTCATAAACGAAAGACTGATTAACGCATATGTGGCTAAGAACCACGCTAAACTAATAAAGGCCTTGACACCCTATGTTGACACACACACACCGATTTAATGATAAAGCGCCAATGGCGCTAATCAATATTTGTTCGTGATTGGCTTTATTGACAGCCTAATAGGTATCGCATCACGGGCGTACACGCCCATGGTTTTCAATGTAAATCACCGATTTGTATCTAACTTCAAACTTGCTCAGTCCAAGTGCGTTGTTGTTCACCAGTTTAAGTGATGCTAGGATAGCGCTGACATGCTGATCGCTTGTGATAACCTGTTTACTTTTTGCCTAACAACTGTTTACTTATGTACTTAAAGAATTGAATTTAAAACTAATTTGGGTATTGAAGTTTAAGGCTTGAGTAAAATAACCAAGTGTACAAAGATTCGTCCAGTTACTCCCTTTTAAGAATACCACAGAACCAGCATAGATCATCTTCCGACAGTTTTTGATTAAACGAATGTTTTATACGTGATTGTTATAGTTTTCTATTGAGTATTTGGTTTATGACAATTTCGCATTCGATGAAGACCAATCCTTTGAATTTAGGAGAGAAACCAAAGGTCAATATGTTCGATACTTTTTTGTAAAACATATGAGCAGGATGGGTATTGTAGAACGAGGGTAGACTCTGATTGGCTTTAACTTGGCAATGCCCAGTGTTGTAACTCTGACTACACGTGCTTATTTTTACCTCCAAGTGGTAACCATCGGGTACTGGTCTCATCCAACCGGATTTGACTTGCTAAACGATAAGCGCGAGTGTTGATAACACGACGAAAAACAGCAACACTATAGACAGCCATGTCAGAACAGCACGGAATGACTACCCGGCCTAATGTCCCAGGCAAACCTAGACAAGCTGCTCCGAAATATTCGGTCAATAGGTTGTCTAGGAATTCCAAGGATTAGTCAGGCACCTTGAACAGTGATGGTGGCGGATGAACCGACAGGCCAACGGCAGCGCTCAATCCCTTAATGGATACTGATGGCCCCGTGTTCTAGGGGTATCTACTAAATTGGATCTGGCACTCCAAGTTGGGTGTTGTGTTTTGGGTAAACTACCCAATCATGGAAAAATCTAACGGTTACGAAGCAACCAAAAGCCTCGGAAAGGACTGATTTTACTGTCGACGACGCGGCTAAATGAAAAAAGGACAACGACGTTCGTATTTGCACATGTAAAGTGAGAACAATAAACAGGAGAGGTGCAAGCAAACAAATAGCGGAAGCCCTTAACTGCTACAAAGCGGATATAACTGCCATCCAGGAAATACGATGGGATGGGCCGGGCCAAAGGAGGATGAAAAACTGTGACATCTACTACCGTGTTATAGTGTTATAGTGAGCAGAAACAGCGACTATTCGGATGCGGATTTGTTATAAGTGCCAAACTTAGGCAAGAAGTCTTATGTTTCCAAGACATTAGCGAACGCATTGTAACGATCCCCATCAAGGCCAAATTCGCCAACATTAGCCTTATATGCGCTCACGCGCCAATGGAGGAAAAATATGATATAGCTAAGGACTGCTGCTATGAGCTCCTTAACAAAACCTATGAGCGACTACCGAAGTACGATGTTCAAATCGTGCTGGGAGATTTTAACGCAAAGGTAGGAAGAGAAGACATCTTTAGCAGTATTGTCGGAAACCATAGCCTACACCACAACACGTCTGGTAACGGACTTAGGCTAATTGACTTTGCTACGGAACGAAATGCCACTATACCCAGCACACGGTTTCCTCACCTCTATATCCATAAGGGGACATGGCGGTCTCCAGATCAACGAACGGTCAATCAAATTGATCACATAGCGTTAGACAAGTGCCACGCATCCAGTATTTTCGATGTCCGAACATTCCGAGGAGCTAACATCGACTCGGACCACTACCTTGTTGCAGCCAAGGTTAGTATGCGGATATCCACTACGCCACAACAATCCAGAAATACTGTTAAAAAAATTTAATGTCGAAAAACTGCAATCGCAAGAGACCGCAAAGACCTTCGCGCAACGAGTATCCCCAAACCTCTCGATTAACACCATACCACCAGCATCGAATGTCGAAGAATTATGGCAACGATGCCAACAAGCCATTAGATCAGCCGCAACTGCTGTGCTAGGTTTCTCGCGCCCACCAGCAAGAAACCCCTGGTTTGATGAGGAATGCCGACAGATACTCGCAGCCAAGAACGAGGCCTACAAGGCTAAGCTGCAGGTGATGACGAGAGCTGCCGTTGAGCTCTATAGGCAGAGAAGAAGGGAAGAACACCGGCTTTTTAGAAAGAAGAAAAAAGAGGAAGAAAAGCGCGCGATCGGGGATATAGAGAGGTGCCACTCCAGGAAAGATGTTCGCAAGTTTTACCAAAGTGTAAAACGTCAAAGCCAAGGATACAAGGCTCGAACAGTATCCTGTCGAGATGAACAAGGAAATATCGTAGTTGAGACACAGTCGATGCTGAGGATAGGGAAGAACCGCTTCTGCAGACTGTTAAACGGCCCTTATCAGTGTGGTTCTAGGCCAGGAAAGTCCACAACCGATTAAATCTTCACAAAAAAAAAAAAAAACCCAAGAAGTCCAAATCGATACCCACCACCTATTCATCGATTTCAAAGCCGCATATGGACAGTTTATACAGAGCCATGTCTAATTTTGGTATGCCGCCCAAACTCGTCCGTTTGTGTAGGATGACGTTGGAGAATTCTCGCTGCTCCATCAGGGACGGAAACGACCTCACCGACACATTCGATACCAAAAAAGGATTTAGGCAAGGCGATGCGCTGTCATGTGACTTCTTCAATCTGATTCTTGAGAGGATTGCGCGAACCAACACCAGAGGCACAATTTTCCAAAAAATCTGTACAACGACTAGCATACGCCGACGATATTGACATCATTGGTAGGACCCAACGTGATGTCATAGCCACGTTTGCTAGTATAGAGAAGGAAGCGGCAAAAATGGGTTTTGTAGTAAATGATTGCAAGACGAAATATATGCTGTCAACACGAAAGGATACACAAAATCGACGAAGCGGACAGAATGTCACCATTGACAGATTTAACTTTGACGAAGTACAGGAATTTGTCTATCTCGGGTCCGCTATTAACTCTGACAGTAACATCTCGTCAGAAATTAAACGAAGAATTAATCTTGCCACCCGCTGTTTCTTCGGGATAAGAGGGCAATTCAGTAGTCAAGCCCTCACTCGAACTACTAAGGAGATCTTATATAAGACCCTGATCATCCCCGTCCCGCTCTACGGCGCTGAAGCATGGACCTTCTCAAAAGCGGATGAAGAAATCTTTGGTCGATATGAGAGGAAAATTCTTCGAAAAATCTTCGGTCCCGTTTGCGTTGATGGGCTATGGAGACGAAGATTCAACCAAGAACTATACGAGCTTTACAGCGATATGCCCCTGGTCAAAAAACTCCGCATTGGACGTTTAAGATGGCTAGGACATGTAGAACGAATGGACACCAATACTCCGGCTCGCAGAGTCTTCGATTCCCAGCCAGATGTCGGACGCAGTAGAGGAAAACCTCGCCTTAAGTGGCGTGCACAAGTAGAAACCGACCTCAACCAACTTGGGGTGCGCAACTGGAGGCAGTTAGCTAAGGACCGGGGGCTAATTGGAGAGGCATGTTGGTTGAGGCCCAGGTTCATTCCGGACTGTAGCGCCACTTAAGTAAGTAAGTAAAGTATAAGAGCAGGTCAGCAATTTAAAAGTTAATTCGATTGTTTTGGCAAATTGTATTTATAGTGTTCGCATCTACCCTACTTTTTGTATTACCCTACCAATATAGCCGTATTGGATTTCAAACTAAAGGGCCGCCCAGAATGCATATCTGTAGGTGGTATCTTGTATATGTGTCAAAAGAGAGATACGTTTCTTGCATGAAGTTGCCATTAAACTTTAAGCTACAGATTCCCATTGTTTACGGCTTGCCCTGTTTTTTACTTTTGACCCAGCTACAAGCGTCAGATACGGATACACATTCTGTGCAGCCCTTAAATTGTCATTTTGGCGACGCAACGAAATTCGTGGCTCATTCCGAACACTTAGGCAATGGTGATGTTTTCGAGTGTAACTGACGATAGCGCGTATCTATACGCTGTCTAACCCGCCACTTAGTGTGAAATATTTAGTTTTCAGTGAATCTCGATAAATTATTGTTGTTAAAGTTCTAAGGAAGCATATCCACCAGGCTATTGTATTTCAGAAAGATTAAATTTTCAATTTTGGTGAGTTCGAACGAGACAGTAAAGTTTGTTACGCTTAAGTCTTATATCAGTTTTACCTACGCGTATGTAAGAAATTAAAAATTTTTGTTGCAATTGATAAATAGGCCTTTGCCATTTAAGTTATAAAGACAACTTCATGTAAATGTTGTCGGCGAGTCCGTTCCAAATGGTCCATTCGGAAGGTCTAATTTTGCGTCACTTTTTCCAGCATTTCGGCCTGTATTCCATGAATTACGTGTGTTATGTTATCCTGAAAGGCTTCAATCGTGTTCGGCTTGTCCACAAAAACTAACGACTCTACATAACCCCACAAGAAATAATCAAGATGCGTTAAATCGCATGATCTTGGCGGCCAACTCACACGGAAATTTCTAGAGATAAGCTGCTCAACAAATTCATCCTTCAACATTTCCATTGCTTCACGAGCTGTGTGGCATGTGGCACCATCTTGATGAAAACGCATGTAAACCAAGTTCTCAGGCAATTGGGACAAAAAAAAGTCGCGTGATATCGTTCGCCGTTGACGGTAACGTTTCTTCCACGGTCGTCTTTGAAGAAAAATGGACCGGTGAAACCACCAGCCCATTAACCACATCAAACTGTTGTGCATCGGTAATTATTGGACGGCATGTATGGCATCACTCCAGATGCGACAGTTTTGCTAATTTACGTATCCGTTGTGCCAGAAATGAGCCTCATCGCTGAAAACAATTTTTCGATAAAACAGCGGATTTTCATGGAACTGTTCTAAGGCCCATTCACCAAAAAATTAGACGTTGTTGCACAAGTTGAATTTTATAGGCTTTCATAGCTAAATCGACAAGTAACATTTTGCATGTGGTTGAGTAACACATGCCCAATTGCTGAGAACTGCGACGAATTGACATTTCACGATCTTCTTTGACTGCAATATTTTCTTCGGTACGCACTGTACGCATGCGAGTCGATGGTTTAATGTCCAACAAAGTGAATTTGGTGCGAAATTTGGTGATAACAGCACGAATTGTTCATTCACCAGGTCGATTATGGCGACCATAATATGGTCGTAATAAACGGTGCACGAATTTTGATAGTAAATTTCAATAATTTGTAAGTCTTTCCATGATTAAATGGCAGAGTATACTGACAAATTTTCTCTTTGACAGATGACGTTTGGACGCCATTACTAACCAGTGCTCCCAACCTGGTAAACTTAATTCTTAAAAAATCACCCGTTATTATATATATACAATTATTTTTTTTCATTTGACAATATGACGGCGTTAAAATCCATCTTCTTATGCTTTTTAAGGGAACGTGCCGAAATAAATTACTTGGGTCTGAAAGGGTCAGGATGATCTCATTTTCTTCCAAACGAGATCCCATTCCGATATTTCTTTGGAGCTTGTAGCCATGGGACGACTTCTGCTTTGTTCTGAAGTGTTAAGTAAGTCTCAATACCCAACAAGACAGTCACAACAACCTTGATCAGCTGGCCAAGGAAGCTGCACATTTTTTACTCAGGTATGTTCAGTCGACTTACGATATTCGGTGCCTACAAAAAAAAAACGTCATTGCTGTCCTCATCTAAAACAATTGGGTTTTGACTTTTTTTTTGGATAAAGCATTGCAACGACTTGATGGAAGCCTTTAGTCATTTAAGGTCATACATGCAATTATTTGCCTTCAACTCATCACCTTGTCAACCTTATCATCGATGACTATTACCGTCAAATCGTTTTTCGTCTAAGACAAGAGAACCCTTCTACGTTATATAAAGGACCGTCAACTTTTCAAACGCAATGCCAAGAATTGCATTACCTGCAGGAATTTTTTTTGGAAAGTCTGCCTTGCAGCCATTTGTTCCGTTGCCACTTTATATTGGTATCGATTTTGCTGGACCGTTATACTACCAGACTTAGTTCGATAAATCATCGTTACACAAGGCGCGTATATCTCTTCTATTTAAACACGCAACACCCTGTTTGCATTGGAAAATGGCAGCCAATTAAGATGTATAGGTACTTAGGCCAAGATGGAAGTGATCGGTCTTGTTCGTTTATTTCGAATACGAGTGCAGCTCCACTAGCCACTGGAACTGTAGATACAATACCGTACGGGAGGATGTTTAAAATTATTCTAGTACCATGAAGTTTATGGAAGTCGAGGGTAACCTATGAATAATGGTAAGCTGTGCTGTTAACTATGCCTTTGCTGGTACTTAACATCTTACATAATATATAAGGTGGACCAAAAGAAGTCATCCGATGTGGTTTGGCTCTCATTTTTATCGGTTATGGCTCAAGGTGTTCCGTTGCCACATGTATGTCTTCAGTCCTAATTCGTCCAATTGCGGAAGAAAAAACTCGGTTTACATGGCCCTATAGCACGCACCGTCCACTGTTGGCGTTTGACCAGCGATGTTCTCGCAAAAAAATGGCCCGATGACTCCTCTAGCGTGAACAGCGCACCATGCAGTTACTTTTAGCGGGTGTTTTTTCGGTGCCCCAGAAGCGATAGTTTTGCTTGTTCACGTACCCGCTGAGGTGGAAATGAGCCTCATCGCATATTATGATTTTGGTCGAAAAATCATCCACTTCGTCCTCGAGATTGAGGATGGCTTGGGCGTAGGTAACACGCGTTTGGCGGTCGACAGGCAGCAGCTGATGCACGGACGGGACTTTGTACGGGAGCCTGCGCAAGTCTTTGACCAAAATTCGCCTTTGGGACGACCGGCTGATGGCTAATTGCGAGGTACGGACGGCGTCTGGTCGATGCTTCCGATGACAGCTCGACATTCTCGGCACAACGGGCGCTCCGGTGCCGGCCACTCTTGGCAACGTCTCGTGTGGTCCCATACTCTTCAAGGTTGGTGGCCAAACGGCGCAGTGTTTGCGCAGTCGGTGACGGGCGGGCGGGGGAATCGGCGACGGAACACGCGCTGCGCCAACACTGCACACGAATTGTTACGCAAAAAATAGACACGATTATTCCGCGTTGTTGGGGGGGTGTATCGCTCCGTTTCTTGTTCACTTATATTCTACATCTGTCTAGTCCACAAATGTCAAAACAGCTTAGACTTTGGCGGCCATTTGCAAAAATAAGAGCATCTTCCAGTAGGGTGATCTCCTTTGGCCCACCTTGTCTAAATAAATGACAACCAACATTTACTCACATAATTCAAGCTTCCGATAATGCGAAGTCTAAGAGTTTAGACAATGTCCCGTTCAAATTCAGGCTCATAATTATTCCACTTACTTTCAAACGCATGTTTTGCAATAAACAGCAAACCCGAATTTAAATTATTTTCTAAGGGTACGGAAAGGTCCCTCAGCAGAACTATAATTAGTCCGACATTAAGACAACCTCCCCCAAAGTCTGTCAATTGTTCCATCAATCCTACCTCGATATAGATAAAGAAACCTAATTCCCAGCCAAGAGGACCTCTCCAACTAGTCTTTTGATTATAATACAACTTCAGCATCCTTTCGCTGAACCGGAAAAAGAAAATTCTATATAAAAGCTAAAACTGTTTATACCATCATCGATAGTGTATAACCCCCGCAATTACAGAAGGCATCCTCGTATAGTCCTCATTCGTCGCATAACACTTGATATTCCGGTTGGCGTACCGCTCGCTCTCTACGAGTATCTACAACCGTTAAATCGTCCACCATATCACATTTGTGACCGTTCATTTGGTTCCTCTGAAGGCAATCGCACGCCTCGCAAAGCCCGTGTGTCCCGGTCTTCGTGTCGTTTCCAACTTAATTGGATGCCACAATGTGGAATAAATTGAGCAGAAAATTACTTCATATTCACCTATATGGCCCCCGATTGTATCGCGGGCGAAGGCTAAGGACATTAACTCGAGTGCGCCATCTACACTTTGCGCCGTGTAGGGCGGCCGATACGATGTTGGTGGTGGACGCCGCCACCGCCGGCCGCCGGTGCGGATGGGGGTTGGGTGTCGTGACGCGCTGGACCATTCTACGGTGTGCCACCAAGTGGAAGGTCCTTTAAATGTGTTATTGGCGGTATAGTGCGCCGGGAGGGTAAAGCCCACGGTGGTGTTGGCGGGGATGGGTGGCTTTAATTATGTAATTCATTGCACGGATTGTGTGTCTGTGGACGATATGCAGACCAAAACAATGAATTGGAGATTTTCGCTCCTCAGGCGAAGTAGCACCAGCAACTGCTGCCTGCTGCTGTGGCGTTCGTTGGTTGCTTCTGTACGACGGCTGGATCACACACTGCAAGAAGAACTCTTGGGATGTATGTTTGTAGTGCGAGTCCTTGCTGAAAATAGAATGGCAACGAAGAGGTGGTGGTAAGTTTTATACGCTATATTGGAAATAAGGTGCTGGATTAGGTTCGTTTGTTTTGAATCGGCTCATTATGAACACTCGAGTGGATGCTCTCTTAATTAGAGGATTTGGTTAGTTTTGGAATTAGGAATTGTCGGGGATATGTGAGAGTAATTTACTCGGTCGAATCATTGTGGGGTGACTGATTAAAGTTTTAAACGGAAAAAGTTTAAGGATTGGAAATACGCACATTAGATGTGCTAAACAAGTTAGGTGAGTGGTATCGAAATATTTTTTTAGAAACGTTTTTGATGCACGTCTTGATAATGATTACCTTATTTTTAAAAATAAATAATTAAATAAATAAAAATAAAAAAGCTTGCTAAGTCTGTGCTTAAATTAAAAAAAAAAACATTATCTCCACTAAACTCAAATATGAGCATTTCCAACCTCAATATTTGTACTTCCAAAGTAAACGTAGTTTAGGGAAGTATTGTGATGGCGTCTGGAGTCTGTGATTTGTGATTTGGAATCTGTTATTGATACTGGAGCCTGAACTGACAATTTGACTGAAATTTTGAGTATGTGTGTTGTTGGTGGGGTTTTTGGAATTGAACTCATAGGCACTGCAATGTCTCGATAACAGATTCAACAATTTGGCATAACGAAACAGTGGTTGTTTTTTGTTTTACCCTCATTTATAACGTTGAGTCCTACCAATGATGTCATTATCGTCAGCGTATATAGATGCACCAATTTTCGTAAGATTGTGCCTCTGGTCTTGGCTTGGGAGTTTTGCACAATCCTCTCAAGAATCAAATTAAAGAAGTCAGACGACAGCGCATCGCCTTGCCTAAATCCTTTTTTTGGTGTCAAATGTTTCGGTGAGGTCCTTTCCGATTCTGATGGATTGGTGTCGAATGATTCCACCCTGATAGAGCAGCGATAATTCTGTATTGTCATCCTTCACAGAAGGACAGTTTTGGGTGGTTTTCAAAAACCAGACATTGCTGGTGTCGTATGCGACCACAGAATCGATAAATAGCAGGTGGAATCCAGGATCTGATGTAGTGTGAAGATTAATTCATTTGTGGACTTTCCTGGCCAAAAGTTTGCTGATAACGGCCTAATTGGCTGTTAGAAAACTGTTTCAGGCATTCACATATTAGGATGGATAGGATTTTGCAGGCGATGCTGAGAAGGGTCTCTGTTTATTTCAGGATAGGACAAACGCTGCTGAGGTTCTATGCTTCAGGCATACTTTTATCCAAGAAAATTTTTCTTATGCGTCGATGAATGTTACTTACCAAAAAGTCTTCGCAGGCCTTTACAGCTCGGTGGAAAGGCCATCATTTATGGCAGCGTTGTTAAGCTGGAGTTTAGATATTGCTATCCTCATTTCACTTGCGACTTGTGGTTGGTAAATTTCGCTGTCGTCTCCAATATTAAATGGTTCATTCTGCCTGACACGGGGATATTGATTGTCATCACGCTTAAACAGTCTGCAGATGTTTTTTTGACGCAAAAGGCTTGTTAGTACCCAGGGACGAGCTTTCTCACAACCATTTATGTGTGCGTATGTACTTCTTACCCAATGGCGGGACCTCCTTTTATGCCGACTTCGAAAGTCTAAGTTGAGATAACCTTTTCTTGACGATTGATACTACCCGAATTATATTTCTGGTCATCACGAAGGAGAGCCAGTGAAAAATCATTTAGGTGTTGATATGGCTGGGAATCGAACCTTGACATTCTGCGCGGCAGTTCATCGCACTAACCATCGCGCCGCTGAGCCGGTCAGAAGTCGCTGCAGAAGTGTCTACGTGCTCCTTACCAACGAGCTCGTAGAAGCAATCTTTAGTTTTATCATCTTTTTTCCATTAATGCTTATTAATGCCATTAATGCTTAAACATGATTTCAGGCATGTGGCCGCCGCGGCTGGTTCGAATAAAGCCAAGTCTAGAGGTTCAATTTTCAACCACTTCGAGCATTTGGGCCGTATGTCGGCAATAACGCCACGAATGTGGGCTTTCAAGCCGAGTGACTTCACATATCCTTGAAGAAAATAATCCAATGGTGTCAAATCATACGATCTTGGTGGCCAATTGATAGGTTCTTTCCGCGAAATTATGCGCTCATCGAATGTTTCCTTCAACCAATCGATTGTGACGTGCGCTGTGTTGCATGTAGTATTGTCTTGTCGGAATCACATATCATCCTCAATCATGCCATGCAATTTGATGACAAAATAGTCGGTTATCATGGCTCTATACTGGTATCCATTAATGGTAACTGACTCTCCAGCATAATTTCGAAAGATGTATGGCCCAATGACTTCACCAGCTCATAGATCACACCAAACAGTCAGTTTTTGTGGATGTAATGGCGTCTCAAGGTCTCATGTGGATTCTCTTCACTCCAAAAGCAGCAATTTTGCATGTTGACGTAGCCATTCAATCAAAAATGAGCCTCATCACTGAACAAAATTTTGCAATACAATACACCAAAATCACGACGCAGTGCATGGTCTCGTGGCCTTACTTCTTGCACAAGCTGGATCTTGTAAGGCCATAAGCCAAGATCTTTGCGCAAAAACTTCCATAAAGTTGGTGGACGAAGTTCCGATTGATGTGAACGGTGGCGAATCGATTCATTCGGGTCCTCTTCAACACTTTGCTCAACAGCGGCAATTGTTTCTTCGGTGCGCACTGTTAGAAGTCCCTGCGGATGCGTATTATAACAGAGAGTAAATGGAGTTCGAAAAGGATCAATGGTTAACCGAATCAATTGCTCTGATGGACGATTATGTCGACCATAAAATGGACGGAACTTGCGGTAAACTTCGCGAACTGAACCATTATTTTCGAAATAAATTTTCACGATTTGCAAGCGCTGATCATTTGTCAACTTGTTCCTGATGAAATGGCACACCAAACTGAACATAAATGATACTAGAGTTGCCCGATTGGACCTCAAAACTTTAATTTTATCTCTTTTCGAAAAAACAAATTCTGAAAAAACACCCGTTAGTTTCATAACAGTGCTATGCTTTTGGCAGTTGGTTGGTAGACTTTCGCAAAAGTTGGGAGAGTGAAAAAAGCGTAGGTGTTCCTTTCGGAAATAAAACAGCCTGAACCCCACTTAGTGATCCAATGAACTAACTACTGCACCCCCTTATTCAAGTGCATTTTTAGACTTAACAGAGCCTTTTATATCTATCGTGAATAAATCTCTAAGATTCAAAATCACGACGCATCATCTTTCGCTTTTTTTCGCTCCAATATTAATTTTGACTCTTTTGGTGTTTTTTGAATGAAGATTTGAAATTTTCTGGCCAAATGATACTGATACTGAAAATATAGATATCACTGTTAGCACCACTGCCATCTGTTCCCTCGCTTTCATCTGCTTTTACACAGACTATATTAAGAAGGGTGTTATCCATTCTACTGTTAAGGTACTATGCCACTATGGAGAGTGAGATTCGTGGTAGCTAGTCATCAGCTAAAAATAAAATGCTTGTAAATTCATGTAATCATATATCATCCTTCGTTCCGAATTGGGCTTTGAATCCGGGAGTACGATTTTTACACCTACCGTACAGGTTAGGATAGGTTTTAGTGGCTTTACGCGATCCGCATATTAAAATCCACAAAAATTAGTGGTACCACGTGGATCAGTCGCCATTCCTGATATTCGTTTGCCTAATTGGACCATTCCACTCCTCTTCTCTCATGTACAAACAGCTTCTTTGTAAGTCATTGCTAAAGACGCCTAGTCTTTTTTCGCACTAGCCTAGAGGAGAATTAGTCTGATGGTTCCGTCTTCAGTTAACTTAAAACTGTTCAAATAAAAACCATCAGTAGTAAACAATTTTACTGATTCTCAGGCCTACAAAATAATTGCATAACATAAGTTGTAATTAGCAATATAAACACAACTGTTGCCTACAATTAGACTGAGTTATGTTCTAGCTTTACTTAATTGAGAAGACTACAGATGGCTGCACTATAAAAGAGCAATCATTCAGTAGCCTAATCATCAATTGACTTTCAATTACCGGCTAAGAATACGCATTTACATCAAAATGACTTTGAAGATCGTTTTCCTGTTTACATTGGTCATCCTGGCCTTTGGACTTCCAGCTATTGAGTGTTCAGAGGAGTCTGGTAAAGAAGCAGAGATTCCACTATTCCCAGATCGTTTTGACAGGTTTTTAAGTGGAATTTTCAAAAAACCAAATGGAAATGAGCCATCACCGCAGGAGGTTGGTTCAATATTTCAGAAATGTTGTACATTCAATTATTTTTATTTTATTGCACAGGAATCCCATGAAGGAGGCAGTGAGGGAGCGAGGAACAAGCGTGCATCATGCCAATCTATCTCATTCCGTACTAGGTCTGGAAGAACCATCACCGTAAGGAGGTGTTAGACGATTGTATCTATAGGGATGGATTATACATCAATATAAAAAAAAATATTAGCAAACAGATTTGAGAAGAAGTCGTTTTTTGCGATCAATTATCCTTAATGGGGCTTAAGATCAATAGAGGAACATTTACGAATTGAAAAGCCAAGCCCTAGAAAGATTGTCGATATCTTCGGTGGACGGCCAAACTTATTGCTCTATGGAAACAATTCATGCATACCTATGTAGAGCAAATCTCTTATGTTTTGAAGCTTGCAGACTTACTACGGTTTATTACGGGCGAATTAAGAAACTAAGATGAGCTTCTCTGTCATATTCGGACTACAGGCAACAAAGGAATTTCCAGAGTTAGTTAGGCCTTACCATAGAAGAAAATTGTCGGTAGGCTTTTAAGCGGCGCTGACGAACAACATTCTCCCTGAAAGCGGGCAGAACGAACCATTCAATAAATCACCAACCACCCGACCTAAGTGAAGTGTGGATATTTACATCTAAACTTAAGCTTAACAAGGCTGCGGAAATGACATTTTTCCTTGTTTGGTAGGTAACATCTACCAACTCATAAGCCAAATCTGGTCGGATGAAAGTATGCCTGAAAAATTTAACCCCAGAATCGTTTTCCCTATCTACGAAAAAGGAGACTCTCTGAACTGTGACAACTACAGAGGCATAAGTCTCCACAACATCGCATACAAGATCGTATCTGCCGCCGTAGAATGTGAACGCCATACCAACAACTTGTTCAGCCCTTATCAGTGTGCTTTAAGGTAAGGAAAATCTACAGATCATCAAACTATCACACTTCGGCAGATCCTGTAATGAACCCAAGACAACCTCGTCCGTTTGTCTAGGATGACGATGGAGAATTCTCGCTGCTCCATCAGGGTCGCAAACGACTTCACCGACACATTCGATACCAAAAAATTATTTAGGCAAGGCAATGCGCTGTCTTCTTGTGACTTCGTCAACTTGATTCTTGAGAGGATTGTGCAAAACTCCCGAGCCAACACCAGCTCATTCACTACCACACGCCGACGATATTGACATCTTTGGTAGGAATCAACGTGATGTCATAGCCACGTGTGCTAGTATAGAGAAGGAAGCGGAAAAATGGGTTTAGCAGTAAATGAGGGCAAGACAAAGTATATGCTGTCAACACCAAAGGACACACAACATCGAATGTCAATGGACAGAATGTCACTTGACTTTGTCTATCTCGGCTCCGCTATTAACATCTGACAGCAACATCTTGTCAGAAATTAAATGAAGAATTCCTCTTGCCAACCGCTGTTTCTTCCGACTAAGAAGACAATTCAGTAGTAAAGCCCTCACTCGAGCTACTAACGAGATCCCATATAAGATCCTGGTCATTCCAGTCCTGCTCTACGGCGCTGAAGCATGGACCGTCTCAAAAGAGGACGAGCAACTACTTGTTCGATTCGAGAGGGAAATTCTTCGAATAATCTTCGGTCCGTTTGCGTTGACGGGCTATGGAGACGAGATTCAACCCAGAACTATACGAGATGTACTTCGCATTGGACGTGATGGCTAGGGAATGTAGAATGAATGGACACCAGTACTCCGGCTCGCAGAGTTTTCGATTCCCAGCCAGACGTCGGACGCAGTAGAGGAAGACAGTAGAAGGCAGTAGAGGGAGATCGCGCCTTAAGTGGCACGCACATGTAGAAACCGACTTCAACGAAGTTCGAGTGCGCAAGTGGAGGCAGTTAGCTTAAGGACCGGGCTAATTGGAGAGGCATGTTGGTACAGGCCCATGTTCATTCCGGACTGTAGCGCCACTTTGCGTAAATAAGTAAGTATTCCAGCCCATCGGCACAAAGAGTGAAATAATAAACTTTGTAATTTAGCTTCCAAACCCATTTGGCAAATAGTCAAAATTAATAAAAATAAAACCAAACGAATTCCATGTCCCAAAAGTGGTCTCAATACCTTTTAGACGGATAACGACAAAGGCAATCGAACATTTGACGCGTTATTGTACGAAGTCGACTCGTGCGAACACGTACGGACACACGCAATTTTTTATCAAGCTTCCAAGTACTATAGGAGCGCGCACACTGTGTGCTAGTTAGTCGTACGTATACGTGCGTGTAGTTTCGACGCCCGAAAACGATTCGAACTGGTTGGGATTTTGGAATAGTTTCGTCCTTTCAGACCAATTCACGAGTGCCATATCACCGTGACATTGCCTTTTTGAAGCAGAAAAACGTAGTCAGTGTGCGCACTGAATTCGTACGACCAGTATTCATACGTTTTTGTACGATACAAAATCGTATCCAATATGCAAATAGCCTTAAGCTTTTCAAATTGGCCGTTTGCAGTTGGCGTTGAACAGTTTGTCGCACTTTTTGTGGTATAAACAAAAGCTTCGCACATAAAAATAATTACAGGAGCTAGGTTTTTGGTCCTTATGGGGCATTAATGACAGATTTTATGATCTTATGATCGACTACCGAGCTTCTACATACCACAAAATCGTGCTGGGAAATATAATTTCGCGTCTGATTGTATTCTGCTATGGGTTTTTATAATTGCATGTGCAAATAAGTTTCAGGCATTACCGAGTCTATTATTCGCTTCATTACAATCATTGAGTACCTAGAACCTGCATAGCTAGTTCAAACTGATTATCCACATTTAGACCAGAAATTATCGGTTGGTGCAACACGCGGATTTGTCGACTTTCATGATATTCGTTTGCCTAATAAAACCATTCCGAGCTAATTATAAAGGAGGAGGATTCTGTCATTAATATTAGCCAGCTCACCTTGATTGTCAATGAAGTAGTGTCCTAGATGGAGTTTTCTTCTTTTGGAGAGAGCTGGGCAAGACCAGAGAAGGTGGGGAATACATTCCTCCTCTTTCTTGTCCAAGCAGCTTCTGCTGAAGTCATTGCAAAAGAGCCCTAGACTTTTTGCATGCAGTCCTAGAGGGCAGTGTCCTATAAAGAAACAGATGATGATACTGATGTTTGATCCTTTTCAGCATTATCGAGCAGAGAGAAGGCTTCTGGTTCTAGTTTGGACAGAGTTGCCTGGATATTTGACATGTTGTGCCGTTTATTCATCTGTGGTTTGCTTTCTCGATCGCATCCAATTTGCTTAATGATTTACGTTTATCAAGGTTCATACCTAACATTTCCACTTGCGGTAGAATATGAAGGGTAGTACCCTGTCCGGCAAGCTCATTCGCCTAACAGTTCCCTGGTATATCTCCGTGACCCCGTACCCAGAAGAAGTGAAGGGTAAAGTCATCTGTCATTTCATTTAGATTTAGTTGGCTGATTTCGATTTATATGTGGTGGATCCAAGCGATTTGATTGCTGCTTGGCAATCCCTGAAGATGTTAATATTCTTCGCGGATATTACATTTCACCTAAGCCTGGACAAGGCATCTTAAATTGACATGATTTCCGCTTGAAAAACAATACAATGATCGGTAAGGCGAAAGGTTTTGCTAAGGTTAAACATCTTGGAGAAAAAACCACAGGATTCTGTCTATGACCAATCCGTATGATCTGAAATGAGAGATTGTATCCAATCAAATTCGACTCCCATTCGAAGCAACTGGGAATGGTTGACTTGAAGTTATGCTGACAACTGAGGTGAGTAGTGATGTGGTCGGTGTTCTTAAGGTGATTTAGTGTCTTTGTAAAAGGTGGGCCAAAAGAAGTCATCCGATGTTGTTTGGCGTTCAGAATATCGGTTGTGGCTCGTGCAGTGTGTGCCGTTCCATCGTCCTGTTGGAACCACATGCCCTCAAGTCCTAATTCGTCCAATTGCGGCAAAAAACTCGCTTAACATGGCCCTATAGCGCGCACCGTGTACTTTTGTCGTTTGACCAGCGGCGTTCTCGTAAAAAAATGGCCCGACGACTCCATAAGCGTGAACAGCGCACCATGCAATAACTTTGAGCGGGTGTAAAGGCTCCTCGTGCATTACTCGTGGATTTTCGTTGCCCCAGAAGCGATAGTTTTTCTCGTTCACGTACTCGCTGAGGTGGAAACGAGCCTCATCGCTCATTTCGATTTGGGCGAAAAATCGTCCACTTCGATTATTCCGCGTATTTGGGGATTGTATCGCTCCACGGTAGTCCACAAATGTCAAAACAGATTTGACATTAGCGGTCATTTGCAAAAATAAGATCATCTTCCAATAGGGTGATCACTTTTGGCATACCTTGTAAGTTCATCTTAAGCAGGTGTCCATTACGACGAGGCTCTTAGTCTCATAGTTGTAGAAGTTGGTGTATCTGCCGTATATATCTAGGGACACTAGATGTAGGATAGCATCTAGGGCTATGGAGGGGTTCGTTTGGATCTATGAACTTTCCGTAGAAGGTTGCGGTTGGATACTACTTCTTAAGCCCTCCACATGACTAAAACACGTAAAAATACGTTAAGCCAGATATATATGGTTACGTACCTCATTTTATTCCGATTGTCTTTTTCATGTATATGTAGGTATAACGCTTTGCTGGCATTCGTTACGCGTTCTTGGATATCAGTATCCCAGTTAAGGTTCTCCAAGACCAGATCCAGGTATTTCGCTGATTGTGTGAAATTGAGTCTGAAGCCAATAAATTTAGGAGAGTCGGGACTTTATATTTCTTTCTAAATTCTGTTTTTCGAGGGTTCGCACCGCGTACAAGTCTGGCATCCATTTAGAGAGTACAGAATGACCGCTTAATATGCCGAAAAGCATTAGAATTAAGTTGTTATCATTTCACTTAGGGCGCCCGCATAGGGCCAGTAAGTTGGTTAAGTAGTTGATAAGTAAGCTTGTTTTTTCATGAATTTTTGTCTAGCATGTAAGTTAGTTTTAAGATAAAATAAAATAAAAATGAATTTAAAAAAATAAAAAGAAAAAACAGAATGACCGCAAGTAGAAACAGTTCTTTAAGAGTATTAAGGTTCTTCCCTGATAAAGTTTCCGCCATGTCATCTGCTTTAGCAGTTACCTTCGACCCTTCTGTTTCTAGATCAACTAGTAGCTAAATTCCAGAGAAGAGGAGATAGGATGCACACTTGTGCCACAACTTACAGATCTTCGTTCGGATGAGACGCCAAGATATAAAATTGAAAGTTCATTAGTGATTGCGTCCACCTTGACCTTGTTAAATGCTTCGCCTATACCAAGAAAGAAACTCTTTTGCTCTTGGTGAGTTTTTGATAATGCGTACGAGTGAGTGTCAACCGACTTCCCCATTGCAGTATGAATGTTAAGAGTTGGAGATCGCACCTCCAGTACGGAGGTGTAGATCAATCAATTCATCCAAAGTTTTGAAAAGCTTAGATGATGAACTGATCGGACGAAGAGCCTTCGGATATATTTGAGAGCTCTTTTTTGTTTTGGGAATGAATACCTCTCCTACTTCCTTCCATGTCTTTGGAACGTTTGCTAACTATAGGCAACTAATCATCATGGTAACAGAATATCAAGGCTACTTTGAAGCTCTGTAGGGAATTTGAGTTGTTTGAAGTTTTTGACGGCCCAAAATGGTTTTTCTTTGGTGATTAGATATTCTGAATGCTCGATTCAGAAATCAATGGATTCATTGCAGGTTCTATAGCCCCATTTGTAGCAGCGTTTTCACATTTTAGCCAGATGCTGCAAAGATACACAATGCAGTCACATATTCTTATTCATGCCTTTCATCCATTTGCACCATAAATTCGCAAATGCTTAACTTAGTGTCCTATAGCTCTTCTATATATGTTTTTCTTACTCACTTCAACTTTCTGTCTTTTGAAATAGGAGACGGCAATAAAACTTCTCGTTAATTGTTGTAATACACAAATACACCAGATGTATGTAAGCTTAGCCTTGGTGCGGTACACCTTAACTGCAATTAGTCTGGACTCAACTGCTTCAGCTTAAAACTGTTCAAATAAAAACCATCAGCAGTAAACAATCTTTCTGATTCTCAGCCGTACAAAGTATTTGATGCAACATAAGTTGTAATTAGCAATATTTACACAACTGCAGTCAAGACTGAACCTATAATTAGATACGGTGAGTATGTAGCCTTTCCAAGGCGCAAAACTACAGATGGCTGCACTATAAAAGAGCAATCATTCAGTAGCCTAATCATCAATTGACTTTCAATTACCAGCTAAGAATACGCATTTACATCAAAATGACTTTGAAGATCGTTTTCCTGTTTACATTGGTCATCCTGGCCTTTGGACTTCCAGCTACTGAGTGCTCAGAGGAATCTGGCAAAGAAGCAGCACTTCCACTATTCCCAGATGGCTTTGAAAAGTTTTTAAGTGGAATTTTCGAAAAACCCAAAGGAAACGGTCCATCACAGGAGGTTGGTACAGTATTTTAGAAATATTTTCCATTTGTTTATTTGTGTTTTATTGCACAGGAATCCCATGAAGGAGGCAGTGAGGGAGCAAGGAACAAGCGTGCATCATGCCGATCTATCTCATTCCGCACTAGGTCTGGAAGAACCATCACCGTAAGAAGGTGTTAGACGATTGTATCTATAGGGAAGGACTATACATCAATATATAAAAAAATATTAGCAAACAGATTTGAATAGAAGTCATTTTTTTCGCGATCAGTTATTCTTAAGATCAATAGAGGAACATCCACGAATTGGAAAGCCTAGCCCTAGAAAGATTGTTGATGTCCTCGGTGGATTGCCAAACTTATTGCTCTTTGGAAACAATTCATTCATACGATGTAGAGCAAATCTTTTATGTCTTGAAGCTTGCAGGCTTATTACGGTTTATAACGGGCGAATTGAGAAACTAACAATATAGCAATATAGCAATTTCAAGGGTTAGTTACGCCTAATCACATGAGAACTATTTCTGTAGGCTGTTAAACGGTGATCACGAAAAACATTCTCTCTGACAGCAGGTAGAACGAACCATTCAATATTGGCGAGGACAGCAAAAATCACCAAACACCCGACCTAAGTGAAGTGTCGATATTTACATATAAACTTAAGCTTATCAAGGTTACAGAAATGACGGGTTTCCTTGTTTGGTAAGTAACATCTACCATATCATAAGCCAAATCAGGTCGGATGAAAGTATGCCTCAAAAATGAAACCTCAGCATCGTTTGTCCGATCCACAAAAAAGTGGTCCCTCCGAACTACGCCAACTAGAGATGCATAAGTCCACAACATCGCATACAAGATCATATCTGAAGTAGTATACGGACGCCAGAAACCATTTACCAACAACCTGATAGACCCTTATCGGTATAGTTTTAGGCCTGGAAAGTCCACGACTGATCAAATTTTCACACTTCGGCAGGTACTGTAAAGAACCCAAATAGTCCAAATCGATACCCACCTTCTATTCATCGATTTTAAACCTCATACGGCAGCATTTGTAGAGACGGACTATACAGAGCCACGTCTAGTTTTGGTATACCGCCTGTATACCGCTCAAACTCGTCCGTCTTTGTAGGATTACGATGGAGAATTCTCGCTACTCCGTCAGGGTCGGAAATGACCTCACCGACACATTCGATACCAACAAAGGCAAGGCGATGCACTGTCATGTGAATTCTTTAGTGTGACCAAAGTCACAATTTTCAAAAAATCGTTGCAACAACTAGCATACGCCGTCGATATTGACATTATTGGTAGGACTCAACGTGATATCATAGCCACGTTTGCTGGTAAAAAACCGGAGGAGACAAATATCGGTTTAGCAGTAAATGCCGGTAAGACTAAGTAGATGCTGTCAACATCGACGAATTCGACAGAACGTCTCAATTGACAGATAGAACTTTGAGGTAGTTCGGGACTTTGTCTATCTCGGCTCTGATATTAACTCTGACAACAACATCTCGTCAGAAATTAGACATAGAATTACTTTGGTCAACAGCTGTTCCTTTGTCGAAGTACTAAGGAGATCCTATATAAGACCTGATCATCCAAACCCTGTTCTTCGGCGCTGAAGAATGGACTGTCTCAAAAGTGGTTGAAGAAATCCTTTGTCCATTTGAGACAGCGACATGGTTAGGGCAAATAAAACGAATCGACACCAACACTCCGGCTCAGAATCATCGATTCCCAGCCAGACGTCAGAAGCAGCAGAGGAAGAACTCGCCTTAAGTGGCGCGCACAAGTAAAGGGTGATTATTTAAGCGTAATTTTTTTAAATCGAATAAAACACTCAAATTTGCATCATATAATTACAATTTTAATTGTAGCCGATAAAAAGGACTTTGCCATTTACGTTTTAAGGACAACTTCATGTAAATGTTGTCCGCGGCTCCGTTTCAAATGGTCCATTCGGAGGTTCCAATTTTGCGTTACTTTTTCGAGCATTTCTGCCTGTTTTCCACGAATTACGCGTGTTATGTTATCCTGTAAGGCTTCAACCATGTTCGGTTTGTCCACATAGACTAACGACTTTACAAAACCCCCCAAAATAATTAATCAAGAGGCGTTAAATCGCATAATCTTGGCGGTCAACTCACAGGGCCATTTCGAGAGATAAGCTGCTCTTCACTCCAGATGCGACAGTTTTGCTTATTTACGTGTTCGTTGAGCCAGAAATGAGGCTCATCGCTGAACACAAATTTTCGATAAAACAGTTGATTTGCACATTTTTCACATAGCACGCTGGTGGACTGGGGGGTTGGTACAAGGGGCACAGCCCTCGGACCGAATGTTGCTAGGGGTGGCGATTCGGAGCTGTTAAATTATATAAAACCTACCAGCATTAATCCTGCTTCCCAGTAAGTAAGTAAGTAAAAATAGTAATACCGAAACAGCGGTTCTCAGATCGCCTTGCGTTATGTGATTCCGAGTATATAAATCATGGAGCCGGCTTTTTTTTGGGACGACTTTCGGCGAATACTTTTATTCAACAGTCTCTACTTTATACTGAGGACCTTCAATTACAAAGAAATTTTCGTGGAAAACGGCTTCCCTCGGATCGATTCCTGCTGGTAGATGTATATCTGTTCATATTGTCTGTTATTCGATCAAACATAAAACGGAAGCATATTTTGTTTATCCTCCTAAAATTCTAACTAATTTGTAAAAAAACATACTCGGGTCGCAGGAACTCACGCCCCTAATTCTTTCATTCCAAAGGAATTTTATGGGCATCCTAAAATTTTTTCTTGATCAATTGGTGGATGTTTATGATCGCCCACTTCAGTATACTTACCACTATGCCACTGCGCCCACATCAAGATAGCTATTACGAATAAAAAATATGTCTATGCGAGTCTGATAGAATTAAAGTCTCGAAAAAATATAGGGAACATCCTTTAATTCACACTACACTACCTTCACTTAACCATAACTTATAACTACCAGCAAGCGGTGTGCCTTTGAAAACATTTTTAAAGTCCTCCAAGTGTTTAAGCCTGCACGCGTTGTACCCACATGCATATATTACCACCACATCTATCTCACACTACCACACGCTCACAACTGGAGGTCACATTCCCTTTCACCTTGAGTGTATCCCACACTTTCTGTTGCATACACCTCTGTTAAGCTTTCGAATGATTTTGCATTACGGAATACTAAATCTTTTCTCCTTTACAGATTTTTTTTTTAAATTTGAATATTTCAGAAGCTAATTCCCAAAAGGCAGAACCAAAAAAAGTAAAACAAATCCCTCCTTCGGTAACTTATTAAAAATTCCCAGCATCGCATTCTCAACTCCTAGCTACACGGTTGATTGCAGGACCCTTTTTTCTGGTGTTTGCAACATCTTAAGCTGATCAAGAATGCTCGTTTGAAATACGAAATTAACACGCACATACTCGTACTCAGATGTAGTCGTTGGTGTCTCTCACCTTCCGCCCTGTGAAGAGGAATTCATTACAAACACCCCATCCCCGGGGTGGGATAACATAATCCTTTCTCATCACCATAATCCCCAAGAGACCGCATACATTTGAACGTGACACACGCATGTATCCGAGATCTCCATTCAACATCTTCAGCGAAACTTATGGTAGCAATGGCAGCAACAATAATTGCCTAATCCCAAGTAATGGCAACCATTTCATATTTATGAAGGATATGTTCCATAATTAAGGCGCTTCTGTAGATATGTGCTGCTCAATTGTAGTCTCTGTACATGATGATGTGATAATTCCAAGTGCCCTCAAACATGAGCCCATTTTGTAAGAAGTGCTTCTTGTTTGGAGTTTTGTTTCTTTTGAAAGTTAAACTGGTATGGGTGTAATCCTTGCGATGCGATACACATTCCATGGCAGAAATGCGTGTATGAACTTAATTAAGCAGATATATGTGTAGGGAGTAAAGTTTTTTAAGTGCCAGCAATATTTCGCATACTCGGGAAAGGAACTTCTTGGAACCCTTTCCGTTGTGCTGCGATGAAAGGTGGCAGGAGGTGTACAAATTTAAGCGGAAGGATGTGCCTGTCAATAATTGAAAGTTGTAAATGTGAAATAAAAAGAACGGAAGTCCGGGGTATTCCATGTCATGAATAAGGGATACCTATATATGCAGGAAATGTGTGGAGTTGAAGTTTATGTTGCTGTGCATTGGGCAGTTGAAGTTTTAAGTAAGTCATGTGAGGGATGTAATATTGTTCAGTAAGGACCAGATCCATAATCATCTTTTTTTTTCGCGGTTTATTGAAATTGAAATCACAATCAACTTATCGGAAAGTCGGCTACTCTATCTTAGCTCAGTAGAAAGTTTAATGAAGTTAAATGCGAGATCCGGGCAATTCGATTCCTTTGCAATATAAGGCAGATGTATCTGCTGATAGACACATATTTTGTTAGGTGTCCTTAATTGTAACTACCATTGAAAAACAGTTTTGGTTCCCCACAAAAAAAGTCCAAAGGTTTCAAATCGTTGCCCCGAGGAGGCCAATTGACATCGTCAAGACGGCTTATAACATGATTTGGGAATTTGGTGCGCAAAGATCGATTTTGGCATGGGCTGTGTGGCACGTGGTGTAGAGTAGAGTAAATCACAACTACCATCGAAAAACAGTTTTGAGAATAGCTTAACAGTAAAATGGTCGTATAACGGGTGGGCCAAATACAAGTTTCCTTTCAAACATTTTACAGATGGTTGGCATTACATCTGTACCTCACGGTTCCCCACAAAAAAAAGTCCAAAGGGGTCAAATCGTTGCCTCGAGGAGGCCAATCGACACCGTCAAGTAGGCTTTTAACATGACTTGGGAATTTGGTGCGCAAAAGATCGATTTTGGCATGGGCTCTGCAATCCTGCTTGAGTCAGTGATCGTCTGAATTCATGTCTTAAATTTCAGTAAATAACATATGAGAAGGCTACAATCCGCTATGCAAATAGTTGAATACCCTATCCCATCTTATTCTAATATCTCCAAAAAGTGGGTGTTGCTAAAAAAAACTGAATGAATCTTGTTCAGGCGGTTTATATTAAACTTTAATGTTTCAACAAAAAACGACGTTTTTCTATCTACATGCTATGTGATGGGCTTTACAAAGAATAATGACCCCAATAAGTAGGCGTGGGTTTACATGTTATACAGACGAAATATTAACAGTATTATTCATGAAATATTTCATCAAAATTTTTTTTTTGTTTTCCTAAAATTGTATTGAAAAGGATTTTTAAGAAAATTCCCCAAACAAACTTTATATTGAGTTGATATAGATATTCGGTTGTCTAATTTTCTATTAAGGCACTTTTCCAAAATTCTTACTCGTTTGGCCAAAAACAGCGTTTTACTGAAACAAGGATGTGGAAGTGAGTGGAAGTGAGTGGATTTAAAAAAAATTATAAAATGTTCTGCGTCGCCAGGCAGACAGTCTATATACCAAATTTGATCGCTCTAGCTTAAAATTTAAGGCCCAAAAACCGGTGACATACAGACGGATACACGGACAGACAGACATGGCTAGGTCGACTTAGCTAGCGATTTTCTGTACTTTGAGTTATGTCTTGCAAAATTATTTCGCTATGTTACAAACTTGTTGTCAAAACGAATGTATCCCTATGAGATCTATGAGATAGGGTATAAAAACAGTCAGTTAACATGGCTCTGTGAAGCCTATCGTTGACCAAAACGTTGTTCCCAGCTATATTTTCGAAGAAAATAATGCAATCACTCCACAATCCGCAGAAAATGTCACTTTCTGTGGATGCTTCTAGGCTTCTCGACAATAACGTACGGGTTTTTCGAGCCCCAGATGTTTGTTTTGCCGCCGAGATGTAAATGCGCCTCTTCAGAATAGATGTATCCTTGCCCAAAATCGTTGTCCAAAGCAAGCTGCTCTAAGGCCAAAACTGCAAAGCGATAACGAAGCTTTCCATTGCTGAGTTATTTGGACCTTGTAAGCGAATAATCCGAGATCTGTGTGCAGAATTCTGCTCAGGATTGTGCGTGAAGTATTGAGCTGTTGAAATCGAAGGCGAGTTGATATTTGTGAATATCAACTCGTCTCACACTCTCGGCTACATCAGCAACATTCTCACCTATGTGCATGCACTGTCTCACGAACTTTTCGCACAAGCTTGCGAACAGCAGGCGCGGCGGATGCTTCATTTCGGCCAGTTCCATACAAATAACGCACTGCTTGGGCTAGTCAGCACTCACTTTGGAAAAGTCTTATTTCGTTGCGCGGAGGTATGACAACGACTTTCTATCAAGATTTCGAGCGGGAAACAGCTGTCAGTGCGAAAATTCGGCCAGTTCATCACAAAACAAAACTTTATAAGAAGTCTCATCACGGACATCCTTTCGTGAGACACAACACTTTCTAAAATATATAAAACGTGTACGACACCACGTGACATAATATGATTGCTTAGCGAAACTTCTTTTGGGACGGTGTGAATTGTGTTTTATGAAACGAAAAAGTGTAACGAAAATGAGTGTCCCGCGAATTGCGAATCATATTCCCAGCAAATGCTTAAATCGATTTTTATGATCGACCACTTATTTTAAAGCTGAACCAAATATAATGTTAGCTATAACAGAACTACACAATATGAGAAACAAGTCCCATTTAGTTCAGGTGAGTTATCCAAAACCATAATTCTCTCCGTTTTGTTTTGCATAGAGCTTCTTAAGTATTTTTAACTCCAGAACAAAAATGTTTGAAGTGAAACTTTTCGGACGGTGTGAAGTGTACATTGCGATAGACACGAAGCATGCATCCAGTATTTTGAATGTCCGAAAATTCCGACGGGCTACCAAAGACTCGGATCACTTCCTTGTCGCAGCCACAACAAACCAGAAATACTATAAAAAAAATTAGTCTCGAAAGATTACAATCTCAAAAGACCGCCAAGGTCTTCGTGCAGCTCGTATCCCTTAACCTCTCGATTAACACCATACCACCAGCATCGAATGTCGAAAAACAATGGCAACGATGCCAACAAGCATCGTTGCCATTGTTACTTCAGCCACAATTAATGTGCTGGGTTTCTCGAGCCCACCAGCAAGAAATCCTTGGTTTGATAAGGAACACCGACGGATACTCGCAGCCAAGAACGAGGCTTACAAGGCTAAACTGCACGTAAGGACGACAGCTGCCATTGAGCTCTCTAAGCAAAGACGGGAAGAACATCGGCTTTTCAGAAAGAAGAAAAAGGAGCCAGAAACTCGCGCGATCGAAGATATAGAAAGGTCACACTCAAGGAACGATGTTCGCAAGTTTTACCAAAGTGTGAAACGTCAAAGCCAAGGATACAAGGCCCGGACAGAATCCTGTCGTAATGAAAAAGGAAATACCGCAGTTGAGACACAGTCGATGCTGAGGATATGGTAGAACCACTTCCGCAGACTGTTAAACGGCGATTGCGAACAACATCCCGCTGTCAGGCGGAACGAACAATTCAATAATGACAACGACAGCGAAAACTGTCAACCACCCGACCTGAGTGCAGTGAGGATAGCAATATCTAAACTCAAGCTTAATAAGGCTGCCGGAAATGACGGCCTTCCCGCTAAGCTTTATAAAGCCACCAACCCATAACCCAAATCTTGTAAGATGAAAGTATGCCTGAAGAATGGAACCTCAGCATCGTTTGCCCAATCTGCAAAAAAGGAGACCCTGTGATCTACACCAACTACAGTGGCATAAGTCCCCTCAACATTGCCTTCAAGATCCTATCTGCTGTAATATATGAACGCCTGAATCCATTTACCAACAATCTGATCGGCCATTATCAGTGTGGTTTAAGACCAGGATCCACAAACAGAGCAATATTTAGTTTTGGTATACCGCGCAAACTCGTCCGTCTGTGCAGGGTGAGGATGGAGATTTCTCCCTGCTACATTAGGGTCGGAGATGTACCAGTAATGTGCATCATTTTCTTCATTATGTATCGAAGATACACCGGTTGGAAAGAATAATTCTGCGTTTAATTCCTGACGAGGTGTTGTTACCAGAGCTTTTTGCATGGGCAGAAGATTTGATTTTGTGGCATCAGCAAGCTTGTTTCCATCTGTGCCACTATATCATTTTACGAAACGAAAAAGCGCAACGAAATATAGACAACTATACATTTTTTTGGATTTAGGCTGTGAAATAAGGAGATACAACAAGATTTGTTAACCAGAATACAGTTTCGCTTCTACCAAACAAGAACTCACACTGATAAATAAATCTGCATCGGGCGTGGTAAATCGCCAAAATGCGTCATTAGAAGACAGAGAAATGTATTCGTCAAAATGTCCAACAAGGCTCATATTTAATTCCCTCTAAGCCAATTAATCCACTTGTTTCCTCTTTTCTGTGTGGTTGCAAATTCTGAGGATGTGGTTGCAGCAACATGCTACAGGCGGTCCGCGGGAATACACCATCGTCGAAGCCCATGGACAGTGTAGGATACGTACCTGACAGCGTCAGACAAGACTGTCTGTACTGATCGAAGTGTAAGGGATGACGATCTCACGTGTCGGCAATCACACAATGACGGCGGGTGGGCAAGGACAATCACAGTTTCTTTTTTTTTTTGTGTTGATCGCGTTCAATCTGAAGCAGGCATCCGGCCTAAATGTTTGGTTTTGGAAAAGTGATGTCCAGAATTAAAACCGCGGTTTTGATAGAATACTCTAACCAGTGCCTACGCAAAAACTGGTGTGATCGTGGAAATCTAATTGACAAACGCAATTGGAATGAGCGAGCGTGAGGTGCCAGTGATATCACATGACAGGTCGGGAAAATACCCGACACCTTAAAATGCGTCAAAACAAAAGTTCAACTGGGCTCACCATCCCCATTTTTATAAATTGCATTTACGGGGACATTTTTTTTTTTATTATTCACTTCCTTGAATTTTCAGTGTTCTGCATTTATCTCTTTAAACGGTTTTCAGATCCATTCCCAAAAAAGCAATTGTCATTTATTTGGAAGTAAAAGCGCTCCAAAACGTAGACTACTAAGGGTAGAGTCTAGGGTTTAAAGGCCCAACCTTAGTTTGGAGTTCCTGGATGAGACGTTCTGGGAAATATCGCTCAAAACAATCATCGATGCCACTGATGTTTGAGCCGATACTCCGTCCTATTGGAATCAAATTCCTTAAGTCATGAAAAAATATCTGGACCCAACATATTTACATGCCGGTCTTACTTTACTGTGACTTTATTTGTACAACAAAACAGGGACCAAAAAATCCAGAGCTTAGGAAATTTAACGCCGAACTCTGATTTAAGGTGAACTAAATGACCCTTTCAAGCATGGGCAAACTCAGCAACGCATATTGGGTAAACGAAGTAGCGCGAGTTGTATGCATTGATGCATCCATTCATGTGGTAAAGGATTCGAGACTTGAGGTGAATACAATCCGTCGTGACATATGCAAATGCTGTGGAAAACACAAGCATCCACGAGATTCATAATAATACTTAAATCTATCTGAATTTATCAATCTCCTCCTTGAGCAGCCCAAAAATATTTTCCACAACAATTCTAGTTGCAGAATGAATGTAATTGAAACTTCGTTGAGATTCCGTCAGATTTCTATAATCTTGAAATGGTGGCACCAAACCAACTTGATGGAGAGTAGGCAGAGTCACCAAGTAGAAACGCACCAATTGGAAACATGGCCGCAAAGATAGCTTGGGCTCTTGTATAGAAGTTGGATGTCCAGATACAGGGTACTGCAGATCCCGGCTCCCCGCGATTTTTTTTTGTGGGCTGGTGGAAATCTCAAAACACACGATGAGCACGTGCCCAAAGTAGTGTGAGACTTTAACCCACTAAAACCACCACCCTTTTTGTATTAGTATTGCATCTAAGTATGCGACTTATCTAACAAGTTTTTTCATTATGAGTAATGAATGTTTGGCAGGTAACTTTCCATACTCCGTAGGGTATTCGAAGTTTGCACATAGTTTTGGCTCATTAGGTGTTTTCAATGAACTCCTTAGAGTCATATTTCCTTCCTTAAGATGGAGAATTTCTTAACGAAGCTCTTCGCAGAGCAGTTCGAAATTGTTAAGTCTTGTTCGAAGAAAGTCGTGTTTGTCTTTACGGTTCTTATTTTTCATTGAATCTCGCTTTTCGTGGGCTGACACCACTGGTGTTGTAGAACTCCTTGAGGCACATATATTTTTTCGAGATCTAGATGTAGGTGACCTGGTTACCCTTGAGCTTTTCCCGAAAGGGTTACATAATTGCAATAATTGGCTCTCCCCAGACCTCCGAAGAGTTTGGATTTTCCAGTGATACTGACTTGCCAACTGGGGAACTAAATTTTTTTGTTTTTCCCATTGCGTTTTTGTAAGTGTATACACTTTACACTCGGTATACGGGGAGTGGATTTTAGTCGCCTTCTACGACAGGAATGCCTTACCTCGGGTGCATACTGGTCAATTTACTGACAGACAAGACCCGGAGATTCGGACGTTGAAGTCATTGATCAAAAACCTTAAACAGTTAATCTCGGAAAATTACAAAAAATCTGTAAGTTTGTACTAGGGCAAGAAAATTCAGGCTATAAAAACCAGTAGCCCGAATATTTTCCCGCAAATAAATAAAATATTCAGGCGAAAAGATCATAATGACATTCCGTGTGTCCGAATTTCCAAAACGACAGAAAACAGACAGACACTCACGGCTGTTGGTATAAGTCCGGAAAACGTTGACTCGAACGACGGTTTTTTCACGATCGAAGATCCCCAGGAGGCGCTGTTTTCGAGACCGTGTATACGGTGAACAATCCTGTTCGCCCAAATCGCGATATTGAGGAAAGAGCCTTTCTGAATCACTTTTATCTGCGCACTGAACTCCAAGCTTGGCGATCTGAGACTAACGGTTTTACCGTATTCAATGACGAAAACCCTTCAAATGGCATAGTCGCCAATAGCATGATGCTGTTCGTTCAAAAAGATGAACTCCTGGACATCTTCGTATCACTGAAAAATAAAAAGTCGGCGGGAGAGGACGGTGTCCCAAACGTCGCGTCGTATTGAGACACCTGCCAGTGGAAGCAGTCGATATTTTCACCACGCTGTTTAACAATGCACTGAATAATGCACATTATCCGGTGCACTGGAAAACGGCGGTGGTACATCCTATCCCCAAAAAGGGCAAGGACAAAACAAACCCAGCTAATCTTCGGTCAATAAGCCTTCTGCCGAATGTAAGCAAGGTATTTGAGAAAATAGTCAATAGGGCTCTGCTTAAGTGGGTCGAGGAAAACAAAATTATTCCGGAAAATCAGTTTGGTTTTCCAGCGAGGCATGACACCATTCATGCCGCATCGAAACTAGTCTCCGACATTCAATGGAATAAGTCCAAAAAACAGTGCACAGGGGCCTGTCTGGTTTACTTTGAGAAGGCCTTCGACAACGTATGGTTAGAGGGGCTTTTCTACAAGCTGACCAGACTGGGCATGCGTAAACCCATGCCATATATGATTTATGAAATGCTTATGGGAAAGAAGTTCGTTGTCAAATGTGGCAACGTAACTTCGAGTAAAGTCTTTGAAATTAAAAACGGTTTACAACAGGGGGCGGTTAACTCCCCGATATTGTTTAACATTTATACAAGTGATCTTGTAGGTTCCCTCAGTCACGCTATAGCGTACGCAGATGATCTAGTGGCGTACAGATCAGGTCCGAAAATCGAGGTCATCAACACACTTTTGCAACGTGACTTCGATCACATTAAGGGATATTGCGAGGATTGGAAATTGAGGATCAATTTCCAAAAAACCGAAACAATTCTGTTCAGAACCCCAGTGCAGAGGGCTTCTTACGATACCAGAAAAAACTGGAAAAAATTGTGTATCATGGGACAGCATGGACGGCCGTTGGCGGTGAGAAGTGAAGTCAAATACCTTGGCATCTGGCTTGACAAGTTTCTGTATTTTAATAAAAATGTGGATGCTTGTCTGGCCAGGGCTAGGGGGGCTTATGCTCTGACAAGAAGATTGTTTCATAGCAGTCAACTTGATTCAAGGGTGCAAGTCATTTGCTACATTGCCCTCGTAAGGCCGATCATCGCTTACGGTTGTCCCGTGTGGTTCAATGTGGCACCAGCTTACATGGAAAAGATACGATTGTTTGAGAGGCGGTGTCTCCGATCCTGCTTAGGATTGTCCGAACGCCGGACTCCGAGTACATAAAATATTATCGCAATGAGGTTCTATACAATGGGGCACAGTTGAATAGAATTGACAATTTCCTAATTAGGGTGACTCGAAGGCACGCTTCAAGGGCGATGAGTAGCGACAACAGCCTGATATTCGGGGCTTATTACCCCAATGAAATGTACATGGAGAGTGCGCTCATGTCCGGCCTTATTCCACCAGAGGCATTCATTTATATCGATTCGTTAGGGTTAATACAAGACAGGAACGGTATCCCGGTTTTATACCATCGGTACCGTGACGCGCGGGACAAGCGGCTAGTCCGCGATGGGTACGTCGAAAATGCTCCGGAGCTCCTCCGCTTTAGCACGGCGGTATCGGATCGCGATAGGACCGACGCTGAAAAGCAGCGCACCGAGTTTTGGTGGCTAAACGAGGAAAGTATTTCTGCACTTCCTCAGGTCTTTGCGGACTTTTAGTCCACTCCTTAGTATTTAGGTAAATTAAATTTAGGTACAAGGTCTGGGGCTGGGCTTATGTACCATATTTTAATTAATATGGTTGCATAAATGCTTGCTGGACCCAATGACGCAATCGGGATGGCAAACCCTCGGGGCATATGCAACGAGTGCTTGCCACCCCGATTATAATTAAGTTTGGTTTCAGTAGTTAAGTAGTCTTAAGTAGTGTTAGTTAGGTTTAACTAGTCTTCAGTAGTTTAAGTTAGTTTTAGTCTAGATTAAGTTTTTATATAAAAAAACAAAAAAAAGGTTACTGTTTAAAGTTTTAATTTTTTCTTTGAAAAATCAATTAAATGTCTTAATATTAATAATAAAAAACAAATGACAAATTTAAGCTGAAAAGCAAAAGAAAAATGTTAGTTATAAGCTTACAGCGCCCGCTATGGGCCGATAAGTTAGATTAAGTAAACCAGTTATTGATAAGTTGGATTTAAGCATTTTTGTCTAATATTAAGTTAATATTTTAAGTAAATAAAAATGAATTAAAAAGTAAAAGTAAGCCTTACCTCGGGTATATTCTGACCCCTATACCGAAGGGTCTATGAACTTTTTGTTAGCATCAGCAACAGCTTGTAAAACTAAGCTATAATTTAGCTTCCTGTCATTCTTTGTTTTTTCTTGGTGCTTTTATAGTGATGTGGGTTTAATCTATTGCTTCAATAATGTTGGGTTTTTTTTTGAAGAAACGATGACTGAAATTCAGTTGCATCAGCTCCTTGTGGCCATTTTACATATTCGTGTCTAATTTTTGTTAAAAATGCTGGTACTCTCTGGACAAGAATCTATTGACATTGACATTGACATCACAGTACTTCGCACATGAATGCAACGAACTACAGACACATAACAGCACTGGCGACTGAGGCCATCGGCTGGGACAGATCAAGACATTTATACAACAGAGAGAGACGGATATATACATAGAAGGAAGACATATAACATAAACCTACGTGGCACAGAGGAGGAGACATCGATTTATATTGTCTCATGTTATCGCACAGGTGGCCTCAGATAAGCTGGCAATTTTCGTAGAAAACAAATGCTGCCGAAGCTGGGGCTTGAACCCGCAGCGCTTGGCTTAGCAGTCAACTACGCATTCCTCTGAGCCATGGCCACCTGCCAGAATCCATAATGATGACTTCGAAATCCTAAACAAATTTCTTAGTTGCCCAAATTTCACGATGTTGCTGATGTACTAGATGTAGATGTACACTGATTTCCTGGGATCTATTCTGGATCTTCCTCCAAAAGAATTCAATCTGTTTTCATGTACGAGTAGTGCTAAAAAGGACGAAAAATATAAATGAACACAGAGTAGTAAAAAGAAAAAAATAGATTCATACCCATGAGGTATTCCAATGTTTGTCAATAAAACAAATAAATAATGTCAATACAATTTTTTTCGGATGTCGCTTCCAGTCCAATTCAGATACCTCCGAAGCACTGCTGGAACTCGAATCATTAGACCAATGCCCAAGCACTTCCAGAACATCCTCCAAGTCGTTTGTACTGCGCGCATGAGCATGCTGCTTCTGCTGCTGTGTTGTCAAACAAACACCCCAAATATCTCACAAAGTCGCATTTTTCTTTGCTTGAGGACTTTATTATTCTAACAGTTTACAGCGTCTTATTCAAGTTCTCCAATTTTTTTTTCTTTAGAAACGTTTGTATGAAAATTATGTCATTCGAAACCGCAATTTTAGTTGTGCTTACATTTTCCATATTTTGTAATACAGTTTGTACAGTTTGTACAGTTTTACTATCAATTTTTCAACAAGAAAATGTTTATTGCAGATGCCTTAACTTTTACTAATCACAATTTGGTTTTGAAAATATCTTCCCTACATGAATCCCCTTTTCCTTTACAAATTATTCCTCACTCGACCACCCAAACCCTTCGTTGATTCACTCGCATTCCATTCAAAAATTATAATCAGAAAGAATCACTGCAACTTTGTGCAAAGTTTCGCAACAGTTCTACCGCACTTTTCCAAAGGAAAAAATACCTTCGGCTGGAATCCACAAAAATTTGCAAATATTTGCATTTAGCCACTGAAATGAAATTATCCAGAAATGGAATCACTGCATTATGGAACTGAAATGGGGGCCACACAAATGGCGCGATAAAAACTGAAACGGCTGTGGTCAACCCCAAAAGACTGCAACAGAATATTTTCACGTGCCACAGGATTGCTGCTTAAGCTAAATTTAAACAATATCACAAAATAGTGTCAGTTAGCGCGTTCCGACTTTTGTTCCTCGTAGTATTTGCTATATCCTCCCGACTTCTGACATTCATTTCGGGTGAAAGATCTCCTAACAACAACAAAAAAAAGTTCCGTTTAACATTTCTGTACTGAAACCGCATATACAGATACGTTGTCGGGTTGTACACCCATCAAGCTCGTTGCCACCCACGATGCGCAACCCTAAGGGAAGAAAATAATGCCCTTTCAGCAGGATAACTGCCAATTATTTGCGATGCTGGAAATCCAGTTATGTTTGAGAATTCTTACCGAAATAGTTGTGAGTTAGTATTGGTTTTAGTTATTTGGTGAGATGTGCAATAAGCTTTCTCTTAATGGCTCAACAAAACGAAAAGCTGGTTTCGAGTAGGTATTTTGAAAAAAAAAAGAATCAGCTTGCAGAAATAACTACTAGCATGCATATTTTTAAATGATGTATAGGACATTTAAAAAAAACTAGCCAGGGTGCAAACAACTGTGTGTCTGTGTGTCGGTGGTGTACTACAACACCCTCAGCAGGAGTAGACATTATTTTTCACCAACTAACCCTGGATATATTCGGCAAGCAAATGGGATCAAACTCAGCCATACGTCTTAAAGCCACCCAACAGTGGTCAAATATACAAACTGGCCACTGGAAAAAACAAATAACTGGTGTTTTTTTTTGAGGTTGGTTTTTCGAATAGAGATAGAACTGACATTTTGTAGTCAAATCGGTTAATTCTAAAGTCATTTATGTTCAATTTGGTTTGCCATTTCATCATGATACGGTTGACAAATGAAAAACGCTTGCAAATCGTGCAAACTTATTTCGAAGTCAAGGTTCAGTTCGCGAAGTTTACCGCAAGTTCCGTGAATTTTAAGGTCGACATAATCTTCCATCAGAGCAATTAATTCGGTTAACCATTGACCCTTTTCGCACTACATTTACTCTATGTGATAATACGCATCTGCAGGACGTCTAACAGTGCGCACCGAAGAAACAATTGCCGCTGTAGTGCAAAGTGTTGAAGATAACCCGAATGAATCGATTTGCCACTGTGCACAGCAATTGGAGCTTTGTCCATCAACTTTATGGAAGATTTTGCGCAAAGATCTTGGCTAACGACCTTACAAGATCCAGGTTTTGCAAGAATTAAAACCGCGAGACCATGCAATGCGGCGTGATTTTGGTGTATGGGACGAAAATTAGATTGATCTCGATGCTGATTTTCAAAATTTTGTTCAGTGATGAGGCACATTTTTAGTTGAATGGCTACGTCAACAAGCAAAATTGCCGCATTTGGAGTGACGAGAATCCACATGACGCCATTAAATCCACAAAAATTGACTGTTTGGTGTGCTCTACAAGCTGGTGGAGTCATTGGGCCATACTTCTTTCGAAATGATGCTGGAGAGTCAGTTACCGTTAATGAAGACCGGTATAGAACCACGATAACGACTATTTTGTTCCCGAATTGATGCCATCCAATGTGGATGAGACGGGGTTCCAACAATATGGCGCTACATGACACCCAGCGCACGTCACAATCGATTTATAGAAGGAAGCATAATTTCGCGGAATGGACCTGTCAATTGGCCAAAAAGATCGTGTAATTTGACACCATTGGATATTTTTCTTGGGGATGTGTCAAGACGCTCGTCTACGCCAACAAACCAGAAACGTTAGGGGACTTGGCAGCCCCGAATGCTCGAAAAGTAGATGATAATTGGACCTCTGACTTGGCTTTATTCGAACCAGCCGTTGCGGCCAGTTGCCCGATATCATATTTAAACATTAATGGCATACAATTATATTTTAAAATTTAACCGAAAAACGTTTTTTCTGAAAACGCTTCCAAGAAGTATCTATAAAACAGTTCACAGCCAATTCCCAATTGTTTATCTCCATTACAGTAAAATTAGAACGGTTTTTCTGCGTCGCTCGTTTTTGTGCGACATGGCCCCAGAGAATTTCTTTTTTTTGCTGAGGCCATGTCACACGAAAACGTACGACAGTAGTTTCCTCGCGTTAGCAAGTTTTATCTCGCGTCATCTTGATTGCGTCTTAGTGAGTATAATCGCAGCAACTAAATAGTTTTAGCACGTGTTACCTCGTGACATCTTGATTGCGTTTTAGTGAGTATAATAATTATTTTACCAATAATATATTCTATGAAGTATAAAAGCATAAAAAAAATGGAAAGGCGAAACGTAACTGACAGCGAGATTGCCAGGGAGTTGGAAATGGAAGAAAGTGATGCCGATTTCTCAAGCGATGATGTGGACTTTGATCCAGATGATTTCAATGCAGTTGATGAGGAAGATCTAGAATGTGATGACGAAGAAATGCAAGTAGAAACAGAGGAAAGGCCAGTTGCGGGTGATCTAAATGACTTCGTACGCTGGACGGAGTTTGCTTCTCGGCAAAAAAAACATTTCCTTTCACTGGACGATCTGGTTTCATAAACGATATTTCCTCAAATATTAGCTGCATGGAAGCTTTTGGTCTTTTTGTGGATGATGAAGTTATTCAGCTTTAAGTTCATGAGACAAATCGGTATGCAGAGCAGCAACTAAATATTGTTCATGTGACTCGTGGGTCAAGAAAAAATAAGTGGGTTCCGACAAACGAAGGAGAGATGAAAAAATGCCTCGGTATTACGCTATGGATGGGCCTTATAAAGGCAGGGCTATTGGAAGACTATTGGTCGAAGAAGTCTATCTACAACTTTGGCATTCCTGCAAAGACGATGTCACGCAATCGCTTTCAATTGCTCTTGAACTTTCTTCATTTTTCAGATGATACCACCATTGTAGCATTAGACAGAATTGGGAAAATTAGGCCTCTTTTGGATATGCTGCGAGCTAAATTTCAGCGAGTTTTAATACCTGGAGAAAATATCGTAATAGTCGAAACAGTCATTCCTTTTTCGACAATACATTCCCAACAAAGCTCATCCATATGGTGTGAAGTTATTCAAGCTTTGCTCTACTGAAGGCTTCACTTGGGCTGTTAAGATGTTCGAGAAGTTGGTTTGGCAAAAAATGTCTGTGAAGAACTTAGTTCTCAGTTGAAAGAAGAAGGGCGCACTCTCTATGTTGACAATTTTAATACAAGCTACGAACTGGCACGATCTATGCTTGACCAAAAGACACATGTAGTTGGAACACTTCAAGCTAAAAAGAAGTTTTGTCCAAAAGAGGTGATGGATGCTAAAATAAAGAAAGGTGAAATGATTGCACGAGAAGAAGAAAATGGCATTGTTGTTCTGAAGTGGAGAGACACAAGAGATGTAAGGAGGCTTTCCACTAAACATGCTCCTGTTATGACTACCGCGTCCGCCCAACAGATTCCTGATCCTGACCCAAACACTCCATCCACCAGTGGAGGCAGGAGACCGAGTCGAAGACAAAGAAATATAGAGAAACTACTTGCAATTGTAGAAAACAATAAGGGCAACTCAGGCATTGATCTTTCGGATCAATTAGCTTCCTATGCTGTGACGTTGAGAAGAGGCCTAAAGTGGTACAGGAAAGTTGGCATTGAATTTTTGCTAGGTATGGCAATGGTGAATGCATATTTAGTTCACAAAAAACCCACAAACACTACGATGCAAATCCGGAAATTTAGAAAAAATGTTTCTGAAGCTTTACTAGACCTTTTATATCCCCAAACAGTTACTTCCAGGAAGCACAACATTGAAAAAAGAAAGGATGATAATGGAAAAACCATAAGACGGTCATGTGTTTTGTGTTATACCCAAGCCAAGAAATCTTCGGATAGGACCACTGCAAGAAAAAAAACATAAAAAGGACAACAACATTTTGTCCAGAGTGCCCAAATAAACCCCAGTTATGCATTACTTGCTTTCCCAAGTATTCGCATTCTACAAGGTAATTTGATATACTTTTCTCTCCAAATTAAAAAAAAACTAAAACTTCTTTTTTTCAGTAAATAAACTTGGATTACTATGTATTTCCTCTCCTTCTAAGTGGCTAAAAGCGATTAATTTATAATAAGTATAATGAAATAGTATGTTTTTCAAATTTTTATATATACTTTGCTTTAAAAAAAATAATATTTTTGTACTTTGAATTTCCTTTCCATAAAATAAAAATACTACAAAATATTTTTTTTTGATTTGAAAAAAAAAAACATGAAACTCAACACTCTGTATTACTCACAAAAACTATCCTAGAGTCATGTTCAACAGATGCCACTCAATCCGAAACCCATATAAAATTCCATATACTGTCGCACAAAAACGTATGACAAGGCCAGAGCTGAAGTACTATGTGTTGCACGAAAATGTGCGACGTGGCTCCAGGGGAAATATTAGGTGTCGCACGAAAACGTGTGACATGGCAGTCAAAGTGCTAGGGAAATTATTTCTCTATGTTACAAACTTAATGTCAAAGCTGATATACCCCTATGGTATACCTATGGCATAGGGTATAAAAAGTATCACTTTTAGCATTATATAATATATTTCATTACTTTCAGACAATACTGTAAATTTTAACAGCGTTATTCTCCAGAATTAGCTATTATGTATCATTGGTTGATAATTCTTAAGGCGGTCTTTTAATTTAATATCTCACATGATGAGTGTCTATTTATTAGAGACGTCTTCGAATACTCTTAACTTTCAAAAGCTCTCCTACGATATTTTCGAACTAAATAGAAGCAATCGCCAATCTGTCTTCCGATTACAACAGTAAAAATCTTATTACAGAAGTCTTCTTTTTTTTCAGATGAATGCTTTTAAAAAGATGATGACTCCTATGGTCGTTCTATAAATAAAACACAACCGTTTCGAATCCACACAGTCTTCCAACTGGCATACCGCTAATCTGGTTAGATTACCCAAATTATGCACAAATTATCAACGAGCATCCATGGCTAGTGGGCTACCATCAGACAAGGTTGGTGGAAACGCCTTAGAAAAAAATGTTCGAGTTTCGTGTTCGCACGCAACTCTATCGATGTTTTTGGACCCCCCGTAATTTTCACAAAAATTACGAAACCTCCTGAAAATTAAAAGAATGAAAAAAAAAAAACCAAAACCGATGAAATGAAAGAAAATATTTTACCCACGTTATGATATGGGGGTGGTGCGCCAAATTAAATTTTATTGTGACGAATTTGGTGTTTGATACTAAGTGTAAAAAAAAATGACGGTCCAAAAAGATGGCCCCGAACGAAATTTTCTCCCGAAATTTAACAAACAAAAATAATTTAAAAAGGGTCACGTGTCCCGTCCTTTCTCGGGAATTTCTATCGGTAACGGAACAACCAACTAATTTTGCACTACTCGAATTTTCACTATTAAAACTCAAATTATCTTTTTTCCTTCTTATCTTCCTTTCTTCCTCCACTCTTCTGTTCTTCGTGCCTTTTTTTGCTGAATTTGATTTTTACAATCACACCGGTTTTTCCACAGAAATCGAGGTGTCAATCCTGGACAACTATTTTCTGTCAGTCAAACATTTGCCCCGCACTATGCACTATTTAATATCAGAAGGAAGGAAGGAGGGCACCACACTTTCTCAGAAGCAATGAGCTTTGAGAAAGTAGGAAATGATGAACTGTCAAAAAAAAAAAACACTTCCGCGAACTACGTTGGTGGTTTCGTGTTCAGATTTTGGGGGCAGGGATTTTCTTTCGAGTTCCATCTTTACATTATTTTTGCCTTGATTTTGGTTTCGCTGGTGTTTGGACACGCTTCACTGTACCCTTCCACAGCCGCTTGCCGTTTTGACAGCTGTCGGATAATGTGACAGCTGCCCTTGGACACTTTGACAGTTGTCATTTAACTGTCTTTCGACATGATGTGCCATGTCTTTGGTGTCCATGTGTGTGTATTTAGAGTGTTTGTACCTGGCCGTCCTCCCAAACACCTTTGTTGCTCCTCCGTTGCTCCAGCGTTTGGGGAAAGAGATCGTCTCCTCATTGCCATCGAACCTGACTTCTATTGTTGCGACTTTGTTGTAGGGGTGTCTCTTGGGCCGTCCGCCCCACGCCTCTGGTGCTCCTCCGTTGCTCCCTCGTTGGGTGAAATTGGAGAACGTCTACTCCATGCCATCGTACTTTGTTTCTTGCGTTTGCGCCAATAATGAGGTGGCGCAAACGATTTGTTGGGGTGTAGGCTCCAGGGATCGTCCTCCCCCACCCGTCATCGTCGTGTTGGGGTCGACGAGGGATCGTCCTCCCTCACCCATCAAACTTTTCGGATCGTTCCTGTCCGATGCTGCCCGTCGCGAGTCTCGCACGTCAATTGGGCTTCGACGACGGCGTTTCCTCGTGGACTCCTGTCGCACGTTTTGTGTGGCGTTGTTCTGTCGTGAGTCTCCCTAATCTCCCTAGAGCTGCGCCGAACAGAGTTGGGCAATATTTTCCTTGCGTGGACTCCTCTGTCACACTCATTATACCTGCTGGTTACATCACCAATTCTATAGGTCGTGGACCAGTGGCTGATGGAACCCTGGCTGCCCGGCACTAGTCTGGATTTGCAACCGCAAAGAAAAGAGGGAACGAAGGGATTCAAGGGGAATAAGAGAGTGAGCCTTGTTGCGGTAAAATTTACCGTAACAATCAAACCTTTTTAGCCAATATCCACGATCAACTACCAGCATAAGGATTTAACAACCCCTTGTCATTTTAAAACCCAATCAAACGAATTTACATTTCTTTCGACATAGTATCTAACCCAGGATTAGAAACCTAGGTAGTAAAATTCATTAAAGCTAGTTTAATCTAGTATCTAGTTTTATTTAGTACTAGCTGGCCCGGCAAACTTTGTTTTGCTATATAAATTATACTTAGTGAATATTTCGGTTGCTAAATAAAAAAAAACGAAAATGCGATTCGTTGAATATCCCATCCCTAACCATCCTTAAATCAAACAAACCGAAAAAGTAGGTGTGGCTAAGATCTTTATGAAGATGGTATACACAATAGAAAATGCCATTGTCACGATATACCTATTGCTCAGAGATTTTAAAAAATGTTTTTATGTCTGGACATAAAAACAACGTTTTTCTATTGCATATACTATAGGGTAGCGTATACAAATAGTTTTTATAAGAAACCCCCCCAAACAGTGGGCTTGGGTAAAAATGATCTGTATCGAAAGTTTTTTGCGAATATCTTTAAGAAATGGGCGTGGCAGAAAACTTTAGGTGATGGAAATATGTTATTCAGTCACTTTTTCAAAATTCCTAATCGTTTGGTAAAAAACAATGTTTTTGTAAAAAATGGTCGTGTCAGTTTGTTGAAATTCCGAAGCAAAATAGAAGGAGATCCAACTTTCAAATTTCGTAGAAGGTGTGGTGCAATGCCAGTAATGTTCCAGTGAGCTCAAAACCTCTGTTGAACAATTGACAGCTTCGTTGGCTTTGCAATCTTAATCGACCGATTTGTATGATGCCAATGCGCTAGGAAACGACTGCTGTTGCTTGAAGTTCAACCATCGACTTCCACATTTTTTGCTTCCAAAATGGCTCTTTCTGCCTTTTTGTGTAAAAACATCGGGCAATATGCGGGTAATGAAAGGATTTGGTGTATCAACGATTGTCCGAAGTCGGTGGATATGCAAGCAGTATTTTCATGGACAGAAACTTTTCCCATGTTCGATATCTAACAATTGTTTCGAGAACCTATCCGTGGATGGATCTTTCAGCGTTTTGACAAACATTTTTATTTTCAGCTGAACTTTTTCAACATCTTTGGACGTGGAATGTCGGAAAGTGTTTGTGTGAAATCACCTTAACGCCGCTGAGTAGAAAAAGATTACTTGTGCCTACTTGATTACAGTAATTAGGATTACATTTTCAATTTTACAAACAAAATAACACTTTTTTGGTCAACATATTTAAAAGAACTCCCTTTACGAATTTTATTAAATTTTATAGTTAAGGTAGTGTGAATGAATCTGGGAGACTACTTCTTCTATTATCTTGGTGAGCTGGCTAGTATCAGGAAGGAATGCAGTCGACAGATCCACGTGTAACCACAACGGACCTTTATGGTCTAAGTGTGCAAGCGCAGCGCGTACAGTCCCTACAACCTAACCTTACCTAGTGTGAATGAAAAAATATTTCAACAGCAAATAGGCTTTCCAGCGAAAGTAAATCCGCTTTCGCTGGAAAGCCTATTTGCTGTTGAAATATTTTTTCATTCATAGAGTAATCTTCCACATTCCTGGGGAAGTTGGTCCAAGTCGTGTCGGACCTTTTATTAATACGGTTTTCCAGTCAATATTCTGTACCTACTATTGATTTATTTGAAAACTTTTTTTTCCTTTTTAAACAACGGGTTATATTAAGGGTCTGACTGCCAAGCATGCAACATGCCTTGGTCTTGCAATGTATAGACTTATAGTCCAGACAGTCAATTCTTGATTAGAGCCAAAATTGTCTATGATTTCACTGCTGTAAGGATAACCTACACTTTACTCCAGATGAACGCTTCTTTTCTCTTCCGAAAAGAAATAAGTCCTTCAGGGGCTATTTCCTACTTGTTGGGAATTAAGTTCCATGGGGCCTATAATTTCACTGCACCGGTAAGTGTATGCCTGTTGACATTGAGTTGAAGGTGGCGCGTTCAATATCAGCCAAAATGTATGACAACGCAATTTAAAAAAATAAAAATATAAATAAAAATAAAAAGTTTGATATTAAAACTCTTAAAAGTATGCACCTATAGAACGAGAGTAGACTCTGATTGGCTTTAACTTGGCAATGCCCAGTGTTGTAACTCTGACTACACATCAAGTCCGTTTTCTATTAACCCCAAGTGTTAACCATCGGGTCTTATCCAACCGGATTTGACTTGCTAAACGATAAGCGCGAGTGTTGACAACACGACGAAAAACAGCAACACTATAGACAGCCAGGTCAGAATAGCAAGGAATGAATACCCGGCCTAATATCCCCAGACAAGCTGCTCCGACATATTCGGTCAACAGGTTGTCTAGGAATTCCAAGGATTAGTTGTCTAGGAATTCCAACTGCTACAAAGCAGACATTACTGGCATCCAGGAAATACGATGGGATGGGCTAATTCCAAGGATTAGTCAGGCACCTTGAACAGTGATGGTGGTGGATGAACCGACCGGCCAACGGCAGCGCTCAATCCCTTAATGGACACCGATGGCCCCGTGTTCTAGGGGTATCTACTAACTTGGATCTGGCACTCAAAGTTGGGTGTTGTGCTTTGGGTTAACTACCCAACCATGGAAAAAAATTTATGTTACGAAGCAACCAATAGCCTCGGAAAGGACTGATTTTATTGTTGACGACACGGCTAAACGAAAAAAAGACAACGACGTTCGTATCTGCACCTGGAATGTGAGAACATTAAACAGGAGAGGTGCAAGCGAACAACTAGCAATAAACTGCTACAAAGCAGACATTACTGCCATCCAGGAAATACGATGGGATGGGCCGGGCAAAAAGAGGATGAAAAACTGTGAGCAGAAACAGCGACTATGCGGATGCGGGTTTGTTATAAGTGCCAGACTTAGGCAAGAAGTCTTATGTTTCCAAGACATTAGCGAACGCATTTTAACAATCCGCATTAGGCCAAATTCGCCAACATTAGTCTAATATGCGCTCACGCCCCACGGAGGAAAAAGATGATATAGCTAAGGACTGCTTCTATGAGCTCCTTGAAAAAACCTATGAGCGACTACCGAAGTACGATGTTAATATCGTGCTGGGAGATTTTAACGCAAATGTAGGAAGAGAAGACATGTTAAGCAGTATTGTCGGAAATCATAGCCTACACGACAACACGTCTGGTAACGGACTTAGGCTAATTGACTTCGCTACGGAACGAAATGCAACTATACCCAGCACACGGTTTCTGTTGTTGTCAGAATTTCTCTTGCCAACCGCTGTTTCTTCGGGCTAAGAAGGCAATTCAGTAGTAAAGCCCTCACTCGAACTACTAGGGAGATCTTATATAAGACCCTGATCATCCCAGTCCTGCTCTACGGCGCTGAAGCATGGACCGTCTCAAAAGCGGATGAAGAAATCCTTGGGCGACTTGAGAGGAAAATTCTTCGAAAAATCTTCGGTCCCGTTTGCGTTGACGGGCTATGGAGACGAAGATTCAACCAAGAACTATACGAGCTGCACAGCGACATGCCCCTGGTCAAAAAACTCAGAATTGGACGTTTAAGATGGCTAAGACATGTAGAACGAATGGACAACAATATTCCGGCTCGCAAAGTCTTCGATTCCCAGCCAGACGTGGGACGCAGTAGAGGAAGACAGTAGAAGGCAGTAGAGAGAGATCGCGCCTTAAGTGGCGCGCACAAGTAGAAACCGACCTCAACCAACTTGGAGTGCGCAAATGGAGGCAGTTAGCTAAGGACCGGGCTAATTGGGGAGGCATGTTGGTTGAGGCCCAGGTTCATTCCGGACTCTACCGCCACTTAAGTACGTAAGTAAGTAAGTATACACCACCTGGAAAACAGAAAGATATAGAAAAACTATTGACACAAAACGCCAAAAATGTGTGCCTCTCCTGAAGTTTTTTTTTTAGATGGCAAGTAAAGGACATGATGACTTCGTTAATAAGCAGATTTTGTGCATTAGTGGACAAGACCAAACTCTTGTGCTTCAAGTGACATGTGACTGCGTGTTTTAGATTTCATGCCGGATGTGTGACCTGCAAAAGTTTTGTCGACAAAAATAACACCCATTGTGTCAAGTTGTAAGACTATTTTTGACCAGAATCGATTGGCCTTGACATCTTTATTCCTAAGAAGATTGCTCCACATGCCACACAACTGTTCAAATAGTTAAGCTTCATGGTGGGTCAAAAGTAATTTAATATGAATTGGCTCACAGATATTAAATTAAATCTGTCAACTTACCACCACCTGAGTTGAGGCACATTTATGGTCGGCATTTTGAGTAGTTGCTCGCATAGCATCTAGTTACGGATTGGTGATTCTTTTTTAATGGTGGCCTGAAAGGCTTGCAAAACTTATGGTTTGTTGTGGTAAATGCGAGATTTTATAGGACATCCGAAGTTAACATATAATCGACATGTGAATTTGTCAAATCCGAAGACAATAAGGCCATACAGATGACGCATTGAGAACAAAAAACAGAAACTTGTGCTTACCGTCTTCAAATGCATGGCCTTAAGCTTCAATTTTATTTTTACAGCTGGTTATTACCAAAAAATCTGGAATATCGTTTGTTATCAATGAAATTAGTTACCTTAGTGACCGTCAGTATGGTTTTCGTCAGCAACGTTCTACAGGTGATCTTATGTTCTATCTAAGCGAAAAATGGAATCGTTGCATTCACCAATTCGGTGAATAAAGAATTGTTGCTCTGGATATCTCAAAAGCCTTTGATAGAGTGTGGCACAGCGCTCTTATTAATAAGCTTAGGTCTTTTGGTGTCGGTAATACTTTTCCAATTTGGATTACGAGTTTTTTAACTAACCGATCAATACAATTTGTATTAGATGGGTCAACCTCCACTCCCTTTTCAACAAACGCTGGAGTAGCCCAAGGCTCAGTCCTCTCACCGACTCTGTTTCTAATTTTTATTAACGACCTTCTCTCTCTGACTTGTAATCCTATCCATTCATTCGCGGATGACAGCACTCTTGACTTCGTTTACTCCTTAACGACTCCGCGAAAAGATCCCAAAATTGTGGAGTCTCAACGCCAGCGAATGTCAACTGAACTCAACTCTGATCTTGATACAATTATCAATTGGGGTACCAACAACCGGGTTGAATTCAATGCGTCAAAAACCCAGTGCTGTCTCCTATCTCTGAAGCGGGATACAAATGTATCTAAACTTAACATGGAAGGAGTTGAAGTTGAGGAATCTAATGGCCTGTCTATGCTTGGCATGCATTTTAGCCCAGACCTTCGATGGAACCAGCAAATTATAGATGCTGCTAAAGGTGGTGCTAAATGCCTAGGATTTCTCAAACGATGCAAACGGTTTTTCACTCCATCAGATTTAGCTAATATCTATAAAGCTTACATTCGTCCAAGACTTGAATATAACTCGCACATCTGGACGGGTGCCCCTGCAACATGCTTGAGCCTACTTGACAGAGTCCAGCGTTGTGCTATCAAACTTATTGACAACCAATCAGTTTGTAGCGAAATTCATTCTCTCGAACACCGGCGGAATGTTGGATGCCTTGCGCTTCTTTACCGCTACTTTCACCATAAATGTTCCGACGAAATATATAGTTGTATCCCGCCTGTCCGTCTGTTTAATATAAATACTCGGGCGACTTCTTCGGCACACCCATATTGCATAGAGCCTGTTTTCGGGCGCACAGTAAAATTTAGAAGATCATTTCTTAACCACACTTCACGATTATGGAATAGCTTGCCTTCTTCAATATTTCCTGATGACTACAACCTGCAAAGATTCAAAATTAACGCATATCGTCACCTCACTCTTTTCCCACCTACTCACAATCTCTAACTATCCTACAAGCCTTTTTCCTTCCTTCCATCACTGGGTTTTATAACCTTCGAGACTGAGTCCTAAGTGTTGAAAAATATTACAAAAAAAAAAAAAGTAAATTTTATATAGGTATACAAGGTGTTCGACAGAAATGCTTTGTGATCCTTAACTAAATTGTTAGGACGATGATTACTGAACAGCCGATTCCGGTTGAATGTTAATAACCGACTGACAACGGTTGCAAATGTTGCAGTACTACTAAGATTTTTGTTCCTTAAGGGTTTATTACCCTGATGCACTGCGGTCAACGAAATTACTTGTGTGAACTATAACGATTAAACGTCTTTTAATGTCGTTTGATAGAGTTGCGTCAAGTCGTTTATTTATGCCAAAAAGGCAACATCTCATAAGAAGATGATCTACTATGTCCTTATTGAACAATCCCATACTCGATAGAATAGTGTTAACAAAATCCCATGCAAGATAGAATCTGTATAGCGCTATTGAAATATATTGAAATAATAATATTAAACAAACGAAATATAATGTGAAACGAACATCACTCCAAATTAGATACTTTTATTCAATGCCAACTCAAACCCTATTGCGATGCTTTTCAAAATAATCCTTTATTTCTATTTGAGCACTTAACACAATTTGGGCAACATAATATCTATTCATTGTCCAAAAATTAATTTTGTTTATTAATTTTTGAATAGTTTTGCTGGTCGCCATTTTGTGACATCAATTATGCCGAATTAAATTCTTTAGACACTCTACTCCTATGGTAAATTCAATACTGAATAAAAAAAATTAAGCAAAAAAAACAATAACACCCTACTATCCACAGAGGACACTAATGCACTGCATCCCAGATTGATCCTGAATATCACAATCAGAGAATATGCATGTTGCAACTCATCCTGCGGGTCAATTTTAGTATTCCGCACACCGCACGACCAATAGGCTCCCCAGGTCAAAAATGCCAACGCATAGTGGAGCCACTTCCTCAGTGCATTGGTCGGTCACCCCTATATGTCCGATCGCACACCACCACATTCAATATGTTTGCCCAGTTTTAGGATATTGATTTGAATCAATTAATTCATGCGGTGGCCATGGTATTACTCCCTCGAATCTAATTAATTTTAATACGAATACATGCGTGTACGTACATACACATCATACCATCACCATCACCAACACCACCAGCAGTCAGGCGTACATTTAATTCCCTCTTGGAACAAAATGGCTGAATTTGCTAGAAGCGGCCCACCAGCATTAAATCATGGGCTCTTCGGAAGCTCCCCAGCCCCCCCAGACCCCAGCCGACGACAATACTCTAAATTTCGTTGAATATAATAATATTTGCCTATTTTGGCTAATCATTGGAAAATTTTAGAAATAACCTTCACAAGTGACCGCATGAATGTGCTACCCCATGTCGTGGTGTTTTTGGGCAGCACTACCCCTGCCCCGATTTGGGCATGGCTGTGTGGAGGGCAATAAATCCGCGGTAATAGGATTTTTACCATCCACTCATACTCGCTGGTAAGCGCTTTCTAAACCAATGCGTGTTTACAAATGATTTGCAAAAAAGCAGGCGCCACATTAGATTCGGATTTGTGGGCTGTACAGTGATTATGAAAATTGTTGATGACGATTTTATAGCGGATGTTTGTTTGCTTGTGATTCAGATTTTTTTTTTTCGATAACTTTTAGATGAATGTAAAGTCGATTGGAATTTGCTTAAAAATAGTAAATTTATGGTGATTTCAGGTGCGAAGAACAAGGAAGTGGACAGTAAATCTTGTCGTTCCACACACGAAGTAGAATATGTGAAAAATCTCAATTAGCGTATATGTAAGCTACATCTGTTCGTATTTTGCGTTAAACATAATAAAATCAATTTCGTCAAAAATAAAAATTTTAATAAAACTATAACGGTTGGAGAGGTACAGACGCGGCACTTCGTGTGATGATAAAAACCAATCGGTAGATAATATACGCCAAATATCTCAATATGCCACTTTTCGCAGATACACCGCCTTTTTGTGTTTGGAACGACGATCTTGTTATACAAACCAAGTGGAGAAAAACTGGGAAGGTCACCTTCATTTAAACAAAAAAAAACTCAAAGAAACAGAGAAACTCAGGAAATTTGTTTGGCAGCTCATTTACAGTGCTGAAGGACTTTTTATGCAATACCTTCAAAAATCGACAGATACACAGATGAAGTTGGAAAGCCGGTCAAAAATAAAAATTATATTAATACAGATGAGATATCCTTTGATGTTTCAAAATATGGGTGTCACGGTGTATGAGCTGCAATACAGCAAAGTATTGTTGTGTTTTTCAGCTGCGGGAGCCAAACAGAGCCTAAATTGGAGCAGAAAGAAAAACAAAGATCGCTTTTACAAATTATAGTTCCCGAGAGGGTTTGATTTTATTTAAGTTTTTAATTAATTTTACGACTATGGGATAGCTAGTGGAATTCCGAATAGACTCGGTCGTTGTTCGATCGGCTTTTTTATGGTCCTCCCTGCCTTTCCAAGGGTCTTCCAGTCTCCATTGACATCTCTGGAACGGTTTTGACGTCTTTTCCAAATGTCACACACTCGCTATGTTGGTATTTTCTACCAGGCTCACATTTCGGCGAATCAAGCATTTTTCCCGTACTCCTGGGGGAATTTCCTCTTCAACGATGTGCCATACGTCTATATTTGGTGTACAAATTATTCCCACCTTAGAGTTGTAAGCACACCTGAATTCCGTTTACGAAATTCCACCAACAACACGTCTGCCTAACTCCCCTTTTCCCTGGATGCGTCCGCTGAAAATTCTGCTAATCATTTAGTGTCGTGGTTATCAGCTGGTTGTTTGACAGTTTTCGGAATAGATTCATCACTCATCAGTCTACCTGCGGCGAATACTTTTGTTGTTTGTTGTCACATGCTCTGCCGTTCCGCCGTTCATGTTTCAGGTGCGATCGGCGAATTCCCATACCATGTAACAAACAACAATGTGAGCAGGTAAGTGTTTGTGTTTGAGGTTATGTGTGCTGCTGTGGTGTAATTCTATTTTCTGTTTTAGGTGGATTTTGGCACCGAATGGTGATTGTCCACAACAGTATTAATGCAATGCATATGGGCCCTTCAGTTGCACAATTTTAGTTGGTTGAGGTTGGGCGCGCCTATTTAGGCAAGGTTTTCTCTGCTACCATGCTATAGCCTGCGTTGTTAGTTGAAGGTCCGAGGGCAAACTCCGATCGTCGTTAACGTGCTAGTTCGCAGTAGTTAAAAAGTTGCATTCACATCAATTGCGTTACCAGGTGATATACTGGTACTGATCGCATCCAACCGGATTTGACTGTCAGTAAGTATAACACAAGTTTTGATAATAAGACGAAAAACAGCAACACTATAAAAAGCCTCTTGAGAAGGATTGTAACGAAATATTCAGCCTGCTGTCCACTGGTGAACATGCGGGTTGGCACTCTAGGTTAGGAGTGGTATTTAGATTAACTACACAGTCACGGCTTTAAATGATTGCTGCAAATAAGCCAAGAGCCAATAAAAGGACTGATCTTGTAGTTGTCGACCATTATAATCGAAAAAAGGATAACGACATTCGTGGCCTGCAGAATTTGCAAAAGTTGCTACAAAGCAGACATTACTGCCATCAATGAAATATGACGGGATAGGTAGGACAATACGAGGATAAAAAACTGTAAAAATCTACCATGGTCCGTGTGGTAGTGAGCAAACATAGCGACTATTCAGATGTGGATTTGCTAGTCTTATGGTCGCAAGAAATTAGCGAACCCATTGCACAAATCCTCATTCAGGCCATATTTCCATCATTAGCGTCGTATGCGCTCACGCTCCCCACGGAGAAAAAAGTTTGAAGAGCGAAGGACTGTATCTACGATATCCTTAACAAAACATTCAGCGACCACCAAAGTACGTCTTAAAATCATGTTGAGAGATTTTGATGCAAAGGTAGGAAGAGTTAGGGGAGGACATAGTTAGCAGTACTTTCAGAAAAAACAATCTAACACACAACATGTCTGGCAACGGACATATGCTAAGTGGCTGCTGCGGAGCTAAATGCCACTATCGACAGACAATATCCCCCCACCTCGATATCCATAAGCGGTTACGGAGGGTTTTAGATCATAACGAACGGTCAATCAAATTGATCACATCACCATAGACAAGAGGTATGTATCCAGTATTTTTGATTTCCGAACATAACGAGGGGGTAAAAGCGATTATGTGCAGCCATTCTGTGCAGGCGCTATGGTTTCAACAAGACGGCGCAACGCAGCCAATTTAAGAATGCGGATATCCACCAAGCTAGAACAAACCAGAAATACTGCGAAAAACTTAATGTCGAAAACTGCAATCGCAAGAGACCGCCAAGTTCTTCACAGAACGCTGATTCATTTACCTCTCGATTAACATTTTACCACCAACATATAAATGTCGAAAAAATGTCAATGATTTCAACAAGCAACTAGAACCCTTGGTATGATGAAAAGTGCAGACAGGAGCTCGCAGCCCAGAACGAGGTATACAAGGCTTAGCGATGAGGAAATGGAAAGATGCCAGAAAAGATATTCGCAAACTTTACTTACTTACTTAAGTGGCGCTACAATCTGGAATGAACCTGGGCCGCAACCAACATGCCTCTCCAATTAGCGCGGTCCTTAGCTAACTACATTAGTAGCGCTACAGTCCGGAATGAAGCTGGACCTTAAGCAATATCTTCAATTAAAAGCCCGGTCCGTAGCTAACTGCCTCCAGTTGCACACTACAAGTTGGTTGAGGTCGGTTTCTACCTGTGCGTGCCAATTAAGACGAGGTCTTCCTCTACTGCGTCCGACATCTGGCTGGGGATCGAAGACTCTGCGATCCGGGGTATTGGTTACCATACATTCAACATGTCCTAGCCATCTCAAACTTATCTATTATTGACTAGGGGCATGTTGCTGTACAGCTCGTATAGTTCTTGGTTAAATGTTCGTCTCCATAGCCCGTCAACGCAAAACGGGACCGACGATTTTTCGAAAATTTTAATCTCAAATCGGATAAGCATTTCTTTATCGACTTTTGAGACTGTCCACGCTTCAGCGCCGTAGAGCATGACTGGAATGATCAGGGTGTTATAAAGGATCTCATTAGTAGTTTGAGTGAGGGGCTTACTACTGAATTGCCCTCTTAGTCGGAATAAACAGCGGTTGGCAAGAGCATTTCTTCGCTTAACTTCTGAGGAGATGTTGTTGTCAGAGCTAATAGCGAAGTCTAGGCAGATAAAGTCCCGCACTACCTGAAAGTTATGTCTTTCAATAGTGACGTTCTGTCCAATTTGTTGATGTTGTGTATTCTTTCCTAGTCTTACCCCCATTATCTGCTAAAACCCACTTGTGGTCGCTTTCTCTTTACCAGCAAACATGACATCACGTTGAGTCCGACCAACGATGACAATATCGTCGTCGTATGCTAATAGTTGCACCGGTTTTTGGAAGATTGTGCCTCTTGTGCTCTGCAATTTATCACAATCCTCACAAGAATCAAATTAAAGAGTCGCATGACAGTGCATCGCCTTGCATGAATCCTTTTTTGGTATCGAATGTGTCGGTGAGGTTTCCGACCGTGATGGAGCAGCGAGGATTTTCTATAGTCCTTCTGCAAAGACGAACGAGTTTGGGCAGTATACCAAAACTATACATGCCTCTGTATAGTTCGTCCCTGTAAATTCTGTCGTATGCGGCTTTGAAATCGAAGGTAAGGATGTGGGTATTAATTTGGACTTGATCAGTTGTGGATCTCCTGGCCTTAAGCCACACTGATAAGGGCCGTTCAGGATGTTGGTAAACGGGGACAGGGGTTCACATATTACGGAAGATAGGATCTTGATCTTAATAAGATTTATGGCTCTGTATTGTTGTGCTGTTCGGAGGGTCTCCTATTTTTATAGATCGGGCAAACGATGCCGGCTAGCTACTTCCAGAGCCGAAAGCGACCATACCGAAACATTCGATATCAAAAATGGATTTAGGCAAGATAATGTAGTGTCATGTGACTTCTTTAATTTGATTATTGGGAGGACTATGCAAAACTTTCTAGCCATCCTCACAATCTTCCATAAATTGGTGCAACTACTATCATACGCCAACGATATTGGCAGCGTCGGTCGGAGTTATTATGATGTTATAGCTACGTGGAAAGAATGGGTTAAGTTTCAAATATCGTTGACCAAATTTATGCTGTCAACTCGAATGGCACACAGCAATAAATAATTAAACAGATCACCATGGCATGGGACTTTCAGCTCCGCTATTAATTCTGACATGGACATCTCTCCAGAACTTAAACGAAGAATTACTTTTGGTAACCGCTGTTTATTCAGGCTAAGAAGGCGATTTAGTAGTTAAGCCCTCGAGGAGGGGAGGAGAACTTATACAAGGTCCAGGTCAACCCAGTCCTGCTCTATGGCGCTGAAGCATGGACCGTATCAATAGTGGATGAAGAAATCTCTGGTCGTTTTAAATGACAAAATCTTCGAAAATTCATCGGTTTTCAACTAAGAACTTTACGAGCTGTACACCGACATACCCCTAGACAAACAGTTGCGCATCTTACATTTAAGGTGGCTAATACATTTAGAGCGAATGGACACCGGGTTCCCATAGTCTTCGATTCTCAGCCAGACGTCGGACGCAGTAAAGGAAGACCTTGCCTTAAGACTAACTTGAAGTGCGGAACTGGATGCAATTACAACAAAGGACAGGCCTAATTGGACAGGCAAGTTGGTTAAGGCCCGTGTTCATTCCGGACTGAAGTTCCACTTAAAGAAAAAAAGAGAGAAAAAAGGAGGACGCCCTAGCTTGAACAACAAGATCATATGATCACACAACTTTCACTACTGAAAGACTTCTCAAAAGATATCTTCATAAATCGCTTCCTCAAAGACGCCATTAATTGTCCTTTTCAATATCAGAAATGTCAGAGAACACGCTGCAATGATTTTTTTTTTAATTTGATTTTGACCACATAACCAGAAGATTTAGAATCTCCAATAATAATTCCATCGACCAACTGTATCCATTTCCAAATTTGTCGAAATGGCACAGCCCATATCTTCTATTCTAGTTCCCTCAACCCCCCACCCCCAACCCGAAAAAAATCCGAAATTCCACAAAGTATCGCTACCACAGCTATAACTAAGCACGTATAATTGAATTATTATGTTTTATGAAATGATTTTTAATTCGGGCGCTTTTCGGCTGAGGTTTAGCGTTGCAAATCATTTAATTAAAATTTTAAACAGAAATGCATTCGTATCCTGCCACCCACATACCCGCGCAGCATGGCGATTGATTAGCGAAATTAAAATGAATTAGTACATCCGAACGCCATCTGTTGGGATTTTTCATTCTAGGTCAACGTGGATAAAAATAAATAAAACACACAACTCCCCACGGAGAGCGAAAAAAAAACATCGGCGAGTCCTCGAAGAGAAAACTTTTTCCAAAGAAAAGTACGCCAAAGAAAAATCTCTTAAGGAAAAATCCACTTCAGGAGGGTTGATATAGATATATACACCCCCGTTTGCACACTGACTGGGTATATATTCGCTATGGTGAACATTATTAAACCCTTTCCCCATTGGATAACGGTGCTGGTAAGAAAGAAAACTTTTGGACGTCTTCGAAGGGTTTTTTTCTTTACGTCGTGGAAAACTTTTTCCGTGACTTTCATTCGTGGGGAAATAGAAAGAAAGCATGAATTTGTGTCTTGGATATTTTCTTGAAATATATACAGAGGACAAAAAAAAAACAGCCCATCGAATATGGTGGCTTCCTGAATTTTCCGCTGTTCGGCGTTAGTGTTGAGGTGTCAGTTTAAATGTTCACCTGCATATCATAATTACAAAAAAAAAGATTTAAATTATTGGGATTGGAATTATACGCGTCCTTCATTTTGCGTAATGCATCGAACTCTGACGGGCGCTATATGTAATACGGATTTAGTCAGTATGTATGGGTATAGGTACTCACCCTTAGTTGGTGGTGTAGACATGAGCAGTAGACGACCAATTATACTTTGCGGTTAACCGCAAAATACATATTCCAGATAAGATTTTGGATTGTGCGTTATGTGAAGGGCAGTTTCATCCCTTATTTTCTTGATTTATATCTTGAGGCGATTTTTCGTTTGTGTCACATTGAGGGTAACCGCAATAAGCTCCGCCTTGTAGCAGGTAGAATTGTGTGTGACTATCACAAATGATTTCAATAGGCTGAAGGGTTTTCGATGGAGATGACATTCATTCAGGATCAATAGACCTTCATGTAGTTAGTCCACAACAATTTTTAAAAATAAAATTTGTAAACATATTTAATGCCAATCGTTGGTGAACGTTTGTGACAACATTTTTTCGTTTGTGACAAATAGTTTGCTGTAATAAAATATTTAAATTTCGGCATGTAGACAACATCATATTTTCAAAATACGATTATTCGAGTTTTTTTATGCAGATCGCTTGTAAATCGTTTGTGACAAAACCGTATATTTTATATTGAATTAAAAAGATTTTCGTATATGGGAAAAATAAAAACATAAAATGGGATTTGTTACAAGTGCCAGACTAAGGCAAGAAGTCTTATGTTTCCAAGACATTAGCGAACGCAATGTAACAACCCTCATCAAGGACTAATTCGCCAACATATGTCTTATATACGCTCACGCCCCGACGGCGGAAATAGATAATATAGCTAAGGAATGTCTCTACGAGCTCCTTGACCAAACCTATATGCTGGGATATTTTAACACAAAGGTAGGAAGATAAGACATCTTTAGCAGTATTGTCGAAAAGCATAGCCTACACGATAACATCTCTCGTAACGGACTTGGGCTGATTGACCTCGTTACGGAACGAAATGCCACAATAGCCAGCACACGGTTTCCTCATGTCGATATCCATTAGGGGAAAATTGAACACATTGCGATAGACAATAGACATGCATCCAGTATTTTGGATGTCCGAACATTCCGAGAAGCTAACATCGAATCGGACCACTACCTTGTTGTAGCCAAGGTAAAAATGCAGATATCCACCACGCCACAACATTCCAGAAATACTATTAATGTCGAAAGATTGCAATCGTAAGAGTATACCCGGACCGTCGTGCAACGCGTATCCCTTAACCTCTCGATTAACACTATACCACCAGCATCGAATGTCGAAGAACAATGACAACGATGTAAACAAGCCATTAGATCAGCCGCAATTGATGTGCTAGGTTTTTCGCGCCCACCAGCAAGAAACCCCTGGTTTGATGAGGAATGCCGACAGATGCTCGCAGCCAAGAACGAGGCCTAAAAGGCTAAGCTGCAGGCGAGCTGCCATTGAGGTCTATAGAAAGAGAAGAAGGGAAGAACATCGGCTTTTCAGAAGGAAGAAAAAAATGCAAGAACAGCGCGCGATCGAGGATATAGAGAGGTACAACTCCAGGATCGATTTTCGCAAGCTTTAACAATGTATAAAACGTCAAAGCCAAGGATACCAGGCTCGAACAGAATACTTTTGATATGAAGAAGAAATGTGAATGTTGAAACACAGTCGATGCTGTGGATAAGAAGAACCACTTCTACAGGCTGTTAAAGGGCGATGGAGAACCACATTCCGCTGTCAGCAGAACGATCCACTCAATATTGGCAACGGCAGAGAAAACTACCAACCAGGGAGGTGCGGATAGCAATATCTATACTCAATCTTAAGGCTGCCGGAAACGACGGCCTTCCCGATGAGCTATATAAAGACGGCGGAGATGACTTGGTAAGTAACATCCACCAACTCATAAGCCAAATCTGGTCGGATGAAAGTATGCCTGAAGAATGGAACCTGAACATCATTTTCCCGATCCACGAAAAAGGAAACCCTCTGAACTGCGCCAACTACAGTGTGAACGCCTGAAACCAACAATCTGTCGGCCCTTAGCCGTGTGGTTTTAGGCCAGGAAAGTTCACAATCGATAAGATATTCACACTTCAGCGGTATTGACAGTCTTACGTCCTTTACTATTAAACCCATTTTCGCCGCTTTCTCCTCTATACTAGCAAACATAGATATGACATCACCTTGAGTCCTACCAATGAAGTCAATATCGTCGGCGTATGCTAGTAGTTGTACAGATTTTTTGAAAATTGTGCCTCTGGTGTTGGCTCGTGAATTTTACACAATCCTCTCAAGAATCAGATTGAATAAGTCACATGACAGCGCATCGCCTTGCCTAAATCCTTTTTTGGTATCGAATGTGTCGGTGAGGTCGTTTCCGACCCTGATGGAGCAGCGAGGTTTCTCCATCGTCATCCTACATAAACGGACGAGTTTGGGCGGTATACCAAAGCTAGACATAGCTCTGTATAGTTCGTCTCTATAAATGCTGTCGTATGCGGGTTTGAAATCGATGAATGGGTGGTGGGTATCGATTTGAACTTTTTGTTTTTTTTTCAGGATCTACAGAATTGTGACAATTTGATTGGTTGTTGACTTTCCTGACCTTAAACCGCACTGATAAGGGCGGGTCAGGTTGTTGGTAAATGGTTTCAGGTGTTCACATGTTGACAAAACGTCACCATTGGCAGATATAACTTTGAGGTAGTATGGGACTTTATCTATCTCGTCTCCGCTATTAACTCTGACAACAAAATCTCGTCAGAAATTAAGCGAAGAATTTCTCTTGCCAACCGCTGTTTCTCCGGGGTAAGAAGGCAATTCAGTAGTAAAGCCCTCACTCGAACTACTAAGGAGATTATATTATGAGAAGGCTACAGTCCGCTGTGCGGATCGTTTAATACCCTATCCCATCCTTAAGATGGATATTCCCAGAATGTGGGCTTTATGGCGATGAAATACAGAAAATAAAATTTTGTCACAACATATTGTTCAGACAGTTTATCAAAATCTTCTATGACTCGACAAAAAACCACGTTTTCACGTTTCCACGTTTTGTTCCTGCGTGGTATGGCGTAGGGAATACAAATGGTTTTGTGGAAAAACGCCTCCAAAAGTGGGCGTGGGTGAAAATGATTTACAGACAAAATGTTGATTATAACCAATGCTTTTGCATGAAAAGTTTTGATTTCGAATATTTGATAATAAGGCCGAAAAACGTTTTTTACGGAAAACGCCCCTTAAAAGTGGGTGTGGCAAAGAATCACAGGGTATCCGCCGGGAAGGTATACTACTTTGTTTGTTTATAATTTTTGATTAAATTAAAGAGAATGGATCTTCTACTGATAAATGTTTTTATTTAATGTCGGCAATTCTGTATGGTAAATGACCGCTTCTGTTAGTCTCACAAATGCGAGCCCCTTTGTGCACATTTTCATTACATTCTCACACATTTCACGCGGTATTTCATTAATTTCATCACGAATATTTTGTTTGAGTTGCTCAAGCGATTCTGGTTTGTTCGCATAAACCTTGCTTTTCATATATCCCCACAAAAAAAAAGTCCGGAGCAGTCAAATCAGGCGACCGTGGAGGCCAATCAACACCACTATTTCTTGAAATAACTAGTTCTGGAGAGAGTTCTCGCAGTAATTCCATTGTAATCCTGGCTGTATGCGATGTGGCACCGTCTTGAAACCGTCTTGAAGCTACATGATAATTAAGCCCAAAGCATGCAGTTGTGGCGTTAAAAAGTTTTTAATCATATCACGATATCGCTCCCCCTTCACAGTAACCGTTACGCCGTTTTCATTTTCAAATACGTAAGGTCCATTGAATCCTCCTGACCAAATTACACACCAGACTGTAACTTTTAATGGATGCAAAGGTGACTGATGAATAATTTGAGGGTTTTCCATTGCCCAGAACCGACTATTCTGTTTATTCACATATCCATTCAAATGAAAATGTAACTCGTCACTCATTTTGATTTTTTCATGAAAATCGGGGTTGTCATGGCTAGCTGTAACATCCTTTTGGCATTTGTACGGTGGCGTAAATGGTCTTGTGGGAGAAGCTCTTCTGTCATCTAAATCTTAAATGGAAACAAATACTTGGGCAAAATTGTGGCCAAAGTTGTACTTTGAAGACCAAGCTCCTAAGCACGGCATCGAATTGAGATTGATGGATTATTTTGAACACTTCCTTGAGCAGCAGTAATGTTTTCGGCCGATCTTGCAGTACGTTGTGGCCCATGCTTGGGCCTATCACCTACAGATAATGTTTCATTGAAAATTTGCAAAAAAGAAAAACGCGTTTTTCTTAAAAGTGGGGCTGGCAATGGGGTGATTTTAAAAATGTTTACACTTCTTCTCCTTGGTCCTATAGAGAGTCTATATACCAAAATTCAAAACTCTTCCTCAATATTTTAGGCCGAGAAATTGGTAACACACAGACTGACGGACGTATGGACAGACAGACATAGCTAGATCGAATTAATCTGGCAATTCTGAGTCGATCCATATACTTTGAGGTACATCGAGCGAAATTATTTCTCTATGTTACAAACTTAATGTCAAAACCAATATACCCCTATGGGATAGGGTATAAAAAACGGTTGTCAAAGGCAATGAATGTCTAATTTTGACTTACGAGTTTATTGCAAATTGAACTTCAGTTACGATCCGATAAATTAATTAGGTCTTGGCTAAAAAACGTAACTAAAGTTAAGTAGATTTGGCAAACTATTTTCTTTATTATAACATCCGTTTTACAAATCATTCAAACGTAAACATTTAGGGAAAGTAGATTTGAGCATTCCAGACAAGATTATAAAAAATTACATTTTGTCATAACTCAAGGTAAGCGGTTATGTTTTGAATCCACAAATATTTATTATTCGTTGATCAGTAATAGCTCCCATCGATAGCAATAGACCCTAATAGACGTCGTCAGTCGATATAGTCACTAACCAACAAATTAGTCATTTCGGCAAAATAAAAAAGTCGAACAAACAGCGCTATCGTGCGGACTCAAAAACACCGTTATGGGTGCAATTATATTAAGTGCTAGTAAAATTTGAACTCCTGTCATAAATTCAAATTTAAATATAAATCGTTTGCAATAAACATACATGGAATACTCCAAGAATTTTACGACCTTCCAAGCTATAATCGATTCCTTATCTACGTCTACGCTTGGCCAAAAATAACAACATACTACCACATGTCGATTAAATATAAATTTTATTTATGGTGCTCATGTCAGGGTCTAACACGCCTTCAAACCGTTCCCGATACATGACGCGTAGGCATACATATGCGGAATGGTATGCTGTTCGTAGACTCCGTTGAAGAGATGAGCCCATGGTCCAGATGCGTAAACTGGAACATCATCGCCTCCGTGGGTCTCCGACTTCATGTAAGCCGTCGGTGGGAACATTGAATGCGGCGCAGACTTGTCAGTGATAGTCGGATCAATGCGGGATTTGTTTTGAACATCATAGTAGGTGTAGTAGCCAGGGCCATTGGCGTAGCTCATCGAGAGAGTTGGTAACCCATCACCAGCCGTTGACTGACCAACTCCTCCGACTGGACTTCCGCGTTTCTGAAAATAAAAAATTCATCTGTCAGATGCTGAATTCTCATTGCGACTTAACATACCGGGTAACCAGAGAAAGCGAAGGCATGCGAATGATCGGCAGTTACCACGATAAGTGTATCCTCCTCGCTGGTCATGCTCCGTGCCGCTTCAATGGCCTTGGAGAACTCCACAGTCTCGTCCAGAGCCGAGTTGAGTTCGTTATCGTGATGAGCCCAATCAATCATACCACCTTCGATAAACAGGAAGTATCCATTTTCATCATCTTGGACGAATTCGATAGCCCGTCGGGTCATCTCTTCCAATGTGGGCTGGTTGCTATCAGCTGTGGTGACTAGATGATATAGCAAATGGTCATCATTGAAGAGTCCGAGTAGCCTGTCCGTTGAATTCAAATCCAAATTCATCAACTCATCTCGAGTTGTAACGTACGCATTGCGGGCACTTTGACTGGTGTAGTCTTGGATGAGGTTCCTACCATCGCTACGCTCACCACTGGGCAACACAGTTGAGTCAACAAAGTTCTTTCTTCCACCACCCATCATGACTTTCAACTTACTCCCAACCACACCGTGAATCAGTTGATAGGCAATGTCATCATTTCCAGAGTTCGCACCGCAGTCCAACATGACTTTGGAATCATTCTCCCAGTCACGATCAGAGGTTTGTGCATACACTCCTCCCGGTGAGGCATGTGTCACTCGCGTAGTGGTTACAAATCCAGCGACTTTCCCAGCATCCATAGCCCATTTGGCAGCAGAATACACAAAGCTGCTCACGTTCTGACCAGTTTCGCAGTCTGTTCTCTGAACGTAGCCATTGACACCCAGCGTTGCATAGTTGGCCTTAATTCCACATAAATACGCGGTAGCAGTATTGGCTGAATCTGGAACGGTTCTGTCGACAGAATAGGTCTTTGACAATCCAGTGTAGGGGAACTTCTCAAAAGCCAACTGTTGTTCCTCGCCTCCAGCATGGATGCGTGCCGCTGCGATTGTATTCACACCCATGCCGTCACCGAGGAAGAGAATCACATTCTTGGCGACATTTTTGTTTAGCGTCCGAGATGTTTGGTCCTTTACAAAAGACTTTCCGTGGTCCATCCAATAGTTGGTTGTATCCTCTCCCATAATTTCTCTTTCACCATTTAGCTGGTTAGGAAGGTCCGGATGCATTCGCTGTTCGTAGCAGTCTTGATCTTCAAGGCATCGTTTCGGTTTTGGAAATGCGCATGCGTACGTGTAGCATAAGACTAACCCCAGTAACACTACTAGGAACTTCATCGTTGAGTATGTTCACCGGAACGTCTGTTGGAGTACTAAATTGGTAACTAATTGGAATCAACTTAGGAAGAGTGGGTTATTGCAACGATTAGATAAGCGATAGGGCAGGAATCGGCTTAGAATACACTATCGTTGAAATACCGGAATCGTAAATTTTTATTACATTTTTATGAAACAATTTTACATAAGCTAATGATACAGAGGTTATGAGTTAGTACCTTTATGGTTCCAAGAAGTCTGTGCAATCTTGAAAGTGAGGTTACAAGGACACGAATATAAAATATGCAGTAAGGTAGGTATGTTAAGTGCCCCCGAGTATTTGTCGGCCAAAGTTTTATGGGCAAAACCAACTGAATGGTGAAAACAGCTTTCAGTAACATGAACCCCGCCGAGACCTGCGTGATTTTGCTATAGCTAGCGCACATGTTCTTTCCCAGGATCTACCGTGTGAGCAGTTTTGGCCTTTTCTGGCCTAGAAGTACACCCATAAACGACGACCTCGATGTCGGTAAACGGTTTCAGACGCTCATATATAATGTCAAATGGGCTTTTGTAGGCGAGTTTGTGGAGACGTATTATGCCACTATAGTTGGCCCAGTTCAGCGGGTCTATACAGGAGTTGCATATTTTAGGCATACTTTCATCCGACCAAATTTAGCTTATGAGTTATTGAATGTTACTTGCCAATGAAAGGAGGGCATCTTAGCATCGACTGTGTCTTAACATCGATCTTACTTAATTACTTAAGTGGGGCTACAGTCCGGAATGAACCTGAGCCTCAACCAACATTCCTCTCCAATTAGCCCGGTCCTTAACTAACTGCCTCCAGTTGCGCACTATAAGTTGGTTGAGGTCGGTTTCTACTTGTACGCACCACTTTACGAGAGGTCTTTCTCTAATGCGTCCGGCGTCTGGCTGGAAATCGAAGACTCTGCGAGTCGGACTATTGGTTTCCATTCGTTCTATATGTCATAGCCATCTAAAACGTCCAATGCTCGTATAGTTCTTGGTTGAATCTTCGTCTCCATAGCCCGTCAACGCAAACGGATCGAAGATTTTTCGAAGAATTTTCCTCGCGAATCGAACAAGGATTTCCTCATCCTCTTTTGAGACGGTCCATGCTTCAGCGCCGTAGAGGAGGACTGGGATGAACAGGGTCTTATAAAAGATCTCCTCAGTAGTTTCAGTGAGGGCTTTACTACTGAATTGCCTTCTTAGCCCGAAGAAACAGCGGTTGGCAAGAGTAATTCTTCGTTTAATTTCTGACGAGATGTTGTTGTCAAAGTTAACAGCGGAGTCGAGGTAGATAAAGTCCCGTACTACCTCAAATACGAACCTTCGATTCGTTGATGTTGTGGGTCCTTCCGTGTTAACAGCGTATACTTAGTCTTACCCTCATTTACTGCTAAACCCATTTTCGCCGGTTCTTTCTCTAAATCAGGAAAAGTCCTATCAATGGTGTCAATATCGTCGGCGTATGCTAGCAGTTGCACTTTTTTTTGGAAATTGTGCCTCTGGTGTTGGCTCGGGAGTTTTGATCTTAGGAATCAACTAGAAGAAGTCACATTACAGCGCATCGCCTTGCCTTAATCATTTTTTTTTTGGTATCGAATGTGTCGGTGAGGTCGTTTGCGACCCTGTTGAAGCAGCGAGAATTGGCGGTTTACCAGAACTAGACATGGCTCTGTATAGTTCGTCTCTATAAATCTATATAGGTGGTGGGTATCGATTTTGACGTCTTGGTGTTTTTCCAGGATCTGCCAAAGTGTGGACTTGGCTTATGAGTTAGTTGATGTTACTTATCAAGTCGTCTCCGTAGGTTTTGTAAATTTCAGCGGGAAGGCCATTAATGTCGGCAGATGTCGTTGCCGATATTAAATGGTTCGCTCTGCTTGACAGCGGAATGTTGTTAGTCGTCGTCTTTTAACAGTCTGCAGAAGAAGTTCTTACACATCGCCTGCATCGACTGTGTACCTCGAAATTTCATTGTTCATCTAGACAGAATTCTGTTAGAGCCTTGTATCTTTGGCTTTAACGTTTTACACTTTTGTGAAGCTTGCGAACATCGTTCCTGGAGTGTCATCTCTCTATATCCTTTATCGCGTGCTGTTCTGGCTCTCTCTTCTTCTTTCTTAAAAGTCGGTGTTCTTCCCTTCTTTTTTGCTTATTGAAATCAATGGCAGCTCTCGTCTTCACCTGCAACTTAGCCTTGAAGGCCTCGTTCTTGGCTGCGAGCATCCGTTGGCATTCCTCATCAAACCAGGGGTTTCTTGATGGTGGGCGCGAGAAACCTAGCACATCAATTGCGGCTGATCTAATGGCTTGTTGGCATCGTTGCCACAGTTCTTCGATATTCGATGCTGGTGGTATGGTGTTAATCGAGAGGTTTAGGGATACGCGTTGGCTTTGGCGGTCTCTTGCGATTCCAGTCTTTCGACATTAAATTTTTTTTACAGTATTTCTGGATTGTTGTGCTGCAACAAGGTAGTGGTCCGAGTCGATGTTAGCTCCTCGGAATGTACGGACATCCAAAATACTGGATGCGTGCCTCTTGTCTATCGCTATGTGATCAATTTGATTGACCGTTCGTTGATCTGGAGACCGCCATATCCCCTTATGGATATCGAGGTGATGAAACCGTGTGCTGGCTATAGTTGCATTTCGTTCCGTTGCAAAGTCAATTAGCCTAAGTCCGTTACCAGACGTGTTGTCGTGTAGGCTATGGTTTCCGAAAATACTGCTACAGATGTCTTCTCTTCCTACCTTTGCGTTAAAATCTACCAGCACGATTTTAACATCGTACTTCGGTAGTCGCTCATAGGTTTTGTCAAGGAGCTCATAGAAGCAGTCCTTAGCTATATGATCTTTTCCTCCGTTGGGGCGTGAGCGCATATAAGGCTAATGTTGGCGAATTTGGCCTTAATGCGGATCGTTACAATGCGTTCGCTAATGTCTTGGAATTATAAGATTTCTTGCCAAAGTCTAGAACTTTTAACAAATCCGCATCCGAATAGTCGATGTTTCTGCTCACTATAACACGGTCCGTAGTAGATGTCACAGTTTTTCATCCTCTTTTTGCCCGGCCCATCCCATCGTATTTCCTGGATGGCAGTAATGTCTGCTTTGTAGCAGCTTAGGGCCTCCGCTAGTTGTTTGCTTACACCTTTCCTGTTTAATGTTCTCACATTCCAGGTGCAGATACGAACGTCATTGTCCTTTTTTCGTTTAGCCGTGTGGTCAACAATAAAATCAGGCCTATTCGAATTCCATGGTTGAGTAGTGAACCCATAGCCCAACCCCCAACCTGGGGTGCCAATTTTAATGATGGATTTGGTATTAAGTAATCCGAATAGCGGATTGCAGCCTTCTCATATGTTTTATCTGCCACTTGATACACAATTGAGGAACATCTCATAATTTCCGTAAATGTAATCTTCTGTGTACACCTGAGCATAAAAGCTACTATGGTATGCATGAGCCTATTAGTCGTATGAGAAGAACTTACACCAATAATGACGATATACATGCTACTCAAATTATCCTTAAAAGTTTCTTGCAAACCTGTATCATATAACAATAGTTACCCAAACCTGCACCAAATTGATATTTGCTTAGGCTATACTATATTCGATGGAGGAGCGTTTCTGTGCTGGACTATAAAGATTTTCTATATGGCTAGGATCTACAATTAAAAACTACCCTGCAGACTGCATAGGCTATGTTTTCTCCGTTTTAAGGTCATTATTCATCTTTTATAGCTGTGTAAGGCCGATCTAGTCCCCGTTTCTTGTCGAATATATTGCAATTGCAAGATTGTCTTCAAATACTGAACACATAACCAGTTCTTGCCACTTTGGGATATCCAGCTTAAGATAATATTTTCACCATCGCTTCGGTACGTTTGGGTAACCAGCTAAGTCAAAAAACCATGCGATTTAAATTTAAATTTGCAAATTCTGCTAATTTATGCATTTCTCAAGCCCAAATCGAAATTCTTAATCTGAAAAATAAAAAAATATGCCTAGCATGCCTTCAATCCGTCACCAATACATGACGCGTAGGCATACAAATGCGGAATGGTATGCTGTTCATAGACTCCGTTGAAGAGATGAGCCCATGGTCCAGATGCGTAAACTGGAACATCATCGCCTCCGTGGGTCTCCGACTCCATGTAAGCCGTCGCTGGGAACATTGAATTCGGCGCAGTCTTGTCAGTGATAGTCGGATCAATGCGGGATTTGTTTTGAACATCATAGTAGGTGTAGTAGCCAGGGCCATTGGCGTAGCTCATCGAGAGAGTTGGTAACCCATCACCAGCCGTTGACTGACCAACTCCTCCGACTGGACTTCCGCGTTTCTGTAAATAAAAAATGCATCAGTCAGAAACTGAATGCTCATTGCGACTTAACATACCGGGTAACCAGAGAAAGCGAAGGCATGCGAATGATCGGCAGTTACCACGATAAGTGTATCCTCCTCGCTGGTTATGCTCCGTGCCGCTTCAATGGCCTTGGAGAACTCCACAGTCTCATCCAGAGCCGAGTTGAGTTCGTTATCGTGATGAGCCCAATCAATCATACCACCTTCGATAAACAGGAAGTATCCATTTTCATCGTCTTGGACGAATTCGATAGCCCGTCGGGTCATCTCTTCCAATGTGGGCTGGTTGCTATCAGCTGTGGTGACTAGATGATATAGCAAATGGTCGTCATTGAAGAGTCCCAGTAGCCTGTCCGTTGACTGCAAATCCAAATTCATCAACTCATATCGAGTTGTAACGTACGCATTGCGGGCACTTTGACTGGTGTAGTCTTGGATAAGGTTCCTACCATCGCTACGCTCACCACTGGGCAACACAGTTGAGTCAACAAAGTTCTTTCTTCCACCACCCATCATGACTTTCAACTTACTCCCAACCACACCGTGAATCAGTTGATAGGCAATGTCTTCGTTCCCAGAGTCCGCATCACAGTCCAACATCATTTCAGAATCATTTTCCCAGTCACGATTAGGGGTATGAGCATATACTCCTCCTGGCGAGGCATGTGTCACTCGCGTAGTGGTTACAAATCCGGCGGATTTCCCAGCGTCCATCGCCCATTTGGCTGCAGAGTAAACATAGCTGCTGACATTCTTGCCAGTCTCACAGTCGCTTCTCTCAACGTAACCATTGACTCCTAGTGTTCCATAGTTGGCCTTAACTCCACACAAGTACGCCGTAGCAGTATTGGCTGAATCTGGAACAGTTCTGTCGACAGAATAAGTCTTTGACAATCCAGTGTAGGGGAACTTCTCAAAAGCCAACTGTTTTTCTTCCCCTCCAGCTGGGACGCGTGCCGCAGCGATAGTGGTCAGACCCATGCCATCACCGAGGAAGAGAATCACATTCTTTGCGACCTTTCTGTTGTACTCCCGGGCAGCTTGCTCCTTTACAAAAGATTTTCCTTTCTCCAACCAAAATGTGGTTGTTTGCTCTTCGGTTACTGCTCGTGAGCCTTTTGGTTGTACAGGAAGGTCAGGATGCAATCGTTGTTCGTAGCAATCTTCATTTTCAAGGCAACGTTTCGGTTTTGGTAAACCGGATACGTACGCGGTCAATAAAACAAACGCGAGCAAAACAGCTGGGTACTGCATACTTAAGTATGTTAACTGGAACGGTTGATGGATTACTAACTTAAAACTTAATTGGAATTTAGCAAGAAGGGTACGTTATTGTAACGATAAGATAACCAGTATGACAACGATAGATTTATGAAGCTTTATCGTTGAAAAGCCACAACCTTTCCCATAGGGGAATATTAGTTTTGATACATAGTTTGTAACATAAAGAAACAATTTAGCTCCATATACCTTAAAGTATAGTCATCGACTCAAAAAAGCAAGCTGATTCGATTTAGCTATGTCTGTCCGTCCGTCCATATGTCACCAGTTATTGGGCCTTTGTATACGTACCCTATGTTGCTCCCAGCAGAACAAGCTTAAACATTTTTGAGATCAGCCCACTGTCATGCACCTTTCTCAAAAAATTTAGATTTTGGCCAAACGAAAGAAATTTTAGAAAAAAATTCTGAACAACATAATTTGAAAATCTCTACATCTATATTCTTTTCATATGAAGTTTTTTGCCACGCACACTTTTTGGGGGCGTTCTTCGAAAAAAAAAAAACGATTTCGAAAGCCTATCCCATACATATTCCATAGAAAAACGTTGATTTTTGTCAACCCATAAAGGTTTTCGATATCCTGGTGACAATGACATAAAATATATTTTATCCCCATACAGTTTCAAGCCCCGCTCTTTTTCTGATTACATTAATTTTAAGGATGCCAGGGTAGGGTGTTTACCGATTCGCACAGCGAATTGTTGCCTTCTCATATGTTTTTTTTATAGAAACCTCACGGATTGAATCGACGAAGGTGTCCAAAATTAGAATCGACAGGAATAGCTTTGATTTCGAAAATCAACTAGTCAAACTGTATAACAACCGCCAATCGCTGTTGATATGAAGCCAATTAACACGTGTGCAGTAAGATTATCTTGTGTGAAGGGGCAGCCTTATCATGTCCAGAAGTGATTTTTGTCAAAATTGACGTAGAAAGTCTCGTAAAGTTCGTCATGGCACTTTTGGTTCTTACTTTGTTGAGGAAACCTTGAAGGGGTTTTTGGGACTGGACATTCGATTTTAACTAGGGTATAGCGATTAATACCTTTAATACCTGACTAACAATCTAATTTCCGTTTTGATTAGTTATTAGCTGTGATTAGCTGTGAAGCCGAACTACAAAGTAAATAGGAGCATACTGACTGAAGGATGGATAAGCCATTTAAGTTTTTTTTTCTGAGTTTATGGAAACATAATTTTAGCATAGCCACACTATTGAGGTGTCAAAGGTTATTTATTAAACAACGCGTAGAATCACACATCCCAATAATGTGCCGAAAATTGGATGGAGTTAGTACAATAAGAGCATAACTGAGGATTCCCAAAATGTGACTGAAATGAATTGTTCCCTCTTGATTGTTTTTTTTTCTTTACAAAAAAATGGGGCTTATAACGATCTGGACGATATGGAACACACCATTCTTCTTCTCGAGATCATTCTTCCAACTAGCAATTAATCCTCTATAAACCAATAAAATTTAAGTACCACGCGCAATTTTTCCGTAGGCCTTATATAGTACCTACCTGTGCTGGTGCTGGTGGCTGATCATTTTTGCAGACGATTGTTTGGGTATAAGCTTGCTTAAAACATCATGCAGAAAAATTCACAAGCATAAACGAAATTATTATGGTATAACTTCTGTAAGGTTGATTTTAAGCTTCCAGGGCTGTGTGTATGTACATGAAGTTTCGGTTGGGCTTTACTTACTTATTTAAGGGGCGCTACAGTCTGGAACGAATTTGCCTCTTCAATTAGCCTTAGCTAACTGCCTCCAGTTGTGCGACCCAAGTTAGTTGAGGTCGGTTTCTACTTGGCGGCGCCACTTAAGGCGAGGTTTTTCTCTACTGATTCCGACGTCTGGCTGGAAATCGATGACTCTGCGAGACGGAGTATTGGTGTCCATTCGTTATACATATCCTAGCCATCTTAAACGTCCAATGCGGAGTACTTGGACCAGGGACATGTTGCTGTACAGCTCGTATAGTTCTTGGTTGAATCTTCGTCTCCATAGACCATCAACCTACAAACAGGACCGAAGATTTTGGAAAAAACAATTCCTCTCAAATCGCCCAAGGATTTCTTCATACGCTATTGAGACGGTCCATGCTTCAGCGCCGTAGAGCAGGACTGGGATGATCAGGGTCTTATATAGAATCTCCTTAGTTCGAGTGAGGGCTTTACTACTGAATTGCCTTCTTAGCCCGAAGAAACAGCGGTTGGCAAGAGTAATTCTTCGTTTAATTTCTGACGAGATGTTGTAGTCAGAGTTGATAGCAGAGCAGAGATATATAAAGACCCGTACAACCTCAAATTTATATCTGTCAATGGTGACGTTCTGTCCAATTCGTCGATTTTGTGTGTCCTTTCGTGTTGACAGCATATATTTCGTCTTGCCCTCATTTACTACTTAAACCCATTTTTCCGCTTCCTTCTCTACACTAGCAAACGTGGCTATGACATCACGTTGGGTCCTACCAATGATGTCAATATCGTCGGCGCATGCTAGTAATTGTACAGATTTTTGGAAAATTGTGCCTCTGGTGTTGGCTCGTGAGTTTTGCACAATCCTCTCAAGAATCAGATTGAAGAAGTCACATGACAGCGCATCGCCTTGCCTAAATCCTTTTTTGGTATCGAATGTGTCAGTGAGGTCGTTTCCGACCCTCCATCGTCAACCTACACAAACGGACTAGTTTGGGCGGTATACCAAAACTAGACATGGCTCTGTATAGTTCGTCTCTATAAATGCTGTCGTATGCGGCTTTGAAATCGATGAATAGGTGGTGGGTATCGGTTTGGAGTTCTTGGGTTTTTTCCAGGATCTGCCGAAGTGTGAAGATTTGATCGGTTGTGGACTTTCCTGGCCTAAAACCACACTGATAAGGGCCGATCAGGTTGTTGGTCTCCTTTTTTGTGGATCGGGCAAACGATGCTGAGGTTCCATTCTTCAGGCATACTTTCTTCTGACCAGATTCGGCTTATGAGTTGGTGGCTGTTACTTACCAAGTCATCTCCGCCGGCTTTATAAAGCTCGGCGGAAGGGCCGTCATTTCCGGCAGCTTTATTAAGCTTCAGTTTAGATATTACTATCCTCACTTCACTCAGGGCGGGTGGTTGACAGCTTTCGCTGCCATTACCAATACTGAATGGGTCGTTCTGCCTGACAGCGGAATGTTGTTCGTCATCGCCGTTCAACAGTCTGCAGAAGTGGTTCTTCCATATCCTCAGCATAGACTGTGTTTCAACTACGATATTTCCTTGTTCATCTCGACAGGATTCTGTTTATGCCTTGTATCCTTGGCCTTGACGTTTTACACTTTGGTAAAACTTCTGAACATCTTTCCTGGAGTGGCATCTCTCTATATCCTCGATCGCGCGCTTTTCTTCCTCTTTTTTCTTCTTTCTAAAAAGCTGGTGTTCTTCCCTTCTTCTCTGCCTATAGAGCTCAACGGCAGCTCTCGTCTTCACCTGCAGCGTAGCCTTGCAGGCCTCGTTCTTGGCTGCGAGCATCTGTAGGCATTACTCATCAAACCAGGGGTTTCTTGCTGGTGTGCGCGAGAAACCTAGCACACCAGTTGCGGCTGATCTAATGGCTTGTTGGCATCGTTGCCATAGTTCATCGACAAGCTTGGCATGGATCTGAAGAAGGCGTTATACGCATTGGCCCATTTGCGGTACCATGTCACGGTTCCTGTCTTAAAACAAGTGTACTATTCCCTAGTTGAGTCCAAGTTACGGAATGGTATACTTGCCTGGGGCAACGCAGCAACAACCCACATCAAAAAAATACAAAGCCTTCAAAACTCAGCGCTGAAACAAATAAACTCGATCTATCCGCCCAACGATTAAAGAACGTTCAAAGTTCTTCAGGTCGAGCAAATTTATAAGATGACACTAATACTGGTGTACTTGACGATGACCGTGGCTATGGAAAAAAAAACATTAAATATTTTTTTTTTTTGAAAATGTTTACATCTTTCACTCTCAAGCTTACTTATATAATTTAAACCTAAAGAAACACAACCTTCTGCAGACAAGCCACAAGGCTTCGCAGAAACGTATATAAAATTGTTAAGTCTATATAAATAAATAAATAAATACATTCGATGCTGGTGGTATGTTGTTAATCGAGAGGTTTAGGGATACGCATTGCGCGAAGTTCTTGGCGGTCTCTTGCGATTGTAGTCTTTCGACATTAAATTTTTTCTACAGTATTTCTGGATTGTTGTGGCGTAGTGGATATCCGCATTCTAACCTTGGCTGCAACAAGGTAGTGGTCCGAGTCGATGTTAGCTCCTCGGAATGTTCGGACATCCAAAGTACTGGATGCGTGCCGCTTGTCTATCGCTTTGTGATCAATTTGAGTGACCGTTCGTTGATCTGGAGACCGCCATGTCCCCTTATGGATATCGAGGTGAGGAAACCGTGTGCTGGCTATAGTTACATTTCGTTCCGTAGCGAAGTCAACCAGCCTAAGTCCGTTACCAGACGTGTTTTCGGGTAGGCTATGTTTTCCGACAATACTGCTAAGGATGTTTTCTCTTCCTACCTTTGCGTTAAAATCTCCCAGCACGATTTTAACAGCGTACTTCGGTAGTCGCTCATAGGTTTTGTCAAGGAGCTCATAGAAGCAGTCCTTAGCTATATCATATTTTTCCACCGTTGGGGCGTGAGCGCATATAAGGCTAATGTTGGCGAATTTGGCCTTGACGCGGATCGTTACAATGCGTTCGCTAATGTCTTGGAAACATAAGACTTCTTGCCTAAGTCTGGCAGTTATAACAAATCCGCATCCGAATAATCACTGTTTCTGCTCACTACAATACGGTCCGTAGTAGATGTCACAGTTTTTCATCCTCTTTTTGCCCGGCCCATCCCATCGTAATTCCTGGATGGCAGTAATGTCTGCTTTGTAGCAGTTTAGGGCTTCCGCTAGTTTTTCGCTGCACCTCTCCTGTTTATTGTTCTGACATTCCAGGTGCAGATACGAACGTCGTTGTCCGTGTCGTCAACAATAAAATCAGTTCATTCCGAGGCTTTTGGTTGCTTCGTAACCGTTAGACTTTTCCATGATTGGGTAGTTAACCCAAAGCACAACCCCCAACCTGGAGGGCCAGTTCCAATTTATTAGATACCCCTAGGACATGGGGCCATGCAGTCGATTGTTTGGGTATAAGCCTGCTTAAAAACATCATGCAGAAAAATTCACAAGCATAAAAGAAATTATGATGGTATAACTTCGGTAAGGTTGATTTTAAGCTTCCAGGGCGGTATGGTACGTACATGAAGTTTCGGTTGGGCTTTACTTACTTATTTAAGGGGCGCTACAGTCCGGAACGAACCTGGGCTACAAGCAACGTGCCTCTTCAATTAGCCTTAGCTAACTGCCTCCAGTTGCGCGACCCAAGGTAGTTGAGGTCGGTTTCTACTTGAGCGCGCCACTTAAGGTGAGGTTTTTCTCTACTGATTACGACGCACGTCTGGCTGGAAATCGATGACTCTGCGAGCCGGAGTATTGGTGTCCATTCGTTCTTCATGTCCTAGCCATGTTAAACGACCAAAGCGGATTTTTTGTTTACTAGGGGTATGTCGCTGTATAGCTCATAAAGTTCTTGGTTGAATATTCGTTGTCCATAGCCGGTCAACGCAAACGGGACCTTAGATTCTTAAAAATTTTCTGATGAGACGTTTTTTCAGAGTTAATAGCGGAGCCGAGACAGACAAAGTCCCGTACTACCTCAAAGTTATATCTGTCAATGATGACCTGACGTGCCCTCCATTTCGTCGATTCCTCATTTAGTGCTAGACCTACATATTTTTGCCGCTTTCTTCTCTATACTAACAAACGTGGCTATGATATCACGTTGAGTCATATACCAACGATGGCAATATCGTCGGCATATGCTAGTAGCTGTACAGATTTTTGGAAAATGGTGCCTCTGGTGTTGGCTCGTGAGTTTTGCACAACCCTCTCAAGAATCAGATTGAAGAAGTCGCATTAAAGCGCATCGCCTTGCCTAAATCCTTTTTTTTGTATCGAATGTGTCGGTGATTTCGTTTCCGACCCTGATGGAGCAGCGAGAGTTCTACATCGTCATCCTACATTAACAGACGAATTTGGGCGGTATACCAAAACTAGGCATGGCTCTGTACAGTTCGTCTCGATAAATTCTATCCAATACGGCTTTGAAATTGATGAATAGATGGTTGGTATCGACTTGGACTTCTTGGGTTTTTCCAGAATTTGCAGAAGTGTGAAAATTTGATCGTTTGTGGGCTTTCCTGGCCTAAAACCACACTGGTAAGAGCCGATCAGGTTGTTGGTAATCGGTTTTAGGCGTTCACATATTACGGCAGATAGGATTTCGTAGCCGGATTGAGCAGACTTATACCTCTGGATTTGGTGCAGTTCAGAGGGTCTCCTTTTTTGTGGATCGGGCAAATGATGCTGAGGTTCCATTCTTCAGGCATACTTTCATCCGACAAGATTTGGCTAATGAGTTGATGGATGTATTTTCGGCAGCCTTATTAAACTTGTTTCTAGATATTGTTATCCTCACTTCAGTCAGGTCGTGTGGTTGCCAGTTTTCGCTGTTGTTGTTGGTTCGTCCTGCCTGACAGCGGAATGTTGTTCGTCATCGCCGCTTAACAGTCTGCATCGACTGTGTCTCAACTACGATATTTCCTTGTTCATCTCGATAGGATTTTTTTCGAGACTTGCATCCTTAGCTTTGACGTTTACAATTTTCTAGATTGTGCAATCTCAGTGGCAGCTCTCGTCTTCACTTGCAGCTTAGCCTTATATTCATTATTTTTTGCTGCGAGCATCTGTCGGCATTCCTCATCAAACCAGGGGTTTCTTGCTGGTGGGTGAGAGAAACCTAGCACATCAGTTGCTAATCGTTGCCATTGGTCTTCGACATTCGATGCTTGAGGTATTGTGTTAAGGAGAGGTTAAGGGATACCCGTTGCCGACGGTCTTGGCAGTCTTTTGACATGAACTATTTTCAGAGTATTTCTGGATTGTTGGGGCGTGATGGATATCCGCATTCATTCCTTGGCTGCATCAAGGTAGTGGTCCGAGTCGATGTAAGCTTCTCAGAATGTTCGGACATCCAAAATATTGGATGCGTGTCGCTTGTCTATCGTAATGTGATCAATTTGGTTGACCGTTCGTTGATCTTGAGACCGCCATGTCCATTTATGGATATCGAGGTAAGAAAACCGTGTGCTATCTGATGTGGCATTTCTTTCCGTAGCGAAGTCAATTAGTCAAAGTCCATTGCCAGACATGTTGTCGTGTAGTTTGGATTTTCCAACAATACTGCTAAAGATATCTTCTCTTCCTACCTTTCCGGTAAAATATCCCAGTGCGATTTAAACATCGTTCTTCGGAGCTCGTAGAAGCAATCCTTTGTCTTGCTTTATCATCTTTTTCCTCCGTCGGGGCGTAAGCGCATAAAAGGCTTATATTGGCCAATTCGGCCTTGGTGAGGATTGTTACAATACGTTCGATAATATCTTTGAAACATAAAACTTCTTGCTTAAGTCTGGCAGATATAACAAATCTGCATCCAAATAGTATCTGTTTCTGATCACTCTAACACGGTCCGAAGTAGATGTCACGCTCTGATGCGCTCTTGTTAGTCTTCTCTCAAAACATGCACCGATGTTCTTGAAGTCTTCCTGTTAGAGCTAAATGTCCCTAAGTTCCATTCATCAAGCCGTGTAAAAAAATTCTCTGGCATGCTCTCACAGGTTTGAAGTCTTAGTCACTGTGACCTTATTTCCTTAAAAAAAAAGCAATTCCAGCTTAACATATTGTATACCAGATTATGATTTAATCCAGCTTTTGATGCAGTTGCTCTAGATTGTTGTCGGACCCGTAGCATATTTTCTATTCCATGACGCATCCAGTCAAGGAATGGGTAAACTCGAACCCCAACACATATCCTCGATACATCATACCTACACGAGAGGTAAGTGAGTCGAAACTACCCTACATGATATCGTTAGTACAATAGAAAAATCTCTTCATGAGAAGGGGTATATACTCGCTGCATTCCTCGACATTGAAGGAGCCTTAGGTAATGTGAACACAAATGCAGTCGAACGAAAACTCGTGGAGAACCTTACCGTGTGCGAACGCATTAAAAAGGCCACAGTCGCGTAACCGAACGTGTAACCGAACATTCCGAAAAAAAATAGATCCCGAAACCTAGGATTATCCTGTACATGGCCATTGTAAGACCTATTTTAACTAATGGGCGGCTTGTCTGGTGGCAATCAACAAATAAAGTCACCCACCTGAAAAATATCACAAAAGCACAAAGGAAAGCATGTTTGAGCGCTACTTGTGCAATGAGAATCACACCAACATAACAGCGGGACTGAAAACCATCCTTGACCTGCTACCGCTAGCCCTTTCCATGCAAGAATCTACAGCCAAAAGTGCTCTAAGAATAAGCCAGCTCAACTGCTGGAAAACGAACTCAGAAGGTCATGCTCAAAATGTACTAAGATATCTGGACTCAGCTGTGCATGCTACCTCACCATGACTTTCAAAGACCATTCTCCTGCAGCTTTCCAAGCAGAGAGGAGTGGGAGAGGAACGAAATGGGCACCGAAACCATGGTTCAAAAATGGATGTAGGCCTTGGAGCTGCAGTGTTTTCAGATACACTAAAGCTAAACAGTACTTTTCGTCTCCCTGAGAACAGCAGCGTCTTCCAGGCCGAGATATTGGCAGTAACAGAGGCAGCCAAGGCGACCTCAATGCTGGCGATACCACCAGATGATATCATTATCTTTATTGATAGTCAGGCTGCAATAAAAGCAATCTCTGCTGTCGAAATAAAATCTAATCTTGTGAAGCGTTTTCGTGAAGAGCTAAATGTTTTTGGCGTCCAACATAATGTTAAGCTCTGCTGGGTCTCCGGACACAGTGGCATACAACGCAATGAAATTGCTGATGAACTGGCTAGAAAAGGATCTGCGTCCAGGCAGACCAGTCTGTCAAACCATTACTATGTGATCTGAAATCTCGAGTGGGACAAAAACACTGAATGTTGCAAAAAAAGGTGGTACTCCCCTTCCCACCAGTGAAACTTCCATAATGATGTGGCCTGAGTATGACAAATCCAGAACCCATAAGCTACGTCGAAGAAACAAGAAATTTGTCTCGATTCTAGTAGGGGTTCCAACTGGACACAACTTACTAAAAAGCCAAAAACTTAAAATGCATCCGCCCAGACCTCAGCCAATTTAGAACTAAAACCTTAGGAAAATACTTTTTCCATAACCTCATGGATCTATCCGAAATCCGTATAATCATTTCAGGTTTGCAACAACATTCTTGATGGCTGGGAAAGGGACTAACAACAATGGACAGTAACGGGACAGCACACGTTGACCCCTAAACGGGCATCACAATGGGTCTCTATATTGACTTGAGTGTGATGAGGATGACGCACACCGACTACTTCATCTTGGTGGGTTGATGAGGTAGTCGGTGTGCGTCATTCTCATCACACTCATCACTCATCAACCTAACCTATCTTGCTGTATCTAACTTAATCTGAGTTTTGGAAAACGGCTAATGTGAACAACTTATCCTTGATCAGGTATAACATCAATAGTCCATTCATACTATCTCCACACAACAAAGCTTTCTATAAAAACACATGTTTATGCTATTATCGGTGAAGACATTAAATATGTTAACCGTTTATGTCCGTGGAACTTTATATCACAATCTGTATAGACACGCACGTAGCTTTCTTGAAAAAAACATTTTGGTTTTCCACAATGGGGTATGCGGGATAAATTATATTAATGACGGCCAGATAACGCCCAATCATTTACTAAACTTCGGCATTAATCTAAATAAAAATAAAAATATTGTCAGATTTATTTATCTTACATCTAATCAAGACTCTGTTTACAATATTATTAGATAAAGATTGGCAGGTTTGAAAAAAAAATTCTCAACAACTGAAAAGACACTTGACAGGTACTTGCGAATGCAATACGGGTGTCATAAAATATCTGATAGACTTTGTAGCCAGGGTTACCGTAAGACTTAAGCGGGCTTCCGTAGCAAATTTTGGAGCGGAGCAATTTTATGGGTTAGAAAGGATTATTCCAGTTTGTCTATACATATATCTGCTACATTTGAGCATCCATATCGGTGAATCGACTTAAAACAAATAGACAAACACGCATTATCACGCTGGCCGTGAGATTTAGCGAGATGCATTCATTGTGTAGTTACTCGCAAAAATATTTAAAAAAAGATTTACTTAACCACTAAGGTGGGGGTGAACTAAGGCATGCACCTAACAATTAGCTTGCTGACTTATTTAAGCAACCTAACCTATCTTGCTGTATCTAACTTAATCTGAGTTTTGGAAAACGGCTAATGTGAACAACTTATCCTTGATCAGGTATAACATCAATAGTCCATTCATACTATCTCCACACAACAAAGCTTTCTATAAAAACACATGTTTATGCTATTATCGGTGAAGACATTAAATATGTTAACCGTTTATGTCCGTGGAACTTTATATCACAATCTGTATAGACACGCACGTAGCTTTCTTGAAAAAAACATTTTGGTTTTCCACAATGGGGTATGCGGGATAAATTATATTAATGACGGCCAGATAACGCCCAATCATTTACTAAACTTCGGCATTAATCTAAATAAAAATAAAAATATTGTCAGATTTATTTATCTTACATCTAATCAAGACTCTGTTTACAATATTATTAGATAAAGATTGGCAGGTTTGAAAAAAAAATTCTCAACAACTGAAAAGACACTTGACAGGTACTTGCGAATGCAATACGGGTGTCATAAAATATCTGATAGACTTTGTAGCCAGGGTTACCGTAAGACTTAAGCGGGCTTCCGTAGCAAATTTTGGAGCGGAGCAATTTTATGGGTTAGAAAGGATTATTCCAGTTTGTCTATACATATATCTGCTACATTTGAGCATCCATATCGGTGAATCGACTTAAAACAAATAGACAAACACGCATTATCACGCTGGCCGTGAGATTTAGCGAGATGCATTCATTGTGTAGTTACTCGCAAAAATATTTAAAAAAAGATTTACTTAACCACTAAGGTGGGGGTGAACTAAGGCATGCACCTAACAATTAGCTTGCTGACTTATTTAAGCACTATAAGCTTACTTTGGTCGGTTTCTAATTTTAAAATCCACTTAGCACGAGCGTACTCTTTACTAGGTCTACCATCAGTGATGCGACCACTCTGAGGTTCGAAGGTTACGTTCTGAGAAGCTTAAATTTATTTTGTTTCTCTTGGTCTATGTGATATTTCCGACGCGAATTTGTCATAAGCAAACAAACTCAGTAAGAATCCTAATGATAAACTTTGATAAAAGTTTCCAGACAACAATCCCAGGCAGACCGTCATGGCAGGGTAACGGACCGGTGTTAAATGAGTCGATCCATTTTTATACCGATGGCACCAAAACAAGTGCGGAGTGCGGGTGCGAATCTCAGTCTATCTTTCCGTCTCCCTGATCAATGCAGCGTGTTCCGAGTGGAACTCATGGCAATCAAAGAAGCCTTATCCCGGCTGAAAGAGAATGTTATATCTGCCAAGGATGTTAGCATTTTCTCGGAAAACCAAGCGCTCATCAATTCCCTGAAATCAGTCTCAACAGACATGGGACTAAATTACAAGTTGTACCTGACACGGCTGCACTAGGTATTACTTACTTACCTAAGTGGCGCTACGAACTTGGGCCTCAACCACTATGTCTCTCCAATTATCCCGGTCCTTAGCTAACTGCCTCCAGTTGCGCACTCCAAGTTGGTTGAGGTCGGTTTCTACTTGTGTGCGCCACTTAAGGCGAGGTCTTCCTCTACTGCGTCCGACGTTTGTCTGGGAATCAGAGTCTTCGTGCAAGCCGGAGTATTGGCGTCCATTCGTTCTACATGTCCTCGCCATCTTAATCGTCCAATGCGGAGTTTTTTGACCAGGGGAAGGAGCAAGTACACCAACAGCTCGTATAGTTCATGGTTGAATCTTCGTCTCCATAGCCCGTCCACGCAAACGGGACCGAAGATTTTTCGAAGAATTTTCCTCTCAAATCGCCCAAGGATTTCTTCATCCGCATATGAGACGGTCCATGCTTCCGTGCCGTAGAGCAGGATTGGGATGTTCGGGGTATAATATAGGATGTCCTTAGGAGTTCGACTTTGAGCTTTACTACTAAATTGCCTTCTTATTCTCAGGAAACAGCGGTTTGCAAGAGTAATTCTTCGTTTAATTTCTGACGAGATGTTACTGTCAGAGTTAATAGCGGACCCGAGATAGACAAATTCCTGTACTTCCTCAAAGTTAAATCTGTCAATGGTGACATTCTGTCCGATTCGTCGATTTTGTGTGTCCTTTCGTGTTGACAGCATATATTTCGTCTTGCCCTCATTTACTGCTAAACCAATTTTTGCCGCTTCCTTCTCTACACTAGCAAACGTGGCTATGACATCACGTTGGGTCCGACCAATGATGTCAATATCGTCGGCGTATGCTAGTAGTTCTACCGATTTTTGGAAAATTGTGCCTCTGGTGTTGGACTGGGAGTTGTGCACAATCCTCTCAAGTAACAAATTGAAAAGGACACATGACAGCACATCGCTTTGCCTTAATCCTTTTTTGGTATCGAATATGTCAGTGAGGTCGTTTCCGAGCCTGATGGAGCAGCGAGAATTCTCCATCATCATCCTACATAAACGGACGACTTTGGACGGTATACCAACACTTGACGTGGCTCTGTATAGTTCATCTCTATAAATGCTGTCGCATGCGGCTTTGCAATCGATGAATAGGTGGTTGGTATCGAATTGGAATTCTTGGGGTTTTTTATAGGATCTCCGAAGTGTGAAAATTTGATCGGTTGTGGACTTTCCTGGCCTAAAACCACACTGGTAAGGGCAGATCAGGTTGTTGGTAAACGTTTCAGGGGTTCACAATTCACATATTATAGCAAATAGGATCTTGTAGGCGATGTTGAGGAGACTTATGCGTCTGAGGGTTTTTTTTGTAGATCGGGCAAACGATGCTGAGGTTGCGTTCTTCAGGCATACTTTTGTTCGACCAGATTTGGCTTAAGAGTTGGTGGATGTTACATACAAAGTCATCTTCTTGGGCTTTACAAAGCTCATCGGGAAAGATATTTCTATCCTTACTTCACTCAGGTCGGGTTCGTTCTGCCTGACAGGGAATGTTGTTCGTCATCGCTGTTTAACAGTCTTCAGAAGTGGTTCTTCCAGCATCGACTGTGTCTCATCTGTGATATTTCCTTGTTCATCTCGACAGGATTCTTTTCGAGCCTTGTATTCTTGGCTTTGATGTTTTACACTTTGGTAAAACTTGCGAACATTGTTCCTGGAGTGGCATCTCTCTATATCCTCGATCGCGCACTGTTTTTTTTTTTCTGCTTTCTGAAAAGTCGGTGTTCTTCCCTTATTCTCTTTCCATAGACCTCAATGGCAGCTCACCTGCAGCTTAGCCTTATGGGCCTCGTTCTTGTTCGTGCGAGCATCTGTCGGCATTCCTCATCAAACCAGTTGTTTCTTGCTGGTGGGCTCGATAAACCTAGCTCTTCAGTTGCAGCTGATCTAATGGCTTGTTGGCATCGTTGCAATTGTTCTTCGACATTCGATGTTGGTGGTATGGTGTTAATCGAGGGGGCTAGTAATACGCGTTGCGCGAAGGTCTTGGCGGTCTCCTGCGATTGCATTACATTTTTTCACAGTATTTCTGGGTTGTTGTGGCGTTGTGGATATGCGCACTCTTACCTTGGATGCATTCCACGACATAATCTTATCCAGATTATTGCTCATACATTTTTGTTAATCTAATAATTTAACTCCCAACATTATCAATTTTATAAGCACAGGCTATATAGATATCTGTATTTTAAGATAAAAAAAACATTAGCTGACAAAATCAAGACTAAATTAATATGAAATTGGTTTTAAAATTAGATTAGATTTGGGACCGTTATCGGTAGCTGTGCAATAAAATTATGATTTTTACCGATTTTATTCCGTCCCTTATGGCATATTTATAACAGGCATTGACCATCATCTGGGATCGCAAGGAGAAAACATTTAAAATTTCTGTCAAGCCAATCGAAGTTCATTTGTAATCAAAATGCGATAATCGAATAATTGTTTTCCAGATAAAACTCATACGTATATATATATATGATATTTATACGTATTCAATTTATTATAAATATATACATGCTCTATGGAGTACATATACATAGACATCTGAAGTGGTATTCTACTTGTAATGGGTGGTTAAATTTAAAGGGCCGATGCTGATTTTGAATAAAATACAAATTACTCAGGAAATTACTGTAATTTTGTTTAGATAGATAGATAGATTGATTTTATTTCGTTAAATATACATTTGGTTTGTTATCGCACATTTTACAAAGATTTGATAAGATATATCTTTCTACTGAAACATTATTTATTGAATTGAAAATATAAAGAAGACAAAAATAGATAGTTTGGAGGAAACACGAAAAAAAACCTCCAATTTAAATACAAAAAAAAAAATAAAAATAAATAAATAAATAAATAAACAAATAAAAAAAATAAACAAATAAACAATAAACTAATAAACAGATAAACAAATAAATAAATTAATAAAAAAAAAAAATAAATAACAAATAAATAAATAGAAAATTTCAAAATATGTATATACATATATAAATGTTTAAACAAAATAATAAACAAATAAATCAACAAAAATCAGTCAAGTGGTATCACATATTTTGGTTTTGTTTTAATTCCAGAAGGGAATAAATATTTCACTCAAAGAGTGATAGATAAATAAATAATATAATTTGATTAAATAAATAAATAATATAATTTGATTTAAATAAATAAATAAATAAGTAAATAAATAAATAATTAAGCAAACAAACACAATAAATAAATTAATTCATAAATAAATAAATAAAGTAATAGATAGTAAAAACATTAATAGATAAATAAGTAAGAATATATTAGATGATTAAGAGCATTCAATAAATAAATAAATAACAAAAACAATTAATAATTAAAAAAAACAACAAAAATTTGAATTACATGTTAATCGTGATTAAGTCATTAATAAGGGGGTTTTCAGTAAAACTACAGCGTTCTAGAAATTTAAGCCTTAGTTTATGTATCCTATTTGAAATCAATTCAACATTTGCTTTACAATGAACATCTAGAGTTGAATGATTCCATGGCAAATTCAACATCATTTTCAGTAACTTGTTTTGAGATACTTGCAATTTTTGTATGTGGAATTTCGAACAATTACCCCATACCTGACATCCATATAGCAAAATAGCCTGAAAAATTACTTTTTGAATGATCATTTTATTTTCGATTGAAAGCAATGATTTTCTATTTATAAAAGGGTATAACATCTTAATTGCAGTCCCAACCTTTTTAATTGTCCTGTAGATGTGTTCATTAAAAGTTAGTTTTGTGTCCAGATGTATTCCCAAATAACGAACGGATGGCTCCCACTTTATGAAAGATCCATTGATCTGTAATTGATTATTTGGAAGAAAGCAGGGCTTTCTTTTTCGTGTGAAAAAGATGGCCTGCATTTTTCCTTCATTCAATTTAATCTTCCATTTGCTATAATAATTTTCCAATATTTTTATCGCATTTGTAAGGTTCGTCTCAATATTGAGAGCGAATAAATGAGAAGAAAATATGGCAGTGTCATCTGCAAAAATTGCAGTATGACATTCAGGCAAATTTGAAAAGTCTGATGTATACAGATTGTACAAAATTGGACCAAGAACTGAGCCTTGTGGCACACCCGAGTCGAAATATATCAGGTCAGAAACACCACTATTTACATGGACTTTGAAACAACGACGAGTAAGGAAACTTTGGACAATTTTACAAATGTATGGGGGAAAGCGGAGATTAATCAATTTATATAGAAGGCCATCATGCCAAACAGTATCGAATGCTTTTTCTATGTCAAGAAGGACCATTCCAGTAGATCTGCCCACTGCACGATTTATCTTGACATGGTTACATATTCTAAGCACCTGGTGGGAAGAGTTGTGGTGAGGCCTGAATCCAAATTGTTCATTTGGATATAAACTATTATCACAGATATGTTTTGACATAGCCTCTTTTAGAACTTTTTCATAAATTTTGCTCAAATTACTGAGTAAACTTATTGGTCTGTAACTTTCAAGATTTTCAGCGGCCTTTCCAGCCTGTATTATAGGAACCACCTTAGCCAGTTTCCAGGTTTCAGGAAAATATTCCATTTTAAGGCAAGAGTTTATAAGGAATGTTATATATTGTATTCCAATTCGAGGGAGTTGCTTGATATATATATTTCTTATGAAATCAAGACCTCCTGTTTTTCGAATTTTTAAAGTATTGATAAAGAATGCAATGTCATCTTCGGTTATATAGATAGAAGAAGGTGTTTGGTTAGAACTGTCAACTAGAAAATTTTGAATAGTGTTGCTTACTGTGTTGTTCGTAACTTGGTCACCTAGATTACTTGCTACAACATGATTATTTGCAAAAGTTAATGCCAGTGCATTTGCTTTCTCTATATCTGTGTAAAAGATGTTGACAGAATTTTTAAGGAACGGTAATTTTCTGTTTTTATTCCTAATTACCTTAACTATATTCCAAAAAGGCTTTCCGTTTTTCTCTAGGGTATTAAGTCTAGTATTCCATTCCTTGTTGCGATGTTCTGAGATAAGCTTGGAAATTTTGGTATTTAGATAGTTGACTTGATATCTAAAATAGGGCTGACGATATCTCTGCCAATCTCGTCTATACTTGTTTTGTTTTATTATATTAATATTGGTATGGTTCAATGGTGTACGGAACAAAACTTCGGCCAAATAGGCGCTGCGACGTCGGCGGCACACCTACATCCGATGGTCTAAATTTACGATGACGCTGCGGCATTATTGAGATTCTATGCCGTTAATGTGCCGAATTATCTCATTTAAGCTCTTGAATCGTTGCTAGCTTATCGACGTACACCTTTTCTTTCAAAAAACCCAAAGAAATAATTCCAACGGTGTCAAATCTTACCATCCTCGATGAAGAGGAAATATCCATTCTCTTCATCCTGGACAAATTCAATAGCCCTGGGTGTCATCTCTTCAAGAGTGGGTTGGTTGGTTTCAGGGGCCGTTTCCAACATGTACAACAAGTGATCATCATGGAAGAGTCCCAGCAGTCTGTCTTTTGACTTTAAATCCAATTCCATCAACTCTTCCCGAGTTGTAACGTATGCATTGCGATCACTTTGACTTGTAAAGTCCTGAATTAGGTTCTTACCATCAACACGTTCGCCAGCTGGCAAAACAGTCGAGTCTACAAAGTTCTTCCTTCCACCGCCCATTATTACCTTCAACTTACTGCCAACATCACCATGAAACTGTTGGTAGGCAATGTCTTCGTTTCCTGAATCCGCACCGCAGTCCCCGATTATTTCGGCATCATTCTCCCAGTCCCTTTCGGGGGTGTGTGAATACACTCCAGCTGGAGAAGCATGCGTCACTCTGGTGGTGGTCACGAGTCCAGCTGCTTTGCCAGCATCCATGGCCCATTTGGCAGCAGAGTACACATTATTCGTAGTGTCTTTGCCAGTTTCGCAGTAAGTCCTCTCGACATGACCATTGACACCCAACGTTCCGTAGTTAGCCTTGATACCACACAAGTATGCTGTAGCAGTGTTGGCAGAATCAGGTACAGTTCGATCCACAGAATAGGTTTTCGACAGACCAGTGTATGGGAACTTCTCAAACGCCAATAGTGGTTACACCGATTCCATCACCGAGGAAGAGACCAGTGTAGTGGAACTTCTCAAAGGCCAAATATTTTTCCTCGCCACCATAATAGGCACGTGCTGCAGCAATGGTGGTAACACCGACTCCATCACCGAGGAAGAGAATCACATTCTTTGCGACATTTTTTTATCGGTTCTAGTACATTCTCATTCAGAGCCACGGTGGAGATGATGTCCCCGCTTATGCCTCAGGCCCATGGGCCCATCTTTTCGCAGGAGTCTGCGATCAGCATACCCCATATGTACGCCTACGCATCTTGCATCGGTGACGGCTTAAATTCATGTTAAGCGATGACTCACACCAGTAAATAAAATTCGTGACAGAGTGTTTTTTTGTTCAAGGGTAAACACAGGTTAAGATAAGGTCTCGAGTACGCACTGATATAGGTGTAAGTTCCTCACGAATTCGGAGAACTCCTTATATCCTTCACATACCCTGTTCAGGGTCTACGATAGGTCCATTTTATAAATCCATAGTCCTAGCCAACGATTTTTCACAGATATGCATTCGGTGACATTCCTTAACTTTCTTCCTCTGCTCAGATGAAGTTAACTTGTGGTGAAGCAAGCCGCATGGCAGTGCTTTCAGGTGTAGCCTCTTAGTAATGTGATTTTTCGGAGTAACGTTCTCAGTTTTTTTTTCCACCTGCACTGCGATCTACAGCAGATTATTCCGGAGACTTCCTGATGCTTTGTTCTCGACACAGAATGTGGGTAGGACCCTGAGTCAGGTATATCATATAACAACTTAATGGATTAGCTTAGCTATTTGTGGTGGACGAGAAGAATTTGTTATTTCCTACATCCCTGAAGGCTTTTTGACTTGCAAGCACTCACCATCCGCCATCAAGGGTCATTTTCGATATAGTAAATGCCAAATTAACCTTTTATACCTCCAACGTAAGGTAGCAGGGGTTGATACGAAATATCAAGCGCATTCTACGTATCTGTTACAACCTTGAGGAGTTTTGTAAGAAAAAGTTTTTTCGGTATCAACGTCAACGGTATTTCCCCGATAAGTATATCATGTCATGTACCTTATCTAATCATCTTAATTACCAAGTACTCCTTCTACTGTTAACGCCACGCTGATTTAATTAAATCAGTAGCCGCCTAACCGTTTGGGTTGATATAGCTAGCGATGAAGTGCCTAATAGTTCTGGTCGCGTTAGTCGTTTGCTTAGCAAACGGTAGTGCCTTACCTAAACCAAAACGTTGCCTTGAAAATGAAGACTGCTACGACCTGCGAATGCATCCTGATCTTCCAGTATCGCCAAAAAATGCTCGACTAGTTGCCGATGAGGATAAAACCGATTTTTGGATCGAAAATGGAAAAATGTTTGTAGCCAAGCAACGAGTACTAGAGCCGATCAAAAAAGTCGCAAAGAATGTGATTCTCTTCCTCGGTGATGGAATGGGTGTAACCACCATTGCTGCAGCACGTGCCTATTATGGTGGCGAGGAGAAACAGTTGGCATTTGAGAAGTTCCCCTACACTGGTCTGTCGAAGACCTATTCTGTGGATCGAACTGTACCTGATTCTGCCAACACTGCTACAGCATACTTGTGTGGTATCAAGGCTAACTACGGAACGTTGGGAGTAAATGGTCACATCGAGAGGACTAACTGCGAAACTGGCAAAGACACTACGAATTATGTGTACTCTGCTGCCAAATGGGCCATGGATGCTGGCAAAGCAGCTGGACTCGTGACCACCACCAGAGTGACGCATGCTTCTCCAGCTGGAGTGTATTCACACACCCCCGAAAGGGACTGGGAGAATGATGCCGAAATAATCGGGGACTGCGGTGCGGATTCAGGAAACGAAGACATTGCCTACCAACTGATTCATGGTGATGTTGGCAGTAAGTTGAAGGTAATAATGGGCGGTGGAAGGAAGAACTTTGTGGACTCGACTGTTTTGCCAGCTGGCGAACGTGTTGATGGTAAGAACCTAATTCAGGACTTTACAAGTCAAAGTGATCGCAATGCATACGTTACAAATCGGGAAGAGTTGATGGAATTGGATTTAAAGTCAAAAGACAGACTGCTGGGACTCTTCCATGATGATCACTTGTTGTACATGTTGGAAACGGCCCCTGAAACCAACCAACCCACTCTTGAAGAGATGACACGCAGGGCAATTGAATTTGTTCAGGATGAAGAGAATGGATATTTGCTCTTCATCGAGGGTGGTAAGATTGATAAGGGGCATCACGATAATTTTGTTTGGATGGCTCTGAATGAGACTGTGGAATTTTCCAAGGCTATTGAGATGGCTAGAAGTATGACCAGCGAGGAGGATACCCTAATCGTTGTAACCGCTGACCACTCACATTCATTCTCATACTCTGGTTATCCCGTAAGTTCATGTGGATTCAATTGACCCCCTCAGATTTGACATATATTTTGTTTCAGGATCGTGGCAGTCCCGTCGAAGGAGTTGGTCAGAAAAAAGCTGATGATGGTTTCCCAACTCTGGCGATGAGTTACGCCAATGGACCCGGATACTATAAGTACTACGACCATGATAAGAAATCCCGCATTGACCCAACCAGCGTGGACAAATCTGAACCACATTCCATGTTCCCAGCGACAGCATACCGAGAATCAGAGACCCATGGTGGGGATGATGTCCCCGTTTATGCCTCAGGCCCATGGGCCCATCTTTTCACAGGCGTCTACGAACAGCATACCATCCCCCATATGTACGCCTACGCATCATGCATCGGTGACGGCTTAAAGTCATGTTAAGTGATGACATCACACTAGTTAATAAAATACATAACACGTGACAGATTGTTGTTCGTTCAGGGGTAAACACAGATTAAGATAAGGTCTCGAGTACGCCTTGATGAAGGTGAATTCACAGGTTTATTCCATGTAATCAAATGGGTTTTTAATTTCAAATTTTAATAATACGACCCGATATCGCTTTTAACGATTGAACGATAAGGATAACACGACTTAAATTGTAATTTGAAATTTCCTGTTGATTTTTTGATTTTGATTATGAACAATCGAAAAGCACTTTATGTGGCTGATTAAGCTTATCTTAATGGTTTACTGTAGCTGCCTTGAGATTGAAGTAGCTACTTGTTTCATGAGTCAGCTGTCAAGGTCTAACCGACATTTTATAGTTATTGGGCGCTCCGTGTGATTTTATTTTTCAAACGACTAATCTGTTTATTGATTTTAACTATATCAAGACTAGTAGAGAAACCTGGAATACAGTAAACTCAATTCTTAGGAAAAAGACAAGAAATCTTGACGAAACTTTGCAAACACTGGAAGTTTGGGTGAACTTGTTGAAATCAAAAAGAAATTACCAACACAATACATGAATATGACAGAGAAGAAGTCGAGAAGTGTGCTAAGTTCAGTTTAAGATAAAACTCGGCTGGAATAGATGGCTTAAGACCTAAGGACTTAGAAAACAATGTCAGTAAATTATCCCCGGCTATAACCGAAAAAAAGCTCAATCTTTGCTGATAACATCAGTTGTGCACTCAATACAAAACGACGGCAAAAAAAGTTATATTCTGAACCAATTCCCATTTTTCCATCAACAGATAACGTACTAGAAAAAGTCTCGAGGAGGCAATATGCTTATTTATAAAAGTACAAATCGCTTAAGGAAAATCAAAATTTCGTCAGCCAAACATACTTACTTACTTGTGACGCCTCTACAATTAGCTAACTGCCTTCAGTTACACACTCCCAGTTGGTTGAGGTCGGCATTGTGCGCGCAACGTAAGGCGAGCTCTTCATCTACTGCATCAGACGTCTGGCTGGGAGTCAAAGAATCATCTTTGACCCGGAGTATTGGTGTCTTATCGTTGCATATTTCCTAGCCATCTCAAACGACCATTGCAGAGTTTTTTTTTTACTAGGGGTATGGAGCTGTATAGTTCTTGGTTGAATCTTCGTCTCCATAACGCTTCAACGCAAACTGGACCGACGATTTTTCGAGAGTTTTCCTCTCAACTAACCAAGCATTTCTTCATCCGCTTTTGAGACGGTCCATACATCAGCGCCGTAGAGCAGGGCTGGGATGATCAGGGTCTTATATAGGATCTCCTTAGTAAAGGGTGATCCATTTCGAGGTTCCCTAGTTTTTTAAAGAAAAAAAACACAGACAATTCAAATTTTATGGAGAATGTTTACTATCATTTGAAAGAACATTCTTTGGCATTTATTTTTTGAAGATTATGTCTATCAAATTTTGGCCGTTGCTACGTCGCAGATGGTCCATCCGTTGAGGCCGATTTTCGATCACTCGTTCGAGCATTTCGACTGCTAACTGGCGAATGACACACGTGATGTTTTCCTCCAAGGCCTGAATCGAAGCGGGTTTGTCGGCATAAGCTTTTGACTTTACACATCCCCACAGGAAAAAGTCTAACGGTGTGATATTACACGATCTTGGTGGCCAATCGACCGGCCCGAAACGTGAAATTATGTGCTCACCGAAATGTTCTCTCAATAAGTCCATTGATTGATGCGATGTGTGGGAAGTGGCGCCGTCTTGCTGAAACCAAATGTCGCCGAGATCACGAGCTTCAAATAGTCGGTAATCATGGCACGATAACGTACGCCATTGACGGTTACTTTCGCACCGGCATAATTTTTAAAGAAATATGGACCGATGATTCCACCGGCCCACAAACCACACCAAACCGTTGTTTTTTCTGGATGAAGTGGCAGTTCTTCAATCTCTTCAGGTTGCTCTTCGTCCCAAATGCGGCAATTTTGTTTGTTTACATACCCATTGAGCCAGAAATGGGCCTCATCGCTAAACAAAATTTGCCTCGAAAGCGTCGGATCTTCTTGGAACTTTTCAAGAGCCCATAGAGCGAAGCGATGTCGCTTGGGAAGGTCGAGCGGCTTCAGTTGTTGCACAAGCTGTATTTTGTACGCTTTCAATCTAAGATCTTGACGTAAAATGCGCCAAGTCGTTACATACGTCAGTCCGAGTTGCTGCGAACGGCGCCAAATCGACTCTCTACGGTCTTCGTGAACACTCTCAGCTACGGCCGCTATATTTTCTTCACAGCGTGCTGGACGAATATTATCCAATAATGAATGCTGGGTCTCAAAATGGGTGATGGTGTTGCGAATAGTATGCTCAGTAGGCCGATTATGTTGACCATAAGTTAAGCGAAGTGCACGAAACACATTCCTCGCAGAACGTGAATTTTCATAATAAAGTTGAACAATTTGTAAACGTTGTTCACGCGTAAGTCCTTCCATTATGAAATGCCAAACAATACTAAACAAAAATAACATGACAGCATGACACGAATCACACGTGATCTTTCAAAAAATGCTATTGAAAAAAGTATCTCTACTTGGATCACCCGTCAGTTCGACTTGACGGCTTTAATACTGAATTGTCTTCTTAGTCTGAAGAAACAGCGGTTGGCAAAAGTGACCATTCGTTAAATTTCTGACGAGATGTTGTTGTCACAGTTAATAGCGGAGCCGAGATATTCAAAGATCAGTACTACCTCAAAGTTATATCTGTCAATATTGATGTTCTGTCCAATTCGTCGATGTTGTTTGTCCTCTCGTGTTGGCAGCACATACTTCTGAGGTTCCATTCCTTAGACATACTTTCTTCCGACCAGATTTGGCTTATGAATGAGTGGTTGTTTCTTACAGAGTCATCTCCTTGGGCTTTATAAAGCTCAGTGGGATGGCAATCATTTCTGGCAGCCTTATTAAGCTTGAATTTATATGTTGCTATCCTCACTTCACTCAGGTCGGGTGGTTGGCAGTTTTCGTTGTCCTTGCCAATATTGAATGGTTCGTTCTGAATGACGGCGGAATGTTGTTCCTCATCGCCGTTTAACAGTCTGCAGACGTGGTTCTTCCATATCCTCAGCATCGACTTTGTCTCAACTACGATATTTGAGCCTTGTATCCTTGGGTTTGACGTTTTACACTTTGGTAAAACTTGCGGACATCGTTCGATCGCTCGCTTTTCTTGCTCTTTTTTCTTCTTTCTGAAAAGCCGGTGTTCTTCCCTTCTTCTCTGATTATAGAGCTCAACGGCAGCTCTCGTCTTCACATGCAGCATAGCCTTGTTTGCCTCGTTCTTGGCTACGAGCATCTGTCGGAATTCCTTGGTTGACCGCTCGTTGATCTGTAGACCGCAATGTCCCCTTATCGAAGTGAAGAAACCATGTGCTGGCTATAGTGAGATTTCGTTCAGTAGCGAAGTCAATTAGAATAAGTCTGTTACCAGGCTTGTTGTCGTGTAGGCTATATTCTCCGGCAATACTGCTCATGATGTCTTCTCTTCCTACCTTTGCGTTTAAATCTCCCAGCAGTGTTTTAACATCGTACTTCGCTAGTCGCTCTTAGGTTAGGAGCTCGTAGAAGCAATCCTTAGCTAAATCATCTTTTTGCTCTGTCGGGGCGGCGCGGCGTGAGCGTATATAAGGTTAATGTTGGCGAATTTGACTGTGATGCGAATTGTTACTATGGGTTCGCTAATGGCTTGGAAATGTTAGACTTCCTAAGTCCGTATCTTTTAAGAATCCGCTTCCGAGCAGTCGCTGCTTCTGCTCACTACAACATTGTCCGTAGTATGTGTCACAGTTTTTCAGCCGCTTTTTGCCGGTCCACTTCATCGTATTACCTGCATGGTAGTTATGTCTGCTTTGTAGCAGTTTTGGGCTTCCGCTAGTTGTTCGCTTGCACCTCTCCTGTTTAATGTTCTCGCCAATCATTCCTTTCAGATGATTTTGGTTCTTTCGTAACAATGGGTTTTGCAAAGCTGGTTAATTCCTGGGCTAGCTCCCTATTTAAGCTATTGGGATTATTGTTCAGGCTATCCCAGGCCGAATATATTGTCTGCTAAAGATCCAATGGATGTGCTATGGCACTAGGTTTCGTGTGTTCAGGTGGATGTCCTATATTATATGCTATGGCCCTACAGTTTTTTCTATCGATGGGTAGCTAACCCTAGGAACAGCTCCCAACCTTTAGGGCCACTTTTATAATTCTTGGATACAGGGCCATTGTATCCACTACGAGATTAAGCGCAGCCGTTGATCTTTCGGTTCATCCACCACCATCTCTGCTCAACTGCATTGACTTTCCCTTGGGATTCCTAGATTACGTGATTTCCGAATATGTCCATGCAGCACATGTATCTTCGCCGGGTATTCGCCGAGTATTTCACGGCGGTTATTCCGTGCCAGTCTAACCAGGCTGTTCATAGTGTTGCTGTTTTTCATCAGTGGCGCGATGGTTATGGCGATAAACTGACGCGCAGAAGGTCTGGGTTCCATTCCCAGCCGAAGCAATACCTAAATGATATTTCACTGGCCCTCCTCTTGTGAGGATTTGACAATCATCCGAGTGGTATCAAATGTCAAGAATAGCTTATCTCAACTTCGCCGTTCGGAGTCGGCATAAAACATCCGCACATCCACGCATACATGAATGATTGTGAGAAGTCTATGCCCCGGGTACTAACAAGACTGTTACGCAAAAAAATTGTTTTTTTTTTCATCTTGTTAACAAGCTCTGTTCTCATCGGTCAAAATGGTTGATTAACCTATGAGAACAGAACTTCATCTTACTAAATCTGAAATCCAGAACACATCCAATACATTGCGACAATATAGGGATTTATCGCTCTTGTTGCTTTTATTTACATTTTATAGGTCTACTGCCTTCTAGCAAAGGTTTCTGGTATTATAAACCACCGTACCGAGTTCAGAGGAAATATCGGCTTATCCATGATGGGTACGTTGCCAATTCTTTGTAGCTCCTCCGTTTTAGTATGACAACTACCAATCGCAATAAAATTGGCACGCTGACTTTTGGTGCCTCAAAACAGGAAAAGTGGTAAGCCTGAGCTTTCCCAGGTCAGTCCGGACTAGTTTTCATCTTATTAGTTCTACGTTCTTTAAGGTTTAAATAAGGGGTCAGGGTTGTGGGTTGTACAATCATCATCTATGAACGCCTCAGAGATGCGCTGATGAATAAAGACCGTATTTTCAAGCAGATCAATGTAGGTCAGGTTTATTTGAAGTTATATTAGGTTTCGTATAAACAAAATTGGTCGGAATCTAAATACTCCAAACTTTTTCATAGAGTAAATATAATAAAGCCCGATGGCAATGCAATTAGTCCTAAGCCGAAAGTTAATGAATATACAAAATATAGATGAGCCTAGCAAGTTTAAAGCAACCTGTTGCATTGAGTTTATCTTAAGCATTTTTCTAGCATAATAAGTCCCAACGAGCCTGTCGCACCAAGAATTCGGAATGTGTATATGAAAGCTCCTGAACAGTATTTTATATTAAAAAGCAGTCAACGTGACAGCCACATCCTTCAAGTAAGATCTGTTCCTCCCATTTTTCGTTTTAATATTTTTAAGCGATACCACCCAAAATAGAGTCCACATACGTTCCTTACATTGCCAGTTCTCTGACCCACCATGACTTCCAAGTGAACAGTCTGCAGCATACACCACAACAAAAACCCAATATCAAGGATAATTGCACATTAATCTGCACACCACGACCAACATATTATTAATGGAGAGAAATTTCTTAAAAATTACTTCCGGCTAACTTGTTACATTTTATTGAAATTCCCCAATATCCTTGCTGGGTGCGTACATGTAGCTTGCCATCGAACAAAAGCATGAATTCCAGCACAGTAATCATTATCCTGAGATGAGAAAAAAATTCCAATCGCCAGCAAAAGAAAACGCGGCAAATTTTATTTATTACACTCCGAGCGCGGATATATCCACGGTACACCACTCAGTAGCGTACTCGCGTATCTATCGGATAAATTTTGTAAATATTAAAGTTTGTTTTTTCCTTTGGTTATTCATCTCATCTGGAAAGGATAATGTAAATCTTAAAATGGAAAATTTTACAAATTCCAAATGTTTTCTATTTTAAGAGCGACGTCCTTTGCCATGGGAGTTTACTTTGAATTTTTGTTCTCAACATATAATAAGGATATTCCATGCGTTTAGCGTTCAGATGGTATTTCATATCCTCGTAGAAAGTATATCGTATGCAGAGAGGAGCAAGCATATCAGACTATTCTGAGAAGAGCAACAACAATAACAAACTAGAGGAAGGAGCTTTTTGATTTTCATTAGCATTGGTACTTTATTGTCCTGGTGTATTTTAATCTAGCATCCTTGATGGAAACTATGGAAAAATCTTTCGTTATGTATCGAGTTAATCGCATCATATATCCTGTAAAATTCCACTTTGCTCTTACCCGACATCCTCAACGTCGTTCTTGGTTCTCGTCGTCATCGTTGTTGTCGCGGTGTAAGGTTGAGTTCCTTTGTTGGTTTGCTTTGTACTTAGGAGGTGTTCTTTTTTTCCCTAGACTTATCCTGCTTCAAATATTGCTCCTCTACATGTGGATATCTCTAGTTTAACGGCGTCCATGAGTTTCTTTCATTAAAATATTGTTGGCGGTTTTTTACTTGAAAGGCGATCCTTTTAACTTTGCGTCTATTAATTTAACGCAAGCCAATGTGAGTGTGAGGATGCTGGAGCTTAAGTGCTAGAGTTGTTTTTAGTTTTCTTATAGTCGGCATGTGAGTGACTATATGGGGTGGTATTGGATTCGTAATCCTTAGCTTAAGTGAAGTATACGCTGTGCTAGGTGGGGGGATACGTTTATTTATTGCATGTGGCTATTCAAATGTATTGTAGTCCTTGTTCATAGCTGCAGCGGTGTTGTTTTCCTGTTGCTAAGATTGGGTATAGTTGAGTGCACACAGGAGTGATTAGCATTTTCCTTAAGGAGGATTAATTAAAATTGCTCACATATTGATGTGGATTTTATGTCAGAAGGGTGGAGTTTAGTCGCCTAGGTTAATCTATCTTCGAAGATAGGGATCACTTTATTTTCTGAAACATAATTGGAAGAAGGTCCTTGCGAATTTCACTTTGAAATTGTATAAACGTATCTGTATGTACAGGCTCACGAACCAAGGGTCACCGTCTAAGACGTGGTATCAGTTAACACTATTCAAGTTATCCATCCACTTATGTGATTTAAGGCCTTGATGTGACGGTGTGTCTCAGTAGTAGTATGACTACTGGTCTGGTCTTCATATTGGTACGACTAAAAAATTATAAATATAATTTTTTGACGCAACAGGCTCGTTAGTACCCAGGGCCGTATTTCTTGTGTATTTCTTGCATGATGGCGGTATTTCCTGTTTTTGCCGAAACCGAGAGGCTTCATTTGTCAGATCGTCATGAAAGGAGGGCCAGTGAAAAATCATTTTGCTGTTGCTACGGCTGGGAATTGCACCCAGCTCTTCTGCACGGCAGTTCATCGCTCTAACCATAGCGCTACTGAGCCCGGTACGGCTAAGTACAACCAAATCCTCAGTGTCCTCCTTGCTTATCAATTCTACTTCCATCCGTAGACAAGGTCATAGTTATTTAATTGCGCCGTGCGTATAGGCTTGCGCCTTTAATAAATACCAAGTCGTAAACGGTACAACTTTGGATACCGGTGAACCTTAAGCTCTCCGCGAAGTAACCAGACCCATCTGAATGAATGAGACCAATTCCTCTTCACTGTCAGTGGTTTACTCGAAGCTGGCACTGACAGATTAGGATCGGAGGATGAAACTTATGAAGGAATAACTCTTAAGTGTTGGCCCTCGCCGCATTTCCAGTCAGTGATGCAAAGTCAGCAGCAAGCGGCGAATCCTGCTACAAATCGAAGAACTTGAGCGATTGAAGCACTATTATGGACCAAACTACAATGGATCCTCCCAGGACCTGCCCGTTGGCTAAGCCAAGGTACCTCGCAACCCGAAGAAGCAATCCCTTGGGTATAATATGATCAACGGGAATGCATCGGCAAAGGAATCCTTTTTATTTACAACACCACACCGTGTCCCGACATCACCGTGTCAACTGCCAGAGGCACGACCACACGGATGGCTTACTATATTATCTTCGTTATTTATACCATTCTTAGCAACTTTCTGGTCTAGCATGGGTTTGAAGCAATTGCTTTTTCTTGCCGAAACCCGGAAGACTTTACTAAATTAGCCGCTTCAAAACAAACCACGCCTTAAATGGCCTTCACAATTGAAATGCTTCTCAACGAACTTAAAGAGCGCAACTAGAGATAGTTAGCTAAAGATCAGACTAACTAGAGCGTTTTATTATTCAATTCCAAGGTACATCCCGGACTAAAGATCCAGTTACAGGACACCGCATCGTGTTATTTCTGGTTGTGCATAGCATGCTTCTGTCGATGGGTGCTTCATACGCATTCTTGAGTTCGATGAAGAAAAAATGATTCCCGACTTGACATTCTTAGATTTTTCCTGGATTTCCCTTAGTGTGGTAATTCGGTCTATTGACGGTCCAGGACCCAGGCTGGTACGTATCGTTGATTACGTTGTATGGACCCTGCAGACGTGCACAAAGTGGTTGATATTGATGTGGCATGTAGGAGTGGTTTTGATACGACATACCATCGGTTTCTTGGAACTGATCTTCAGTCCATCGAAAGTCAATTGATGACTTGGGTCATTCACCCTAATAAAGAATCATTCGATCGGAACGGACAAAGTTGTTCCTCCGTTTTTGGTAGATGCACTGAACAACCTTAAGTCACTGCAGTTAGGTCTTCCACTCATGCCTATTGCGAATTTTTATTCATAATTACGTCTAGATAACTATGTTGCAGCTTTATATATCCTAGAAGCAGCTTAAAAGTCGACGGTTGCAGCTTTATATATCCTAGAAGCAGCTTAAAAGTCGACGGCTTCGTATTTCCTTTTCTCACCTTTTGTTGGTAGCTGATCCTAGTTTTATGACAGCGTGGGGAAATCGTTCAGTTTTGACATGTGGCATTCTATCAGCTCTTTCCACTACTTGCAATAATTATACCACAGGCATCTTTCGGGGGTATCTGGTGGACTAGGATTGATTCCATATGCTTTTGATGACGTTTGCGATAGTTTTTCCGCTGCATGATGACAATGCCCCTCAATATGGATTTGCGGTGTTGGGTAAGTGCCTTGTATCTATAAGTTCATAGTCGACTTAGTTGGATTAACGACCATCTGGGCCTTGGAAAAGTCCTTATCCAAACTCAACCAGTTAGTACCGATGGGTAGCGATCGCAATTTTACGTTATCAAAGTGGTGATCAGCTGAGGCAAGGATGCGTTTCTGAGATGGTACTTAACTCTTAAGGAGAAAAATACCCTGGCCATGCCATATGATCATAGGACAAGAGGTTAACATCCGGGTCTTCGCACTTCCCGCAAAGTTAGTGCGAGTAAGTTATGTTAATCCTGTGATGGTGTTTACCAAGCAGATTGTGACCTGTAATAACACTCACCTCTCACCGGTATAGAAATGGAAGCTCGGTTCAGAGCTATAAGCTTGTAAGACTTGCTACTGCTTAATTCCGGCCAAAGGTCTTTAGTGTCTTTGCAAGTGGTAATGTTTTGATACCTAGATTGTGTTTCACATTTCGTGAATCTAGATATTTTCAGTTTTTTTTGAAGGGGTTATGAATACCCTTTATATGTTTTAGCACAGTGCGGGCGTTAAGGAAATTCGGGATAAGAAAAAAGGAGATACCGATGCACAGTATCACTCCACAGAGCTTGGTAGAGCATTCCACATTCGTGTTGTTCGGTTTATGTGCGAATCTCTATATTTCAGCGTTTTTCCGAAGATAGGCTTGAGGGTAAACTGATTTGCATTCCTAGCGTAACGAGTATTGCGGCTGAATTGTTGAATGGGAGGAATGCAGCTGGCTATTTCATTTGATCATTGGTTGTTGAAATACCGATAAAACAATGTAAGGCAGGAGATATTTCGACGATGTTTCGATTGAAACTAAAGAGTTCGATATTCTAAGGGACGTCTAACCATATTTTCGCATAAGAGATGCAGTTGGATGGTCCTAGCCTGGCTAGCTCGTTTGCTTTTTCATTTCCTGGAATTTTATTATGTCCTGGCACTCAGATAATTTGGACTTAATTTTGGTTATATATAGCCCTTAGCTCTCTGCGGCAGCGCTCAACTACTCGTGATGATTTTATTATGTTCGATGCCAGAGCTTTTATGGCATCTTGACTATCTACGTAAATGGGAATATCCGCTTGTGATGGATTAAATGTCCAATACTCTGGCCGAATCGACAGCTTCGAGTATGGCTAGGATCCCTGCTTGGAATATACTGCACTAGTCGAAGAAATGTGGTTAACCCGATTTTGTCGCAGTAGACCCCTGAGCCCACTTCTATTTCCGCTTTAGACGCCTCAGTATAGACTGATGTTTCAGTGTTGGATAACACAGTTTTTGACGACCATTCGTCTCTGCTTGGTATTCTGATTGTTGCTGTGACCAAACGGTTTGGTACATAGGTACATGTACCTAAGGTGCATAGGTTGTCCACTTCTTTGAAGCGTGCTGCGCTTTTCGCTGCTCTTTCAATCAGCTGTAGGTCGATTGAGAGGAGACATAGAACTGTTTCCAAGCTTGCTGTGTGCCTGGTGCGCATAGCTCCTGTTATGAATACACATGCTGTCATTTGAACCTTTGTCAATGCAGTCATATGTTTCGTCTTTTTCATGGAATTCCACCAGATCAAGCAACCGAAGGTCAGAATTGGTCTGACGACAGCTGTTTATAGCCATTTCGTGACCTTCGGGGTGGGACTCCATTTCTTATCGCAGATTTAACTGCAGCTGTATAGTGAGAAATTAGCTTTCTTTAACCTTTCATTGATGTTAAGGTTCCAGTTTAGCTTGCTATCGAGTATTACTCCAAGGTATTTGGAACTTACTGACATTAATCCGCAAACTCTGTGATTGACCTCTTGTTAGTGAAGAGGACTAGTTCAGTTTTCTTTAGATTTACACACAGTCCGCAAGGTTCTAAGTATGTTTAGGCTTGTTTGCATGATTGCGCTTAGAGCGAACTGTTCTTATTGCGCTGGTTTATAATCTCCTGAATGCTTCTTTGACGACCAGTAGCCAGAGAAGTTTAGAAAGTACATCCCCCTATGGAGTACCTCCGTCATTAGTGGATTAAACTACTTAGCACGGGGTCCCTGATTCACATCCCGAAATTTACAACACTTAAGTTTTTTTCCACGGTCCCCACCTCTTGTTTAAGGCTGACAAACATACAAGTGTATACAGCTGTCCGAAAAAGCTCCTCGAATTCAACATTTGAATTCGCCGTAAACGTGAGGTTCCATTCCTTGTCGGAGAAATATAACTTACCACACGCAGTTTAATTGAGAAGCTAGGTTTGAGGCTGATACTACATTCTTTTCATTTCAACGCATATGGTCCGGTATTATGATTGAAAGCTGTCGTTATTTTTTTTGAAGAACCTTAAGCAGTCGACTCTAATAACTGGTCCTAACTAACTAGGGGAATTTTGAATTTACTTGTTGTCCAAAAATTACAGAATATTTTCATGAATGTGAAAAAGACAGAGGTCCCGAAGAAAAAAGACAGAGGTCCCGAAGAAAAACAGCACATTCCCACCACATGCAAACTTTAGATTGATGTTGTCAGCTACCTAGCAGTCCGTGCTCGTATCTAATTGCCCACCTTTTAACCAACCAAGGACGCCAGTGTTTTTCAAAAACAACTCTTAATCATGTCAATCATGAAGTATTGCTAAACGCTGCCAACACAACAATGGCAATAATTCACAACTCACTTAGACCGCAAACAGCGCCATAGATCAACTTTTTCCATAAGCCTCTGCCAACAAAAGAATATTCATCGGCATTCTTCGCATCCTTAGCACGCACTCTCACCAAGTACCCCTCATCCTACATTAAACCCCGAAAACAGTTTAATTAATTAATCCATTCCATCATGTTAGCCCAAGTCGAAACGACCCTAGCAGCATTCCCATCTCTTTGACCCAAACCCATTCGACTGCTGGTAAAACTTTCAAAGTTAAGAATTCCTCTCACATTGCTACCCAAAACAGCGGAGGCAGACCTACGACTACGACGATGACGGCGACGACGGCCCTTCCTGGTTAACGAAGAAATGAAAAGGCTGAAACCCTCCGCACAAATAAGCATAATGCATGGTGACCCTTTGCGTTTTGGGGCCATTTATGAAAAGAGCCAAATTAATCAGACTAATAACTATGAAAAGTTTTCTTAATGAAAAGATTTACAACGAACATCGTCCCTCCCCCCCATTCAATTTGTGTGTCCAGAGTTCTCATCCTTTCATCCTATTGCTAACCTTTATATCAAATCGTCCGAGATTCAAATGAGTTTTTCTTTGTATCACGGAAGAGAGAGAAAATCATTCAAACATTAGCACTCAGTTTAAAGATGAAAACCGCTACTATGCCAACGGATCCAGACCAGCAATTGGCCAAGAAACAGACCGAGGTGGGCAACCCTCAAGGAACAAACAAAAACGTTGGAAAAAAATTTGAGAAGAAACGGAAAAAAAAACTTTCACGTTTTTTATTCCATTTAATCAAGGGGAGCCATGGAAACACCCTGACATGCCATGCGAAGGAGATGTACCAAAGGAGCAACACCAAGTGACCTGGAAAGGAAAAAGACATTCAGCCACCGACTCAAAGTAGCGCGGGAAGATATTAATTAAAAAAATTATTGAAATAATTAGAGAGGCCAAAGGAAGACCTGACAGCACAAGGGTCTTCTGGGAATAATTCGATAGCCGTGTCGTGCCACTCGGAGGGTGGTGTTTCAAGTGGAATACCTTTTTTTTTTTCTCAAACACCTGCAAACAAATTGTTAAGGACTCATATCCTTGTTAGGCGTTGCTACTTCGTTATGAAGATTAAGACAGTCGAGTCGGTTGTCTTGATGATGCTGCAGTTGAGGGTAACCCGAAAAAGAAAAATCGCACAGCGGAAATTCAAGGTGAATTCCATTGACCCGAAAAGGTGGATAAGGGTGTTTGTTAAGGATTTTCTGTTGATGTTAAGTATCTATAAAAAACAAACAGCGGTTCATTAACGGAATTTTTAATTAGAACGGCAAGCTGAATTCCTGGGAATGGAACACTGAAGATGGCGGGTATGCGTAAGTAGAAAATTGTCGTACGTACTTGTTCACGTGGTGCTTTCAAGTATTTGTATCTTATCAACGATTATAAATTCATACAGATGACGCATTGAGAACAAAAATCAGAAACTTTTGTTCACCAGCTTCATGGTACGGGCTGTGGGCATACATAAGAAACGAGATCCAAACATATGGCACTGTGTGCATGGGCTGTATCAGAACGACAAGCCATATAACAATTTTTCTTCTATTCAATGCGTCATCTGTATGACTTTATAATCGTTAGTGTAATGAGCCATTTTGAAGAGCGCTTATAGATTTAGCGTGATCACTGCAATGATTTTTAGAACTGTTCCCTCCCCTCTATAGGCATTATGTTCATTCAGTGGAAAGTAGGTTAATGCCTCATTGGATAAAGGTTTGTCATACAGCCCAGGTGGCGACTTGTAGGTCATTGTCTGAGGGTTGACTGTGTGCTACTTCGTAGAGGTTGCCAAGCGTGATTTTTGGAACCATTCGAAACTCTCCATTATAAGCATTATGACTTGAGCCATAATCCATGAACCTACTCGTAGGTCATTATCTATATCCCTTATGGGTTCGCTTTCAGAACTTTCAAGCAGTCAAACATCACAGATGGATGCCTGGTAACTTTTACGTGATGTTTTCAAAAAGTTTCATTGAAAGCTCAGTCCTGACTTACATATTTGGATCTTTGAAAATTAATATTTCCGTCCGTTGTATTGTTAAGTATTTTACTAAGTATTTTGGACTTACAAACGGAAAGTTGGTCTTCAAGCCTTTATTGGTATTCCTACCGATTTGACTTGTTGGACCGTATTTACTTTGTGTATAGCAGACCACGCTTGATTACAAGGCACTTTATCCTCAGGAACTATTCAGTTTACAAATAGCAATGAACCTGAGACGTCCAGATATTTTCCCGTTTAAGTTTTTTTAGTTTCTTGAATATAACACAGTGTTGCGATGGCTTTGGCTGCAATTACAGAACTAGAGTTGGAGCGTTGGAAGTCACGCATCAAATATTGTAGTTAGAAGAGACTTGTCAACAAGTTTGCAAAATGTCGGTATATTCCTTGCAATGGGTTGCCTAGTGGTTACAGCACATGTCGGTAGACAAACGATGATGACAAAGACTACAACGGATGAAGGGTAAAGGACAAGACAATTTAGGAAGTCAAATTAAGAATGTACATAACCGATCAGACTCTTTTTTAGGTTAAACAAACTGGAGCCATATAATAAGACGAAAACTAGCAACAGTCTGGTGCGACTGAGACGGAATACCCGGTCTGCTGTCCAAGGCCACCTTAGATGAGCTGCTTAGCCATATTAGGACAGCAGGTTATTGGGATGCTCAAGGGTAAGTAAGGTTAGCCGTATGAAACGAAATGTCAACGGCAGCTCTTAAGCCCGTTGTGGATACTGATAGCCTAGTGTCCTAGGGGTATCTAATAAATTGAGAATATCCCCCCGGTTTGGTGTTGCGTTTTGGGTCAACTACCCACCCATGGAGAAAAAAATTGGTTACGAAGCAACCAATAGTTGGGACAGAATTGATTTTATTATAGACGACCCTGCCAAACGAAAAAGGACAACGACGTTCGTGTCTGTAGCTGGAATGTAAGAACAGTAAACAGGAGAGGTGCAATCGAACAATTAGCTGAAGCCCTAAGCTGTTACAGAGCAGATATTACAGTCATTTAGGAAATATGATGGGAAGGGCTGGCCAAAAAGAGGATGAAAAATTGTGACATAGTGAGCAGAAACAGCGACTTTTTGTTATAAGTGCCAGACTTAGGCAAGAAGTCGTATTTTTTCAAGACATAAGCGAACTCATTGTAAAAATCCACATTAAGGCCGAATTCACTAACATAAGCCTAATATGAGCTTAAGTCCTACGGAGGAAAAAGATGATATAGCTCAGGATTGCTTCTACGAACTCCTTGACAAAACCTATGAGCGATTACCGAAGTACGTTGTTGAAATCTTGCTGGGAGATTTTAACGCAAAGGTAGTAAAAGAAGACATCTTTAGCAGTATTGTCGGAAAACATAGCCTTCACGACAACACGTCTAGTAACGGATTCAGGCTAGAGACACGCAACCAAGATTTCTGGTTGTCCGAACATTCCGAGGAGCTAACATATCCTTGGACCACTACCTTCTTGCAGCCAAGGAAAGAATGCGAATATTCAGTTTCCAGAAATACTATTAACTTCTAATATCGAAAGACTGCAGTCGCAACGGACCGCCAAGACCTTCGCGCAACGCTTAACCCTTAACCTCTCGATAAACGTTATACCATCAGCATCGAATGTTGAGGAACAATGTTGCAATTGCCAACAAGCCATTACATCAGCCGCAACTGATGTGCTAGGATTCTCGCGCCCACCAGCAAGAAACCCCAGGTTTGATGAGGAATGCCGACAGATGCTCACAGCCAAAAACGAGGCCCACAAGGCTAAGCTGTAGGTGAAGTAAAGAGCTGCTATTGAACTCTATAGCCAGAGAAAAAGAGAAGAACAACGACTCTTCAGAAAGAAGAAAAAAGAGTAAGAAAAGCACGCGATCGAGGATATAGAGAGGTGCCTCTCCTGGAACGAGGTTCGCAATTTTGACGAAAGTGTAAAACGTGGTTTTAGGCTAGGAAAGTCCACAACCGGTCAAATTTTTACACTTTGGCAGATCCTGGAAAAAAACCCAAGAAGTCAAAATCGATATCCACCACTTATTCATCGATTTCAAAGCCGCATACGACAGCATTTATAGAGATGAACCAAAGAAAGCCATGTCTAGTCTTGGTATACCGCCTAAACTCGTCCGTTTGTGTAGAATGACGATGGAGAATTCTCGCTGCTCCATCAGAGTCGGAAACGACTCACCGACACGTTCGATACCAAAAAGGGATTTAGGCAAGGCGATGCGCTGTCATGTGTTTTCTTCAATTTGATACTTGAGAGGATTGTGCACAACTCCCGGTGTTACTTCTAGCACGCCGAAGATATTGACATCATTGGTGATATCATAGCCCTCGTTGCTAGTATAGAAAAGGAAGCGGCAATAATGGGTTAAGCAGTAAATGAGGGTAAGACAAAGTATATGCTGTCAACAACAAAGGACACACAACATTAACGAATCGGACAGAACGTCACCATTGACAGATATAACTCTGACGTAGTTTGGGACTTTGTCCATCTCGTCTCCGCTATTAACTCTGACAACAACATCTCGTCAGAAATTAAACGAAGAATTAATCCTGCTAACCGCTGCTTCTTCGGGCTAAGAAGGCGATTCAGTAGTTAAGCCCTCACTCGAACTACTAAGGAGATCCTGTATAAGACCCTGATCATCCCAATCCTGCTCTACAGCGTGGACAGTGTCAAAAGTGGATGAAGAAATCCTTTGTCGATTTAAGAGGAAAGTTCTTGGTGCCGCTGCGTTGACGGACGAAAGAGACCAAGATACAACCAAGAAGTACACAAGCTGTACAGCGACATACCCCTAGTCTAAAACTCCTTATTGGTCGTTTTAGATGGCTAGAAAATGAAGAACGAATGGGCGGCTAATACTCCGGCATGCAGAATCTTCCATTTCCAGCCATAAGTCGGATGCAGTGAAGGAAGACCTCGTCTTAAGTGGTGCGCACACGTAGAAACCAACCTCAACCAACTTGGAGTGCGCAACCGGAGGCAGTTAGCTAATGACCTGGCTAATTGGAGAGACATACTGGTTGAGGCCCAGGTTCATTCCGGACTGTAGCGCTACTAAAGTAGGTAAGCAACAGGACCATTTTAGTCTCGTGGGGGTTGACTCCCTAAGCACAAATAACTTCCCTATTATAAGGTTTTTCTTGTGTGTTTTGGAGAAGTTTCTTGAGCATATTCAAGTGCTTCCTGATACTGTGATAGCAATGTAATTAGCGTAGACAATCACGTGGCATCCTTCTGCTCCCAGTATGAGTAAAAGCTCGATTACTTCTACTACACCTTGTGGTTTACCTCTATTGACATAACTTCTGGCCGAAGCACCACCCACCTTTGTGTTGATATTCCTACTGTTTACTAGCAAATTAATCAACATACCAAGTGATTAATCGACTCTCGAATTTCGAGGCACCGATGCAACAAACCTTTTTTTTTTAATTCTCCCAAAATTTCCAATAATGACGCTTTTTTCTAAAAGTTGCCGAAACAATATTTGAATTTTGAAAAAGAGACAAAATCTCGGACAGTCGAACTGTGACCTTTTACGGTCTAATCTCCCAGCAAGTTTTCATTTTACTATACAGACATTGGTGCCCAAAAACGTGCATTCACCGTCTTTAAGAAATTTACTCCCTGCAACTATGTAAGAACGAGTATCTGCAACCGGTACCTTCTGTTAATGTACACATTCTCAAACGAACACTGAACTGAATTTAGCTTGAGTAGAAAGAAAATACAATCTCACTGTAAAGGATCACGATGTATAAACAAGTTTGTATACGTAGTCCATGAAAGTACTTTCACGAGAATGCCGTAAGCAACCCTTCTTCTTCCACTCGAAAGATAGCGATTTAATTCTTTCCTTCATTCGTGGAACGTTTTTGCTTTACCGCCAACACAAGATTTAATTAAAACCAAGAACTTGATTTATGGCTGAGTGTGTCTAGTCGCTTCGATGGGTGCCGCTGCTGCTGATGCTCCAGCTTCAGCTAAACAGTTGCTCCTTCTTGGCTTGCTGGGAAGCTAACAAACGCAACCCTTTTTATTGATTCGATTGGAATCCGTTTTTGTGTTGTTCGTTCCCTTTTTCTTTGTTTTTTTTTTGTAATAATTTGTTCCCTCGTCCTTTTTGTCGGGAGTCAGAGTAGGTACTATGTTAACCTAGGAATTTTGATTGCAGGGTTTTTTGGATTTTTATGTTTTTTTTTTAATAAGGGGCGACAGCAAAAGGGTTTTTTTTCGGTTGGCATTAACGGTGTGGCGGTTTTAAGTAACTAATAATCCTTAATTCTTGGGATTGAAATCGTTAAATTGAATACGTGCTAATGGCTCGAAAGACTGCAGATGGTAAAACGATAAAAGAAGACGTTTTGGAATTTGTATACAAGTGGAGAAGATGTGGTTCTGCGAAGGACATCACGAGCTTACAGATAGACTTTAACAGCTCTGAGGAAAATTCATTACCTCGGAAGTATTTTATTCGTTGGCCACGGTTTTGCTTAACTTGAGGAGTCATTCGTTGTGGGTATCTGAATGGGTAGAGCGTTGGAGGGTCCTTCTTTCAAGTCTCAGTAGTAATACTTTATGCTTTTATTTGCTGCCCAGCATGTCAAACAATCAGCGTTAAGATGAAGGTCCCTTTTATATATTGAAGGTTGTTACCAGGATGTGGACTGTTAACGGCCTGCACCTATTTATTTGTTTGCTTTATGATTATTTTTATTTTTCTAAGGCTTACAAAGGCAACATTATTTTATAGCTTAACAGGTACAAAGAATCACCATTGTGTATAGTTACACCTCACAATTTTATAATTGTGCACAGCACTTCGCTACAACCTCTACAATCAAAGTGCTAAAGTTCTGGTCATTCAACATGTGCTGTGAAAATTCATCCACATTCTGGTGGGAACGAAGTATGAATCGCGTCTATGTGGTACCAATAGCGGTACCTGTATATCAAATTTATGTAACCTAAAATTATGATTTCGGGCATGTGGCCGCCGCGGCTGGTTCGAACAAAGCCAAGTCTAGAGGTCCAATTTTCAACCACGTTTTCGAGCATTAGGAGCCGTATGTCGGCAATAACGCCACGAATGTTGGCTTCCATGTCCCCTAACGTTTCTGGTTTGTTGGCGTAGACGAGCGTCTTCATATATCTTACTTAAGTGGCGCTACAGTCCGAAGTGAACCTGGGCCTCAACCAACATGCCTCTCCAATTAGCCCGGTCCTTAGCTAACTGCCTCCAGTTGCGCACTCCAAGTTGGTTGAGCTCGGTTTTTACTTTTGCGCGCCTTTTAAGGCGAGGTATTCCTCTACTGCGTCCGACGTCTGACTGGTAATCGAAGACTTTGCGAGCCCATTTGGTGTCCATTCGTTCTACATGTCCTGGCCATCTTACACGTCCAATCCGGAGTTTTCTGCATGTCGCTGTACAGCTCGTATAGTTCTTGGTTGAATCTTTGTCTCCATAGCCCGTCAACGCAAACGGGACCGCAGATTTTTCGAAGAATTTTCCTCTCAAATCGACCAAGGATTTCTTCATCCGCTTTTCTGGTCCAGCGCCGTAGAGCAGGACTGGGATGATCACGGTCTTATATAAGATCTCCTTAGTAGTTCGAGTGAGGGCTTTACTACTGAATTGCCTTCTTAGCCCGAATAAACAGCAGTTGGAAAGAATAATTCTTCGTTTAATTTCTGACGAGATGTTGTTGTCAGAGTTAATAGCGGAACCGAGATAGATAAAGTCCCGTACTACCTCAAAGTTATATCTGTCAATGGTGACGTTCTGTCCAATTCGTCGATGTTGTGTGTCCTTTCGTGTTGACAGCATATACTTCGTCTTGCCCTCATTTACTGCTAAACCCATTTTTGCCGCTTCCTTCTCTATACTAGCAAACGTGGCTATGACAACACGTTGGGTCCTACCAATGTACAAATTTTTGGAAAATTGTGCCTCTGTTGTTGGCTCGTGAGTTTTGCACAATCCTCCCAAGAATCAGAATGAAGAAGTCACATGACAGCGCATCGCCCAGCACGATTTTAACATCGTACTTCGGTAGTCGCTCATAGGTTTTGTCAATTAGCTCCAAGAAGCAGTCCCTAGCTATATCATCTTTCGTTGGGGCGTGAGCGCATATAAGGCTAATGTTGGCGAATTTGGCCTTGATGCGGATCGTTGTAATGCGTTCGCTAATGTCTTGGATACATAAGACTTCTTGCCCAAGTCTTGCACTTATAAAAAATCCAAATCCGAATAGTCGCTGTTTCTGCTCACTATAACACGGTCCGTAGTAGATGTCACAGTTTTTCATCCTCTTTTTGCCCCGGCCCATCTCATCGTATTTCCTGGATGGCAGTAATGTCTCCTTTGTAGCAGTTTATTGCTTCCGCTAGTTGTTCGCTTGCACTTCTCCTGTTTAATGTTCTCACATTCCAGGTTCAGATACGAACACCGTTGTCCTTTATTCGTTTAGCCGTGTCGTCAACAATAAAGACAGACCTTTCCGAGGCTATTGGTTGCTTCGTAACCGTTCGATTTTTCCATGGTTGGGTAGTTAACCCAAAGCACAACCCCCAACCTGGAGGGCCAGTTCCAATTTATTAGATAACCCTAGGACACGGGGCCATCAGTAGCCACTACGGGATTGAGCGCTGCCGTTGGCCTTTTGGTTCATCCGCCACCAGCTCTGTTCAAGGTTCCTGACTAACCCTTGAAATTCCTAGGCAACCTGTTGTCCGAATATGTCGAAGCAGCTTGTCTAGATTCGCTGGGACATTAGGCCGGGTATTCATTCCGTGCTATTCTGACCTGTCTGTCTATAGTTTTGCTGTTTTTCGTCGTGTTATCAACACTCGCGCTTATCGTTTAGCAAGTCAAATCCGGTTGGATGAGACCAGTACCCGATGGTTACCACTGGGAGGTAAAAATTAGCACTTGATGTGTAGTCAGAGTTACTACACTGGGCATTGCCAAGTTAAAGCCAATCAGAGTCTACCCCCGTTCTACAATACCCAACCATCGTCTTCACATATCCGCAAAGAAAAAAATCCAATGGCGTTAAATCACACGATTTTGGTGGCCAATTGACAGGTCCATTCCGCGAAATTATGCGCTCATCGAATGTTGCCTTCATTAAATCGATTGTGACGTGCGCTGTGTGGTATGTAGCGGCACAAGCTGGATCTTGTAAGGTCGTAAGCAAAGATTTTTGCACAAAATCTTCAATAAAGTTGATGGACAAACCTCCAACTGCTGTGCACGGTTGCGAATCGATTAATTCGGGTCCTCTTCAACACTTTGCTCTACAGCGGCAATTGTTTCTTCGGTGCGCACTGTTCGAAGTCTCTTCGAATGCGTATTATCACATAGAGACAACGTAGTGCGAAAACGATCCATGGTTAACCGAATTAATTGCTCTGATGGACGATCATGTTGACCATAAAATGGACGGAGCTTGCGGTAAACTTCGAGAACTGAACCATTATTTTCGAATGAAATTTGCAAGATTTGCAAAGGTTGTCCATTTGTCAACCTGTTCATGATGAAATGGCAAACCAAACTGAACATAAATGATATTAGAATTGCTCGATTCGACCACAAAATGTCAGTCTTATCTCTTTTCGGAAATCCAACCTCTAAGAATATAAGTAGCATTACCAGCATGAAGACAAGAACAGGGAGATATGTACGCATATCAGAAAAATTTGGTGAAAGCAATTTAGAACCAATCAAATTATCGAAACGAAGTTTTTAGAAGGCGAATGTAGGGGCATATAATATCCCGCTGCATCTCAGATCAACCGAAAGAGTGCGTCACAACAGCGACCGCTTAAATGAAATGTTTGCATGTTCTCATGTCAAAATTTTTAAATATTTAATTTTGTTAGTTTTTTCGAACACATATATATACAAAAAATGTGGATGTCGACGATTTGAACTTCAAGATACAGCAGTCGTTGCCAAGCGAATGAATATCATACAAATCGGTCGATTCAGTTCGCGATGCCAACGAAGCTGTAAATTATCCAATCAAGTTTTTGAACTCACTGGATATGCAAAGCACGACACCACACATTCTATGAAATTTGAAACTTGGATCTCCGGTTATTTTACTTCGGAATTTGAACCCACCACGGCTTCATGTGCAATGTCACATTGGTTATTAAAAAAATTATGGAAAACATTATCAAAGCCACCATTTTGATCTGCAAATTCCGAGGCGAAAGTGTTGTGCTGACACGCATGACGTGCCAATTGAATTCAAATGCATCCAATTTACGGTTATATTGACAAGGAAAATCGGTGTTTAGGCTTATCCACACCATGTTTTTCACACGGACACGGCATTGGCAAACCAAAGAGCTTATTTGTGTTGACTAAAGATGCACTGACAAAATGTATCATGGTATTCGAAATTAGTTTTCTTTATTTTATTCTCTTCTAATTAAATTTCTTAAACTTTACATATAATTCTAAGATATTCTAGTATCGTCAATGAAATATCGGGGTTTTCAACAGGGACGCTACAAAGGTTGAGCGATAGGGACAGCAAACGACGCCATATTTCTTGCCGCTCTTTAGACATTTCTCTTCAGTAAGCTTTGCCATTTCATGATGGAAAGATATACGATCCAACAACGAGTCGAAATTATTAAAATTTACAACCGAAATTCGGAGGCAGTGGCCTCAACGTTAAGAGCGCTACGTCCAATTTATGGCCGTCATAATCGTCCTAGCAGATTAACAATTGAGCGTCTAGTGGAAAAATTTGAGTCCACAGGCAAAGTGCAAAATGTTCCGTGCCAGTGAGACAAAAAAGTGCCCGCAGTGTCGGGAATATTGCTGCCGCTGAGGCTTGCGTTGAAGAAAGCCCAAATGTGTTTCTCACACGTCGTTCTCAAGCGTTGGGCATCTCTGTGACGTCGTTGTGACGAATTTTGCAAAAAGATCTTGGCCTACATCCTTACAAGATTAAATTGACGCAAGAACTGAAGCCGCTTGACCACCAGAAGCGTCGTATGTTCGTGAATTGATCTGAGCAACAACTTGAAAATGATTCGGATTTCCAACGAAAAATCATCTTCAGCGATGAGGCTCATTTCTGGCTGAATGGCTTCGTCAATAAACAAAATAGCGGTATTGGTCAGGCAGCAATCCACACTTACTCTATGAGTCATCCTTGCATCCCGAAAAAATTACGGTTTGGTGTGGTTTATGGGCCGGCGGCGTCATTGGGCCATACTTCTTCCGTGATGATCAAGACCGGCCCATTACTGTGAATGGGAATCGCTACCGTTCAATGATAACCGAATATTTTTGGCCCCAATTGGTTGACATGGACTTGGAGGACATGTGGTTCCAACAGGACGGTGCCACAAGCCACACAGCGAATGCCACTATCAATTTATTGGCAACCAAGTTTGGAGAACGTGTTATCTCACGAAATGGTCCAGTCGCTTGGCCGCCACGGTCGTGCGATTGCACGCCGTTAGACTATTTCCTGTGGGGCAACGTCAAGTTGGCCAAAAAGTCAGCGACGATTGATGAACTTCGTGCGAATATCGAACGTGAAATTGCAGCAGTATCGGCCGATTTATGCTTGAAAACCGTCGAAAATTGGGTTCAGCTTCTGGACTTCTGCAAGCGTGCCCGTGGTGGCCATGCAAAAGAAATCGAATTCCATACATAATGGCATCGAACGTACTTTCACAGGAATAAAGAATTTCATTGATATCCAAAACCGTTTTTGATTTATTTAAAAAACCTTTTTAGCGCTATTATTGAAAAACCCTTTTTATTTATTGAGGAAACGAATGGTTGTTTTTTTATTTAAATCGACGGTCATTGTCTAGAGCGCACAATTCCTCCGTCTGTCATAGATCCCATCGAAACATATCCGTTTGATCATCATCATCAATGAATGAACCGTCAGTATACTCAGACTTGGAAAGACCATTTACCCACTGATATCTAATCTTAACGTCTAATAAGTTGTGTCCACTGTCGTCGTACTTGAGGAAACTGGCTCGGTCAAGGCTGCATCCGAAATCGGTTCCACGAAATTCTTACAGCAGACCTGCGACACATATTTCAAATTCAATGTATCACTTTTGAGTTATGTTAACTTAATCCCGATTTTTTTGAGATCTATAAACTATCATTCTAGATATCTATCGATCACATTCGATCCATTTGATCGATGGTTGAAATATTCAACGATACGCACAGCGGATTGAAGCCTTCTCGTATGATATTTTATTTGGGAAACAAAATATCCACTAGAAATAATTTATATGGCAAAACAACCTTTGCCGGGTTAGCTAGTGTTTTATAAGTTTAAAACTACCGTCATAACTTATATCATTCATTGTACAGTTCTCGCAAAAGACTAAAGTTTACCACGTTTATTTCTCCCAGTTTTATCAAACGCTTTTTCGTATCCTATTTGGTAGTTGAATTTTTTCGCGGCTCTTGCCATATGAAGTCGCCAAGCTAATTGATCAGATTAGATATCATGGACAACTTTTCAGTAGCAGAAACGCTGATTAAAAAATCCATAGCCGATTACTCCTTCCAATCGCACAATACAACATCACAAGCAAAATCATTAATCACCTCCACAAAAGGTAAAACATTTCCTAAAGACCGATTTATAAGCCCCACAAAAAAAAATCCCCTTCTCTAAAAACACGTTAAACACTTTTCCAAAAGGACACTTTTGTACATCGAGTCCAAAATGCCATGTTAACACACTCACCCGGTGTTTAGGTCAGCGATATATAATTTTCAATATGTGACCCTTAGCCAAAGGATTGCTCCGAAAAATAAGGCTGAGCTAACAAAATGTCACCCATACGTAATGTATAGGAATTCGATAAACACCACCAGTCTCTACACTCATCAAACACACACACATATCGCGAATTCCTAGCAATGTTATGCACGAAGCCTGATTGCTGGTTGGGGGCACACTTCAATTAAATTTCCGAACATGAAACTTTCCCTCGAAACGACAGGCGGATAGAACAGACAAAAAAAAAAAAAAACATCGGACTCAAAGAGCCGCCGCAAAGGCACCACACCTAAACTGCGGAGTGCGGACCCTTTATATATCCCCAGTGACCGTCATATCCTCGCGCTGGAAAATACGCTCAGTGAGTAGGTATCCAATTTTCGGTTACAAAATTGCATTTTACGTACGTTCCGGACAGACGATGGTGTTTGTACCGGGCGCTCTCCTTTTTTTTGCTGTTCCACTTTTTCGCGGTTCTATGAAGCTACGGATCCGGGTCATGTGAGTGTATCCTCCGTGCTTAGTTTCAAAGTCAAAACGAAGTTGTACTACACGTTCGCTTGTCCTTCTGTGTTACAAACGAGATGGGTATTTGGTGTAGTAACATTGCACCTTTCCTCCTACATCCGGGATACATCGTGGCGGCAGCATTGACTCAGCGTATCCATACCGTAGTCACAGAGTGAGAATGAAGTTAGTGCGGTGAAAAATCTCAACGCAAACACAAACCGCGGCCGAAAAACCATCGTCGTCGTCGACGCGCACACAGAAAGAGAGCTGACTTTGTCGTCCTGGGATAGATGTCCGGGTCCATGTCCAGGTCGTGGACTATCAAAAGTGGTTCAGGCAAACACAGCATCATCGGTCGGGTATATATTCGGCAGACAATTTTCAATTTATGTCGCTCCGTTTCTATCGAAAAAGGACCTTCTCCGGTGTGATGGCATCGCCGCATCAGGCCGCCACTATATATTCAGCATGGGATCGTTTTTGGTGAGCATTCCGGTTACGCGCTGCCGAACATAACACGCGCAGCAAGCAGTTAATTACATCTCACGTTCCGGCATTATCACCACCATCGGGCAGAGCCGAATCAGCACCAGAGCAGGAGCAGGCCAGGCCAGCACATCCAAGTATCCCATTCTCCTCGCGACCTTCGTTGGTGCGTGAAAGTTCTGCTCATGCACGTATCCCTGGGTGGTGCAACTCAAAGCACTGACTGACATCATGACGCGAAAAAAAAAATGTACCAGCGACGGTTCTTGTCCTGTTCAGAGAACACTAATGGCCGGCACGACCGGATCTCGGACGGGAATTGTGAAAATGTGTGCAAAATTACCGCGGAATCGCGCCATTTTAATGAGGAAAATGCATAGATCCTGACAGCGGGTAGGTATTAGACTTTCAATCCATGCAGCATCGAGTTTTCGTCTGACGTTTTTGGAATTTCTTTTCCAGCGAAATCAGGGAAATCGAGACAAAATTCAATTCATCAATGTCATTACGCCGCATGGAGTGGGTTCCTTGAAAGACCTTTCGTTCTCTCTCAAGGATGATTAAACTTAATCGGCTTTGTCACCTTCGAGCGATTATGGTAGAGGTTAATTGAAAAACGAAAAGAAATTGAAAATGGAGGAGAAGAAAACGTCTGTCATCGTGACATTTGCTGCACACTTGACAGCATTATTTGAAGACTGCAAAGACGTGAAATTGAGACGTCATTTGGTGCGCGGAGCGATAATCATCGGCATGTTGAGATTTCAATTAAATCGAAGAATAAGTTTTCAAATGGGGGAAAGTTGCAACGTCATTGGGAAAAGGGTCGACAGATGTGGAGATGGGAGCTACAGGCTGCAAGTCATTTGAGAAGTGTTGAATCACCAGAAAATGGAAAGGAGATTACCTCATGGACCAGGTTGTCAATTGAAACGTAACGACCTTTTCCCAACTAAGTAAGGGAGTCTGGTGGTTGTTGCGATTTATTTTAAGGAACAATTTCGAGTGTTGGCTTAGCTAAGATTTGTATGCTTATTCAAAGGATGTCAAACAAAATAAAAAAAAATCCATGAACCAGGCCTACAAGGCTAAGCCGAAGCTGATTTTGAGCTCTATAGGCAAAGAAGAAGGGAAGAACACCGGCTTTTCAGAAATAAAAAAACAAAGAGCAAGAAAAACGCGCGATCGAGGATATAGAGAGGTGCCACTCCAGGAACGATGTTCGCAAGTAATACAAAAGTTTAAAATATCGAAGCCAAGGATAAAAGGCTAGAATAGGATTCTCTCGAAATGAACAAGAAAATATCGTAGTTGAGACACAGTCGATGCTGAGGATATGGAAGACCCACATCTGCAGACTGTTAAACGGCGATGACGAACAACATTCCGCTGTCAGGCAGGACGAACCATTCAATATTGGCAACGACAGCGAAAACTGACAACCACCCGACCAGAGTGAACTGAGGATAGCAATATCTAAACTGAAGCTTAATAAGGCTGCCGGAAAAAACGGAATTCCCACCGAGGTTTATAAAGCTGGCAGAGATGACTTGGTAAGTAATATCCACCAACTCATAAGACGAATCTGGTCGGAAGAACGTATGCCTGAAGAATGGAACCTCAGCATCGTTTGCCCGATCCACAAAATGGAAGACCCTCTGAACTGCGCTGTAATATGTGAACGCCTGAAACAGTATACCAACAACCTGATCGGACCTTAATCGTGTAATTTTAGGCCAGGAAAGTACACAACCGATCAAATTTTCACACTTCTGCAGATCCTGGAAAAAAAACCTTAGAAGTCGATACCTACAACCCATTCATCGATTTCAAAGCCGCATACGACAGCATTTATAGAGACGAACTATACAGAGCCATGTCTACATTTGGAATAATGCCCAAACTCGTCCGTTTGTGTAGGATGACGATGGAATATTCTCACTGCTCCATCAGGGTCGGAAACGACCTCACCGACACATTCCATACCAAAACAGAATTTATGCAAGGCTAGGCATATGTTGTCAACACGTAAGGACTCACAACATCGACGAATTGGACAGAACGTCACCATTGACAGATATAACTTTTAGTTAGTACAGGACTTTGTCTATCTCGGCTCCGCTGTTAACTCTGACAACAACATTTCGCCAGATTTTAAACTAAGAATTGCTATTGCCAACCGCTGTTTCTTCGGGCTAAGAAGGCAATTCAGTTATAAAGCCCTCACTCGAACTACTAAGGAGATCCCATATCCCAGTCCTGCTCTATGGCGCTGAAGCATGGACCATCTCAAAAGCGGACGAAGAAATCCTTGGTCGATTTGAGATAAAATTTCTTCGAAAAATCTCCGGTCCCGTTTGCGTTGACGAGCTATGGAGGCGAAGATTCAACTACGAGCTGTACAGCGAAATGGTCGGAAAACTCCGCTTTGGACGTTGAAGATGGCTAGGACATGGCTTTGGGCACTAATAACTCGGCTCGCAGAGTCTTCGATTCGAGGCAGACATATGCAAACAGGACCGAAGATTTCTCGAAGAAATTCTTCCTCTGCTTTTGATATGGTCCTCGTTTCAACGACGCAGCGTTGGCATGACTGGGATGATCAGGGTCCAGATCTAGTGATGGCTTTACTACCAAACTGCCTTCTTAGTCGAAAGAAACGGCGATTGGCAAGGGTTAAAAGCGGAGGCGAGTTAGACAAAGTCGCGTACTACCTCAAATTTTTATCTGTCAACTGTGACATTCTGTCCAATTCGTTGAGGTTGTGTCCTTCCGTATTGACAGCATACACTTGGTTTTAACCTCATTAACAGCTGAAATAATTTTTTCAGATTCCTTCATTATACTTTTGGGAAGGCGAAGGCCGGCAGCTTTGTTAAGCTTTATAGAAGATATTGCTATCACCAATTCACTTAGATCATACGGTTGGTAGTTTTCGCTGTCGTCACCAAATGTGTCGATACTGTGACAATTCCCAGTTCATCTAGACAGGATTTCGTCCGAGCTGTGTATCCCTGGCTTTGACGTGTAATACTTAAGGAAAACTTGCTTGTTCCAGGAGTGGCACCACTCTATATCCTCGTTATGCGCTTTTCTTGTTCTTTTTATTTCTCTCTGAAAATCCGGTGTACTTCCTTCTTCTTTGCCTATTAAACTCAGCGCTTAGTTTTGTAGGCCTCGTTCTTGGCTGCGATCGACAGTCGCTACATCTATCACATCAGTTGCACCGATCTAAAGGCTTGGTAACATCGCTGCCTTGCCACTGTTCTTCCACATTAGATGTTGGGGGCATGCTGTTAATCGAGAGGTTAAGGGATACGCCTTTTGCAATGGACGTGACAGTCTCTTGCGATCGCAGTCTTTTGACATTAAACGTTTTCACAGTATTTCTGGTTTGTTGTGGCGTGGTGGATATCCGCCTTCTTACCATGGCTGCAACAAATTATTGGTTCTTTGTTAGCCCATCGGAATGTTCGGACAATCCGAAATACTGGATCCGTACCAGTTGTCTATCGCAAGATGATTGACCTGGAGACTCCGATGTTCCTTTATGGACATTCAGGTAAGAAACCCGATCGCTGGCTGTTGTAGCATTTCGTTCCTTCGTCGGAGCGGAAGCAAAAAAAAAAACTTGTTGTGCTCGTCGGGGTAAATCCAAACAAACATGAAACGAAATTTCGACACCAGAAGTTTAGGGGAAGGCTATAGTAGTGCAACAATGGCAGGCAAACAACAAGAAAAAAATTATTTCAGTTAAAGAGAGCGAGAGCAAGAACAACATAATGCGAGAGTTTAAGCATAAGAGAGCTCTCTGTAGTGAATGTACGGATTTTAACGCCGCGCCGAAGCATTCTGGATTTCTGGTGTGTTTTTTTCTGGTGAGTCATGAGTGGAGGCAAGGTATGTGTTTTGGGTCATGTGAGGAAAGAAATACGTTTGCTTTGAGGTCAAGTCGCATTACAGAGCAGTGTATGGTTGTATGCCTCATGTGTGAGGTACCCATCGCTACAATAGTTTTTTTTTTATTTGGTTCCTTTGACGAGCAACCTTCTGAAGTTTGAGAATCACATATAAGTGAAGTTTCACATCAGCTCTACGACCACTTTTGGTTATATGGCTGGGATTTGAGGCACGCCGAAGTTGTCGCATCACTTAAAATTTTCTTAATATATATTGCTTACCATAGGAATCTTTGTTTTTTTTAAATAATTATTGTCAACACTACCTGCTAATTTTTTTTTAGATTTTGTGCTAGGTATACGTTAGTACGTTTCTTTTCCTCATTTTTGGTCACATTTGTCTAGTATGCCTTGAACTTCACATGGGTTTTCTTAAGAAATATTTACTTCTAAACTGCCCTTATTAAATTTAACCAAAATTTCATTCGATTTTTTTTTCAAAGCGATGGAAAAAGTCCTTTACTTGGTATCGCTAAGTACTCCATCTAACTGCTAACCGCGCTCGACGGTGCTTGATTTCAGTGATCAGATTTTTTAAATCTCTTTTTCGTTACACTTTTTCGTTTCAAAATCCAATTTATACCTTCCCAAAAGAAGTATCACTTCAAAAATTATATGAGAAGACTTTAATCCGATCCCATTCTTAAAGAGAATTTTCCCAATTAGTGAGTGTGGCACTGAAATATAGAAATTGTCATTGTTACCCCATCTTGTTCAGTAAGATTATCTTAATGTTCTATGGTTCGACAAAACCCGGCGTATTTCTATTGAATACGCTATGGAATAGACTATAGAAATCGCCCCGAATTTCGGAGCTTAATATCCCCAATATTCTGGCGCTATATACCAAATTCCATCATACCATCTCAAAATTTAAGTCCCAAAAATCAGTGAGACACTGACGTACGGGCCGCCGTAAAGACATTCCACTGTCGACTCAGTTAGCGATTCTAAAAGCATATCAGATCGAAATTAATTGTCTGTGCTACAAACTTCTTTTCAAAACTAATATAACCCCATGAAATAGGGTATAACAAGTACCGGGTGTTTTTATTTTTTAAGAGGTATAGAACTTAAAGTTGGTATCGCTATTTTAATTGGAGGCCATTCCGTCAGCTGTCAAGTGATTTATTTTTGGTTTGGTTTTGCATTTCAACATGAATAGACAGACGTCTAACCAACTTTTCCAAATTATGAAAATTTTTGTTCGAAAATCATGGCTCTGTTCGAAATATGTATCGCGCGCTACGTATAATATACGGTCAAAATAATCGTCCATTAGAGCAATTAATTCGATTAAGTATGGAACGTTTTTGCATCACGTTTACTCTATATGGTAATACACAGAGACGTCGCGTCGTACAGTGCGTACAGAAGAAGTCATTGCTGCTGTAGCGTAGAGCAAGACCCAAATCAGTCTATTCGCCATCGTGCACAGGAATTGGATGTGTCCATCCACTTTGCGGAAGATTTTGCCGAAAGATCTTGGTTTGCTTGCTTACAAAATCCAACTCGTGCAAGAATCGAAGGCACAGCATCACCTAGCATGGCCTAGATTCAGTGAATGGGCCCAAAACAAGACTGCCGTCGATCTCAATTTTCATATACGAATTTTGTTTAACGATGATGCTGATTTTTGGTTGAATGGATAATAGAAGACGTCAATAAACAAGCCTGCCGTATTATGCCGAAAGATGGAAAACCTCAAGTGTAAGTTGAAACACCTTTCCATCCACAAAATCTGACTGTTTGTTGTGCTTTATAGGTTGGTGGAATAATTGGTCCGTACTTCTTTAAAAACGATGCTGGCCAGAACTTTACAGTCAATGGTGATCGCTATAGAGCCATGATTACTGACTTTTTTGTTCATCAATTGAACAACCATGATTTGAGGGAGCTGTGGTTTCAACAAGATGGAGCAAAGATGGCGAAACATGTCACACAGCTCGTGCCACAATTGATTTGTCGAAGGAATCGTTCGGTGAGCGCATAATTTGCGTTTTGGCCTCAAAGATAGTTCGATTTAACGCCGCTTTACTATTTTCTGTGGGGATATATGAAATAGACAGTCTACGCCAATAAGCCAAAAACGATTGACTACTTGGAGGTCAACATTCGCTGCGCTAATGCCGATATAAGGCCACAAATGTTGGAAAAAGTCATCGAAAATTGGTACTCCAGATAAGAATACGGCCGAGTCAGTTGTGGCGGTCATAAATAAAGTTCCATGTCAATTTAAAAAAGTCATCTTTGGTTTATTCCATTTCAAAGCTCTATAGGTACCTACTTTGCGCTTATGCATTCCCTATCGCTTGATCCTCACGATCGGGTTTGCCCGGGCGTTAATGTTTTTTCGCTTAATGTGATACACGCCGAAGGGCAATAATAGAAAAAAGCAGCAAAGATGGTTTTTAATTAGATGAAAATGCACAAGAATACCAAAATGAACTCAAGTAACGCATGCAAGATATTTACATTATCCAGCCTGAGGCCATGGAGTAAAAGTTTTTTTTTTCAAAAAATCCCAAATAGTATACCTTCCCTTTTTCAAGAAAGTATCCCTCCCACAATCAAGCAATCTTTCAAAGACTAAAATAGCGAATGCAAAAAAAAAACACCCTGATCCAACATCTACTCATTTACATAAGAAATCGACAAGAAAACATTCTGAGGACAAAATTATTTATTCAACAGCTTCCGTGCACCCCTTTTTTCCCCCAATCAACGCAATGCATTTGAATTGATTTCTTCTCAGCCATTTTCCGTAGTTTTCCATTATCCATTTCGTTTTCCACTTAAGATACATTTGTACAAAAATTCTCATTCATTATGCTTAAGCCTCGAGTAGCAATCGCAGTATTTCTGACCAAAGTACTTTTTTTTAAGCACAAAGACATAAAAATCAACCCTTACCCGAATTCAACAGAAGCAGCGCAAAAAAAAAACCATCTTCGATGCACATTAACCCCATACTCCCTTAAATCGCACACCGGGACTCCCTTTTCGTACTAAAAGTAAAGTAATTTCCCTGAAAGCATCTGATTATCGTGGAATTAATCTAAATGGTTAAAACAAAAGATACCGACGAAGCGAAGGACGTCGAGGACGTGAATGAGAATGAGGTCGGGGAGAGAGCCAAACCAGCGACGCACGTCTCTGTGAAATGCGGCCCATTGTAGGTTTATCTGTGGAGAAGTAAATGGACAGCGCTAAGACCATTCAACGGGACCAAATACCCTTTTGTCCATTTTTCTTAAGCAAATCACGCAAATCCTAAGCCGAAGAAGGATGAGCCTTTTTTTTGCGTCGGAATTTCCTGTTGAGTTGGCTGTAGATTTAAAGTTGTTTTGTCTGTGTTAGCCGCGTCTTAATGATATTGCTGCGATAAGTTTTATGGTACTTAGCCATACTGTTCGCTTTTGGGTGAATTAATTTTAATTAAAAGGGCGCCACGGATGACTTCAGATTTTAGATTTTTTTTTTTGGCAATCTGACATTTTAATTACTTTGGGTCCAGGCTGATATTATTACAGGAAATTGGGCGGTTTGATTGCAACTTATTCTTGTTATTGAAAAAAAAAATGAAGACGATGTATGAAATTAAAATCAATTTGACATTTTGGTCGGAAGACATGAGTATTCTTCACATGGGCATATTTTATTGTTTCATGTAGTAGACTACCAATGGCGTCTATGTAGCCTATAGCTTACGTAGTATGTGAGGTAGTCAATTTGATTTCCTACTTAGCCATGCCACCTAAAGGCTGAAGTATTACCGTTCATTTCCTGTACTTTTTCACCAAAGTAGTCCAACATGTAATTCTTTTAAGTGGCTCGTGTAGATGTACGTTTTTTGTGGCAGTCTCCTGATTCAAAAGCCCAGCAACGGTGATCAAACCGAATATTTATCTCAAAGAAATTTCCGAGGAGTAAAGTACAAGGTGGCGCAAAAGTAATCCTCCTATCAGAAAATGCTATAAATTTTGCGATTGGCCCCTAATGTCAGTTCTGTTTTGACATTTGTGTAGTAAACACATGCGAAAAACACGTTGATAAACAATGTTACGCTACACTGCTCCAGAACGCAAAATATTGGTGACTATTTATTTGAGCAATAATCGGTGGGTGACTTTGGCACAACGTGAAGTTCGTCGCAGATTTCCTAGCCGTCCAACACCTACTGGTGAAACACTGCGACGTTTAGCCGCTCGCCTCGAAGAGACTGGCACAACACGAGATGCTGCCAGGCGTGTTAGACCCCGGAGTAGCCGTTCTGCAGAGAATATTGCTGCTGTAGCCGAAGATGTCATGGAAGCGCCGTCGACATCGACCAGACGACGTGCCACGCAAATGGGTATCAGTCGACGGTCTTTACAGCGAATTTTGGTACAAGATTTGAAGATGTTTCCGTACAAAGTCCAGACGGTGCATCAACTGTTAGCTGCTGACCGCCAATCGCGTCTAACATACGCTCAAGCCATCCTTAATCGCCACCAAGAGGAAGATGATTTTTCATCAAAAATAATCATGAGTGATGAGGCCCATTTCCATCTTAGCGGGTACGTAAATAAGCAAAATTTACGCTTCTGGGGCACTGAAAATCCGCGTGTAACCCACGAAGAGCCATTACACCCGCTCAAAGTCACTGTATGGTGTGCTGTTTTTGCTGGAGGAGTCATCGGACCTTTTTTCTTCGAAGCCGTCGCGGGCCAAACGGTTACTGTGAATGGTGAGCGCTACAGAGCAATGATCAACGAGTTCTTTTTGCCGCAACTTGATGAATTGGGATTGGAAAACATGTGGTTCCAACAGGACGGTGCAACGGCACACACTGCACGTGCAACAACCGATATGCTGAAGGATGCATTTCCCGGGCGCCTAATCTCCCATTTTGGCGATTTGCACTGGCCAGCAAGATCGCCTGATTTGACCGCTCCAGACTTCTGTTTGTGGGGCTTTTTGAAGTCGCGGGTTTATGTCAACAAGCCTTAGACTCTTGCAGCTCTTAAAGACAATATCCGTCAAGAATGTGAGGACCTATCGCAGGAAGTTTTGGCCAAAGTGATGGAAAATGCCATAAAAAGGGCTCAAATGACAATCAACTGTGGCGGCGGCCATTTACATGACATCATATTCTCGACTTGATGTAAAAAAAATTAAAAGACCAAATAAAAATAATCCACAAGAAGAATCAAAGTTTTTCTTTTTTTTTTAAATTACAGCCAAAAAACATCGGAAGGTTATTTTTGCGCCACCTTGTACATATGTACATATGCAAGGACATGGTAATCGTGGTATTATGGAGGATCTCGTTACTACTTCAATTCTGTGGTTTTTATAATTTTTAAAAGGTTTCAGGTAGCCCAATATCCAATCACCTCAAAGCCGCAACTGCTGCTCGTTCGTCTATGTTGGTTGTCCCTATTGTTAAAAATCCTATTAATCATGTATTTTCTTAATTTTGTATCCCTGCAGTCGGTGAACTTTTGTCCATCCAACATGCCTCTTCAGTAACATTCACCGGGCACCAGGTCGAATCAAATATGCAACGTCGGCCAACATTTTGGGCGATTAAAAAAAATGCAAAGCGCCCAAAATGCGAGGACATTTTGTCATCAATTTTCGATTGCGCTATGTAAAACAGATCCAAAAAAATTAAAACAATAAAAAAAAGTTATTTGTGGGCCATTGAACACTATTTCATATTCAATATCCAAATTATTTTAAATCCTAGACATAGAAGATCTGGACCTTTGTAGAGGTTGCGGGGCTAAAGTAAGCAACGAGGGTACTCTATTATTTCTGTACAACTCACTGCCTATTTACTTACTTACTTCCTGTAGCGCCATAGTCCGGAATGAACCTGGGCCTCGACCACCATGCCTCTCCAATTAGCTCTGTCCTTAGCTAACTGCGTCCAGTTGCGCACTCCAAGTTGGTTTCTACTTGTGCGCGCCACTTAAGGCGCGATCTCCCTCTACTGCGTCCGACTACGTCTGGCTGCGAATCGAAGACTCTGCTAGCCGGAGTATTGATGTCCATTCGTGCTACATGTCCTAGCCATCTTAAGCCTCAAATGCGGAGTATTTTGACCAGGGGCATGTCGCTGTACAGCTTGTACAGTTCTTGGTTCAATCTTCGTCTCCATAGCCCGTCAACGTAAACGGGACCGAAGATTTTTTGAAGAATTTCCCTCTCGAATCGAGCAAGGATTTCTTCATCCGCTTTTGATACGGTCCTTGCTTCAGCGCCGTAGAGCAGGTCTGGGATGACCAGGGTGTTATATGGGACCTGCTTAGTAGCTCAAGTGAGGGCTCTACTACTCAATTGCCTTCTTAGTCCGAAGAAACAGCGGTTGGCAAGAGTAATTCTTCGTTTAATTTCTGACGAGATGTTGTTGTCACAGTCAATAGCGGAGCCGAGATAGAAAAAGTCCCGTAATACTCCAAACTTATATCTGTCAATTTTGACGTTCTGTATAATCCGTCATTTAATGATAAACCCATTTTTGCAGCTTCCTTCTCTATACTAGCAAACTTGTCGATGACATCACGTTGAGACCTACCAATGATGTCAATATCGTCGGCGTAAGCTAATAGTTGCACCGATTTGTGGAGGATTGTACCTCTAGTGTTGGTTTGGGAGTCTTGCCCAATTCTCTCAAGAATCAAATTGAAGAAGTCAGATGACAGCGCATCGCCTTGCCTAAATCGTTTTTTGGTATCGAATGTGTCGGGGAGGTCGTTTCCGTTCCTGATGGAGCAGCGAGAATTCTCCATCGTCGTCCTGCACAAACGGACGAGTTTGGGCAGTATACCGAAGCTAGACATGGATGTGTATAGTTCGCCTCTATAAATTATGTCGTATGCGGCTTTGAAATCGATGAATAGGTGGTGGATATCAATTGGACTTCTTGAATTTTTCCCAGGATCTGCCGAGGTGTGGTAATTTGATCGGTTGTGGACTTCCTGGCCTAAAACCACACTGATAATGGCCGATAAGGTTGTTGGTTAACTGTTTCAGAGGTTCACATATTACGGCATATAGGACCTTGTAGGCGATGCTGAGGAGACCTCTGTATTTGGCAAAGTTCAGAGGATCTCCTTTTTGGTGAATCGGGTAAGCGATGTTGAAAAGTTGGTTTGCTATAAAGCTGAAACGCTATATTATCAGTAGTTGTTGAAGGGCTCAGTGGCGCGATGGTGCTACTATTTCCCTATTTCGGCAAAAGATTGGCACACCCAATAAAAAACACAAATACAAATTTTTGGCGCAACAGGCTCGTTAGTACCTAGGACCAAGCCTTATCACAACCAATCATGGTGCGATGAACTTCCGCTCAGAAGGCCTGGGTTCGATTCCCAGCCGTAGCAACACCTAAATTGCAAATCATGCGAATAGGTATTACTTGTCATTCCCCGTTATGTGGTGCAACATTGGGTCCAGCGTTTGCTGATGCCGTCTGGGCTTGTATTTCGCTGGTGATCTCACTCAATCTTTCCAACTGTCCTTCATCGTTATTGATGCAACCTGTTTCACCGGGTCCCATATTGCGCTCGATGTTAAAATATGGTTCACAATGTTCTCGGGAGTTGGTATTTCTCAGGGGGCGGTAAACTCCCCGATATTGCTTAACATTTATACAAGTGATCTTGTAGGTTCTCTCAGACACGCTATAGCGTACGCAGATGATCTAGTGGCGTACAGATCAGGTCCGAAAATCGGAATCATCAACATACTTTTGCAACGTGACTTTGATCACATTAAGGGATATTGCGATGATTGGAAATTGAAGATCAATTTCCAAAAAACCGAAACAATTCTGTTCAGGACCCCATTGCATAGGGCTTCTAGGGACAACAGAAAAAACTGGAAAAAATTGATTATCATTGGACAGCATTGACAGCCGTTGTCGTTGAGAAGTAAAGTCAAATACCTTGGCATCTGGCTTGACAAGTTTCTGTATTTTAACAAAAATGTAGATGCTTGTCTGGCTAGGGCTAGGGGGGCTTATGCTCTGACAAGGAGATTGTTTCAAAGCAGTCAACTTGACTCAAGGGTGAAAGTCATTTGCTACATGGCCCTCATAAGGCCGATCATCGCTTACGGTTGTCCCGTGTGGTTCAATGTGGCACCCAGCCTACATGGAAAAGATACGGCTGTTTGAGAGGCGGTGTCTCCGATCCTGCTTAGGATTGTACCGAACGCCGGACTCCGAGTACATAAAATATTATCGCAACGAGGTTCTATAAGATGGGGCTCAGTTGAATAGAATTGACAATTTCCTGATTAAGGTGACGCGAAGGCACGCTGCAAGGGCGATGGCTAGCGACAACAGCCTGAGCTATGGGGCTTATTACCCCAATGCTTTATACATGGAGAGCACGCTCATATCGGGCTTCATTCCACCAGAGGCATTCATTTACATCGATTCGTTAGGGTTAGTACAACACAGGAACGGTATCCCGGTTTTATACCACCGCTATCGTGACGCGCGAGACAAACGGCTAATCCGCAACGGGTACGTCGACAATGCTCCGGAGCTCCTCCGCTTTAGCACGGCGGTATCGGATCGCGATAGGATCGATGCTGCAAAACAGCGCACTGGCTTTAAAATCATTTCATTCGACAGCAAAGTTAATTTTTCGTTGCTAGAATAAAGCTGTTGTGCAGGCTGTGTTTTTCGATCATAGAAGTTCCTCTTCCTACCTTGGTATCAATTCAATCAGTAGGATTTCAGCTTTCTTACGCTGTCGCTCGTAAGTTCAGTCGAGGAGATTGTAGAAGCAGTCCTTGGCAATGTCATATGATTCCTCCCGGGAATCATGCATGCATCTAAGATTAATGTTTGGCCTTACAGTAGATAGATAAAGTGATAACGCCTTCACCGATGACTTCGAAGCATAAACCTTCTTGTCTAAGTTTATTTGCTAACTATACAACGGACCTCAGTAATTGGCCAGTATTACCCACGGTATTTCCAGGATGGCAGTAATGTCTACTTCCTTTTCTTCCTTTTTTGTTCGACTGCACTTTCTTTTCTTTTGATGTTTCTAACATTCCAAGGAGTAAATAAATAATTCACTCATAATTTTTAATTTCTCCTCGTAGAGTTTTGCGAGCTTTTGGTTGCTTCTGAACAATTTGTATTCCCATGATGGACATTTTAAGGCACAACCTCCAATTTCTAGAGCCAGGTCCACTTTATTAAATATATTTAAGGTATAGTACTATGAAACAACAGAACTGGTTGATGTCGTTGTTCCCTACCATCTCTCTTCAGCTGAGATTGAAACGAAAAATGTTGTATCATAAATATTTATGTTACAGGTCTAGATAACAATGAACAAACAGCGAAAAGACCTATTTCCACCAATATCCCAATTTTCAGTAGTTCAAGAGCTTTTCAGGTAGCTCTGTCCAGTTACAATGACATGACCCTCCAGCCAGACCAAAACATCAGGAAATTGGAAAAACTATCAATTCCTGGATTGCCCCATATATATTTTTTTTTCTTCTTACTGTCAAGTGTGTCCCATTATTCACCAATTTCCTCGCCCTTCGTAGCCCTCCCCTTTCAACCAACATCCACCACTTGATTAATTAGAAAGCATATCCTCCCCCTCGGATGACGCCACTAGCACACACAAATAGTGAAAACTAATTTCCAATCAGACAAAACGAGAAATTCCAAAGAAAACAAAGCAAACCCCAAGGATGTCTGTCCGACCATAAATCAACCCATTCACAGCTATCCTCCATCAACCCTCCTAGCACCGTGTCGACCCACAACTTCAGCAAATCGGTTACAAAATTGAATTTTCCCTTTGGTCGCATGGGTCCTGGGAAAGTAGCGCCGCACTGTTGGCCACAGCATTTTGATATATGAAGTGTTAATCCACGACCAGCCCCCACCCACTCTCGGCGTCCAATAAACAATAAATCATCCATTCCAGGACCTCGTGTATGTTCGCACACGAACTAATGTCTCGCAAAATATCCGAAAACTAACCTCCGCAAAATATTCTTCAACAACAATTCGTCCTCTGTCGTCGCGCGGGTATCTATGTTCAGCTTGAAGGCATGGCCCGCTCTGGCAAAACAAATGAACTCGCATAAATCTAGAACGTGTCTTACATATCGGTTCGCTTGTCAGAAATATCCTGCAACCCGTTTTGCTTTTTTTTTTTTTTTTACACAAACCCTTGTCCTACTGCCCTCTGGGAGGGTGAAAAACTTCATAATCCTATCATTCGCACTTGTTGTGTGATTGTGCTCAGACCCGTGTTACAAGCAACTCGACCTGAAGATTAATGGTTGCCTATGGCCACAACTGCAGGCGGGAATGATATGAACATTCTCCAGACGTGTGTAAAAAGTGCGCTGCATATCTTCAGGCGTTCGTCAACTTGAGGCTGCTATTGTTGAAGCGATTGGAACATCAGGTGGTCCTGCGACATAGCTCTGTAACAAACTGCCGCAGTAATCTTTTACGAAGTCAACAAATCGGTATTGGATCTTCCAAGGGGAGGAAGAGGGTCCTTTTTTCTCCAGATGCCTTCAGTTGCTTAATAAGTGATTATGTGTTGGGAGGGTGATTTCTTTGCTCCCTCATCAAAGTGAATTATTGATTCATGGCAAAAGGTGGGCTACGGTGCGAAGGTCTGGTTAGGTAGACAGGAAAAGTGCCATCAGGGTGGGGATGAATGGAGTTCCGGATTATTTACAACCCGGTGGAGGTTGATTATCAACATGGGGAATGTTAACTTGATTTTTGAACTGTTGGCCTGCTGTCGGAAGTGTATTAAGCCCCAGAGGGGCTTGTTAGGCGTTATTTGTTACCTTTCGTTCCTTATCTCTGGAGGTATTCTTTTTGAATCTTTGGGTCATTGATTGAGGAGCTATAATGATGCCAACTTGACGCAAGGGAGGTGGAAAACATATTTTTTGCGAGAGGTTAGTTCGAAAAAATTTGCTTTGAGTTTAGGTCAGGATATAATGACTGCCAAATTTTATCCCTCGATCTTGGCTATTTCGGCTATTTACTCATTCAAAACCACTTCGAGCTGAGAACTTATTACTTCCACATTGGACAACTCGTATTGCTATTGAAAGGAGTAAGGTCAACGTGAACTTACTTAAGTGACGCTTGAGTCCAGAATGTACCCGGTCATCAATCAACATGGCTCTCCAATTTTCCCTGTTCTTAACACTTCAAAGTTCGGTATCCACTTGTGCGCATCTGCCAAGGAATATAAGACTGTGCCCATTCGCTATACGGTGTCATAGTCAACTTAACCTCATAATAGGTAAATTTTTGAAGACCAAAATGTCGCTGTTTGTGATCTCTATGATGGATTGAAACGATGTCACCCTTGTCAACACAGCTCCACTGACATCTATTATCGATCACAAGTAATAATTTCACTTGAGCCGTCATTTCATTCGTGATCGCATCATGGGAGCCATATATGCAGCATGTGAAATGTACTAGCTGAACCAAGAGCTTGTCGCAGTATCGGTGCACTACGATCCTTTTGTGAAGAACCATCAGCTATTGGTCGGAAGTGGCTAACACGAGGAGTTCGCAACATATGAGCAATTTTCGTAATTTTTAGTTGAAGGCGCTGTATAAGGAGACGTGCATCACACTTAACCACAAATTATTAAAATTAAACTCAATTGCCGTGAGACCATTGAAGGCTGACCAGCACATTTCAGCAGCGCTTAGGTTCGATGTTAAATTGGATCCAGTGGTCATCCCCGCTTTTGGCGGCTTATTGCATGATTGGCTCGCTTTTAAGGATATACTTCAGCCTCTAGTGCACAAAATGGATTTCCCAGGACGTATAAATTGGGTAAGCGTTGACAGGCCAGGCAGTCAATGCCATAAAGGTCCGTTTGATTGGAGCTTTTTTTCATGGTGGATATGAGGAAGTGTGGAACGCGTTGAAGGAGCGGTACGACAACCCAACATATTTAGCCTAAACTCCCGTGTCCCGCTTTCTCCATATCAAATCGATTTAGGATGAGACGGCCAAGGGATTGGCGAAATATCATCGATACGGTACAAGAATCTTTGCCTGCAAGACGTTTGATTAAACTGCCTGTGGATCAGTGGGACGCTCTAACAGTACCTATTGTTGCTTCCAAACTTCCTAACTCAACGCAGCGTGAGTGGGACATGAGCTGTTGCTCAAATGAGGTCCCGAGTTTGTCATCTTTTCTGACATTCGTAGTGAGACTATATGCTCGTCTCTCTACGAATTTTGACCAACTCGATCAAAGAATCGATAGGAAGACATCGTTCAGTAAAATCGCTTGCTACCACGATGGATAAAGGGAAGTGCCCGCATTGCCAGGGTCCTAATAAGGTTGGACGCTGTTAGTTATTGCTAGAGATGCTCTGGAATATCTTAAAATAACAAGTTTATGCTTTAATTGCCTAAAACATGCCCATTCCTCTAGGCAAAGCCCTTCTATGGATATCGTCAGTATAGTCGCAAGTACCATGATACATTCTGCAGTCCTGAACCTAGGACGCCAACACAACCTGTGCAGATGACAGATGTTTCTTATAGGGACTCCCTAGCAGCTGCCTCACCTGTGGAAACACTCAGTTCATGACTGACCGAAGCCGTCGGTAACTGTCCAAGATAACCGATCTATTCTGTTGGCTACGGCGCGCGCATGTTATGTCATGTCTATGGGCAGTCACCAGATCAGCATCACATGGCTTGTATCGTCTGTGATCCTGGCTCGTAGGTAAATTTTCTATCTGAACGTTTTACTAACCATCTACATCTTCGCAGACGCAAATATGAGGTAGCTGTAGAGGGCATTGAAGGCTTTGCAAGAACCAGAACGAAAGGCAGCACTAAGCTCCCACTTTGTTCTACGTACTCCAATTTTACTTTGAAGATTGATGTGTGATAATACCAACCGTTACATCGATTATTTTACCTGCGTTGATCGATGTGAACCAATGGAAGCATCTGGTCGGTCTACAATTTTTGACGAGCACTGTGGCGCGTTGCGGCATTCATGCTCTTCTTGGAGCAGATTTTTGGGATCTCATTTTCCAAAGTGTTGTCATCAATGGAAAACGGAACGACCCTCACGCTTAGCGCACTCAGCTGGGTTCGGTCGTGTTTGGTGCTGCTACCCCGGAGCCTTCGTCGACGTGCAGCTTGAATAATTTTTATGCTCAGGTATGTAGGCACGATTAAATTTTAGACAAACTTTTACAAACATTATGGAAGCAAGAAGATTTTCCTGGGAAGATGATGAGTGTTTGAATGATGGACGAAACATGGTGTGTATGACATTTCATCGTATAGCTTTAGACATGGGAGAATCATATAGCTAAGCATTTCGACGGTTTCATTGCTTAGAACGACGTCTGGCTGGAGATATGGAACTTCGAGAAAGGTATGTTATTCATTCGTGAATGCACAGAACTTGGTCGCAGGGAACGTGATGAGCGAACGGACAACTTGAATCACAAAAACAGTTTTTATATTCCACATCATGCCGTAACCACCAAGTTCCACGCCGTAACCACCAAGTTCCACGTCGTTTTTAATGTTTCGGCGCTAATCAGCACTGACGGCAGATAAGATATTGTGGGCGATATTGAGAAGACTACTCTATACTTGGCTTAGTTCGGAAGGTCGCCTATTTTGTGGATCCGGCCAACGATGGCGAGTGCCATTCTTCAGGCATACATCCATCCGATCAAATTTTGCGAATGAGTTGGTGTTCGTTTCTTTTCAAATTATCTCCACCTGCTTTATACAGCTCGGTAGGGAAACCAACATTTCCAGCAGCCATTTTGAGCTTAAATTTAGATATTGCTATCCACTTTCTCTTGGGTCCTTTGGTTGATTATTTTTGCTTTCGTCATCAAAATTCATAGGCGCGTTATGCGGGAGACCGGATGAAATTTCGTCAACGCTGTTTAGCTAACTCTCTCCAGTTGCGCACTCCAAGTTGGTCGAGGTCGTAGGTTTCTTCTTGTGCGCGCCACTTAAGGCGAGGTGTTCCTCTATTGCGTCCGACGTCTGGCTGGGAATCGAAAACCGGAGTATTGGTGTTCATTCGTTCTACATGTCCTAGCCAACTTTAACGTCCAATGCGGAGTTTTTTGACCAGGGGCATGTCGCTGTACAGCTTGTATAGTTCTTGGTTGAATCTTTGTCTCCATAGCCTGTCAACGCAAACATGAACGAAGATTTTTCGACCAAGGATTTCTTCATCCGCCTTTGAGACGGTCCATGCTTCAGTGCCGTAGAGCACGACTGAGATTATCAGGGTCTTATAAACGATCGCCTTAGTAGTTTGAGTAAAGGCTTTACTACTGAATTGGCTTCTCATCCCAAAGAAACAGCGGTTGGCAAGATCAATTCTTCGTTTAATTTCTTACGAGATGTTGTTGTCAGAGTTAATAGTGGAGCCGAGATAGACAAAGTCCCAAACTACCTCAAAGTTATATCTGTCAATGGCGACGTTATGTCCAATTCGAAGATGTTGTGTGTCCTTTCATGCTGACAGCATATACTTCGTCTTGCCCTCATTTACTGCAAAACTCATTTTTGCCGCTTCCTTCTCTACACTAGCAAACGTGGCTATGACAACACGTTGGGTCCTACCAATGATGTTAGTATCGTCGGCGTATGCTAGTAGTTGTACCGATTTTTTGAAAATTGTGCCTCTGGTGTTGGCTTGTGAGTTTTGCAAAATCCTCTCAAGAATCAGGTTGAAGAAGTCACATGACAGCGCATCGCCTTGCCTAAATCCTTTTTTGGTATCGAATGTGTCAGTGAGGTCGTTTCTGACCGTGATGGAGCAGCGAGAATTCTCCATCGTCATCCCACATAAACGGACGACTTTGGGCGGTATACCAAAACTAGACATGGCTCTGTATAGTGCGTTTCTATAAATGCTGTCGTATGCGGCCTTGAAATCGATGAAAGGTGGTGGGTATCGATTTGAACTTCTTGGGTTTTTTCCAGGATGTGCAAAGTGTGAAATTTTGATCGGCTGTGGACTTTCCTGGCCCAAATTCACACTGTTATTGGCCGATCAGGTTGTTGGTAAACGGTTACAGATAGGATCTTGTATGCGATGTTGAGGAGAATTATCCCACTTTAGTTGATGCAGTTCAGAATGTCTCCTTTTTTGTGGATCGGGCAAACGATGCTGAGGTTCCATTCCTTAGGCATAACTTCATCCGACCAGATTTTGCTTATGAGTGTGTGGTTGTTACTTACAAAGTCATCTTCTAGGGTTGTACAATGCTCAGCGGGAAAGCTGTCATTTGCGGCAGCCTTATTAAGCTTGCTATGCTTACTTCACTCAGTTCGGGTGGTTGGCAGTTTTCGCTGTTGTCGCTAATATTGAATGGTTCGATCTGCCTGACAGAGGAATGTTGTTCGTCATCGCCGTTTTACAGCCTGCAGAAGTGGTTCATCCATATCCTCAGCATCGACTGTGTCTCAAATATGATATTTCCTTGTTCATCTCGACAGGATTCTGTTCGAGCCTTGTATCCTTGGCTTTGTCGTTTTACACTTTGGTAAGCCTTGCGAACATCGTTCCTCGAGTGGCACCTCTCTTTATCGTCTAGAAGCCGGTGTTCTTCCTTTCTTCTTTGCCTAATAAGCTCTATGGAAGCTCTCGTCTTCACCTGCGACTTAGCCCTATAGGCCTCGTTCTTGGCTGCGAGCATCTGTCGGCATTCCTCATCAAACCAAGGCTTTCTGAAACCAAACACATCAGTTGCCGCTGATCTAATGGTTTTTTTGACATCTTCTTCGTCATTAGATGCTAGTCGTATGGTGTTAATGGAGAGGTTAAGGGATACGCCTTCTGTGAAGGACTAGGCGATCTCTTGCATTTGTAGTCATTCGAAACTAATTTTTAAAAAATTATGTACTTCGGCTTTCCAAAATACAGGATACGTGCCTCTTGTCCTTCGAAATGTGTTGCGATTCCATCAACTGGCTAAAGTGGTATTTCGTTCCGCGCCGAAATCTACTGCCGGGCATGGTGTTGTGCAGTCAGTGTTTTCTATCAACACTGATAAGGATGTCTTGCCTTCCTACCTGTGTGCTTAATATCGTGCTTCGGTAGTTTCTCATAAACGTTGTCCAGGACCTCGTATATATTTATAATCCTTTGCAAACACAATGCTTACCCTGATATATTTCTACTTCAGACAAATTTAAATAATTCTGAGAGGAATTGTTATGAGGTTTGTTATTTCCCCACCTCTAGAGTCTGCTCATGACAGCCTTGCCTTTAAATATAAAACAGGCATGATGTGGTATAGTTGCGCATGTAGACGAAGTCTCCCTCCATGTGTCGCATAGATATCCTCAAAAGCTTAGGGCAATAAAATAATTTTCGCTTTAAACTAGCTGACCACTTCGACAAAAGGCTGTATCCTTAGTGTTAACCTAGTTAAAACAGAGCTCGCGTTTTTCACTAAACTGAAATTCAAATATGTTGTCTACCTAGAAATACAGCTCTTGAGGAATGAAAAAATAGCGGAAGTTTGTAGAAAGGCCCAAATCGGACTACTCACTTGAAGGAAAGCTATATCTTTCAAGCAAAATTCGTAGCTAATTCCTCAGGCTGTGGCAATCCAGTCGTCACATTACCATATAACATTCTTTTGAATCCCCCATCATGAAAGGTCCTCAAGACCACTCCATTGCATTTTTTTACAGCCATATCATGGTTGTCGTTCAAACCCTCACATCATGATAATCTTCAAATTGAAAATAAATAAGACACATGCCTAAAAAAAAGCGAAGACCATATTTACCTCCAATCAATTGTAATTCAGTCCATCCTTGGCACACACACACTCACACAAAACCTCCCTGGGGTATCATTCCATCAGTAAATGTGAACAACATGTATTTATTGCTGGTCCTTTGGTTTTATTGCATTTGTCCTTCTGTCCTTCAAGGGCCGACAATCAATTCAATTCCATTTTGCCGAACCGTACTTAAGAAGTTCATCCGCGCGCCATACCACCCACACGCATACACGATGTCACACAATTGGCCCATAAAAACGGAAAATGTAGCCATTGGTGTAATGGTCATGTTTATCGTTGGCCTATTATAATCAATGACAGGAAGGGACAACGTGCATTATGGTCTGTCGAACTTAAGGATATCGTACACTTTACGCAGATTGAGGGTGAATTTCGTATTTGCTTTCTGCCCGCACATGGGACGTTGTCCTTTTATTTATTTTTTTTTTTTTTGGAATGTCTTTTGCGAGTGCGCCCGAGTCCTTTTTGCTGAAGGAGCAGATTTGTAGTCGAAAGACGATATGTTGGTTGGAATAAAGGACTCTTCCCCACCCACCACATGAACGACATTAATGTGTTGATGCGACTTATTAAATTTCAATGCAATAATTGGCGAACGATGAACAGACTCGGGGGGAGCCTGAGAAGGTGTCATTCTGGGAAAGCAATCAAGCAATAAATGATGTAATTAGGACGCCCTTATTTGCGCCCGCCCAAGGATGAATGGGTATTTCCGCCCGCACTTGACTGCACGTTAAATCACTGCTTGTGATATACGGCTATGGTGACGTTAACAGCGACTCCTGCTGCTGCTAGCTGCTCTTGTGGCAATTTATGTTAATTGAACGCTTCCGAGAATGCTTTGATCTTGTCAAATTTGTGACTAATTGCGACACCTTTACCTTGCCGCCGCTTCCACCACTTGCCTCTTCCACAGCCCCAATGATGATGACACTTATATGTGCTTTGACGGAGAACATCTTGTTGACATATAGAAACATGTTTTTGCCACCACCTCCCTCGGGAGGTGAATGTGGGCGCAATGTGCCGCCTCGAAACAAAGATAGCTGCAGTCTGCGTAGTGAGGATAGATGTTCCTATGCCGTAAGGATAGGCATGGAAAATAATTAATAGGTCCCTCCCGCACTCGGTTGCTGTGCAGTGTACGTGCGTGCCTATTTGATTAAGTGATACGTATTTGATCCCATTGGGGATGTAATCAATCGTCGCAGATTGGATGACTACAAGGAATCCATTGGTTTGGGACGTAGAACTAGATTTAAGTGTTTTCAATTGAATGTGATGAATGCATCCGAAGTGGAGTGCCGAAGTGATTTGGATATGTTCCGGCATGTGCAGAATCAGTGGAGTTGCAAAAAAGTCGTCACATTTCTGGAAGAGATGCAATCTGCATCAAGTTCAGGTTGCAATGAACCTGAAGCCTGTATTTGAATTGGCTGGAGAGCCAATGTAATCGATGTTGTTGTTGCCACTTTGACATGTTGATACCACTCAAAAAGTTTGCGGATTTAGCTTCTCCTCCAATCGCCTTCCTTGAATACAGGACTTAATATTTGTTCCGCTTTCCTGCTTATTGTCATGTCGTAACGTTGGACTGGTAGGAAAGGTCCAGTAGAGCAAATATTTGGAATTTCGGGCTAAGAGTTTTGATGCTATTTGGTTCTATATACCTACGGAAAGCCTCGTTATTAATATAAACTTTGTCTTGACCTTTTTAACTACAACGCCAATTATCTGTTCATCAAATTAACATCAAATTCATCTACAACTGGACTATGGGAGTATGGATATTATCGGCCAATCCCTGCCATACACACATGCTGGAACAAATATTACTTCGAGACTGAAGTAATCGGAGGATAGCACGTCTCCTTGTCGAATTCCGGTACATGGCCTTTAAAGTCGGTGAAAAGGTTATGTCTGATGTGTCTCGACTTTAAACCTGTTGGTCTTTTCCAGAATTAGCTTGGTGTGACTGGGTAACTAATATTTGGTATATGGTTGATCTGCTGGGCCTGAGGCCTCACTGATCTGTGCCTATAAGTATGTTGTAAAAAGAGGCTAAAGACGCACACACAGGACATTGGATGGGATCTTGTGTGGGAAATTTACTTACTTAAGCCACTGTCCGGAATGAATCTGGACCAGCATCGTGCGTCTCCAATTAGTCGAGTCCATAGCAAACTACCTCCAGTTGCGTACCCTAAGTTGGTTGATTTCAGTGTCTATTTGCGAGGGCCACTTCAGGCGAGGAGGTCTTCCTCAACTGCGTCCAATGTAAGGCTGGGAATCGAAAAATCTGCGAGCCGGAGCATTGGTGTCCATTTGAACGTCCAATGCGGAGTGTTTTGACCGGGGCATATCGCTGTACAGCTTGTATAGTTCTTGGTTGAATCTTCGTCTCCATAACCCTACAAAGCAAACGGGACCTTAGATTTTTCGGAGAGTTTTCCGAGCCTAATGGAGCAGCGAGAATTCTTTATGGTTATCCCTTACAAATGGAAGAGTTTGGGCGCTACACCAAAACTAGACGTGGCTATGTATAGTTCGTCTCTATAAATGCTGTCATATGCGGGCTTGAAATCGATGAATAGCTGGTGGGTATCGATTTGGATCCAGGATCTAGCGAAGTGTGAAAATTTAATCGGTTGTGGACTTTCGTGGCGTAAAACCACACTGATAAAGGCCGATCAGGTTGTTGGTAAATGGATTCAGGCGTTCAGATATTACAGCAGATTGGATGTTGAGGAGTCTTATGTCTTATGAATAGTTGGCGCAGTTTATAAGCTCTACCTTTTGCATGCTTTGATTTGAACAGGTTTGGCTTATGAGTTATTGGATGTTACTTACGAAGTCATCTCCGCCGGCTTTAAAAATCTCATCGGGAAGGCTGTCATTGCCGGCAGCCTTATTAAGCTTGAGTTTAGATTTTGCTATCCTTACTTCATTCAGGTCTGGTCGTTGGCAGTTTTCGCTGTTGTTGCCAATATGTCGGAATGACGTTCGTCATCGCCGTTTAACAGTGCGCAGAAGAGGTTCTTGGGACATTTAGCAGGGATATACCTCGGTAGTTCGAGCATGATATGGAATACCCTTCCATACTTAATGGTTCTGTGCATGAGAATTTTTTTTTGCAACACATCCGTATTCGAAGAGCTCTACTGGTAACAATCAGTACCAGCTGCCTAATTGTCCTTCAGTTTTGGATGGCTGCTCTAACTTGTTCAATACTCTTAGGGAGTGTTACCTCCTTGTGAACTGAAAGTGGGGCTGCTTGTTGCCCTAACACTTTCTCGAAAATATGACAATTTAGCAGCTCCTGTAAATGCTACCTGAATACATCTACAATTCTCTACGCTGCAGTGACTAGGTTGCTGTTGTTTTTTCGTAATTCCTACGTTCCTACTTTGAAACCTGTGTTCCTATTTTTAATCCTGCGTTCCTTCTTTAATGCCGGCTGTCAACTGTTTCATTTTTGTAGAATTGACGGATGTTCTTGTTGTGGCGCGATTATTCGATTATCTTGAGTTATGGACCGAAAACGCAGGTCCTTTTTTTTCCTTCTTCTGGTTTGATACTTTTCCCGCTTGGCACTTGTCTTGAGCGCTCCTTGACTGTGTCTCTTTTGTCATCACTATTAGGTTCTTGCATATATCATCATACCATGGACATTGGACATCTTTTCGGGGATGGCTGCTGGCCTATGGTGGTTCCGGCTACCCCTTACATGATATTGCTATACTGTGTCCAGTGGATGTTGACTTTGGACTATGAGTGCACAGGGGGGGACTTTTTCACGCAGTTTTTGTTCGTTGACTCTAACAATTTCCTGTTCACTAAGACTTCCAACTGAAGTCTCTTTTCCTGACCATTCGCAGCTTCTTCTCGTTGGACGGTTGGGCTCTGAATTTGGCTGCGACGAGAAAGTGCTCAGAGTCGACGTTTGCCCCTCTGACTGTGTGTACATAGAGGATGTTAGAGGTATTCCTCTCATCTATGCGTGCATCGTCAATTTGGTGTTTCGACGTTCTGGAGATCACCAGGTTGCTTTGTGGATTAAAAGTAGTGTTGCTGAAAACAGTTTTACATAGTGCCGCGATGTCATTGTTGTGAGCTATGGTAGACCACGGAGGCATCCTTGATGCTGGAGAGAAGGGCACGGCATGCTTGCGATTGGCTTTACTCGTCGGACGGGGGTAAATTTTGCCCTCTCAGCAATTAAACACTTTTGTTCGTACCAGAAGCAAATAAAAAATAAGCAAAAGGACGAAGAAAGTTACTGTAAGTTGACCACGGACGTACTTAAAGGGCTCTAAAAAGAAAGGGATAGATTCTAGGAAAAGCTGAAAAGAAATGATCAAATACCAATGTCCATACCACTGAAAGGCTATTAGAAAAACTTGTCACCAATGTTCCTTAGCGGAATAGATTCGCCTAGATCCCAAAACATGCCGGTTGTCATTGGCCTCGGCTGGTTCGTTGAGTCTGTGCATTCCAACTGATCCGCCGAAGATGTTTTCCTTACCGATTTTGATATTGATGTCCCCTAGTCCCAATTGAAGCCTGTCCGAAATAGGCCCAATCCAAACGGTCTTCCGTCTCATCGGTAGTTGCGTGTGCACATATATAGCTGTTGTTGCAATACGTTGCTCTGATGCGGATCAGAGACTACTCACTTAAAGTCGATTACTCCTGACCTACGTTGACTTACACACAACGAATTCGCATACTACTATGCGCAGCCTTGAGTGGCAGCTGTAATAGTTGTTATGTGTTTTTCGTTTTGGTATTCCTAATCCTGTCCAACATATTTATGTCTGCCCACTACAGCTCGGAATCAGATTCTAGATTTTGAGTACCAGGTAGGTAGGAAGAAGTATCGGTTCGGCATGAACCCAAGTAGCACTTATTGTTACCACACCTCGTGCGACCTATATTACGATTGTTATTGTGGGTGTGATGCAGGCGGTCTCTAGATCCAGCCTGTTAAGTTTAGAAAGCGGATAAGGTCTTGTATCCTTTTACTCGATATGTCACTAAGGTTGTTGAAATACTTTTGGCCTAACGCACTCAATCTGGCCTTGCTGTGCCGGACATTTGCAGATGAAATGGGAGAGGATTTCTCTCTTGTTTGTGTTCCCGCAACTGCGGCATTTAGGGTTGTATGGGATCCCTAGTTTGGCCGCATGGTCTCCGATCGGCCTCGTGAATATCGCCATAATTCTTGCGATATCTGGGCGGGTTCTATTTAGCAGATAATTTTTTTTTTGTCGTAATAGGGCCATATCGACCTTGATATGACGCAATTCGTAAACCTTCTCCATTTGGAGTCGGCCTTTTGAGTACCAAGTGATCCGGTGTGTACAGCCCGAGTGCATATTCCTGGTCTGGTAAGTATTTGAAAGGATACGTTACCCGAGTCTGTTGTCTCTCTCATAACTCTCTATTTCTTACGTGGTGAGGAAATTACCTTGATGGCACAACCCCAACTTGGAAGGCCAGTTCCAACTTCTTAGACACGGAGCCATCAGTATCCACTACTGGATTAATCGCTGCCGTTGACCTCTCAGCACTTGCGTCACCATATCTGCTTAAAAGGCTTGACTAACCCTTGAGGTTCATAGATGACCTGTTGTTCGAATACGTAGAAGTAGCTCTTAAGTGGTTCACTTTGTCCATCCTAAGTGGAATTGTATACGCCATCGTTGACTGCATCTTGGAAACACTTCCGCTCCCGACTTTGGAATGCCTTCATGTGTGTTCACGTGTTCACTCCTCTATCACCTGCTGCGGACAAGACTTAACACAATTATTGGAACCCAATTTACGGTCAAGGTACCTAGGCACTCAGCGGTCGCAACCAAAAGGTAGAAGTCGGAGTTGGTAGGCATCCGCTTGGAGAAAACTCAAGGATTCGTATATAATCGCGTTACCTACCATTTGACCGTCAAGTCCGATTAACTATTGTGGTATTAACCAGACTCTACATTATAGGAAGGGCTAGGAGTCTATAAAAGCTGCAGAATGGACACATACTGCGTAAAACATCCCCAGTGCAGAGTTATTCATTCTTCGAGAACGCCGGTGACTTGTATGAAACAAACATAATCGACAGCAAACTTATTGGATTTGGCGGGATAACTTTATCAGCATTTGCAAGAATTATCAAGATGCAAGTGGTTCTATGATATACAATTTTGAATAAATTATAGGAGCCATTATGGCTTGAGGATGAAATGGGAACACTGTATCAAACTTTACACCCAACAGCTATTCATAGAATTCGAGCTTTTATCGCTGCAAAAATATTTCATCTTTTCAAGTTTAACATCGGTATATGTACGTATCTAAGCAAAGATATCTATTGTCACGTCCATTTTGTAATTTTCAAAATTTAATATCTTAGTCTTTCACAATGTAATCATCTCACAAATCAAAAAGTAAAAAAAAAAAAACCGGACGTCTCAAGCAACCATTTTATTTCGACAATATAATCCATCATGCCGGTCAACACCTTCATCTGACACCTTGGCAGTTTGTCTTGACGAGGAGTCCGGTTATTGCCTCAATTCCTTACCATCTTGCCCCATCCAAAGTGCTAATTCAAAAATCTCCGTCAAAGACTGACATACATATCAAATTCCTAAATGAAAACCAGGGGAACCATCAAGGCAGTTGGCGAACCAAAGGATATTACTCCGACGTGGCCGTCATGTGGCCAACACTTGGCCGAACAAACTATACCCCAATCCAACCAATATACGTTCCATCGTCTCCGAATGGTGCGGGTCTTTCACAAAATTAATGATGTCTTTCATTGGAACGTGCCGGAGTAACTTGATTAAATTTGCCTCCTCGAAGACGTAGGCAGGATGGGCCGAGGATATCCCTAAAAAACGGCACAACAAAACATTCAAACACACCGAAGGAAATGAACCGAAATGCTGAAGACTAATGAATAATTTGTTCGTCTTCAGCTAGAAGGGATGATGTGTATGTGTGGGTGTACATGAGAGGGTGACCTTCCAAACTATCACAACCCCCGTCATTGTAGATAAATGATTGATTTGACTTCTGCCAGTCGGTATAAGGATGAGCCGCAGCAAAAGAACGATGGAGCATATGATGTGGTGTAATGGTTCGATGGGGCGAATGAGCGTCTGACCTCGTCTTCCGTACCCCCAAGTGATGTTTGTCTGGCGCTATGAAACGGGAAACCAACCAGCCGACCAAGCGTGGCATGTTTCGGATCGGTATTGGTGTTAAATCAATTACTTTTAATTTAAAGGGACTGATTTGATTAATGGTCCAATCAATTGTATTCTCCGTTCATTATTTTTGTTGCCAATTGCCGCTGTTTTGGGCCTGGGATAATTCTTTCAATAAGGCGTTGTTAAAGGCAATTTAAATCAAGGCCATCGCTTTAAAGTTTTTTTGTGTATCAGTGAGAAATACATATCTGCGGAGCAGCGCTTTTCTTTTAGATATTTTATAGAGCAACATTATTTTTTGAAGTGCTCTTAATAACAAGCTAGACAAGGGCTAAAAATAATACAACTACAGGGTGTCCGCCGGGAATGTATACCAATTTTGTTTTGTCGTCATTTCGGTTAACATTGGTCTTGACAGTTCATATTTGGCAGTCGTGAAGTAGACACGTGGCAAATTTATTATGAAAAAATATTCGATAAGCCAACGTGTTTTAATCGTTAAAACATTTTATAAAAATCAATCATCGACTTCTGTGACGATTAGAAAGTTACGTGAAATTTTTGGAAGAAACAACGTGCCAACAAAACGCACTATTTATCGTGTAGTGAATGATTTCGAAGAAAGAGGGTCTATAGGTGATAGGCCCAATCATGGACCACAACGTACTGCAAGATCGGCTGAAAACATTAATGCTGCTCCAGGAAGTGTTCAAAACAATCCATCAACCTCAATTCGACGCTGTACTCAGGAGCTTGATCTTCAAAGAACAACTTTGGCCCCAATTTTGCACAAGGATTTTCATTTGTTACCATTTAAGATTTTGTTGACACAAGAGCTTCTTCCACAAGACCATTTACGCCGCCGTACATATGCCAATAGGATGTGACAGCTAGCCCAGCAACCCCGATTTTCATGAAAAAATCATAATGAGTGACGAGGCACATATTCATTTGAATGGATATGTGAATAAACAGAATAGTTGGTTCTGGGCAAGGGAAAACCCTCAAATTATTCATCAGTCACCTTTGCATCCATAAAAAGTTACAGTCTGGTGTGCAATTTGGTCAGGAGGAATCATTGGACCGTACTTCTTTGAAAATGAAAACGGCGTAACGGTGACTGTGATTGGGGAGCGATATCGTGATGATAAGTTAGATTAAGTAGATATGTTATTGATAAGTTAGATTTAAGCATTTTTGTCTAATATTAAGTTAATATTTTAAGTAAATAAAAAATGAATTAAAAAGTAAAAAAAAAAAGCGATATCGTGATATAATTGAAAACTTTTTAACGCCACAACTGCGTGCTTTGGGCTTGACTAACATGTGGTATCAACAAGGCGGTGCCACATCGCATACAGAAAGGATTAAAATGGAATTACTGCGAGACCTCCTTCTAACAACAAGTTATTTCAAAAAATGGTGATGTTGATTGGCCTCTACGGTCGCCTAATTTGACTGCTCCGGACTTTTTTTTTTGTGGGGATATTGAATAAGCAAAGCTTACCCAAACAAACTTTAAACGCTTGAGCAACTCAAACAATATATTCGTGATGAAATTAATAAAATACCGCGTGAAATGTGTGAGAATGTAATGAAAATTGTGCTCCATAGGGCTCTCATTTGTGAAACTAACAGAAGCAGACATTTGTCTGATATTGTTTTTTTTTTTTTTTAATTCATTTTTATTTTATTTTTCTTAAAACTAACTTAAATGCTAAGACAAAAATTCATGAAAAAACTAGCCTACTTATCAACTACTTAACTAACTTACTTGCTCTATGCGGGCGCCCTAAATTACTCGATAACTTAGTTCTAACGCCTTTCGGCCTATTATCTAAGATATAAATATAAAAGTAACAAAATTTATTTACCAAGAAAACTTTGAAAAACTTGGTTCCTTGTCTTTTTTTTATTTTATTTAAACTTACATGCTAATCAAAACTACTTATCGACTAACTTAAACTACTTAAAAATTAATTAAAACTAACTAAAATAACTTAAAAACTAGAACAGCCACAGCAAGGGTTTTTTTTTTTTTTTTGTTTGTGCCACCATGACTGCTTTGCACCTAAACCTAAGACTAAAACTATGTAAGTCGGCCATAAAATAACAATTTTAAGTCAACTATCTTTAATACTCATTCAACCACCACAACAGGTTCTCCTGTTGTGACCTACTCCGACGGTCCCAATCGGACACACTCCTGCTGAACCGCAGGCGCTCTCCTCCGCCCTGAGCGACGACGTCTCGGTCGTATAGGAGCCGCCTATCCACAGTTCGTCGGAAGACGTGGTAGATTAGCGGAACCGCCGATCTATCCTGTATCAGCCCTCGACTATCCAAATACAGGAAAGCTTCGGGCGGAATAAAGCCACTTAAACGCGCACTCTCAACATATTCATCATTGGGATAGAAGGCCCCAAAGATGAGACTATTGTTCGAAGCCATCGCTCTTGCAGCGTGAAACTGAATGAGTTTCACCAGAAAATTGTCTATTCGGTTTATGGTGGCCCCGTTGTATAGGACCTGGTTGGAATAGTATTTTGTGTAGTCAGATACTGGTGTTCTGTGAAGTCCAAGGCAGCTCCTCAGACACTGCCTCTCAAACACCCGTATCTTTTCCATTTGAGATGGGGCAACGTTGAACCACACCGGGCACCCATAGGCAATCATCGGCCTAATGAGGGCCATGTAGCAAATCACCTTCACCCTGCTGTCAAGACGACTGCTATAAAACAATCGTCTTGTCAGGGCAAATGCTCCCCTAGCTCTAGAGCAGCATCTACATGTCTTCCGAAATATAGATACTGATCTAACCAGATGCCAAGGTATTTTACTACACTTTTACTCGCCAGTGGCTGTCCGTTTGGTCCAACGATCACCAGCTTTCGCCAGTTCTTTCTCGTATCCATAGAGGCCCTAGACAACGGTGTCCTAAACAGGATAGTTTCTGATTTCTGAAAGTTGATTTTCGAAGTTGTCGAAGTCCCGCTGCAAGAGAGTTCCAATGACTTCGACAGTAGAGGCTGTTCTGTACGCGATAAGATCGTCCGCATACGCAATTGCCTGAGTAAGACTACCTACCATATCACTGGTGCAAATGCTGAAGAGAATCGGCGAGTTTACCGCTCCCTGTTGAAGACCATTCTTAATGAAAAATTCTGTGGTAGAAGTTACATTGCCACTTTTGACAACAAACGTTCTACCAGTCAGCATGTCATGAAGCATATATAGCAGTGGTTTACTTATGCCAAGTCTGGTCAGCCTTAGATAGAGGCCCTCTAACCATGCGGTGTCAAAAGCCTTCTCTAAATCTACCAGACACTCACCTGTGCACTGCTTTTTCGCTTTGTTCCATTGTATATCAGAGACGAGTTTGGAGTCGGCATGAATACAGTCATGACCAGCCTTGAAACAAAACTGGCTGGCTGGTATAATATTATTGTCCTCAGACCACTTGAACAGTGCTCGATTGAGAATCTTTTCGAAAACCTTGCTGATACTCGGAAGGAGACTTATCGACCGGAAATTCGCCGGATTGGAGTTGTCCTTTCCCTTTTTCGGGAGAGGATGTACCACCGCCGTCTTCCAACGCACTGGATAATGTGCGTTATTCAGCGCGTTGTTGAACAGAGTGGCGTAAATGTCCACAGCTTCAGGTGGTAAGTGTCACAGTACAATGTTGGATATACCATCGACTCCCGCTGACTTCTTTTTCTTTATGGAATCGAAGATGATCTGGAGTTCCACCTTCGAGATTAACAGGGGACTAGACCCACTTCGCTCGGCGACTATGGCGTTTGCCAAGTTTTCGTCATCAAACCGGGTGAAACCACGGTTCTCAGATCTCAGATATTGTATTCCATACATAATTGCCGACATTAAATATAAATTTTATCAATATAAAATCCATTCTCTTTCATTTAGTCAAAAATTATAAACAAACAAAGTGTATACCTTCCCGGCGGACACCCAGTATTTGGCGCAAGAGGCTCGTTAGTAAATCAGGTCCGATTTTTCTCAAACCAATTCATGTGTACGTGTGTACTTCTTGCACGATTGTTTTATTCCGACTCCTAACGTTGATTTCGAGATAAGCTTTCGTTAACTGATACTACTCGGATGATTTGTCAGAGCATCACGAGAGGAGTGGCAGAGAAAAATCATATAACTGTTTCTTCGTCTGGGAATCAAGCCCAAGCCTTCCGCGCGGCAGTTCATCGCACTAACCATCACTCCACTGAGCCCGTCTCAAGGTAGGTATACATAGCATTAAGGGTGACAATCGGTCGTATTAAAATTCCTAAGATCGATTGTATCGGTGTGGAAGTAATCAGTATTAGGGCGACCTTTTTGATACGTGGAATGCATTACATATAAGAGAGTGTGGTCTACTTAAACGTCTTTATTCTCGAAGTTAAAGTGCTGGACAATGCGATTGTACGAAACTCTGAGTTTTTACCTAGCTAATGACTACCACCTCCGACTCTCAGCTATCGGCCACTGAGTGCTGCTGAGTGCCTAGTACCTTGATGTTATATGGGGTACCCAAGCAAAGTCTTGGCGATAACAGATGAAAATGGGGGAAGAAGCGTACCATAATGCACATATTCTGTTTTCAGGCGGCAGTGGAAAAACTCCCAATATGGAGTAGCGCCTACAGTCCCAGTTAGGATGGACACAGTGAATAATCCAAATTAGCTGCTTCGACATATTCGGACAACAGGTATTTATCAATCTTAAGGGTTATTTAGGCACCTCGAACAGCGATTATGGCGAACGAGCAAAAACGGCAATCTCAGCGCTCAAGCAAGAAGAAGAAAACATAAGCAAGAATCCTTATGTTTTGAAAACATTAGCAGGCTCGCCGTAGAATAATTCATTTTGGCCAAATCAGCCAAAAAAGGCATTGTTTTTGCTCACTCTCCGTCAAAGTAAAAGATTAAGATTCCGGACAAAACTTATGGGGAATACCGAAGTAAGTAAGGGCAGGGAAATTTTAACGCAAATGTAGGAAGAGAAGAAATGTGAGGGTTTAAGACCCCTCACATTTCTTCTCTTCCTACATTGCCTATACGATACCACGTCTGCGTATGGATTTAAGATAGCTGCCTTCGATGCGGTCCGAAATGCAACTATAGCCAGCAAACGCTTCCTTCACCTCGATATCCATAAAGGACAAAGCGGTCGCGGTAGACAAGAGGCATGCTTGCAGTATTTTGGGTGTCCAAACATTCCGAAGGGCTAATATCGACTCGGACCTAAAACTTTTTGCAGCCAAGGCTAGAATGCGGAACCATACCACAACAAATCAGGAATACTGTGTCGAAAGACAGTAATCTCAAGAGACCGCAAAAATCTTTGCAGATCGCGCATCCTTTATCCTTTTGTACGCATCGGTATAATATAAAATGTCGCAGAGCAACGGCAATAATGTCAAAAAAGTAATTAGACCAGACGCAACTGATGTGCCAGGTCTCTCGCCCATGATCGGAAAAGTATTGGCTTGATGCAGAGTGCCGACATATACTCCCAGCAAAAACGAGGCATACAAGCAAAGCTGCAGGTAAGGTCTAGAGCTGCCATAGTGCTCAATAAAAGAAAGACCACCGGCTTTTCACAAAGAAGAATTGTTTTTTTTTTTTTTTTATAATTTACACGTACTCAAGGGGTTATGAATACCCTTTTATATGTTACCATACTACGAGCGTTAGGGAAGGGGAAGAAAGAGAGAGAGGATAGGAAAGATTTTGGATGTAGTGGAGCCCTTTGAATAAAGGGCAAGAAATCCTCTGTATCAAGAAAATAAAGAGATGCCACTCCAGGAATGATGTTTGCCACGTTATACCAAAGTGTAAAACGTCAATGCCAGAAATATAAGGTTCGAAGATTATCCCGCCGAGATGAATAAGAAAATATCGCAGTGAGGATACAGTTGGCGACGAGTTTCTAAGGGAAGTAATGACAGCAATATCTCAAGTTAAGCTCAACAAGACATCCGCAAATGAAGGCCTGGAGAAGATTTGGTAAGTAACATTCACCTACACATAAGAAAATTTGGTAGGATGAAGGTAAGCCTGAGGAATGGAGCCTCAAATTCGTTTGCCCGATCCACACAAAAGGAGAATGGTGGAGAATTCTCACTGCTCCATCCGGGTTGGAAACGACCTCACCGACACATTCGATACTAAAAACGGATTCAGGAAAGGCGATGCGCTGTCATGTGACTTCTTCAATATGATTCTTGAGAGGATTGTGCAAAACTCCTAAGCCAACACCAGAGGTACAATCCTCCATAAATCGGTGCAACTACTAGCTTGCGCCGACGATATTGACATCATTGGTAGGTCTCAACGTGATGTCATCGACACGTTTGCTAGTATAGAGAAGGTAGCTGCAAAAATGGATTGGACAAAACGTCAAAATTGACAGATATAAGTTTGGAGTAGTACACACAACATCGACGAATTGGACAGAACATCACCGTTGACGGACATAACTTTGAGGTAGTACGGGACCTTGCCTATCTCGGCTCCGCTATTGACTGTGACAACAACATCTCGTCAGAAATTAAACGAAGAATTACTCTTGCCAACCGCTGTGTCTTCGGGCTAAGAAGGCAATTGAGTAGTAGAGCCCTCACTTGAGCTACTAAGCTGGTCCCATATAACACCCTGGTCATCCCAGACCTGCTCTACGGCGCTGAAGCAAGGACCGTATTAACAGCGGATGAAGAAATCCTTGGTCGGTACGAGAGGAAAATTCTTCAAAAAATCTTCGGTCCCGTTTGCGTTTACGGGCTGTGGAGATGAAGAATCAATCAAGAACTATACGAGCTGTAAGGCGACATACCCCTCGAAAAACTCCGCATTGGATGTTTAAGATGGTTAGGATATGTAAAACAAATGGACACCAATAATCCGGCTCGCAGAGTTTTCGATTCCCAGCCAGACGTCGGACGCAATAAAGGAAGACCTCGCCTTGAGCGATGCGCACAAGTAGAAACCAACCTTTATCGACTTGAAATGCAAATTTGTAGGTAGTTAGCTGAGGTCGAGGCTTATTTGTAAGGCTTCTTGGTTTAAGCCCAGATTCCTTCCAAAATAATCCGGCTCGCAGAGTTTTCGATTCCCAGCCAGACGTCGGACGCAGTAAAGGAAGACCTCGCCTTGAGCGATGCGCACAAGTAGAAACCAACCTTTATCGACTTGAAGTGCAAATTTGTAGGTAGTTAGCTGAGGTCGAGGCTTATTTGTGAGGCTTCTTGGTTTAAGCCCAGATTCATTCCAAACTGCAACTCCATACCTACGCAGGTAAGTTGAATGATGTGTTGCTAAATTTTTTTGCAAAAATAAACACACACATCCAAAGATAGAAATATCGAAATATGACTTCTTGACATTTGTTTGTCTTGTCCCGCAATAACTTCATCAACTCAGAGCATACCATGATCATTTTTCATGATTGGTGGAAGCAATTACATTGGATTTCTTCTGACTGCCAATTTCAGTCCTGAAAAAATAGCCCATTTTGCATTCCTACGATTCGACCCGTAATGACAAGCGACATAACTCTAGAAGCTTCTACATCAATCGTAATCTAACCTTCGAACGCGGGAAGCTCCCTTCAAATTTTTCCGTCCTAGCATCCTTAAATTTTTAGAAACTCTATCACACAAAGCAATAAATTCTCGTAATTTTGATTTCAATTCTTTTTTTATTTCTCCCGTCTATTTATAACCTCACAGGTTAAGCTCTGATACCTTTTTTTATAATAACTCCCGATACACTCGTAGGATATTGCCAATCACTCATGCATTCATATCTATTGTCACGCCGGTTCCTCCACCTGAAATTCTTTCATCATCATCGCACTGCTTTTGCCAATTTGTCCATTCGGGCGGATGGGTGGCTGTGGATTGTCGTCCTCGTCATCGTCAGCCTGACAATAACAAAAGATCCAATTTCACCTTTGACACCGACGTCTAATTGTAAAGATGTCCAACCATCCTTGTGGGGTTTCTACGGGTAACCGAGATTCTTCTCAACCGTATAATAAGAATTTATTTACGCTTGGGGTCCGGGCGAAGACGGCGGCGACGGCGGGCGGTGGGTGCCAATGACTCTGAGTAGCACAGGACAACGGCGTCGGCAGCCCGGCCGGGGGTGGCACATGAAGATTTCGGTCGTTGTCGTTGGCAGCCATGCTCGTTTGGGTTTATAAGACGACTATACCTATATGTGTCTGTAGATACTTATAAAATACATTAACGAATGCAGGGACTACACAGAGTGTAAACTTGAAGAGAAATCGATTGTCCTTTGTTACCCTGGTGACACATTATGGAGAGCCATCATTAGGCGAATATATACTTAAATGTTACTCCATCTCTCCGGACCTTTATCTCAGGTCCTCTGAGAATTTCAAATTTAAGCACCACTGATTTAATAACTTTGCCTTCGTGTTCACCCTTGCGCTCGTCTTAAGAACTCATATCCTTGCTTTCGAAGAAACTGAGAAGGATTGCTGGTCCCCCCCGGTGGAGTCGACTATTGATTTTCGAGTGTGGAAGTTATGACAGTGATAGATATTCTGGATCTGACAGACCATGCACTTAGCACGAGTAATTAAAAATTATATTTACATGATGTCTGGATTGTGTGTGTATGTAGTTGTTAGAGTGCGGCACAACTACTTAAAGGGTTACTCTACGAATTTGAATTGATGTGGTGGTTAAAATCTCGAAAGTTATGGCGTCGTTAAGTTGAATGTAGTTTTGGCAGAGTGGAGTAACTTAAATATTTCGTTTGATAAGGGGCATGTAAGGGGTCGGCAAATTGTGGAATGTCATGTGGAAAAATATGGTCAGCAAGGGTTTACATACTTAAGGGTTATGTGCTTATATTTAGAATTTAATTGAAAGGCTGCTTAACTCACTTTTGACGGGTAATGTCTTGGAATTAGAATAGTGTCTTCGAATATACAACTTGTTAACACTTTTTATGTCTTAGGCTCATAAGTAGGTGTAAATGCCATAGGCTAGTATTGTTTTTTTTTTATATAGGTTAGGTTACAGTGGCTGCACGCGATGCGCGTGTACACTTAGACCAAAAAAGTCCATTGTGGTACCATGTAGATCTGTCAACGTCAACTTTACTATAACCGCTCGCCTCATTAAACCATTCCAAAAATCGGTACAACTAATAGCATACGACGACGATATTGACATCATTGGTAGGACCCAACGTGATGTCATAGCCACGTTTTCTAGTATAGAGAAGGAAGCGCGAAAAATGGGTTTAGCACTATATGAAGGCAAGGCGAAGTATATGCTGTCAACACGAAAGGACACATAAAATCGACGAATTGGACAGAATGTCACCATTGACAGATATTACTTTGAGGTATTACGGGACTTTATCTATCTCGACTCCGCTATTAACTCTGACAACAACATCTCGTCAGAAATTAAACGAAGAATTACTCTTGCCAACCGCTGTTTCTTTGGGCTAAGAAGGAAATTCAGTGGTAAAGCCCTCACTCGAACTAAGGAGATCCTATATTAGACCCTGATCATCCCAGTCCTGCTCTACGGCGCTGAAGCATGGACCGTATCAAAAGCGGATGAAGAAATCCTTGGTCGATTTGAGAGGAAAATTCTTCGAAAAATCTTCGGCGTTTCCGTTTGCGTTGACGGGCTATGGAGACGAAGAATCAACCAAGAACTATACGAGCTGTACAGCGACATGCCCCTGGTCAAAAAAAAACTCCGCAGATGGCTATGACATCTAGAACGAACGGCCACCAATACTCCGGCTCGCAGAGTCTTCGATTCCCAGCCAGACGTGAGACGCAGTAGAGGAAGACCTCGCTTTAAGTGGCGCGCACAAGTAGAAACCGACCTCAACCAACTTGGGGTTCGCAACTGGAGGCAGTTAGCTAAGGACCGGGCTAATTGGAGGGGCATATTGGTTGATGCCCAGGTTCATTCCGGACTGTAGTGCCACTTAAGTAAGTAAGTAAGCATTGAACCATTCAGAGCTAAGTATGTAGCGTAGGACGTTTCTGATATAAGGCAGCTCACATAGATTGTTGAATAGTTAGTCACCCAGATGAAGCTTCCTTTTTCATGAGAGAGCTGGAAAAGAGAACAGTAGGTGAGTACATAATACTTTCCCCTCTAATTCGTTTCTACAGCTTCTATAGAAGTCATCGCTGAAGAGGCCTAGTCCTTTTGCGTGTAGGCCTACAGAAAAGTAATCGAATATGGTGCTGATGCTTACTCTGCTCCACATTGTCAAGCAGATGGAGCTCTTCTGATTAAAGTTTGGGCAGAGTTGGTTGGATATTTGGCAGGTTTTGTCGTTTATCCATCTGCTTGCGGTTTACTTTCTTGATTGCATCCGGTTTGATCTGTGATTTAGGGGGATAACTAACATATCTACTGGCGGTAGAATATCAAACGTAGTCCCCTTGCAATTCTGTGACATTTCTCTGTGGACCGGCACCCAAAAGGTTAAGAGATAGTCAACATTAGAGATCTGATTTTGAATTGAACGAGTTGGCTTCCAGAGATTTGATTGCCGCTTGGCGGTCGCTGAAGATGTCAATAAACTTCGGGGGTGTAACATTCCTTTCGACCTATAGGAATTGGCTTTATTGATCGTCGAAATAGTCAATTTTGAGTATAAAGCCAGTCGCACATTGGATACGAATTTGTATCGTACGTAAGTTTATGAATACTGGTCTCACGATTTGAGTACCTACGCACACTGACTACGTTTTTCTGCGTCAAATAGGCAGTGTCTCGGTGAAATCGCACTCGTGAAGTGGTTTCAACGTAGGGAACAATTGAAAAATCTCAATCAGTTCGGATTATTTTCGGTTGTCGGAACTACACGCACGTGTACGTACGACTAACTCGGACACAATGTGCGCACTCCCATACTACTTGGATGGTAGGGCTTGTTTGTGCGTATTACGTGTTCGCACGACTCGAATTCGTACTATAACGCTTCCTATGTGCGACTGTCCTTATTGTTATTTCAATTTATAAACATACACTGGAAGTGACTTTTTGTTTAAGTACCGAATCTAATCCGTTTTGAGTTGTAATAATTGCATAATTTAACATTTTATATCGGGTTTTTCAACAGGGACAGCAAACGAGGCCGTATTTCCCTCCGCTCTTTCGACTTTTCTCTTCAGTTAGGTTTGCCATTTCATGATAGAAAGATGTGCGATCCAACAACGAGTCGAAATTATTTAAATTTACAACCGAAATTCGGAGTCAGTGGCCTCAACGTTAAGAGTGATACGTCCAATTTATGGTCGTCATAATCGTCAACAATTGAGCGTCTAGTGGAAAAAATTTACTCCACAGGCACAGTACAAAACGTTCCCGTGCCAGTGAGACAAAGTAGTGCCCGAAGTGTCGAGAATATTGCTGCCGCTGAGACTTCAGTTGAAGAAAGCCCAAATGTGTCTCACACGTCGTTCTCAAGCGTTAGACATCTCTGTGACGTCGTTGTGGCGGATTTTGCGAAAAGTTCTTGGCCTTCATCCTTGCAAGATTAAATTGACGCAAGAACTGAAGCCGCTTGACCACCAGAAGCGTCGTATGTTCGTGAATTGGGCTGAGCAACAACTTGAAAATGATTCGGATTTCCATCGAAAAATAATCTTCAGCGATGAGGCTCATTTCTGGCTGAATGGCTTCGTCAATACACAAGATATGCGGTATTGGTCAGGCAGCAATCCACACGTACTCCATAAGTCATCATTGCATCCCGGAAAAAATTACGGTTTGGTGTGGTTTATGGGCCGGCGGCGTCATTGGGCCGTACTTCTTCCGTGATGATCAAGACCGGCACGTTACTGTGAATGGGAATCGCTACCGTTCAATGATAACCGAATATTTTTGGCCCCAAATGGATGATATGGACTTGGAGGACATGCGGTTCCAACAAGACGGCGCTACAAGCCACACAGCGAATGCCACAATCAATTTATGTGAAACCAAGTTTGGAGAACGTGTTATCTCACGAAATGGTCCAGTCGCTTGGCCGTCTCGGTCTTGCGATTTGACGCCGTTAGACTATTTCCTGTTAGGCTACGTCAAGTCTATGGTCTATGCCAACAAGCCAGAGACGATTGATGAACTTCGTACAAATATCGAATGTGAAATTGCAGCAGTATCGGCAGATTTATGCTGGAAAACCGTCGAAAATCGGGTTCAGCGCCTGGACTTCTGCAAGCGTGCCCGTGGTGGCCATGCTCGCAAGTTTTACCAAAGTGTAAAACGTGGTTTTAGGCCAGGAAAGTCCAAAACCGATCAAGAAAAACCCAGGAAGTCCAAATCGATGCCCAAAACCTATTCATCGATTTCAAAGCCGCATACGACAGCATTTATAGAGATGAACTATACAGATCCATGTCTAGTTTTGGTATACCACCCAAAACTCGTCCGTTTGTGTAGGATGGCGATGGAGAATTCTCGCTGCTCCATCAGGGTCGGAAACGACCCCATCGACACATTCGATACCAAAAATGGATTTAGGCGAGGCGCAGCGCTTTCACGTAAATGAGGGCAAGACGAAATATATGCTGTCAACACGAAAGGACACACAACATTGACGAATTGGGCAGAACGTCACCATCGACAGATATACCTTTGAGGTAGTACGGAAATTTGTATATCTCGGCTCCGCTATTAACTCTGACAACAACATCTCGTCAGAAATTAAACGAAGAATTGATCTTGCCAACCGCTGTTTCTTTGGGATGAGAAGGCAAGTCAGTAGTAAAGCCCTCACTCGAACTAATAAGGAGATTTTATATAAGACCCTGATCATCCCAGTCCTGCTCCACGGCGCTGAAGCATGGACCATCAATAGCGTATGAAGAAATCCTTGGTCGATTTGAGAGGAATATTCTTCGAAAAATCTTCGGTCCCATTTGCGTTGACGGTCTATGGAGACGAAGATTCAACCAAGAACTATACGAGCTGTACAGGGACATGCCCCTGGTCAAAAAACTCCGCATTGGACGTTCAAGATGGCTAGGACATGTAGAACGAATGGACACCAATACTCCGGCACGCAGAGTCTTCGATTTCCAGCCATACGTCAAACGCAGTCGGAATTGCCGAGCTAATTTGAAAGTCATGTTGCTTGAGGCCCAGGTTCATTCCAGACTGTCGCAGTACTTAAGTAAGTAAAGTAAGCTTAAAATTGAGGCCTAAACACCGGTGATCCGCAGACAGGCAGACTGACGGACGGGTAGACAGTATAGCTAAATTGACTCAGCTAGCGATTCAAAATTATTTCTCTACGTCACAAATTATGCAAAAAACAAATATTCCCCTATGGGATAGTGTGCACCTTTTTACAAAAAATAAAAGTGTTGCAGTGTGTGAAAGCATAAAAACAAAATTCAACAATTAGTTATACAATATTTGTTTAATTCTCTTAATTCGTATATTTACATATTTAATTTACAATGTTTATAGTTTTTAATTTTAACTTTTTTTATTGTTTAACTAAAATTGTTTGAGAGAAGGATTTGATTTTTAGTTTTATTGCTGTTGTGTGAATTGACAATTGTAATAGTTGTTTGAAAAAAATTAAGACAATCAATATATGAACTAATAGTTGTAAATAATAATCAAAATATGATGCCAATTTGAATGTCAATATATTTTTTTAAAATTATATGCTTATAATATTCGTTTGAGAACAATGTTTATGTACAACAAAACAAAAATCCTCGGTATTTTACTGAAAATCTATTAAAATTTTAAACTAAAAATTTATATTCAATAAATCTTTCCTTAATTATATTAAGTTGTTTTTTTTTTAGTTTTTTCTTTAAATTTTAAACTTTTTCTCTATACATTTACATTGCAATATTAATTTAAATTTTTTTCATCTATCTTATTTAAAACATAAAAAAAAAACATTCTTTTCGATAGCGCTCCTCCATTTTGTTTTTATTTAATTTTTTTTTTTTTTTTGTTAAATTCGATATGTGTGTCACAAAAAACACTGATTCCGTGCATCGATATGAAAGTTCACAACAATTTTACAAATATCTCACATAATTCGAGGACATCGTGCTTGATTGGGTACTAGTAAGGCCGCCAGACGTCGGTGTGCTTGGGTGTCCTGCAACGCATTGGTCCGGCGCTGCTACTGCTGCGATTGCTTCTATCGTCGACGATGTCATCGGGTGATGGGGATCTTCGAGTCGATGTTACCGGTGGTGATGCATTTGGATTCGCATTCTCACTGTCCTTGTCGTCATTCGAGTGTGAGATCAATGTCACACATCGTTTGACCAAATTGACACCAGCTACCGCATCCTGCAGACTTCCATTCGATGTTGCGTTGCTGTTGGTGCTGCTGGTCGAAGTGCCATTTCGAAACCACGGCAAGTCATGGTAGTTGCCATACAACTGAGTGTACAGCCATTGACTTGGCTGAGGGATCAGAGGATTTTGAAGGAAAAGCTGGGCGGCCAATGCGGGATTGAAGACATTTGGCTGTTGGAAGTGCGATGCTATGCCGGAGAAGATTTCATTTTTTCTCAACGACGGATTTCGTTGAATGAGTGCGGTGAAGGCGCCCGTCTGAGGTGATGGGGTTCTTCGGTCATCGTCTTCGTGCAGGGAGCTGGTCTTTCGTGGAGATCCTGTCACCGATATGCTATCACTTTCGAAACCTGCATCGATATTGTTGTTATTGTCGTTTTCACTAGTCAGCGGTGAGGAGGCGGAATTTGTGTTATGCAGTGCGGAATTCAATGTGCCCGTCGTTGGTGAACCTTCAGGACTGGTCGTACTATGCGGATTGCATGACGCTGATAATTGACTTAATTGTGCTAGGTGGTGATTATCTGAAAAAATAAAAAAACCAATTGGTAAGTTATTTCTCAATTTGCGGAGAGGGGTGTTTTTAGTACCACTAATTGTTCGTAGTCCAGGCCTGTCTAGCCGTTCAAGGGTATTCGCCAGTGCATGAGGAGGGAATGTAGGATGTTGGTGGTGGAAGAAAGCAGCGCCATGAGCGAATCCGGGACGACCGAGAACTGGATTCGCACCCAATGATCGCCAATCGGGTGCATGCAGGTGTCCATGCATTCCGGCCAAGTGATGAGCAAATCCTTAAAGAAGATAAAATAAAAGCAAATGTTAGCATTTATTTCAAAACACTTTTTTTTTCAAAATATGTTTTTTTAAAAAAGTCAGATCATGGACCTATAACTAAACTTAATAGATCCCATACACCACACAATTCTGCATGCGTATTGGAGTGATATTTGAACGCTGATTTTTCTAAATTATGATGTCAAATTGTGGAAGTTTACTGTTTTGCGAAATACCATATGGCCCCAAATGAATCCGAGTCATGTCGTATCTTTCATTTTGATTTGAACTGCAAACCACTTTTGGGGGAGCATTCAAGCATTTTTTAAAAGGCCTGTCACACTAGAACTATACCAAAATTCTGATTCGAAACTATTATCAGACACGTGTAAAAGGATTTTGGATGTACTGCCTTACATTAAACATTTGATTTTCCTGCGTCTTTTCGTGCTTAAAGTGCTTCGAAAGATCTTTTTTTTTCGGTCTATGAGCCTTTGCCGTGAAGATTAAACACAGCATGCTACACAACATCCTACAAAATAATTTGTCCCACACCAATCTTTGGCTAATTATTAGTCTATAGCTGTCTTCATCCTTTTTTTAAGGGCTGGATTGTGCACAAAATGGCCCACAAAAAAATACAAATTTTTGGCGCAACAGGCCCGTTAGTACAAAGCTTTATCACATCCATTCGTGTGTGCGTGTGTAATTGTTGCACAATTCCGGATCTTCCTGCTTTATGACAACTCTGGACGTCGAATTTTGAGATAAGATTTTCTTGATAATTGATACTGATTTTTCAGATCATCACGAGACGAGGGCCAGTGAAAAATCAATTAGGTATTCCTACGGTTTTGAATCGAACCCATACATTCTGCACGGCAGTTCATCGCACTTACCATCGCGCCACTGAGCCGACAAGCTTACTTAAATCACCCAACAGTCCGTGATGAACCTAGGCCTCAACATAAGTCGTCAATTCACCCCGTCATTAGTTGACGTCCTTTAAGTGCGCACTTACGTTTGGTTTCTACAAGTGAGAGTCTTTCCGTACCAACAGCGTATATCATCTGGGTTCCAATCGAAGTATCTGCGAGTCGAGGAGTGTCAAACCCCTCAACATGTTCGATCGATTTTCAACGTCGAATGCGTATTTTTTTTACCAGGTTTACCTATGTCGCTGTCCATATTTTCTATTTTGAGGGGGGATGCAGTAGCCTAGTGGTTAGTACTGCAGAAAGCGCAGAAAGCGACAAGACTTAAGTTTTTTACTGCTGCACCTATTGCGAAAGTCCGACGAACATCCAAGATCAATGCTTTCATGAGAAGCTTCTCAAATTTTCTCAATTTAAGCAGGAGGTCCTGCTTGCGAATACAAGGGAGAAGCTGTATTTTAGGACCTATATGGATCGTTAATGCCAAATACAGTTTGTTAAGTCTTTATAGCCCGTCAGCAAGACCGAAGATTTGCTGAAAAATGTTTTCGCTGATAATGGACAAGGATTTCTTCATCAAATGTTGAGCTGGTATACCAAAACTTGGCATGGCATCGCATAATTCGTCCCGATTAATTCTGGCGTATAATTTATTTTCAAGGATATGTAATCATTTGTGGTCCGTCCTGGACTAAAACCATACTTGGGACATTAATGAATTACACTAAGGGTCTCATTTTGTAGGGATCTGGCAAAGTGTGTTTTGATTCAGTTATTCAGCCACACTTTCATCTGAACCAATTACCAAATCATTGGCGGCGGCTAAATATATCTCAGGAGGAAACACGTTATCTATGACATGTGCGGACAACAAGTTATTTAAGATTCTCAAGCGTAAGTCAGGCCCCTTAAACAGAGATGGTGGCGGATTAACCGAAAGGGCCAAATGCAGCGCTCGATCTCGTAGTGGGTACTGATAACCCAGTGTCCTAGAAGTATCTAGTAAGTTGAAACTGGCCCACCATGAAAAAACCAATTGGTACATAGCAAACAATAGCCTCGGAAGTGACTGATATTATTGTGCGTAAATTACCAACCACACGACCTAAGTGAAGTGAGGATAGCAATACGGAGATCGATACCCACCACCTATTTATCTATTTCAAAGCTGCATATGACAGCATTTATAGAATCGTAACTTTATAAACCTCGGCTCCGCTATTAACTCTGCCAACAATATCTAGTCAGAATCTAACGGGCAAAGAAGACAATTTAGACCCTGATTATCCCACGTTCAAGCATGCACCGTGTCTAAAGAAGATGAAGAAATCCTTGGTCGATATGGGAGAAAAACTCTTCGAAAAATATTTGGTCCCGTTTGCGTTGACAGGCTATGGAAACAAAGAGTCAACCAAGAACTATACGAGCTGTAAAGCGACATGCCCCGGTCAAAAAACTCCGCATTGGACGTTTAAGATGGCTGGGACATGTACAACGAATGGAAACCAATAGTCCGGCTCGCAGTGTATTCGATTCCCAGCCAGACGTCGGACTCAGTAGAGAAAGACCTCGCCTTAAGTAGAAACTGACCTCAACCAACATGGAGTGCGCAACTGGGGGCAGCTAGCTAAGGACCAGGCTAATTGGAGACGCATGTTGGTTGAGTATCAAGTTCATTTCGGACTTAAGTAAGTATTTCTCTAATAATGAACGGCTCGTCATGCCTGTGATCGAAATAGTTTTCCTCATCTACGTATAAAAGGCAGAAGCATTAACACTGTCATCATTTTGCCAAGTTTCTGTTCGAGATGTGAATCCCTGCCTTAGTACTATACGTTGTTCTCTCAGAAAAACCGGTGATCTTCCCTTCCCTATTGCTTACGAAACTCATTAGAAACTTTTTCAGAAACTCTTGTCTTCGCTAGTAGCGTTGCCTCAAAGCACCCATTTTTGGCTCCGAGCATACTTCGGAATTTTTCGTCAAGTATGGGGTTTCTTGCTAGGTCTTCTTGCCATTGGTCTTCAAAATTAGTTTCAGGAGCCCTGGTAATAAAAAGAAAATTAAAAATTTAGCGTCCTGCAAAGGTCTTGGGACACATTCTTGTTTTCCTGAGTGTGATTGGCCGTTTGTTAGTCTGAAGACCCCTCCTCGAGAAAGCTGTGTGCTTGCTAGCCTTGGTGACATTTCGTCCGGAAGAAGTCTATTGTACCAGTCGTGCTGTTGTACAGTCTCTGTTTACCAACAATACTGTCAAGATGTCTTCTCATCATATCCTGACGCTTAAGTCTTTCAGCATATTTTAATATTGTCATCAGTAGTGTCATCTTTTTTATCCGTTAACGGATATGTACAAGGGTTACATCCGCATCTGAATAGTAACGGGTCCTGATACTATATCGCACGGACCGCAATAACCCAACTTACAATTTCACTTCGATAAAGCACTATCGAAGCTATTTCCCCGCAAGCAATATTTGGCGAACTTTTAGGAAACTCTTTACTTTTATACGACTTCTTTAAATACTTTTAACAAGCTTTACAGAAAAAACTTCGTTGGCTTATGAAAGGCCATAAAGAAGCAAAATATAGGCATCGCAAAATGTCTTTCCGATTATATTTACAAGTATTACCGCAAATATTTGCCTTCCCGAAGTATCCAAAAGGCTGTACTCTGGAACATGAAATACCAGTAAGTACAACGAAGTACTTGAATCGTGTTGACTCATTCTTCGGTAGATCCCCTAACTTTTCACCTTTTTCCCCATATATTGACCTTTTTCCCGATCTTGTCACTCTTTTTCCGATACTTTCACCTTTAACCATGACTTAGTCCTTATAACAACAAAATTATGCTTTGTAGAGTGTATTTGACGTTGGTGAAATCAATGTCACGTTCTACTTACTGAGAAGGGAAACATTTATCCGAGTTAAGAAAAATCTTAAATTAAATTTTTGTGATGCTTCGACTGGGAATCGATCCTGGAAATTTTGCAAGGTAGCGAGGAACTACTTTGCGAAAATTCCAGGTTCGATAAGATGCACAGTAGTCATAGCTTTTTTAAGCCTTCATTCGTAAGCTCTATACATGCTATGCCTCGGATTAAGTCCCTGCGCAGTTCTATCGAAACATCTTAACGCAATGCACATGTACTGTACACACATCTCCGGAAGTTTAAAAACAACCTAACAGAGGTTAAACCTTCAAACTTCGGTTATGTTTGTGAATTTTCCTGCATTGTGACTTAAACACGCTTTTACCCGAACAATCGACTGCAAAAATGCTCAACCTCTGCGCACCAGTACTATATAAAGCCTTCAGAAATAATTGCTCGTGGAAATTGAATTGTATTGCCTTATAGAGGAATGGTTGCTGGTTGGGAAATGTCATTCTCTTGGGGCAGGCAATTGCATTCTCAGGATGATAGTAATTTCTGCTTTGTCGCAGCTTTTGTTTTCTACTGTGGGAAAGAGAAACGCTTTATCAACCATAAGGAGGTCTTTTTGGCTTTGACCGTGTGTCCAACTGTCCTTTGTGCTCGGCTTACGTCGACTAAAAACTCCTTCTGATAATTAAATTTCTGACCCAAACCCTAAAAAGAACCACAAAACATCAAACGTCCTTACGGGATAACACATTCTATCAGGATTGCTCTAGTTCTCTTTGAATATGTTGGGCGTAGGAGCAGATTTTGTTACACCTCTGCTCATTGCCCAGAATATTTTCTACTATATTGTGAGGGGTGATGGTAATTCTTTCTAGTTCTGCACTTTCGGTTTCCCAACTCTTGTTGTCGAAGAAGGTATAGTGCTCGTCGTCTACTCGGAAGGCCCCGTAATCATTTCGTTTTTCCGATCTTGTGTAGAAAGGTGTTGTAGTATCCGTGTCCGGTGCGAAACTGGATGAGGTTCAAGCTAGACTCACTGTGTTCCAGGTCAACATATTTAGCCAAATTCTAGCACTCTTGTCATTTCATGTTTGTAAGTTCTTCAGCCTTCTTTTTACCGTTTTTTACTCCAGTTTCCATCTTTTTGTAGTTGACTTACATACTTTTTGCCGCTAGGAGTTCTATTGATATATGTTGCGGACAACAAGGACAGATGGTTGCAGCACCCACACAGTGGTTTATAATCGGCTTTTTCATGATTTCCGGAATGTATCCAAGTCCAAAATGGAATGGGAAAAATATTTCAAATAAAGAACTTGAAAACGGAAGACAGAGGATTCTCTAGAATATTTGGGGCTATCAGAGCACGCCCTCAATTAATTCAATGTTTTATAAAGTCTGTAAACTTCAAGGTGGTCTACGTATGTAATTCATTTAAAGCTTTATGTCAACCTTAAGGCTACCCAATGAATACAACTGAAACTACATCTTAAACTTGAAATCCCTAAAATCTGATTCCTTGAAAACGTCTGTAAGTAATCTCTAAAAAATTAAAGAAATTCAAAATCCTCAATCTCCTGAGATTATCTGAAGTAAGTCTCCTTTTAACTTTAAGATTTGCAAACATCCACTCACACACAAAGCACCAACCAAGATGGAGCTGCACAAATAGAGAAGAGGGGACCGAATAAAATGAATTAAGAAAAAAAAACTACGACAGGATCTCATACCGAGAGTTGTACATAACCGAAAGTAACCATCTTTGGTGGTAACCTCAAACTATCGCCCAGTTTCACTCACTCTCCAGACCATTGGCAGTGTACCAATGAAACCCAAAAATACACACGCAAAACCCACCTAAATATTCATTATAATTAAACCACCAACAACATTCTAAGACCATAAGGCACAACCTACTTCTTGCATGTGGTTGTTTATGTCCCTGTGTATACATTCTGTGAGTGTATCTAACAAATTTTCCTAAATTAAGAGAATACCCTTAGACCCCCCCCTACCTAACTCCAAAGTGGCATACATATACAGGCGAGAACTCCCTTCGCAAATGAACGAATGGGACACATCTGCTACTGGGAGTTTTGATCCTGAGCTACCATTTCTTGGTCAACAACACTACCATCATCGCTGCCGCCGTCGTCGTTGTCACGACCACCTACAGCACTCCTATGCAGGAGCGCGCAGCAACGGTATCATTATGATCATTGGGAGTAAATGTTGTACTCCGTGAACCATCATCATCATGGTCATCATCATCGATGGCTGGCTGACATTACCGTCGGAGAATTATCCCTTTTGCAGATGGAATGACGAATGGATGACGAAAACGACAACAATCCCATTGACATACTGTACTGCAAGCTAGCTGAAGTCAAAATGAATTATGTGTATGTGTGCTGCCACAAGGATATGCTGGCAAAACACACAGCGCAAGAGAGAGAACGAACCTACAGACATGAGGGTATACGAGCCAAGATATCCCGAAACGACGACGACGACAGCGACGAGACTGCGGATATCGTCGTCGTTGTCGTTGTCGTGGTCGTCGTAGTTCAGTGGCTTGCTTCACTCCCACTAAAACCTAAATATGCGGTCCTGTAAGGAAACCCTATGTGCGATAAAGGGTTAGCCACTCTGGGTACGGTGAAATCGTTGTTACGTTGCCAGGAGTGGGGCATAACGTGGTGCCATTGGTGCGCCGCAAAAAGCTTTCCTTCTTCTTCTTCTGCTGGCACTCGTAGACCTACCCACTAACGGAGTACGCTCCCCGCGTATACCCCGTGCACGAAAATACGTCACAAAAAATAGACCAAACCAAAACCGCCCCCGCAACCCGGCTCGACACGACTCGGTAGGGGAGGGCGCACATATTTTCTTGGTTGGCATTTTGGGGCACACCTACACAGAGAATGAAACGAATAAAAAAGAACCCAAATCAAATCGTCGTCCTTTCTATGCCAGGATAATGGCAAACAAAACAAGAAAAAAAAAGTAGAAATAAAATTGAGATTCCCTCTCGCACAAATACATTCTCAGTCAGCCCCATACTCCCCCATGGGGCTTCTAATGTACACACATTTGTATCTTGAGGCTTTTGTGGGGGTAAAGCAAATAGAAATGCTTCTCCAGGAATGTGGAGCACTCGCAGAAAGGATACGATTTCCTACTTCTCCTGTTCGCATCCATTGATCATCGTGGTAGTGTCAGCAAACGTCTTGCAAGGCGGTCTTTTCATCGTTGTCTTATACTTAAATGTGTATGTGCAAGCTTAAGGAGACCGCCGTAATACACTAGTCTGTAGAGCTTTCTCCATCTCTACATCAGCAAGTCTGCAGGATTCTCTCTAATTTGCGAGATGCGCAAAGAGAGCTAGCTGCCACATCCACTAAGTACATTTTCGTTACATTGTGGCACTTTTTCTGTGTGCACCTTCCTTTTATTTTATTTTTTCCCGTTTTGCTTAGCCACCATCATTCTTGGTCTCGTATTTACTGCGAAAGAAAATAAAAAAAAAATTATCCCGAGAGGAGTACATAAAACTGCACACCTACTCGGGCAGGCGATGCGGTAAATGGCCACCCACTAGTCTGAGGTGGTGTGGGCAAAAAAAAGGACGTCCTTGATTCCCTTCGCCATTTGGGAAGGAATGAACACATCGAACAGAAAAATAAAAGACAAAGTCGTACAAGCAAAAGGATACTCTTTCTATGTGCATATGGTGTCCTTTTTTTTTTGTGTGTAGGTGCCATATGCGAATGGTTACACAGAACCAGGAACAGGACCAGGAACGTTTCAAGTTTATTTACTTGTCGGGATTAATTGAAATCTGTTTTCGTGGTGGTTTCGTTTTTTTTTCACCTCTTTTTCTCATTCTCTTCATTTCTCTGTTTGCAATTGCAGTTTTTCCTTTTCGCTTTTTTTTTGCAGAATTTTATGTTTAAGGTGTTGGTCGGACTGGTTGGGACATTTGTGGGAGGGTTATGACACTTGCGGAAGCCGCCATATTTTTCGTGGCAAAAATATAATATGCGGATTCGATTGTAACTATGTATGTACATGCAACTAGCAGATTGAGATTTCGGAGAATAGCTACAAGTGAACAGTAGTCGGTTGAAATCCAATTTTAAAGTCGGAAAAGGCTTAAGGTTTTCTGAACTTAAAGTACCTAACGGGTTATATAAAAAATTGTAAGAACTTCAATAAAATGGATTTCTTTGTCGTTTGGCAGAAATGTATCTACTTGCAATAATACCCAAGAAAATGTAGATCCCTCCTTTCAAGATTCTTCTAATTGAATCCTAGAATTTTGTACTAGGGCCCAGTTATAGCTATCATGGAAGAACTTCATTGGCACAAAAAACATGATGGAAGTGACATTTTCCCCCGTAGCTTCTTATAGGAATCACTGGAAAATTCCGTTTCATTTCGCTGAAATGACAATCATTACTTCACAAAACTAAATTTTGATCATTGAAAAACAAAAAATTATTTTCTGCGAAAACCAAAATTAAAAATTCAATTTTTTTTTTGGATAATTATGTTCTAAAATTCATAAGCTTTGCTTTGAGACGAACTCAAAAGTGATTGAACTTAAAAATAAGCCACATGAAGTAAAAGAAAATTTCCAATGAACGTTTTCAATGATAGCTATAAGTGGACACTTAGACCATATAGCCTACTAGGTATGTTAATCGCGATAAATTTTGTCGTGACTATTCTCTGCTTAGTTTTTAGTCAACTACAGATGATCTAGACAAATAGCCAAAATTAGCGAGGGCTTCTTACAAAATATTGGGAAACATATGACAGAAGGATACCTTTACATTCTATAAATATTGAATTTATTGAAGAGAAGAGGATATAATCCAGGAAACCCAAAATGGCGAAAATTGAAGATATCAACTACCCAAATTCCCTAAAATCAAAAATCCCAACACAGCATTACATTTGCTGTAACATTGTAACAACCCTGACAATACTTTTGTGGGATACAAAATCGGCGCAAGGAAAACTATACAAACAGATACACTAAAACACGATGGTTGGGTGTTGAAGAACGAGGGTTGACTCTGGTTGGCCTTAACATGACAATGCCAGTGGTTGTAACTCGAACTACACATCAAGTGCTTATTTTTAACCTCCAAGTGGTAACCATCGGGTACTGGTCTCATTCAACCGGATTTGAATTGCTAAACGATAAGCGCGAGTGTTGATAACACGACGAAAAACAGCAACACTATAAACAGCCAGGTCAGAATGGCACGGAATGAATACCCGGCCTACTGTCCCAACCCAACCTTGACAATCTGCTTCGCCATTTTCGGACAACAGGTTGTCAAAGAATTTCAAGGGTTAGTCGGACCCCTTGAACTGAGCTGGTGGCGGATAAACCGAAAGGCCAACGGCAGCGCTCAATCCCGTAGTGGATACTGATGGCCCCGTGTCCTAGGGGTATCTAATAAATTGGAACTGGCCCTCCAGGTTGGGGGTTGTGCTTTGGGTTAACTACCCAATCACGGAAAAATCTAACGGTTACGAAGCAACCAAAAGCCTCGGAAAGGACTGATTTTATTGTTGACGACACGGCTAAACGAAAAAAGAACAACGACGTTTGTATCTGCACCTGGAATGTGAGGAGAGGTGCAAGCGAACAACTAGCGGAAGCCCTAAACTGCTACAAAGCAGACATTACAGCCATCATCCAGGAAATACGATGGGATGGGCCGGGCAAAAATAGGATAAAAAACTGTGACATCTACTACGGACCGTGTTATAGTGAGCAGAAACAGCGACTATTCGGATGCGGATTTGTTATAAGTGCAAGACTTAGGCAAGAAGTCTTATGTTTCCAAGACATTAGCGAACGCATCGTAACGATCCGCATCGAGGCCAAATTCGCCAACATAAGCCTTATATGCGCTCACGCCCCGACGGAGGAAAAAGATGATAATAGCTAAGGACTGCTTCTATGAGCTCCTTGACAAAACCTATGAGCGACTACCGAAGTACGATGTTAAAATGGTGCTGGGAGATTTTAACGCAAAGGTAGAAAGAGAAGACATCTTTAGCAGTATTTTCGGAAAACATAGCCTACCCGACAACACGTCTGGTAACGGACTTAAGCTAATTGACTTCGCTACGGAACGAAATGCCACTATAGCCAGCACACGGTTTCCTCACCTCGGTATCCATAAGGAGACATGGCGGTCTCCAGATCAACGAACGGTCAATCAAATTGATCACATTGCGATATACAAGAGGTTCGCATCCAGTATTTTGGATGTCCGAACATTCCGAGGAGCTAACATCGACCTTGTTACAGCCAAGGTAAGAATGCGGATATCCATAACGCCACAACATTAGAAAAATACTGTGAAAAAATTGGAGGTCGAAAGACTGTAGTCGCAAGAGACAGCCAAGACCATCGCGCAATGCTTATCCCTTAACCTCTCGATTAACACCATACCACCAGCATCGAATGTCGAAGAACTATAGCAACGATGCCAACAAGCCATTAGATCAGTCGCTCCCACCAGCGAGAAACCCCTGGTTTGATGAGGAATGCCGACAGATGCTCGAAGCCAAGAACGAGGCCTAACAGGCTATGCTGCAGGTGAAAACGAGAGCTGCCGTTGGGCTCTATAGGCAGAAAAGAAGAGAAGAACACCGACTTTTCAGAAAGACGAAAAAAGAGCAAGAAAAGCGCGCGATCGAGGATATAGAGAGGTGCCACTCCAGGAATGATGTTCGCAAGTTCTACCAAAGTGTAATACGTGGTTTTAGGCCAGGAAAGTCCACAACCGATCAAATTTTCACTCTTCGGCTGATCCTTGAAAAAACCCAAGAAGTCCAAATCGATACCCAAAACCTATTCATCGATTTTAAAGCCGCATACGACAGCATTTATAGAGATGGTATACCACCCAAAACTTTTTCGTTTGTGAAGGATGACGATGGAGAATTCTCGCTGCTCCATCAGGATCGGAAACGACCTCACCGACACTAGCATACGCCGACGATATTGACATCATTGGTAGGACCCAAAGTGATGTCATAGCCACGTTTGCTAGTATAGAGAAGGAAGCTGCAAAATAGGTTAAGCAGTAAATGATGGCAAGACGAAGTATATGCTGTCAACAAGAAAGGACACACAAAATTGACGAATTGGACAGGACGTCACCTTTGCCAGATTTAACTTTGAGGTAGTAAGGGACTTTGTCTATCTCGGTTCCGCTATTAACTCTGACAACAACATATCGTCAGAAACGAAGAATTTCTCTTGCCAACCGCTGTTTCTTCGGGCTAAGAAGGCAATTCAGTAGTAAAGCCCTCATTCGAACTACTAAGGAGATCCTATATAAGACCCTGCTCATCCCAGTCCTGCTCTTCGACGCTGATTTTATCATAATAAAGCGGATGAAAGGAATTCTTGGAAAATCCTTTTGAGAGAACGAATCGCTTAGACTTCCCTAGTCAAAGACTCCGCATAAAAGTTTTTGAGAAGGCTAGGACATGTAGAGCGAATGGAGACCAATAATCCGGTTCAGATGTCGGACGTAGTGAACGAAAACTTCGCCTTATGTGGCGCGCACAAGTAGAAACTTCAAGTGTGAAACTTGAGGCAGTTACCTAAGGACATGGCTAATTGGAAAGTCATTTTGCTCCGAGCCATACCAGACTGTAGCGCCACTTATGTAAGTAAGTAAGCAACTCGGAATCGACCAATTTTACATTAATATCACAATTGAAGGTTCCAGCGTAAGAACCGTACAACTCCACATTTCCTCGAAATATGTTTTTTTTTAACTCAAAATTGTTAATAAAAAAAATCCTGCATCCTTTGCTGCAATAAAAAGAAATCTACCCTGATTCTAAGTAAGGGTAAAACACTTTTGGAGTTAGGATACACCTTGATACGGAGCATGAAAAAGACAACTCCTGGAGTTGTCCGGTATTTGCTCCGCAAAAATTTCAGATTTGTCGCGGTGTGCAGATGTTTGTAATGATTTTACTTATGAAGCCACCTCTGTATATGGCAGAGTCATAGGGAAAATAGGCAAACGCAACATTGACATATTTACCTCCGTTTTCAAGGAGTTTAATTTTTTTTTTTTTTTTATAATTTACACGTACTCAAGGGGTTATGAATACCCTTTATATGTTACCATAGTACGAGCGTTAGAGAAGGGGAAGAAAGAGAGGATAGGAAAGATTTTGGATGTAGTGGAGACTTAAACTCCATGGGTGGTGTCCGAACTAGCTTCGGGGAGTCACTTTTTCTTGTGTTCGTTAAATTTGAAGAAATTCAAGATGGTGTGCATACTTTTAGGTATTACACCGACCTTTTATTTCTTTTAACAAAAGTGAAATGGATTTTGGTTGGGATTGAACGCGCAACCTTCCACTCAACAGACGAACACATTACCACTACACCGCGGCCACCCACTCCACCTGTTGGATCGAAAATAAGGAAAAACAAGATCCATATGTATGTGGTCTAATAGGCCAATGTATAGTTCAACGGCGCCGATCTGAAAGTGGTAATGAGGTTAGAAAATAAAGGTGTACCTGAAAAAGAGTTTTGCAAAAAGGCATTTATTTCCTTTCATAGAATCAGCAATAGTTGGATTGAAAGACTTTCCAATTTTATGATTAAAAAATAACAGCTCCGTCGGAAATGCGAGGTCGGTATAATAACAGAGGTGGACAAGATTCCAGAGGATGTTACACTAAATATCAATACACGCATTAAAAGTTTTCCTAAACGTTCATAAGGAATCGAAATACTTGCCTTCTGTACTAAATGTTAAGCAAGTGTACGATCTTTATTTAGAAAAGTTCGAGTCTGAAATATTTTTATTAAATTAACAAACCGGTAACTCAAAGCCGAAACATAAGTATGACTTTTACCGGCAATATTTCATGCACAACGTAAGCTTTCTTTTGGCTCACATAGATCCAACACTTGTCAGACGTGAGAAGGGTACGAAAACAAAATTTAGCAGCAGATTCAGAGAAAGAAAGACGTGCAATCATGACTGACAAAGAGCTGCATGAATTAATCTCGAAGATGGAACTCCAGATCATCTTCGATTCCATAAAGATAAAGAAGTCAGCGGGAGTCGATGGTATATCCAACATTGTACTGTGACACTTACCCCGTGAAGCATTGGTCATTTACACCACGCTGTTCAACAACGCGCTGAATAACGCACGCACTGGATGTGCGTTGGAAGACAGCGGTGGTTCATCCTCTCCCGAAAAAGGGAAAGGACAACTCCAATCCGGCAAATTTCCGGTCGATAAGTCTCCTTCTGAGTATCAGCAAGGTTTTCGAAAAGATTCTCAATCGAGCACTGTTCAAGTTGTCTGAGGACAATAATATTATACCAGAGAACCAGTTTGGTTTCAAGGCTGGACATGACTGTATTCATGCCGCCTCCAAACTCGTCTCTGATATACAATGGAACAAAGCGAAAAAGCAATGCACAGGTGAGTGTCTGGTAGATTTAGAGAAGGCTTTTGACACCGCATGGTTAGAGGGCCTCAATCTAAAGCTGACCAGACTTGGCATAAGTAAACCACTGTTATATATGCTTCATGACATGCTGACTGGTAGAACGTTTGTTGTCAAAAGTGGCAATGTAACTTCTACCACCGAATTTTTCATTAAGAATGGACTGATAGAACGTTTGTTGTCAAAAGTGGCAATGTAACTTCTACCACCGAATTTTTCATTAAGAATGGACTGGTAGAACGTTTGTTGTCAAAAGTGGCAATGTAACTTCTACCACCGAATTTTTCATTAAGAATGGACTGATAGAACGTTTGTTGTCAAAAGTGGCAATGTAACTTCTACCACCGAATTGTTCATTAAGAATGGACTGGTAGAACGTTTGTTGTCAAAAGTGGCAATGTAACTTCTACCACCGAATTTTTCATTAAGAATAGTCTGCAACAGGGTGCGGTAAACTTGCCGATTCTCTTCAGCATTTACACCAGTGATATGGTAGGTAGTCTTACTCAGGCAATTGCGTATGCGGACGATCTTGTCGCGTACAGAACAGCTTCTACTGTCGAAATCATTCGAACTCTTCTGCAGCGGGACTTCGACAGAAATCAGAAATCAGAAGCTATCCTGTTTAGGAAGCCGTTGTCTAGGGCCTCTAGGGATACGAGAAAGATCTGGCGAAAGCTGGTGATCGTTGGACCAAACGGACAGCCACTGGCGAGTAAAAGTGTAGTAAAGTACCTTGGCATCTGGTTAGATTAGTATCTATATTTCATTTATCCTGACAAGACGATTGTTTTATAGCAGTCGTCTTGATGGCAGGGTGAAGGTGATTTGCTACATGGCCCTCATTAGGCCGATGATTGTCTATGGGTGCCCGGTGTGGTTTAACGTTGCCCCATCTCAAATGGAAAAGATACGGGTGTTTGAGACGCAGTGTCTGAGGAGCTGCCTTGGACTTCACAGAACACCAGTGTCTGACTACACAAAATTCTATTCCAAGCAGGTCTTAAACAACGTTGCCAACATAAACAGAATAGACAATAGACATTCGGTTTCAAGAGCGATGGCTTCGAACAATAGTTTCACCTTTGGAGCCTTCTACCCCAATGATGAATATTTTGAGAGTGCGCGCTTAAGCGGCTCTATTCCGCCCGAAGCTTTCCTATATTTGGAGAGTCGAAGACTGATACAGGACAGATCGGCGGTTCTGCTAATGTATCACGTCTTTCAACGAACTGTGGACAGGCGGCTCCTATACGAGCCGTTCAGGGTGTAGGAGGAGAGCGCCTGCGGTTCAGCAGGAGTGTGTCCGATTGGCCCCGTCGGAGTAGGTTGGAACAGGACAACCTCTTGTGGTATCTAAAGTAGATACAGATAGTTGACTATTAAATTGAATGACCGACTTATATAGGTCAAGGTTTTAAGGTCTAGGTTAGGTACAACAGTCTGGGTGGTACAAAAAAAAAAAAAGCTTGCTGTGGCTGTTATAGTTTTAAGCTAGTTTTACGTAGTTTTAATTATTTTTTCAGAAGTTTCTTCTTTGTTGCATTAATGAACACACTCATTCTGCAGAATGAAACATAAACGTCAGACACAAATATGAAAGGAACGCGAAAGAAGTTGTGCTCATTCAATGGATCAACCTTTTTAATCTATCTAATCCTCTAAAACGATTTCATTTTTCCCAGATTTGAATTTTTTTTTGTCAGAATTCTTTTATGAATTGATAGCTTATTTTTCGCCACATACCACAGTGGAGTTTCTTCTTCATTTAGCGAAAAAATAAATGTTATTGTAAACACACAATTTATTAAAAAAAAATTACCAATAAAACTTTTTATTTTCGCACCTAAAATTGGTTTTCTTTATCTCCTGCGCTTTCTGCAGTCCAAAAATTATGGATGCATAATCTGCCAGGTGCTGATGAGACTTTTGAGGTTTCTGTACTTCATCTGGGTCTGTTTGATCAAAAATCTGACTTTATGAACACGGCTAAGACTAACGCAGATCTTAGTTAGGCAGACGTTTATGAAAACACCCTCTGCCTTTGCAAGATTCTTACTTACTTACTTAAGTGGCGCTACAGTCCGGAATGAACCTGGACCTCAACCAACATGCCTCTCCAATTAGCCCGGTCTTTAGCTAACTGCCTCCAGTTGCGCACTCCAAGTTGGTTGAGGTTGGTTTCTACTTCTGCGCGCCACTTAAGGCGAGGTCTTAATCTACTGCGTCCAACGTCTGGCTGGGAATCGAAGACTTTGCGAGCCGGAGTATTGGTGTCCATTCGTTCTACATGCCCTAGCCATCTTAAACGTCCAATGTGGAGTTTTTTGACCAGGGGCATGTCGCTGTACAGCTCGTATAGTTCTTGGTTGAATCTTCGTCTCCATAGCCCGTCAACGCAAGGGGGACCGAAGATTTTTCGAAGAATTTTCCTCTCAAAACGACCAAGGATTTCTTCATCCGCTTTTGAGACGGTCCATGCTTCAGCGCCGTAGAGCAGAACTGGGATGATCAGGGTCTAATATAGGATCTCCTTAGTTCGAGTGAGGGCTTTACTACTGAATTGCCTTCTTAGCCCGAAGAAACAGCGGTTCGAAGAGGTAATTCTTCGTTTAATTTCTGACGAGATGTTGTTGTCAGAGCTAATAGTGGAACCGAGATAGACAAAGTCCCGTACTACCTCAGAGTAATATCTGTCAATGGTGACGTTATGTCCAATTCGTCGATGTTGTGTGTCCTTTCGTGTTGACAGCGTATACTTCGTCTTGCCCTCATTTACTGCTAAAGCCATTTTTGACGCTTCCTTCCCTACACTAGCAAACGTGGCTATGACATCACGATGGGTCCTATCAATGATGCCAATATCGTCGGCGTATGCTAGTAGTTGTACAGATTTTTGGAAAATTGTGCCTCTGGTGTTGGCTCGTGAGTTTTGCACAATCATCTCAAGAATCAAATTGAAGAAGTCACATGACAGCGCATCGCCTTGCCTAAATCCTTTTTTGGTATCGAATGTGTCAGTGAAGTCGTTTCCGACCCTGATGGAGCAGCGAGAATTCTCCATCGTCTTCCTACACAAACGGACGATTTTGGGCGGTATACCAAAACTTGACGTGGCTCTGTATAGTTCGTCTCTATAAATGATGTCGTATGCGGCTTTGAAATCGATGAATAGGTGGTGGGTATCGATTTGGACTTCTTGGGTTTTTTCCAGGATCTGCCGAAGTGTGAAGATTTGATCGGTTGTGGACTTTCCTGGCCTAAAACCAAATTGATAAGGTCCGATCAGGTTGTTGGTATACGGTTTCAGGCGTTCACATATTACAGCGCAGTTCAGAGCGTCTCCTTTTTTGTGAATCGGGCAAACGATGCTGAGGTTCTATTCTTCAGGCATTCTTTCTTCCGACCAGATTCGGCTTATAAAGCTCGGTGGGAAGGCCGTCATTTCCGGCAGCCTTATTAAGCTTCAGTTTAGATATTGCTATCCTCACTTCACTCAGGTCGGGTGGTTGACAGCTTTCGCTGTCGATGCCAATATTGAATGGGTCGTTCTGCCTGACAGCGGAATGTTGTTCGTCATCGCCGTTTAACAGTCTGCAGAAGTGGTTCTTCCATATCCTCAGCATAGACTGTGTCTTAACTACGATATTTCCTTGTTCATCTCGACAGGATTCTGTTCGAGCCTTGTATCCTTGGCTTTGACGTTTTACACTTTGTTAAAACTTGCGAACATTTTTCCTGGAGTGGCACCTCTCTATATCCTAGATCGCGCGCTTTTCTTCCTCTTTTTTCTTCTTTCTAAAAAGCCGTTGTTCTTCCCTTCTCCTCTGCCTAAAGAGCTCAACGGCAGCTCTCGTCTTCACCTGCAGCTTAGCCTTGTAGGCCTCGTTCTTGGCTGCGAGCAACTGTCGGCATTCCTCATCAAACCAGCGGTTTCTTGCTGGTGGGCGCGAGAAACCTAGCACATCAGTTGGGGCTTATCTAATGGCTTGTTGGCATCGTTGCCATAGTTCTTCGACATTCAATGCTGGTGGTATGGTGTTGATCGAGAGGTTTAGGGATACACGTTGCGCGAAGGTCTTGGCGGTCTCTTGCGATTGCAGTCTTTCGACATTAATTTTTTTTAAAGTATTTATGGATTGTTGTGGCGTAGTCGATATCCGCATTCTAACCTTGGCTGCAACAAGGTAGTGGTCCGAGTCGATGTTAGCTCCTCGGAATGTTCGGACATCCAAAATACTGGATGCGTGGCGCTTGTCTATCGCTATGTGATCAATTTGATTGACCGTTCGTTGATCTGGAGACCGCCATGTCCCCTTATGGATATCGAGGTGAGGAAACCGTGTGCTGGCTATAGTGGCATTTCGTTCTAGCGAAGTCAATTAGCATAAGTCCGTTACCAGACGTGTTGTCGTGTGGGCTATGGTTTCCGACAATACTGCTAAAGATGTCTTCTCTTCTGATGTCTTCTCTTTCTTTGCAAGATTCATCTGTAGAACGAATTACGTTTGACTTTCAACAAAATTTTCACTTTCCTTTAAAACCATCCAGCGACGTATTATATAAGAGGCAGCTATGGGTATTAATTTTTGCACCATCCAATGCAGTACAAAAAAGCTACATGTACATATATGTCAAGATTAGTAAATCGCTTTTTACAACACTTCATTGAAAACTTCTTAAGAAAATCTTTTATAAAAATGTGTTTATTTTCGAATAACTGCGGGGCTTCTGATTCGACCCCTGATCTGCTATACTCAAACAGTCTTTCGTTAAACTCCAAAAAGTACTTCGACGTGATGGTTTTGGCGCTAAAATATATTCCTCAAGCCGAAATATCATTTTTTTAGTCATTTGAGTTCCCAAGATGTTGCTCGAGCAACAGAAGTTGGAAGATTTTTACAATTTTTTTTTTACCAAAAAGGGTGCAAAATCAGGCAACTCCAAAACTGAGAAATTATTTTATTTAAAAAATTTACTGTAAAACATGTCTGGCTTGTCTTTATGAAAAATTTTTTTTTTTTGTCATAATACTTTTTTTTCGAATTTTCTGTTAGTTTTTTTCAGTTTTCCCAACATTTTGAAAAAGTGGAGTTGTCCGGTTCTTACGCTGGCACTTTCAACTATACTTTGCTGTCCTTATATGGAGAACATTTGACTTCGGTCAAATGTCCTCCAAATATAGTAAATGTTGGGACAAATAACCAAAAACACAAACTTCGTCAACATATTTGAATCGGTTTGCGAACGTTTTCCATGACGAACTTGTCAATTATGCCATAAATGTGTTGAAATGTCACTCTAACCGCAGCCACCTTCATGTATAACCGAGCCATCCTATTGAGCTATCCCAACTGAGAATACAAAACCTCAGGTATCTACAGACTCTCTGTCAAATTAACTTAAACCTTCAATTTGCAGCTCCGACATGCAACAGTAGAACATGATTCTTTAAAATTCAGAACGGTAAACGTATGTTTCCGCTGTGCAAATTGCCCATCCCCCGATTGGAAAATCATCCCTCTCGAATTCCCGTTTTTATTTTGCAAAACACTTGCTTATATCAATAACTAATAAATAAGACATAAGGTGTCGTGTCACTTGAAAGCTGGTATAGGTAGTCGGGTGGGGGTGGGTTTTCGGTTAGGCATTGTAATATTGACACGTTCGCACTTCACGCAAGGGTGACAACGAACAGCGGTGTGACGACAGGAAACGATGTCAAGGGCCAAATACCAAATAGCAAGTGCAAAATTTGTACACCCTTGAAAAATTTGCACGGAATTCGACAACCGCCCTTCGATAACCGTGTGTTGTTATGCTAGCGTAAGGATGCTCGATTTACAACATGCGTATGGTTGGGGGTTGTATTGGGCTGGGTTGGGATGGGTATATGCGGATTGGGATTTCTCCTATTGACAAGAAAATTGACATAAAATTGAATCAATGTAATATGTCCCATGGGGACAAGGACTCTTATTTAAAGCTAAACAATTTTAAATTGAGTCTTTGTAAGGGGTAGGGATGAAGTCGCAATTTTTTTCGATGGCACCCCATGTTGTAAATTTTTTTTTTAATACTCGTTCATATTCATATTTTAAGGATATGTTTTGATTTTAAGTTTATGGTTTCCTTTTTGGATGAGGGTGAGACTTATGGCAGGGGAATGTGACAGCTTAGGGGTAACAAGTGTTTGTTGTTACCTTAGAATTGTGTGGTGACAGATTGGAAGGTGATTTTTCAATTGAGAATATATGCATACTTTGTTTTGCAATATTTAAATGTCCTGAAACCATGCTATGTCACACCGTTTCCAATGACAAGACTGCCTCTGAGAATATGTTCAGCGGAATCAATGAATGACATAAACACCACCCCCATATCATGAGTTAATCCTGCCAAAATGATCCCAGTTTATCAATTCTAATAATAAAACCGCAAATCAAAAATATCCTCAAACTGTTGGAAACCCATCCTTGTTCAATATTCAAATTGGTGTCCCTTATTGAGGAAGCAGGAAAAATCTATTTGCTATAACTTTAGCCAAAAATTGAAACACCCATTTCTTGTGAAGGACTTCCGCTGATGTAAATTTGTCTCCCCCCATTCCATCGAGACAGGACATGTGTAAGCCTTTCAACATTCAAATCCCATTTGTGAGTTCTAACAAAAAAGGTTCAAAAAAAATTTATTTTTGTTTGACAACAAGAAAACTTTTCCAGTTTTGTCGCCTAGAACAGGGTTGGACAGGGACCAAAACTTCCCACACACACACATACACGTGTGTTAAACTTTCCGTCTCTCATGCAAATTACATTAGAAATGTTGTTCCCACTCACTTGACGATGCATACACATGTGAATGAGAAACTAAATGAATTTCAACTCGAAAATTAATTTCACAAAACTTCGAGGACGAAAAGGACGCTTTTGCAGAATAAAAGCCAAAAAGGGCTCAGCACTCTGGGAAAACTTCTAACGCGCCACCGACAGATGACATGTGTGTGTACGGGAGCGGTCTATATAATGTCGAGCAGTACGCGTGAGTGCGTGTGACCTCGTTATATGGAAATCATTCATATCCTGTGTAATTAGGTTTTTCTTCCTTCTTTCTCCTTGCAATCTCCAACTCCAGATCTAGCTTAATAATTTAAAATTTTATAATGAATTAAAAATCATAACAGGTATGGTACTCGGCGTGTTGGGTTAAAAGGGTTAACGGGAAAACACTCACTAAGGATATGAGTTTAATCAGCATAAGAGCACTTTTCCCGCTCGAACACATGCGGGATGGGGTCGGGTTAGGGCAAACGGAAAAAGGATATCCCCATGAAGGAGTTCTGATTGATGTTTTCTAAGTGAAAGACACCCAACGAAATAGGGTTTCCTCTCCTTTGCACAGTGAGTCGGTGAGTGAGTTAGTTGCATGGAAAGGTTTTAAAAGGAACTACAGAGAGAGAGAGAGAAACCTTCAAACACACATCCTCATTCCATATAGACCGCTTCCTACTCCTTCATATGGCACCTGTCATCGTGATTTAGAATGGGAATGTGTAAGTGTGTGTGACGAGGTAGAAAAATTTCATTAAAATATCATCACACGATGGAAACGAGTTGGAGACGGCAAAGACGCAGTGAAGGAAGTACAGTCGAGTGGAGCCTGCGAAATTGATTTGGGTTTTTAAGTCGTCGGAAGGACTTTAGCTCGAAGAGTAATTACGTCGGTGATGATGATGATGGTGATGGCGTCGGTGATGATAATGAAGGTTAATACTGAGGGTTGGGGAGAGGAGTTAAATTATTATGGAATATACCGTTCTGGAGGTAGGAGGAGGGGGTTAACTTTTAAATATCAAAGAATGTTGCCTAATGAGTTTGGATGGGATGTGGTAAGTTATGAGTGTTAGACACTCATTTGAAATGAAGGCGGATAAAGTGTTTAGCTGGTGGAAAAACGGAGCTCTGAGGATATGATGTTAAAATGAAAGAAATATTTTCCATTTGCAGTCGAGACAAGGCTTAGTACTTAGATTCTGCAGTGTTAAATATTTTGAACTTGCCAGAAATCCTATGATATATCCTATGATATTTTTTTCTTGTTGTTCGTTTTTCAGACTTCACACACATTTTCTAACGACAAGACTGGCTCTGAGAATATGCTCAGGAATCAATGAATGACATAAACACCACCCCCATTTCACGAGTTAATCCTGCCAAAATGACCCCAGTTTATCCATTCTAATAATAAAACCGCATTCCAAACCCAAGATGAGGAATGCCAACAGATGTTCGTAGCCAAGAACGAGGCCTACAAGGCTAAGCCTCAGGTGAAGATGAGAGCTGCCGATGAGCTCTATAGGTAGAGATGAAGGGAAGAACAATGGCTTTTCAGAAAGAAGAAAAAAGAGCAAGAAAAACGTGCGATCGAGGATATAGAGAGGTGCCACTCCATAAAAGACGTTCGAAAGTTATACCAAAGTGTAAAAAGTCAAAGCCAAGGATACAAGGCTTGAACAGAATCCTGTCGAGATGAACAGGAAAATATCGTAGTTGAGACACAGTCGATGCTGAGGATATGGAAGAACCACTTTTGCAGACTGTTAAACGGCGATGACGAACAACATTCCGCTGTCAGGCAGAACGAACCATTCAATATCGGCAACGACATCGAAAACTGCCAACTACCCAACCTGACTGAAGTGAGGATATCAATATCTAAACTCAAGCTTAATAAGGCTGCCAGAAATGACGGCCTTCCCGCCGAGCTTTATAAGACCGGCGGAGATGACTTGGTAAGTAACACCCGCCAACTCATAAGCCAAATCTGGTCGGAAGAAAGCATGCCTGAAGAATGAAATCTCAGCACATAAAAGGAGACTATCTCTGAACTGCGCCAACTACAGAAGCATAAGTCTCCTCAACATCGGCAACAAGATCCTATCTGCCGTAATATGTAAATGCCTGAAACCATTTACCAACAACCTGATCGGCCCTTATCAGTGTCGTTTTAGGCTAGGAAAGTCCACACCTGATCAAATCTTCACACTTCGGGAGATCCTGGAAAAATCCCAAGAAGTCAAAATCGATACCCACCACCTATTCATCGATTTCAAAGCCGCATACGACAGCATTTATAGAGACGAACTATACAGAGCCATGTCTAGTTTTGGTATACCGCCCAAATTCGTCTGTTAATGTAGGATGACGATGAAGAATTCTCGCTGCTCCACCAGGGTCGGAAACCTCACCGACATATACGATACCAAAAAAGGATTTAGGCAAGGCGATGCGTAGTCATGGGACTTCTTCAATTTGATTCTTGAGAGGATTGTGCAAAACTTACGAGCCTACACCAGAGGCTCAATTTTCCAAAAATCTGTACAAGTAGCATACACCGACTATATTGACATCATTGGTGGGACCCAAAGTGATGTCATAGCCACGTTTGCCCGTATAACAATGACAAAGTATATGCTGTCAACACGAAAGTACACACAACATCGAACAATTTGACAGAACGTCACCGTTGACCGGTATAACTTTGAGGTAGTACGGGACTTTGTCTATCTCGGCTCCGCTATTAACTCTGACAACAACGTCTAGTCAGAAATCAAACGAAGAATTACTCTTGCCAACCGCTGTTTCTTCGGGCTAAGAAAATACTAAGGAAATCCTATTTAGGACACTGATAACCCCAGTCCTGCTCTACGGCGCTGTAGAATGGACCGTCTCAAAAGCAGATGAAGAATTCCTTGGTCGAATTGAAAGGAAAATTCTTCGAAAAATCTTCGGTCCCGTTTTCGTTGACGGGCTATGGAGATGAAGATTCAACTATACGAGCTGTACAGCGACAAGATGGCTAGGACATGTAGAACGATTGGACACCAATACTCCGGCTCGCAGAGTCTTCGATTCATAGCCAGATATCGGAAGTAGTAGAGGAAGACCTCAACTTAAGCGGCGCGCGCAAGTAGAAACCGACCTCAACAAACTTGGAGTGCGCAACTGGAGGCAGCTAAGGACCGGGCTAATTGGAGAGACATGTTGGTTGAGGCCCAGGTAGTAAGTATTCATGCAATTGGCCTCTGTGTGCGACGGTTTGATGAGAGTTGCAGAACAGTTAATTCAATTACGTAACTGATTTCCGAGTGAAGTTAATTTAAAGCACCTAGTAAAATTGAAAAATTACGCATTCGTAAATTTAACAGTTTATGTGAATACCCTTACTGTTTCATACAACCAATAATTTAACAAACGGGCCTGACTACATCGCCTTTTCGAATTATTCATATGGTAAGTTGTCAGATGGACGCAGACCTACATGAAGCAGGCTTGGATTGGTTCGCGATGGGTTTTTACAGTCACATGCTATAGCCTCACTCACCGGATATCGCCCCAGCATTGAATGACGGATACTTAACTTTCTGCGGCTACCTCTATCGACCACCAGATTACGCGCCCATTGTAGGGGCCCAACCCCCTGGGAGTAGTTGTCACAGTTTTTAATCCCATTTTTGCCCGACCAATCCTTTCATTTTTCTTGGATGGCAGTAATGTCTACTTTTTAGCAGCCTAGAGCTTCCGCTGCAGCCTCAAACAAGTCTCTAATCTGGAGTATTGCTCTGTGCGCTGTTAGCCTAAATCTCTTCATTTCGCTATAGTTCATGGTAAACCTGGGTCTCTTGTAATATTATCAATAGGTCACCAAGTAACGGAAAATGGAGTTGGGAATTCCTATCTGTTATGAACTTCTCTACAGAGTAGTCAATTTTTTTGGGAATCGAAGTCACTAATTCTGTGTTGGATACACAGCACTGTGTTGATGTACAACACGTACATTTCGTCGTTGAATCTTTGCCTTTATAGCCTGTCAAGGTCAACAGGACCGAAGAATTTCACGTCAAATCGAAAAAAGTATTTCATCGTCCCCTTCTGACAAACTCTATGCTTTATTACTAGAAACTAGGATTGTAGGAATAGCGCATCATCCCCCTCCTAGCTCAGTCTTTTATAAGATTTTCTTAGTTTCTTCCTACAAGTAGTTCTTTTATTATTTAAAAATTAATATCTACAACTAGATACATATTTTCCCAAAAGGAATTCGCTACATTTTCAGCATTTTCATAACAACCACCCTAAGACGCAATCAAATTTAAGACCATAAAGCTATTGCCTGTTGTTCCCCTAACGCTGTCATGATTTTTGTCAACACTTTCATAAACACATCAATAACAAACAAAATTTACCAGCCTTACAGCCCTCGACTGTTAGCCCAAAGATATATTCTCGTTGTCACCCAATTATTCAGAATAAAAGACGTGCCCGTTGCCTTCTGGAGCTAGAAGAAGATTAAAATCCATTAAATACTTAATCCTCTAACGAGAGCTGAATAAATTCCAATGACAATCAAGGGGTTGACTGAAACACCGTGCCGACACCAGAAAAAAGGGGTGCGCCCATAAGAAGATAAACTTTTGCCATACCTACCAACACCCCCGAAGGCTGTTTGCGCGCATTGAACATTTTAAACCGCGAGGTGTCGTCGTGAATAACTAATTTTTCTCTCACACATAGCGACGCAAACTTTCTGACGTTCAACCCGCTCCAAAACAGAGCCGCTCACAAAAAACCAATACAATTACGCGGTAATTTAAACTTCATAATGGATCAGGACTTTAGGAGGGCATACCTGCGCCAAACATCTTTGTCTCGACACAAGAACCGAAAGTATCCGTCTATAGACAACGCTAATCCGTTTTGTCGGTTGCTACAATTGAAAAACTTCACTCGTACGATAGGCGACCCCTTTTCGGCATTTTACTGTGGGGGGCTTAACAACTCCTCATACGCTTAGGGAGTTTTTTTTTTGGTAAGCACGCACACATGTGTAAGCTGATCAATTCTCAAATTACCTGGCAATTTGAACGGTAAACCTCCCATAAGTGGATCCGGACCAAAGCGCTGTGGGCCAAATGCAAACGGATGGAATCCCTGATGACGCACCTTCGATCTGGGCTCCCGTGGACCGTCGACGGTTACTTTGATGGCTTTGTTATAGGTGGCCACTTGGATGGGGGTGGATGATATCACGATGGTAAGGCTGAAGCTCTTGCCTGCAAGAAAAGATGGTGCATTGTGTGAGTTTTAAGTGTGTAATTAACGGTTTATTGTCTAAAATTGATATCAGTTTGTGTGTGTGCGTGGGTGAGGGTGCAATTTAATTAAGTAATCGATAGGAAAGGTATTTTAAGGGCTGTCGATGAAGGCATATAGATGCAACGATGCATATAGATGCAACGAAATTAAGATGCAAATCACTCCTAGTGGGTACAATGTGAGCGCAGTGGTGCGATTATTTGCAAGGAATGTGAATTAATTTTGGTTTACAGTATGGTTGACAAGAAATCTGCTAAAGCACAGCCTTCTTAACAGATGTGGGAATTGTGGATTTTTTGTGTTTTCTATCGGGAGTTAATTTTGCTGGTAAAGAGAAGGAAGTGGAAAAAAAATGTGGACAAGATTAACTAAATGATATCAAGAACAAGGGAAATAAAACACCGAAGAACTAGAAGGAACCTTGCAAATGTAGTGCCTCTGAGGTAAGTACCTAAGTAAGTACGGCTTAATGAATAATTTTTAGACACCGACATTGGTGTGTTCCAATGACGGATCTCTCAGCTTTTCCTTTGCTGCCTTAGATGAGATTTTGTGTTAATTGGGACAAAATTTACATTAAATAGAAATGTTGCAGCCGAACGACTGGGCTGACTTTTCATCGTGACGATATGGCACTATATCCAGCACAGGGTTTTCTCATCTCTATTTCTATAAGGGTACAAGGCGGTATACAGATCATAACGAACAGTCAATCAAATTGATGAAATTGTTATAAGCAAGAGGCATGCATCCAGTATTTTGGATGTCTGAAGATTCAAGCCTAATAAGGCTGCGAGAAACGACGGCTGAGCTTTATAAAGCCGACCAAGCAAGTCATCTTGGTCGGCTTTATAAAGCTCTTAAGTAAAATCCTCCAACTCATAAGCAAAATCTGGTCTGGTATGAAGAATGGAACCTCAGCATCGTTTGACCGATCCACAAAAAAGGGAGACCCTCTCAACTGCGCCAACTACGGAGGCATAAGTCTCCTCAACATCGCCTACAAGATCCTATCTGCCGTAATATGTGAACGCCTGAAACCGTTTACCAACAACCTGATCGGCCCTTATCGGTAGGACTCTACGTGATGTCATAGCCACGTTTGCTAGTATAGAGATGGAAGCCTCAAAAATGGGTTGAGCAGTAAATGAGGGCAAGGCGAAGTACATGCTGTCAACACGAAAGGAAACACACCATCGAGGAAATGGACAAAACGTCACCATTGGCAGATATAACTTTGAGGTAGCACGGGACTTTGTCTACCTCGGCTTCGCTATTTACTCTGACAACAACATCTCGTCAGATATTAAACGTAGAATTACTCTTGCCAACCGCTGTTTCATCGGACTAAGAAGGCAATTCAGTAGTTAAGTCCTCACTCGAAGTACTAAGAAGATCCTGTATAAGACCCTGATCATTCCAGTCCTGCCGTCTCAAAAGCGGATGATGAAATCCTTGGTCGGTTTGAGAGGAGAATTCTTCGGTTCCGTTTGCGTTGACGGGCTATTAAGACGATGATTCAGCCAAGAACTATACGAGCTATACAGTGACACGCCCCTGGTAACTCCGCATTGGACGTTTAAGATGGCAAGGACATGTAGAATGAATGGGCACCAGTACTCCGGCTCGCAGATTCTTTGATTGCCAGCCAGACGTGGGGCTCAGTAGAGGAAGACCACACTTTAAGTGGCGCCCACAAGCAGTAACCGACCTCAACCAACTTGGAGTGCGCAACTGGAGGTTGTTAGCTAATGACAGGGCTGATTGGAGAGGCATGTAGGTTGAGGCCCAGGTTCTTTCCGGACTGCAGATCTAACATAGATTCATCCTTAGCAGAATGCGTATCCCTTAGCCACCCGACTTCAATAACATAATGAGGGCAGTAATATTCCCAGTCAGCCTACGTGGTCAACTCTGTGAGTCTGTGAAGATGGATTTTAACGAAAAAGCCAGAGGAAAGAATATTTCGATTGAAACTCAAGAGTTCCGACTTATGGACTGTGCAATAGCTTCTGGTTCGTTCAACACGTTTTCCTCTGCTGCCTCAGATGATATTTTGTATATTGGACAAAATGTTCATTTAACAGAAGTGATGAGGCCGAACAACTAGCAGAAGCATTAAGCTTCATATAACAGAGATTACTGCCATTCAGGAAACAAAATTAGATGAGCCGAGCGAAAAAATGATGAGAAGCTGTGATAGCTATTACTATTCCCTATTGGAATAGTAGCGAAACTGGATGCTAATCATTTTATCATCGCAGTTTGATATAGATGTGAACAATCCAACGATAATTAAATAATAAAAGTTCTGGGCAACGCATGAGGCAACGGAGAAAGATATTCTTCACTGTGCCTTCACCCCAGCTCAGCCATTCGAATTCGACCTCAAAGTGCCAAAAGTACACTTGCAATCGTGAGTAATTGTGAAAAAAGATAAGGCCTGGGTCATACCGATACTGCTGTGTCAAGAATTCGATATTTTTGCACATTTTACCAGTGCCAATACAAGGCCTTGATGCTAGCGATCCTTCTCTCACCAATTCTAATTCAAAGAGGATCAGTTTGCAGGAGGATGAACCCCGGAGCCAACTCCTAAAGGTAAGCCATTTCGCGAGCAGGGTTTGGGAAGCACTTTGCAAAACCTTACAATGCCAAAATGCAGTCGTTTTTTATTTCACCCTATGATGGAGCAACAGGGTTTCGGGAGCACTACGCAAAAAGCAAAAACATACGATGCCAAAATGCAGTCGTTTTTTTATTTTACCCTATGAGCGAGCAACGGAGTAGTACCAGATGTGTGGGGCGGAAGGCTCAAAAGATACCCATCCAGCAAACAAACAAAACCACATAATAGGTTTGACGGCCACGAGAAAACGATCTCTTAGCCCCACCGATGAAGCAATCCATGCGTTTAGGCGGACGACCGGACAGCAAACACCCTCGCCACAACGCGAACACATACCATATACTTGGTATTGTAACACGTAAGACACAAGAGTGGACTTTCAAAAACGAATACGCGACATGTGTAGAAGACATGTCAAGGGTTCAACAAAAAGCTACACTTGATACAACCGATTGGCAGGCAACGTCAACAAACGTCTAAAAGCAACCTGATTTCGTTTTGTAAAAAGTGATCCGAAGGCCAGTCACGTATGAACCCGAGTAATGCTAAAACACTTCAGCCATTGAGGACTTACAGTGGGGCTTTCTAGAGCTAAATGCTAATGAAGAGAGAGAGAGAGAGAGAGAGAGAGAGAGAGAGAGAGAGAAGTGAACTAAAGGGATCCCGAACAATGGAGTTCTAGGTGATCTCTGAAAGAACGTAATCCACGTTCGAGAAAAATTGTCGTACAAGAGTTGTTTGTCAAACCACCACGATGTGAGCTTAAATAACGGTCGGAGCTGATATTGTCATGAATTGGAGGATTTCTAAGACGACATCACCAGAGTATGACAAACCAAAAATATAATATCCGACATTAACGGCCTATATAGAACCTCAAACTTAGCCTTGCATATGTGCGAAGTTTGATTTTTTCCACAATGAACATTTCTTCCTGTGTAACCCCGATTGCAAACAACAAATTTGCGAATCTTCTTATGGCAGCCTTATACTCATGGGTGTTGGTCAAACTCTTACAAAATACTCAGCAGTGAAATATACTTGTTGTCACTTTCGGGATCCGAGACTTAGTCCAACACCACTAACAACCAGGAAAAATCAAGAACCAGCAAATTTCTTTCCTTTTGAGGATTTCGATAACCTGCGAATGGCTATAATGAGACTTCTTCGGCATCAGCGGCAGCAAGGAAGAAGCTACAAACATATGAACATCCTTATTTACATCGCAATTAGTCAACATTGACTGGAGATGAAGAAGGACGAGCACCGTCTATCATATCAATGGCTACACCGAGGACTATATTTGGTACTAAATATTTGAGTGTCAAGATAACACAGTACATGACTAAATGCAGAACTAACGACACCTATACTTCATTAAACATCTTTTGCATTGACGTGAATAGTTTTATCTTAAGATCAGTCACAATGGCTACGTCTTCACCATGGACAATAACCATAACCAATAACCTATGCACATGGTAGAATGAACAGTTAAATTTATTATAGTCAAGGTCTTCTAAATAATTGGACTAACCAAAGCAATTTATTCCTTGTTCGATGCGTTTAAACCGACAGGACTTACACCAAATGTGTGCTTACTACCGGTTATTGTCCGCAGTATAAACTTAGCCAATACAACAACCTAACCTGACTGATATATGTATCTAAGCACCTCTTCAAGTAAATAGCGGTCCATTTTTTTTCAGAAACAACTTTGCTTGATATTGAAATTTTTTCAACATTCTCACCTTTGGCACCCGACTTCAGATTGACATAAGAAACGTCATGTGGCGAAATAAAAAGCTGCAATCATTTTTTTCTTCTGAAATGACAGCTCTCTTCGGGATAAACTATATAATCCGAATCAATAGATTATCATCCTCATTTCCAAGTGTAAACAAGGTGCCAGCAGTACCAGCACCCGCCAAAGGCATGACATTTGCTTAGCAATGCAGCGTCCAGATGTGGCCCCAAATGTTTGCACTTCAGTTGCAAGTGTAAACATTTACGCTATGCCACCAATGAAGGTGCACATATGTGCGGAGCATTAAATCCGGCAAGACACACGTTATACGCTAACGCTGCGCTGACTTGCTCTGGTGCCATGGATGGGCAGGGGCATACCCGTGTATATGTAATCGTCCGTTGCATATGTATTGCACTAGCATTATCATCATGAGGGTATTATTAATGCGAAATAATCGGGCAGATGTGTAAACAAATTTCGATTCCCTTATTAATTACTTGTCAAGGCACCTTGCCAAACACAGCAAACGACTAGAAAATCAGCCGCATGCACCACCAGATGTGTGTTTTGGGGATAGATACGCACACATACACCCGGTCCAGTCGAATTTAGATGCGGACGAGGCAAATAGATTGTAATATCACACCCTTCCTCCATCCGAATGCGGTGCTCAAATCCCAGCACAACCGACTAGCACAAAGATGTCACCATGGGAGGTGGCTTTAGTCTCACTCCCACTCCAAAGCTCATTCATTAAACTCATTATTGCTCGGAAGTTGGTGTGGATTCCTTGCACATGCAGGAGTGCATCTCTACATGTGTGCAGCAGCATCATGCTACTGGTAATAAGACATTTCCTCTTCCATGTCCTTTTGCATGTTTGCTGGTGTAGGCTCATGTAGTCGTCAGCATCATTGTCATCCTCTTGCATATAGTCGTTGGTGGTGGGAAGGATGTGTGTTGTGTTGATAATTTTCTGACTAACTTCAGTCAAACAACTACAACAACAGCAGGAACAACAGAGCGCACCAGCTATCGCATATAGATAGCAGGAAGGAATGGAGTAATTGTCACACGGAGCCCTGGATTGGGGGTACATTCCACTGTGGACGTTTATTGGTGTCAAATGCGCTTTAAGTGATGACAATCGTCGTCGTCTACGTATTCGTTGTTGTTAGACCACGGGGCATCACCTTAATCGAACTTTATCTTTGGGCTGTCATAAAGCCTGCGGCAGAGGATGAGTGGCATACGGTATGATAATTGCCTTGTTCGCAGGACATGATTTTCTGTTTCTAATGGAAATGATTATCATCGTAAGCCGCTATTTGTCGTTAAAATGTCGTAGGGTTTGGTCTGTTAGCCCCGGGGGAGCATGACGATCGTTGTTGCAATTAAGTGCTTTTATTAGTGGAATCCCTGAAGGAGGCGAGTGGACATAATGAAAACAGTGTGTGCTGCAAGGTCTTTAAAGGTGAAGATATTATGTTCTACGCGGCAGTACTCAACGATTAAAACCGTCCTCAGATAATCCTGAGTATTATAAATCAGGCCGCCACTAGGTGGCAGGCATGAATGTTGGTAGTAATCGAACGACTGGGGATTACCTTGTCCTTCTTGTCAGCCGGTCGGACTAAATACGATGGATTGATGATCTTCCAGAGATCATAGTCTGCAAAGATTACATATACCACGTCGAGCAGTGGAAGCTGTTTTCCTTTAAAACATGCGCTGGTATCACTGCAGCGCTGGAAGTTATCCTAAGCCTTCCACCTCTACATCTTCTAATACAGAAAGAAGCCATATATGACTTTATAATCCTTGCTAATACTGAAGGTAACAGACAATCCAAAATGTTCATCCCAGACACTTCCCACACAAGAACGAAACCACTCCTACATCTGACTAGGAATCAGGTTCAAACTGTCACAGGGTTCCTCACTGGACATTGGCATGTCAAAAAACACCTCATGACTATGGGAATAACTCAAAATAATACTTGCTGACTATGCAGCGAGAACTCAGCAGAGCACATCCTGTGTCACTGTAACTGCCTAATCAGATTACCTCAACACCATCTAGGTAAGCACTACCTTGAGGCAGAGGACATATCTAACAGCCCACTCAAAGATTTACTAGGATTCAACACAAAGTCCGGTATCATGACGGAGCTCTAAATGGAGTAAATCACAGTATCCCCAACTGTGGCAGCAGTGATATGGTAACATGCTTCCAACTCCTCTTACCTAATCTTACCTAATCTAATCTAATATAAGGTACGGGAAAATTGGAGAGGCATTTAGCCTTAAGACTAACTTGAAGTGCGGAACTGGATGCAATTACAACAAAGGACAGGCCTAATTGGACAGGCAAGTTGGTTAAGGCCCAGGTTCATTCCGGACTGTAGCCCCACTTAAGTAAGTAAGTAACGTGTTGCTGAATGCTATGTCGGTTCATGGCGTTTTGACAAAACTGACTGAATAAATGACAGCCAATTTGACAGATGAAGCTTCAACAATATTGCCGCTATCAACTCTCAAAGTTCAGAAATCCCCGAAATTCCTTTACAAATGTTACGGCTTGGTGCGGATTTAATGATGGCGTTGTCATTGATCCGTACTTCCTCAAAAATGACTGTGTCGAGGACATCACCTTCAATGTCGAGTGCTATAGATCAATGAAAAGCAATTGCTTTTGGATATTCTACATGAGGGGTTTGGGGGAAGGTCTATATTTAGTGGAGTTAACGTGATTTCGTAACCATGATCACACGATATGACTCCGTTAGCCTTTTTCTTTTCTGCTTCGAGACGTTCTTACTTGCTGCGCCGTGTAGGAGCTTAGTACCATCAAAGGAACTCGGGTATATCTTCAGTTGAGATCAAAAGAAAAGTATAAGTCAAGCCCTCTACCCTTCCCACTTTCGTATCACCCTCTCTTTCCTTATCCTTCAAACCATCACTCGGTCATATTTCTTATTCCACGTGGGTGCAGTGGCCTAATGGTCAGTTGATTGGACTCCTAGGAGTGAGATTTTAGCATCCCCAGTGAGACTTTGAAAAATATTCAAGAGCATACAATTTTCTTAGAATCCCCTAAAATTTTCTATTCGGAGTCGCTGCTAGCCTGAAGTTCATATTATTTGTACCAAAAATATAGCCACGCAAATACAAATGAAAGAAGAAACAAGGATTAAGGTCCTGTGTGTGCCATTTCGTTCAAGTATATACAATACTAAAAAATAAAAATATTTAGCGCAACAGGCTCTTTAGTACCCAGGGCCGAGCTTTCTCTTCTTTCCTATTGAGAACAGCATGCTTCACCAGCCGGATGGTACTCAAAGCTTGAACCTACCATCATGGAGAATGGATATTAGTGTGATTCAGGAATTACATTGAATGAGTTCAGCTATTCAAAAAGACCAATAATGTGCGTATTTGATGTGGGAAGTGGACTCAAGAGATGGATTTGAAGCTGGCTGTGATGCCCTATAGAGCAACACATTGTAAAATCAGCCTTATATGACCACATGCCTCTACCGTTAACACTGAAAACTCTAAGAAGTTGGAATTTTATGACCTCCTAAGCCTGTCTGGAAAACGATGTAAAAGTTTTACTTGAGGACTTCAATACGAACATCGAAGGAAGACATAGTCGGGTTTTTTGGATAATCAAGTCCGCTGACAACAAATTCTGGCTTCTGCAGAGGGGAAGGGAATACTTTCATCAGCAGAAGTCTACTGTCTGGAAAACGATGTGAAAGTTGTACTTGAGGACTTCAATACGAACATCGAAGGAAGACATAGTCGGGTTTTTTGGATAATCAAGTCCGCTGACAACAAATTCTGGCTTCTGCAGAGGGGAATACTTTCATCAGCAGAAGTCTACTAAATCGCATCATGATCTCTTATAAGCTAGGTACGCAAAAAGGGGCAAACGTCGACTCACACAATTTTCTCGTCAAATAAAAAACTTAGCGCCGTTTGTATACCGAAAAGAAGCTAGGAATCGGGAATACATAATACAGAAAAATAGACTTCATGTTAGTCGCCCTAGAAAACAGGTACAATTGAGTGAGGGATTGCCAGCTTTACCCTATTTCTCCAGCGACATGAACTTCCAGTGAATTCAGTATGGCAATATCAATCGATAAATAGCCGAATCCACCAAAGGCTACCCGAAAGCCCCGAATGATGCCCGTAGTATGATGGTAGATGCAAGTTCCAAGAATGGTTGAGAGAAGAGGAACATATTAACGTGCTGCAACCCACAACCTAGGCTGAACTAGAAGTAGGGAAGGGAAGCAATTCCAGCATAGGAAAAAAGTGAACTTGCTATCTCCCAGCTTCGGAAAATCGAAGAGTCCTGTGACAATAAGCACATTCGTCAGTTTTAAAGTCAAGCTACACAATAAACTTCACTGTAAGGACGCAGGCTCAATGGTGACAATGGTAATATAATCACGGACTCTCAGGAATTGTAGATGTATTCATGCAGTATTTCAAGTAGCTTCCAAAAGCACTTGATGTAATATAAATGATAGGGCCTGGATCTTACTTGCCCCCAATTAAAGAAGGGCCAATGCTCCCTTCCAGTATCCAGAAGTCAGCGCTGCCACTAAAAAGCTTGTGAATGAAAGGGTTCTGATAAATTAACAGCAGAACTGTTCAAGTACGGAGGTGATCCTATGCAAATCGTGAACCAAAGCATCACGTTCATTGTGGGTTCCGGCCCGGCATATCGACTTAAAGACAAATTTGCATACCAAGACAAATCCTAAAAAAGGCCAACAATTTTCAAGACACAGCATCTTTCAATAATGATAGCATCCATCGAACGCCTAGAGCTCCATAACGATATAACGGAGTTCGATGTGATATCCTCAAGACATGGACGGAAGTAGAAGTTGTATTCATCGCGAAAGCAGGAAAGCGGTCTCACATAAATCCGAAGGATCTCCATCCGATCAGTCGATCTTCTTTTCAGCTTAAAACTTTGGAAATATTGATATTGATCTACACCCCGTAATAGTACTAGTATGAGATAAAAAAAAGTCCCGCACATCAACCATCCCAAACTTAATGGCGTCAGTCTCAAGTTCGCAGAATCAGTCAAATACCTGGGCCTGGGTTTGGATAAGAAACTGAACTGGAAAGCCAAAATCCAAGAACGCGTAAGGTATAACATTTAGTTTGGAACCATCTCATCTGTTTTTTTTTTTCAAACAGGTAGCGGAGTTCAAGACGGATACTCCTTATCATGCGATTCCTTCAGTGTCCTACTGCAACATATATTGCATTGCTAAGTACAAGTGAAAAAACGGATGGAAAAATCATCAACAAATCAGTCCAGCTGTTGGGAATGCCAGATCTACCGGATTCTCCCGGTCTTCCGGTCCCGGCGCAGAGTGCAAGGCAATGAGAAGGAAATATTTGTAAGGCACCTTCGAGTTAAAACTTAAAGCAATCAGGATTTGGTTGACTCAACTGACCGATAATTTAATGGGTCCATTTGCGTTGATGAGTATTGAGACGAAGATTCAACTGTGAACTTTTACAGCCGCACAGGGCATAAACCTAGACAAAAAAAACTCTTCATTAGCCATTTTACTAGGGCATGTATAACGAATGGAAACCAATGCTCCACCCCGAAGAGACTTAGTTTCTAATCCAGGTGGTAGATGTAGTAGATGAAGACCTTGCGTTAACTGGCATTTGGCGTGCACAAGTGGAAAATAACCTAAATGAACTTGAAATGTGGAACTAGAGGCAGGTCACTAATGACCAGAGAGTTGCATAGTCGAAATTCAGATCCGCCTTTATAAAGTATGGCATTAGCGGTCAGTACAGTTCCTCAAACCTAGCTTCTCTATCCATTTTTCCACAATGGATAGGAACTCCAGTTTAATACTTACTTACTTACATAAGTGGCTCTACAGTCCGGAATGAACCTGGGCCTCAACCAACATGCCTCTCCAATTAGCTCGCCACTTAAGGCGAAGTGCGCACCACTTAAGGCGAGGTCTTAATCTACTGCGTCCGTAGTCTGGCTGGGAATCGAAGACTCTGCGATTCGGAGTATTGGTGTCCATTCATTCTACGTGTCCTAACCATCTTAAACGTCCGATTCGGAGTTTTTTGACCAGGGCCAGCTGTACAGCGACAGCTCGTATAATTCTTGGTTGAATCTTTGCCTCCATAGCCGATCAACGTAAACGGAACCGAAGATTTTTCGAAGAATTCTCCTCTCAACCGACCTAGGATTTCTTCATCCGCTTTTGAGACGGTCCATGCTTCAGCGTCGTAGAGCAGGACTGGGATGATCAGGGTTTTGTACAGGATCTCCTTAGTAGTTCGGGTAAGGGGCTTACTTCTGAACTGAATTCTTAGCCCGCAGAAACAGCAGTTGGCAGGAATTATTCTTCGCTAAGTTTCGAACGAGATGTTGTTGTCAGAGTCAATAACGGAGCCGAGATAGACAAAGTCCTGTACTACCTCAAAGTTATATCTGTCAATGGTGGCGTTCTATCCAATTCGTCGATGTCGTGTGTCCTTTCGTGTTGACAGCATATACTTCGTCTTGCTAAACAAATTTTTCCAGTTCCTTCTCTATACTATCAAACGTGGCTATGACATCACGTTGGGTCCGACCAATGATGTCAATATCGTCGGCGTATGCTAGTAGTTGTACAGAATTTTGGAAAATTGTGCATCTGGTGTTGGCTCGTGAGTTTTGCACAATCATCTCGAGAATCAGATTGAAGAAGTCACATGAAAGCGCCCCGCCTAGCCTAAATCCTTTTTTGCTATCGAATGTGTCGGTGAGGTCGTTTCCGACCCTGAAGGAGCAGCGAGAATTCTCCATCATCATCCTACACAAACTGACTGAGTTTGGGTGGTATACGAACTAGACATTGCTCTGTATAGTTCGTCTCTATAAATGCTGTCGTATGCGGCTCTGAAATTGATAGGTGGTGGGTATCGATTTGGACATCATGGGTTTTTTCCACGATCTGCCGAAGTATGAAAAATTGATCGGTTATGGACTTTCCTGGTATAAAACCGATTCCAAATGTCAAATTCGAGAAACTTCACACGAAGTAGAGTAGTGAAGAACTTAGGTGGTGTTGCTTTACGGATTGCTTGGTAGACCATCGCAATAATCACTAGGACACTTCATCCTTTCAGACCGTAATGGAGCTCCATTTAACTGGGTAAGTAAGTGAAGTTAAGCCTATACATTACGTCTTTTAAATTTTCCCTTGAGTTGCAGAAGTCTACAAAGGTATGGGCGCTTTGTATTTGCCTTTCCTCTAGCTCTGTAAGGGGATACTTTTTCCCAAAGATGCATTTTATGACACCAACTGACGTGCCTGCTTTAATGGCTGCCAATCGAATATCAAATCACCATCGCTCTAAAATTGATTTACATTGACCCACCTTATGCCAGAACATCACTTCAATTGTTATTGTCACAAAGAGAGGACAAAGCATAACCTCCGCCCCTCGTCAAACATTTTTCTTAATTATTTTGTCCAACTCATTAAGCGAACCTTGCGCACCCCAAACAGCGCCACACAGGCTTTCTAAATTGCTGCAGAACTCTAATAAGAATCCCATTAAGAGACGCAATTTTTGCCGCCCCCCCAAACTCCAGTTCCTACAGACAACAGTAACAGGCAGCATAGCACCCCCTCATCGGTTGTATTGGTATGTGCCGCACCTCTTCTTACACGCGCCACATTGACATCATTGGGTGCTAAGGCGACAACAAAAACAATTATCTCCCCCGCCCCTATAAAACTTTACACCACCATCCGATGTTGGATTCAAGCAGAGCCGAAAGCGCTAGCAATTTAATTCGCATTGTTTCGATTTTATGGTTCCATGGGGTAGTTAGTGTGTCGCACTAAAACCACCCTTGCAATCAAGACTGCCACCGCCGGCCGGCCAGCCCACGAAGCCCGATGGGGTGCCAAAGCTGATGACGATATCTACTCATGGCGCTGCTGCTGGCTAGTAGCTACATGTTGTATGACTAATGTGCAGTTGATGTTGTCCCAGGAGTGTGGGACGTGGGTCATCTCACCAGTTAGCCAAACCAAACGACAACGACTGCCCCAACACTTGGCCGCACTCGACCTTGCGCTGCAGTTCGTATCACACTCGTAGGTAAACTCAGCACCAACTGTATACGTACGGTTGACGGTTTTTACTCACGTGCGTGTATCTGTGCACAGTGTGGAGCACATAAGAAATTCATGGGGTGCCATTGTAGTTGACAGTTCTGACAAATGCTTAAATGACTTCTCCGGGCGGTTCATATCATCGTCATTTTTCGCAAGCGGCTTGTGCCGCATAGAGTCTGAGGTAAGTGTCAACGTTGCTTTTCTGGTCTCGTCGTCTATGGTTTGGTTTTGGTCGAGGGATAAAGAGGTTGGGCCACTCCCTCCACACACAGCACATCATCATGCTGCATGCAACAGTCTGGCATAATTTTGCACCCCCCAAGGAATGAAATTTTTGATATCCCTGCTTGATATGGGCGGGGTGGAGGGAGGTATGCCCCTTTTGTATTTTGATTCATGACATTCGATGGGATTGTGTTCCAGCCCCAGGGATGTTGGCATAACCCTTGGAGTTGACTTTTTTTTTCACTGTTCCTGCTCCTGCTTATTGTTATCCTTAATGTCAACACATTTGAAACAAAACGCCAAGTCCCGGGGGCGATGTGTAGGGGTGGAAGGTTAAATGGATGCTAAAAAGGGTAAAGGGTTGAATTTATGATGAATTGAGGGAAGGGGTGCTCATAAAAGAATGAAAATACCTCCCGAAAAGCACTGAGTACGATATTTATGATTGTGTCGGAATCCTGTGTTGTTTTTTTTTTCTTTCTTTTGGCCTCTCCCTATTCGAGACTTTCTGCGCTTGCCTTTGTGTTGTTTCAGTGTAAAGTGCTTAAAACGTTTTAATTCTTTTTTTCGCTAGGACAGAGGAGTTTTTGAGATGAATTCGTTTTCGTTGTCCCGTTTTAATGGATTCCTCTTCTAATCTAAAAGTTGAGCTGGAAACCATAGGTTGGTGGCCACATTGACACCGCACACAGGTTGGTTTGGATATTTTTTTTTGTTGTTCCTCCTTTGGCACATGCACGAGGTATGACGTGGTGTAATTGATTTTAGTCTGGCAAAAGGATTTGACATAAATCACCTCTTATAGTGGGCATGATATTTGAACTTGTAGAATTTTGTAAGTTGTCAAATTCTGAAGAATGGGCAAACATTCTGTCGAAGGATGTATGTAGGTAAAAATATCAATCAATGGACTTTTTGTTGGAAGTTTGTGACGAAAATTTTAATATGAGTGTTGGATTTTTTTTTAGATATATTTGTTATGGATAGATGCTAAAGAATACATAAAAGGATAACCCGTGGCAAAATTTTCCAATACCAGGTTCCCTGATTTAACAAACAGCAAGGTCGACTGTACAAATGGAATACCAAATAAGCTATCAGCATGTCTGAATAAAAAGGCGATCGGGCATTGTCCGATCCACAAAAAAGGAGAACTGCACCAACTACAGAGGCATAAGTCTCCTCCAGATCGCCTACAAGATCCTATCGCCCGTATTATGTGAACGCCTGAAACAGTTTACCAACAACCTGACCAACAGCCTTTATCAGTGTGGTTTTATGCCACGAAAGTCCACAATCGATCAAATTTTCGCACTTCGGCAGATCCTGGAAAAAAAACTAAGAAGTGCATATCGATACCCACCACCTATTCATAGATTTCAAAGCCGCATACGACAGCATTTATATAGACAAACTATACAGAGCTCTTGTTTTGGTATACCGCCCAAACTAGTCCGTTTGTGATGGAGAATCTCGCTGCTCCATCAGGGTCGGAAACGACCTCAGCGATACATTCGATACAAAAAAAGGATTTCGGCAAAACGATGCGCTGTCATGTGACGTCTTCAATTTGATTCTTGAGAGCCAACACCAGAAGCACAATCTTCCAAAAATCGGTGCAACTACTGGCATACACCGACGATATGTCACTGGTAGGGCTCAATGTGATTTCATAGCCACGATTACTAGTATGGAGAAGGAAGCGGCAAAAATAAGTTGAGCAGTAAATGAGGGCAAGGCGAAGTATATGCTGTCAACAAGAAAGGACACACAACATCGACGAATTGGACAGAACGAACGGCACCATTGACAGATAAAATTTTGAAGTAGTACGGACCAACCGCTGTTTCCTCGGGCTAAGAAGGCAATTCAGTAGTAATGCCTCACTCGAACTACTAAGGAGATCATCCCAGTCCTGCTCTACGGCGCTGAAGCATGGACCGTCTCAAAAGCGGATGAAGAAATCCTTGGTAGATTTAAAAGAGGAAAATTCCTCGAAAAATCTACGATCCCGTTTGCGTTGGAGAGCTGTGGAGACAAAGATTCAACCAAGAACTATACTACCTGTACAGCAACATGCCCCTGGTCGAAAAACTCCGCATTGGACGTTTAAGATGGCTACGACATGTACAAAGAATGGACACCAATACTCCGGCTCGCAGAGTCTTCGATTCCCAGCCAGACGTTGGACGTAGTAGAGGGAGACCTTGCCTTAAGTTTCGCGCACAAGTAGAAACCGAACTTAACCAACTTAGTGTGCGCAACTGGAGGCAGTTAGCTAAGGACCGGACTTATTGGAGAGGCATGTTGGTTAAGGCCCAGGTTCATTCCGGACTGTAGCGTCTCTTGAGTAAGTATGTATTCCATCCCTTCAACAATTCAACCGTAATACTCGCCATGCCATGAATGCTAATCAGTTCACACTCAAGTCTATCTTCGAACGTACTATGAAATATAGAGATTCACTCCTAAACCGAACAACACGAATGTGGAATGCTTTACCATTCCTTGACCTTAACATAGAGATTTGGTGTAGTAGCCTCGAATTCGTGGAAGAGGGAACAAAGACTCAGTTTGCTGGAGCATTGTTGTTAATTAGTTTAACACAGTTGAGTCCGTGTAGTCAATGTTTTTTTTGGGTGAGGTGCAATATCCGGATCTTGACACACATTAGAGAGCTAGATCAGTTTTGTTCATCACCTTTTGAGCTCCGTGGACTGATTTCATGTCTTGCTTTCCAGGTCTCGAACCTACGTGCTGTGATTCGAAGACTGCCTTCGCTGGATAACTAAATCTAGTAGATACATCGCAGTCAATGAAGACTATGAGTTTGATTTGTACGATTACATTCACACCTTGACATGACTCTTGATCAGTTTCGGACAGTTAAGTGTACCACGCATTAAATAATTTCAAACTTGAAGCCAGTTGTACTACTAACATGAGATGCCAAGTTCAACTCAAACATAAACCATAGCACATCCTTCATCTCACAGAATAGTTTCCACATCCCAATTTGGAAAATTCCTACCACACCCAAGATGCCAAATTTAAGCAAATTATTCCCACAAACACAAACAGTTGAATTCCACTAAATCAAAGATAAATGTTTTGTGAAATGAAAACGCATCTGCTTCGGATTTCGTTTCGATATCTTATGAATTGGAAATTCCGTCGTATCTCTGACAATCTGGCCAAAGACAAATATTCAATTAAATCCCAAATCCATGCCCCTTCCGTGCGTATCCATTAAGCAAATCGAAGGAATTTAATTGAAGTCACGTTTCAATCGTCATACGGGTCCGAACACTCGAATTTTTTTCTTCCGTCGATATCATTTGGCAACCACTTCGACACGACAAGTCTCGAACTTATCCCACACACAGACGCACACTCCCACATTCCATTGCATCGTTACACATCCAAACCCGCAGTGTACCGAAAGTGAAGAGTACCAGACGAAGGCAGCTACTTACAAATGCAAAATTAATTTCTTCCCTCGAAGGACGACAAGGACGAACAGCACAACAAAGAAACATCTTCGCAGACTTTCAACTTTCTTTCGAATTCCATTTTCATTTTCCTTAGTGGTTGCTTGGCGTATGCTCTTTGTGGCCGTATATGAGCGTTGGGATACCGAGAACGCGACGACCCCTCCTCACCCGCCCCCCCCCCCCCCATCATTCTAGAGGCAGAAAGGAAATTAAATTTCACAAAGTCAAAATTACATTGCCAATGACTCCTGTTGTTCAGTGAAAGTTTATTCTATTCGCCTTCATCCCGTTACAGTGCTTCCTTCACGTGGAGCCTTAGGGTTGTTTGCATACAAAAGTGATTATAGGCACAATGTCTACAAGAGACGATGACGACGGGAGCATAAAAAAGCAGTGTACCAACCAACCCCCTACCCAAAAACTAATAGCCGAAGGCGTTGAAATGAAAACAAGAGTTCACAACCAACAACAACAACAACGAGAAGAAGAACAAACAACTTTGGATGTACGCAACAAGGATGCGGCGCGCGATTACAGCGTGAACAATAAATGTCACATAATCTTTAATAAAGGAGCCAAATCCGTAAGCAATTTATAGCCCACCAGTGTTGTGCTAGGCATTCCAATTTCAACAGAGATGTGTGGTGTGGTATGGGTGCGCGTTTTCTCCTCCCTTAAAATCGTAACCTGAGGGCATCCTTAGACATAAAGAGCAAATCGCTTTTCGTATTATTGAAATCATTAACCCGCGAGTTTTTTAGCCGCCCCACAGCCCTCATTATCCGCAATCTTCTGTTTTTCTTCCTTGGCTAAAGGGTCCTTGAGGAAGACGGTGCGTTTTCATTCTACTCTCGGTTGCTATACGAGTGGTATATGTACGGATATCGCCTTTGGGATTTGAATGTTCACTTGTAGATAATGTTCGTCGGGGTTTGATACTCTCTTGCTGATGCTAGTGGCAACACAATGAGGGATTGTCTCAATCTTTTTAAGACGCTTGAATCAAGTATGAAACTTCATAAAAATAATTCCGCAGGACGTTTGTTATTTGTCTTCTTGGCTAAGTGATGAAGATGTGAAGTTGTTCATTTGGTTTTTTGCACTTCAGAGATTTCAAATTTAACGGAGGGCTTTTGAGTTTTTTTTTTCAAACCGATGAACACAGTAGTAATCGGATGAGAAGGCTACAAATCGGCTGTTTGAATGAATATATTCAATCTTTGCTCGCCATGTATCCAAATGTTTCAAAAAGTAGCAGTTTTCGAAAGCATGTTTATGTCTCCTCTACATTCAAAAAGCGACCTGATGATCTTTAGGTGGTTAAACAACCAATTAATCCGACCAAGTGCTCATAGATAAGAGGCACGTATCCAACATCCTGGATGTACAAACATTCAGAGGGACAACCTCGACTTCGAATTCACTAAATAACCTGATGATCGAACCACCGATTTATTCGACCAAGTTCATATAGGTAAGAGGCACATATCAGACGTCCAGGATGTAGATACATTCACAGGGGCAACCGTCAACTATATACATTTTCTCGTCGCAGACAAATTCAGAGTTCGACTGTCTACCGAGATGAAGCTACGAATGGTACATGCTTCACGTTATGTAGACACTCGCCACAGTGTCCGGAGATAACTCGAATCTAAAAAGATCAGCTGGCTAAAAGACTCTCTGTACCCTCAGAATTCAGTAACAACATGTGGTGGATAAACTATCGCAATATGCTTAGAGAGATGCCCGAATACACGGAAGGCGCTATAATGGAAAAGCCGAACAACAAGCAGCTGGCTGGGATGTAGGGTCAAAAGGGACAAACGTTCTTCAAAATGGCAAAGAAAACTTAGTCGCACCGGAAATCATAAACATATTCGGGCAGCATTTCCAGCTGCTGCTAATGCTATTGAGAGTGACAGGGCCAGAAACCCAATCCAATTCTAAGCAAGAAAGAGGGCACGCTCAATCATATTATAGAAGAAGTCTACGCTGTCATCAAAAAGCTGGAACACAAAAACGCAGCCAGTTCTGATGGATTACCAGAAGATCTCTTCAAATACAAATGTGCTGTCATGTAAGTGTGCATGCACTTAACCAATAACCAAATCTGGATGGACGAAACTTCAGCTGCAAGTGGTCCAACTTTTAGAAAGGGTACCCCATATCTTGCTCTAACTAGCGTGGCGTATTTCTGAAAATGTGTTCATAAAAGATCCACTCCAGTGTAAGGTGTGAACTGCTAAAGCTTTTCTTTCACAAACTTATCAGCACTTACTAGAGTGGCAGCTTGACCAAAGACCGAAAATAATTCCTGGAAAAGGCCAACGAATTTCATATTGAAAAGCATTTTCATCGCATAGATGGTAGATATCTGAGTTTTTCCAAACATGTGTTGGGCTCTGACAATCTGGATTTCTTCATTCTCATGCTGGAGCAGTCATTGCACAGGACGGGTGTAGGCTCAAAAGCCACTTTCACTAGCGAATCCGTCTAATCATTGTTCGTTCATATGGTTCTGTTGTCCTCGTCCGGCAGAATAGAAATTAAGAAGAGCTTAGGTCCACAATCAAAACACCTCCCTAGACGGCAGTGTAAGAATTCTCAATGAGAAATCAATGATGGCATCTTCGAAATAAGAACATTTGGATTACCTTCTCTGTCACGATTGAACAACAGGCCATAGAGGAATTTTAAAGTTAAGTTAGACCCCTTGAAGAGAGTCAATGGAAAATGAGAAGGACGTCTAACGTCAATCCCGTTGTGGAAACCGATGGTCCCGTATACTTGTGGTATCGGACAAATTGGAACTGGCCCTCCTCGGGGAGGTTGTGCTTTGGGTTAACTTTGGGTTAACTTCGGTCCCATGCTATATGAAATGCTATGTGGAGAAACAGTGAGTATTCGGATGTGGTTTTATCATAAGCAACAGACTTAGGTAAAAGGCATAAGAGAACGGATTGAAACAATCCGCATAGAGCCTAAAATCCCCAATTTGTATGCGCTCACACTCCGATGGAGGAAAAAAATGGCGTTCGGAAGGAGCTCTACGAGGTCCTTGACAAACGTTTTTTTTTTATAATTTACTCGTACTCAAGGGGTTATGAATACCCTTTATATGTTACCATAGTACGAACGTTAGAGAAGGGGAAGAAAGAGAGGATAGGAAAGATTTTGGATGTAGTGGAGACTTAAACTACATGGGTGGTGTCCGAACTAGCTTCGGGGAGTCACTTTTTCTTGTGTTCGTTAAATTTGAAGAAATTCAAGATGGTGTGCATACTTTTAGGTATTACACCGACCTTTTATTTCTTTTAAAAAAAAGTGAAATGGATTTTGGTTTTGATTGAACGCGCAACCTTCCACTCAACAGACGAACACATTACCACTACACCACTACACCGCGGCCACCGATGTCAATATCGTGCTGGAAGATTTTTACCGCCTAGGTAGGAAGAGATTACATCATTAGCAGTGTTTTCGAAAAATGCAGCTTACACGACACCACGGGTGGCAACGGATTTAGGCTAATTTACTTCCCTGTGGAATGAGATTCCACCTAAACTTGATGTCCAATAGGGTACATGGTAGTCTCCAGATCGAATTGATCACATAGCGATATAACAATACAATGGGCACGCACTCAGTATTTTGGACGTTTGGAAATTTCGAGGGACTAACATCGACTTGGGTCAACAAAATAACTGCGGCCAAGGTAAGACTGCGGATATCCCAGGTAAGAATGCGGATATCTCCAAGGCCACAGCAAATGCGAAATACTGTGAAAAAATCTTGAAAGACTGTAATTGCAAGAGACCGTCGAGATCTTTGTAGATGGCGTATCACTAAGTCTCTCAATTAATACCATACCACCAGCATCTATTGTTGAAGAACAATGGCGTCAATGTCAACAAGCCGATCACAGCTGTTTTCTAGGCTTTTACCACCCACCGACAAGAAATCTTTGAATTCACTTCTTGCACGATGATTGGCCCTCCTGTTTTATGCTGACTCCGAATGGCTAAGTTGAGATAGGTTTTTCTTGACATTGATACTACTCGGATGATTTGTCAGATCATCACTAGAGGAGTGCCAGTGAAATATCATTTAAAGTGTTGCAATGCCTGGGAAACGAACCCAGACCTTCTGAGCGGCAGTTCGTCACACTAAGCATAGCTTCTAACCCCGTCGTCTATACAAGTGCATTCTTCATCATAACCCTAGGAAAACGGAAGAATCCCGCCCTTTTAGAAACAAGAAGATTCAAAAGAAAAAGCGCGCAACCGAAGATATAGAGAGGTGCTGCATTAGGAACAAAGCTCTGAAGTTTTACCAAAAAGAAAAGCTATAAAGCCAGATATAAGGTCTAAATGAATTCCAGGCTATGTGGATGAGCAAAATCGCAGCTAAGTCACTGACTATGCTGAGGTTATTGAAGAACCATTTCTGAAAACTCTCAAAACCTATTGTGAACAATTTCACCTCAAGATTCTCAAGGTCCTATCTGCCGTAATATGTGAACCCCTGAAAGCCCCTACGAGCAACCTAATCGGCTCTTATCAGTGTGGTTTTTCTCATAAACTTTTTTTAGTTTAGCCGTTTTCAAAGCGCCCTGAGCTGATGCTTGCAGATATTAATTTAAACTGCTCTTGAATTGTTGTAAAATATATTTTGGTGGAAATATGTTGTCTGGAAGTGTATTTCGTTGGTTGCTTGTTGTTTAAAAAAATTATTTTGGTGCTGCGTTGTTGGTGCCATTTTTAGGTGGACATTGTGTCTAAAACTTCGTATCTTGTCAGTCGTTGAAATATAACGAGTCTAGGGATCATTTCTGTAAGTTCCTTCGAAAATCATTAAATCTTCACTCGGCCAAAGGTGGAAACCATGTGGTACGCGAAACATCGTCAATTAGTCGAATTGCACGTCTTTGGAGAGGATCCAGCAAGTTAAGTGTATGTTTCTGGGCTGAACTCCAACCAGTCGTTGTCTTATCAGTCGTTGAAATATAACGAGTCTAGGGATCATTTCTGTAAGTTCCCTCGAAAATCATTAAATCTTCACTCGGCCAAAGGTTGCAACTATGTGGTAAGCACGGCACATCTTTAGAGACGCTCCAGTAAGTTCAGGATATGTTTCGGGGCTGCAATCCAACCATGAGAACAGTATTCATGACCTGATCGTTTTAACGTGTTTGGGTTTTATAAAAAAGGAGATCCTGGACTGGGGTAAAAATTCTCTTAGGTCTGAAAATGTAACTAAGTTTGGAAGGATGGTTTAGGTCCAGAAGGCCGCAATGACATTCTAAAGGCATTTCCTCTCAAGAGCATTGTATCAGCACCATCTCTACCACTACTCACAATATACCATTCTGCTGTTTATTTTTATTTTTGTTGAAGGTACATCTGTCAAATTGGCTGTCAATTATATGGTATGATGTGCCAAAACACCATGGAAATACATAGCGTTCAACAACAGTTGCAGATGATACAATTATTTTATCAAAATGGATGTTCGGTAAGGACAACTTTCCACACGCTTCGTCCATTTTACGGTCGCCATAATTGTCCTACCGAAAGAACTATTCGCAGAGTGGTGGACAGATTTGACCACTAGTTCAGTAAACGATGAACATCAGTACGTCGATGAAACGTAAGATCTGCAAAAACATCGCTAGTGTCCGTGAGAGTGAGCAAGAGATTCCCAGGTATTCGATTTCGCTTCGCTCTCTAGAACTCGGCCTTTCGCAGACCATGAATTGGTGAATTTTGCGTCGTGACCTAGGAGACGAAGGGTAACAACCATTGACCTTAATTTTTATCGTGTCACTCATTCAGTAAAGGTTAAAACGACGTCAGTACGTCGATGAAACGTAAGGTCTCCCAAAAGCATCGCTACTGTCCGTAAATATGAGCAGAAGAGTCCCTGGTAGTCAGTTTCGCTTTGCTTAAAAGAAATCGGCCTTTTGAAGACCGTAAATTGACGAATTTTGCGTCGTGACTGAGCCTACACCAGTACCAAATTTAACTGACCCAGGAGATGATGATTAACAACCACAGACCCTAATTTTTATCGAAAAATCATCTTCAGCTATGAGGCTCATTTCTGGATGAATGGGTACGTCAACAAACAAATTGTTGGACGCTACCAATCCACATGAGTTCCAAGAGCGTCCAATGCATCCCGGAAAAGTCACTTTTTGGTGTAGATTTTGGGATGGCAGCACCATCGGTTCATATTTCTTCGAGACGACCGACGTTGGTTAGGCCATCACCTTCAACGGTAAACGCTATGGGTGGATTCGATTACCAACTTCTTTTGGCCTGAATGGACATCAACGATATGTGGTTTCAACCGGACGGCTGTACGTGCTTTCAAGATTATAAAGTCATACAGATGACGCATTGAGGAACTTTTGCTCACCATCTTCACGATACGGGCGGGCGGTGTGCACGTGTACGCATCAGAAACGAGATCCAAATATATGAAGGGCTGTGTCGATACGACCCGCCATAGAACAATTTTTCTTGTATGCAGTGCGTCATCTGTATGGCTTTATAATCTTTGGCGCTATACTGGTCACGCCACATTAAAAATTCTGCACGACCGATTCGAGGGCATGGTCATCACGCGTGGGGGTGATCTGAATTGTCCACCGAGATCACTCGATTTGACTCCGTTGGACGTTTTCTTGTAAGGTTTTCTGAAGTCTCAGGTCTATGCGAATAAACTACAAACAACAGCGGCCCTCAAAGCCAACATGACCTATGCCATCGGTCGAATCCAGAATGAGTCATAGTCGCGGTGAACTTGAAAGCCATTTTAAAGGCATCAGTTAGCAGCACTTAAATTGAATATGAAAGACTCATGCATAGAAGTCACATTTTCAAAATTTAATTTGCATCTTCTATTTCTATCTGTAGATACATTTTTATTTACTTTTCAAGAATTTTATGAATTTTTAGGTAAATAAAATACTCGCGCTTCCAAATTCCAATTACCAGCAGACAAGGGGTTTTATATTGTTGCCGCAATGGCAACCTACGGAATTGTCAAAGTTCATGGGACCGTAAGTCACAATCTAATTTCCTCGCCTTCCGCAAGGGGATATCAAACCGATTTTCGAACCATTCTATCGTTGCCATGGATTGAATCGAGAGTTATGGAAAAATGTATCCCTGTATTCATTGAGGGTTACCGTGAGACGGAAATCGTTCCATGAGGGCAAAAAATTTCACAGACATTTATTGAATTTATATCTAAAGGTAGAAGCGAGGAAGCTACCGTCTCTATGATAAATGTGTCAAGCAATTGACATTTCGAAATCTAAATTAGGTAAAACTTTAAAGACCTCCTCACAAACTCCGGCCCCGTGCCGACTCCCTAATGAATTCCACTTTAAGAATCCGTTAAATGGTGAAAAATCAATTTTGCTCATTTGTTAGCGCAGGATAATTGCTGTGCGCTACCAAAAATCTGTCTTCCCTTTGTGTGTCCCGGGTGAGAATGAGAAATCCCTTAAAATCTCCCGCTGTTTACCATCATCGTCGTCGCCGGGCACAGCTCTAAGAATGAGAAAAACATTCAACCAGCACCTGTTCCATGGTGTTCGCTGCTATTAATTAAGCTTAACGAGGTTACAACACACCAACACAAGGTTCATCTAACCCGAAACTTTGGAGAGAACCACCCTGGCCCGCACCCTCATTAAACTGGCGCGCACAGCCCCATCATCCTCTATTACCCTCTGCGTTTGGCTGTCTTTGCATTTAGATGAGTAGCTCGAGGGCGTAATACTTAACCTCGCTGTGTAGACTTAACAACAGTTTGCCGCTATACTACTCCCGTTATTGTTGTTGCTGTTTAACCCCTTTTTATGTAAAAAGGCTTTTCCTTTTCATAATAATAATTAGGGGGCCATTCTTGTAAGGCGCACTCTTGCAAACTGCTCGGAAGGAGTGGGTGGTTGTATATCCTTTTTTGCCACTCTGTTACTGTTACTGGGATCTAATCGGTTTAAGTTTTTCCATACACATACAAAGGCGAATAGCACGTACATATATAGAAAGAAAGGATAAATTACGAGAGGAGCATCTTTCACTTACACGTCGACGTATATCCGGAAAAAGCGAACTCCCGTTTAATATATATGACGTGGTATTAATTTTTAGATTTTCCCAGAGGATGTGGGTGGGGAAGGTATCCATCAACTATTTGGTTTCAGCTTATTATGGAAAATTGCGAATACGAAGGACGTAGTTGGGAGACGGATGGATGGAACGTGGTATAGTCCTTAAGATCTCTTCGGAGATGAGTATTAATTATCCTTGTTTGCTTGAATGCCAGCGGTGAAATACGGTGCACGAGTACGGTACACTGTTGTACAGGTGTTGTTGACTGGTGCTTGGCACGGTGTAGGGGGTATGGAGTAGTGTCCCTCAACACCGAGGTTGTTTACAAGTTTTAAATTGCAATTCAGTTTCGGTTAGACGCGAAAGATGGTGTGCAACTTTCCATCAGAATTGGTGTGGCATTTGAAGGAGTGTCCTTTTAATTAGACATCGGGATTAGTCTGACACTGACACTGACGGGAGGGTTTTTTTTTTGTTTAAAACCGAATCAAATCGAAATAAGACAATCAAGTTTTAACTTGATAAGAGAAGAGATGTTTTGGCTTTGAGAATCTTTATAATTGGAATTACCAAGGTCTTCCTCTCCTGCGACGACGTTCTGACTGGGGGTCGAAGACTCTGTGGAATGGAATATTGGTATCCATTATTTCGTTTGGTCCTAACTACCTTAAAGACCAAAGTGTACTTTTTTTATTGGGGAGCTTATAGGTAAATTTGTTCTTAAATATGCACTTGAGTCCTTTCTAACAAGCGAAATTCCCAAATTTGAAGTGGGGAAACATAAAAGCCCTTGTCGAGAGCCCTAACAACCAATAAAACTCATTGTTTGGTGTTCTTTATAGACTGGTCCATAACTCTTTAAGGCCGATGCCGGCCAGAATGTTACAGTCAATGGAGAACACATAAAGAAACAGGTTTCCCGACCTCATCAAACGGGACCAAAGGTTTTTCGAAGAATTTTCATTTCGAAACGTCCAAGAATTTCTTCATCTGCTTTCGAGACGGTCCATGCTTCTGCGTAGAGCAGGACTGTAATGATCCGGGTCTTATATAGGACCTCCTCAATAGTTCGAGTGAGGGCTTTACTACTGAATTGCCTTCTTAGTCCGAAGAAACAGCGGGTGGCAAGAGTAATTCTTCGTTTAATTTCTGACGAGATGTTGTTGTCAGAGCTAATAGCGGAGCCGAGGCAGACAAAGTTCCGTACTAGCTCAAAGTTTTATCTGTCAATGGTGACGTTCTGTCCAATTAGTCGATGTTGTGTATCCTTTCGTGTTGACAGCATATACTTCGCCTTGCTCTCCTTTACTGCTAAACCCATTTTTGCCACTTCCTTCTCTATACTATCAAACGTGGCTATGACATCACGTTCGGTCCTACCAATGATGTCAATATCGTCGGCGTATGCGAGTTGTTATACCGATTTTTGGAAAATTCTGCATCTGGTGTTGGCTAGTGAGTTTTGCACAACCCTCTCAAGAATCAGATTAAAGAAGTCACATGACGGCGTATCGCCTTTCCTAAACCCTTTTTTTTGGTATCAAATGTATCGGTGATGTCGTTTATGACCCCGATGAAACAGCGAGAATTCTCCATCGCAATCCTACGCAAACGGACGAGTTTTGGCGGTATACCAAAACTAGACATGGCTCTGTATATTTCATCTCTATGAATGCTGTCGTATGCGTCTTTGAAATCCATGAATAGGTGGTGGGTACCGATTTGGACTTCTTGGTTTTTTTGCAGGATCTACAGGATTTTGAAGATTTGATCGGTTGTGGACTTTCCGAGCCTAATTTCCACACTGATAAGGGCCGATCAGATTGTTGGTATACGGTTCTTGTAGGTGATGTTGAGGAAACCTATGCCTTTATAGTTGTCGCAGTTTAGAGGGTCTCCTTTTTTTGTGTATCGGGCAAACGAAGCTTAGGTTCCATTCTTTAGGCATACTTTTTCCGACCAGATTTGACTTACGAGTTGGTGGATGCCACTTACCAAGTCATCTCCGCCAGCTTTATAAATCTCAGCGGGAAGGCCGTCATTTCCGGCAGCCTTATTAAGCTTCGGTTTAGATATTGCTTTCCCCACTTCACTCAGGTCGGGTGGTTGGCAGTTTTCGCTGTCCTTGCCAGTATTGAATGGTTCGTTCTGCCTGACAGCGGAGTGTTGCTCGTCATCGCCGTTTAACAGTTTGCAGAAGTTTACTCCAATAACCAATTGGATCCCATTCTCGTCGCCAATGTGAAAACCTGCCAATATTAAAAATACTAAAAACGCATGACAAACACTGCAACTAGTTATCACTTCTTTATTGAACGAAAAAAGCATAATATATATGTCAAAATTAATGTGAACATTTGGAGAGACACAACTGTCAGCTCGTTGTAGTGTTGCCAACTTAGACCAAAGTTCAGTGTTGGCACTTTAGCTTGTAGTATCAGGTCTCCACAAAGCACATTGGATGTGTAGTCAGAGTTACAACCACTGGGAATTGCCAAGTAAAAGCCAATCAGAGTCTTGCCTCGTTCTAAAACACCCAACCAGTGTCAGTGGACTGATTTTAGAAATTTTTACAGTGCTGGGAGCAATATCAAATTCTCAAATCTCGTAGCTGGTATGGTGGCATACCTGGCAGATCCAGTGAGTTAAAAAAAACTCTGGTGGATAATTTACAGCTTTATTGGCATCGCAAACTGAATCGACCGATTTGTATTCTACACATTCGCCTGATCAAATCGTCGAAGTCCACATTTTTTTGCAACCAAAACGGATTTTCCTGCCAGCCACGCATGATTTATGTGCTATGTGCGTACATCAGGGAATGCCAGAAGATGCAGTGGCCAATGCAATGCTGTTGTTAAATCAGAAATGCTCTCCCAGTTCCATCTAGTAAGTCCATAAAAAAAAGAAACACATTGCCCAGCCGAAAATGCCAGCATAATGCGGACGTTTTTTTTAAGAAAATGCCGCCAAAAAAAGGGTGTGGGTTCAAATGATCTAGAGATGAAATGTTTATAGGATTATTCTCAAAATATTTTTAAAACAAAGAAATATAGAATGGAACACTAAACTCAATTTACTGGACAAAAACGGTTAACCCTTCTGGAACATCGTTAAATTAGTAAAAAATAAAAATAGACAGTTACCCTTCTTAAAAAACTCGTCGGGCACTTACTTTACTGATATAGAAAAAGCCAACGCACTTGCCATAAACTTTTTCAAGAACCATATTGTCTCACAAAACTTAGGTGATGTTTATACCAACACCCTAGTGAGTAACACAATTCAAGCTTTTTCATCCAATGTAACTCATCATTCTTCTTCCATCACATTTGTTACGGAAGAAGATATAGAATTTTTAATTAACAATCTACATGCAAAGAAAACTGGAGGTATTGTTATGCTAAGAAACAGTTACTTTAAGCAGTTGCCCAAAACAGGTATACGATTTGTCACGCTTATTGTTAATGCATGCCTTAAAATGCAGTACTTTCCCGATATCTGGAAACTTGCAAAAGTGGTACCAATATTAAAAGCTGGTAAGTCTTCTGAAAGGCCGGAAAGTTATAGACCTATCAGCCTTCTAAGTGATCTTAGCAAAATATATGAAAAGGTGTTGAAAGAACAAATTTTAAAATTCATTGATGTTCAACAAATTTACCCCGATGAACAATTTGGTTTTAGGCGTCACCACAGTACATCCCATCAGGCACTGAGAATATGTAACTGTATTAATTTCAATTGAAGCCAAGGAAAACCTACAGGTTTGGTCTTACTAGACATTGAAAAAGCATTTGACTCAGTTTGGCACCAGGGCCTGATTTACAAAATGATAAGTCTTAACTTCCCTCCATATATTTGTAATATAGTCCAAAGCTTTTTGTCCAATCGCTGTTTTAAAGTCCATGTTAATAGTAGTATTTCCGACTTGGTATATGTTCCATCAGGTGTTCCACAAGGCTCAGTTCTTGCCCCAATATTATTACAACATATTTACACATGATATTCCTAAATTACCGCTCTGTAATATAGCCATCTTTGCAGATGATACCGCAATATTTTCATCCCATGAATTCGCTCTCAATATTGAGAGGAATCTCCAAAATGGACTGGAAATATTACTAAAATACTATCACAAATGGAAAATCAAATTGAATGAAGGTAAAACTCAAGCTATCTATTTCACCCGAAAAAGAAAGTCTTGTTTCCTTCCCACCGGCCACCTTCAATTCAATGGTAATAGTATTAATTGGGAACCTTCTGTTAGATATCTAGGTATTTATTTAGATACCAAGTTAACTTTTAAGGACCACATTAATAAATCTATAAAGAAAATAGGTATAGGAATCAAGATGCTTTACCCATTTATTAATAGAAAATCATTACTTTCTACTGACAACAAAATAATTTTACATAAAGTAATTTTCCAGGCAATTCTATTATATGGGTGTCAGGTATGGGGCAACTCCGCAAAGTGTCATATACAAAAATTGCAAGTATCGCAAAACAAACTGTTAAAAATGATGCTAGATTTACCTTGGCACCACTCAACTATTGACATTCATGAAAGAGCGAATGTTGAATTGATAGCTGATAGAATTCCAAAACTTAACAACACTTTCAAAACAAGATGCAGTTTCGCTGACAATCCTCTTGTAAATCAACTAAATACCTAATATTGTTCATTTATAATTTCGGAACATTGTTACTTTAGCTTCCAATCACTTTTTTCACTTTTTTTTTTGTTCCACTCACTAAATTAAGCTAAAAATTTAGCAATTTTTTTTTGTCGCTCTCAATTAGTTCAAAAGTTATTAAACAATGAAATTTCCAAAAATCCCTATAGAAATCAACCAACTTTTGACAGTTCACACATAGCTGAATGATAAATATGGAAAAAAAAACACTCCAATGGAGCATTGCAAGATAGAAAAAAAAATATTACATATTTCCCAAAATGTAAAGAAATGTAAAAAATGTAAAAAATTGTAAAAAAAATTATTAACAATCATTAATTAATAATAAAAAATGACTAAACAAAATATCTTAAAAAAATGCCGTAACAAAAATTTAGACCCCCTCGAAGAATTTTTTAAATGTGCCGGCAAACTATACAACGGGCAAGAAGCAATTCCAGAACCATGTTCTAATGATTCTGACGATTCATCATAAATTAGTATAATATAATAAATAAATTAAATACTAACTCAACAGTTTTTCGGTTAACCGGTACTCTGCGTGGCCCGCTTCGCGGGAACAAAGGATTTCAACTCTCTTTCTGGACAGTCCACGCTCACGCAACTTCGTTGCTCCGCTCAGGGTATTTAAAGTCGTCAGGCAGGCGCCTAAGTCAACAGTTTTTCTATTAAGCGGTACTCTGCGTGGCCCGCTTCGCGGGAACAAAGGATTTCAACTCTCTTTCTGTGGACAGTCCACGCTCACGCAACTTCGTTGCTCCGCTCAGGGTATTTAAAGTCGTCAGGCAGGCGCCTAAGTCAACAGTTTTTCTATTAAGCGGTACTCTGCGTGGCCCGCTTCGCGGGAACAAAGGATTTCAACTCTCTTTCTGTGGACAGTCCACGCTCACGCAACTTCGTTGCTCCGCTCAGGGTATTTAAAGTCGTCAGGCAGGCGCCTTAGTCAACATTTCTTTTTGTTAAAATATTTTTATTTGGTATGTTTTTTTCAACATGGCAATGCTGCGTACACCGCAGCAGAAAAAAAATAAATGAAGTGTCAAACTACAAACAATTTGTATGGGATTATAACCCAAAAAGTGCAATTTTATTTTGTTAATAACTTTTAAACTAAACGTGAGCGACAATTTTTTAAAGCATATAAATGATCAGTGCGCAGAGACGAATCGATTAATAAAAAAAAGTGCAAAAAGTGAAAGGCAGCTAAAGTATAGTTATGCCATAATTTCTACATACCCGTACTTATTGTTTATATTTACATTATTGCTGTACAAATTTGTACTCATTTGTTATTATTTATTTATGGAATATTTGTTATTTGTTACCTTAATGTATAATAGTGCTTATTATTTTACTTTTATATTTGTTTATTTTTTTTTTTTGTTTGTTTATTCATTTATTTATTTATGTACTTAATCATTTTTTTTTATTTATTAATTTATTTATCTATTTATTTATTTATTTATTTATTTATTTATTTATTTATTTATTAATTAATTAATTTATTTATTTATTTATTTATCTATTTATGTATTTATTTATTTATTTATTTATTTATTTATTTATTTATTTATTTATTTATTTATTTATTTATTTATTTATTTATTTATTTATTTATTTATTTATTTATTTATTTATTTATTTATTTATGTATTTATTTATTTATTTATTTATTTATTTATTTATTTATTTATTTATTTATTTATTTATTTATTTATTTATTTATTAATTAATTAATTAATTTATTTATTTATTTATCTATTTATTTATTTATTTATTATTTATTTATTTATTTATCAATGTACCTACCAATTTAATGGCAATTGTAATTTTTTTTTTAATTATTTATCCTTTATTTTATTTATTTTTCTTATATTGGAGGTTTTTTTCGTATTTTCCTTCAAGTTTATTCTTTTTTCTTTATAAATTCTTCTAACCATTAAAAATAATATTTCAGTAGAAAGATAAAATCATCATCAAATCTCTGTAAAATGTGCAATAACATTATTATGTAAAAATATTCATATATGAAATAAATGTATCTATATCTATATTTTCATCGAATGTTTCTTTTCGATTTTACTTCAAATGTACCAAAAACAGTTTTCAACAAAAACGCCCTCAAAAACTTTGTGTTGACGAAATATGTATAAATATTCAGAATCTCTGAACATCTTGCTCAGACACTTTCTCCAAATTCCTTACGGTTTAACCAATAATAACGTTTTCAAGCGAACTGCACAAAAACCAGTGTGGTTAAGACCGGTTAATGCGTTTAGGCATGAATCGGCTAAAAACTTTTCAAGGCTCAATTTGCTTGTATGTAGATTAGACGTTCTCAAATATTCAGAATGAATAGCATCGCCAAAACAAAATTAAAGCCTCTAAACACTTCCAACTCCAGACATTCTTGAAGATTTTTTTTTATATCTCTTTAAAAAAAAAGTATATACCCACGCATTGTAAAGGTAACCACTGTCCCACACACACATTCCTTCCACCAAAATTTGGGGACCACCTACCATTCACCAGGATTTACAATTTCCAATTTTCAAATTACCCCCCCATCGTCGGTGACTATACGCGCCACAAATATCAGCACCATTCAGCGGCGGCAAAACACCATTTTGTTTATCATTGTGAAATAAATTTACAGTTTAATGTATTTTCTAATAAGTAATTGATGAAGTTAATTTCCAGGAGCCCTCGATAATGCCGGAAAAACTGTATCAAAGAAATACGATAAAATCCAAAACACACTGACAACGAGAGGCAAGACAAGAAAACTAACAGCCCCAGATAAACATGGAACTTCCGTTTCCATAATTTATACAGGACGTTAGGAAGTTAACAACGAACAGCGAAGAGTACAACAAAAAAAAAAAAACGCCAAAAGACTCTCAGGGAGTTAGGGAACGGAAGAAAAGAAAGACAAGCAACAAACAAAAAATATGCCAACCATACCTCATGGAAGAAAAATGAATCTTGCATAAAGTGCGAGGGTGGTTTCCTGCTTTTTGATTCCGTTCTTCTTTTTTGTGGAAATCTCTCTCCACATCTGCATTCGAAATCAACGTACGACCTCCCGCCCCCGAACCCCCAGGATTCGCCTAAGGCGAAAAATCACGTCATTATCGCAATTTTCCTTCTGTCATTTTTTAAAAGATAAAAAAAATCTCAAATCGGAAGGAGATGGAAGGAGGTTAAGCAGATCCTACAGCTTTAGAAAACCAATATGAAAAACAACACAAACACAAAAATCAGGACACAGATAAATGACATTCTTTGGATGGACGTGTAGATTTCTGCAGGACTGACAAAAAAAAAAACACGAAATTGAATACAATTGGGGTGACAGGGAGCCACGTTTTCCTTTGGATTTTGTGGACACAAGAAAAATGAGAAACAATTCGAAGGACATTCGAAATTGACTGACAGAGAGGTGTTTTGTAGCAGCAATGCAGTGGTACACAGGAAATTCCGGGCGATCAATCCTTGGATAACATTTGACTATGAATATTCGGTAAATAATTTAAGAGAGACGCTAGTTGTTAGCTTTTGGTTATAACAAAGGACTCTTGTGAAGTATTTCTGTAGGATTAGTCAACTTGGAGAGTTTATTTCTTTAGAGGTTCTTATTACGGGCGATTTCGTTAGGTCGCCTTACAGACTAATCGTAAAGATTGATTTTGTACGTTTTACCATTGGGATGACGAACAACATTCCGCTGACGGCCTTCCCGCCGAGCTTTATCAAGCCGACGGAGATGACTTGGTAAGCAACATCCACCAACTCATAACCCGAATCTGGTCGGAAGAAAGTAAGAAGGGAACCTCAGTATCGATTGCCCGATCCCAAGAAAATGAGGCATATGTCTCCTCAACATCGCCTGAAACCGTTTACCAACAACCTGATCGGCCCTTATCAGTATGATCTTAGACCGGGAAAGTTCACAACTGATCAAATTTTCACACTTAGGCAGATCTTGGATAAAGCTCAAGATGTCCAAATCGATACCCACCACCAATTCATCGATTTCAAAGCCGCATACGACTGCATTTATAGAGACGAACTATACAGAGCCATGTCTAGTTTTGGTATACCTCCCAAACTCGTCCGTTTGTGTAGGATGACGATGGAGAATTATCGCTGCTCCATCAGGGTCGGAAACGACCTCACCAACACATTCAATACCCAAAAAGGATTAATTCAAGGCGATGCGTTATGATGTGACTTCTTCGATTTTATTCTTGAGAGGATTATGCAAAACTCAAGAGCCAACAGCAGAGGCAAAATTCTCCAAAAATCGGTATAACTACTCGCATACGCCGACGATATTGACATCATTGGTAGGACAAAACGTGATGTCATAGCCACGTTTGCTAGTATAGAGAAGGAAGTGGCAAAAATGGGTTTAGCAGTAAAGGAGAGCAAGGCGAAGTATATGCTGTCAACACGAAAGGATACACAATATCGAAGAATTGGACAGAACGTCACCATTGACAGATAAAACTTTGAGCTAGTACGGAACTTTGTCTGCCTCGGCTCCGCTATTAGCTCTGACAACAACATCTCGTCAGAAATTAAACGAAGAATTAGTCTTGCCAACCACTGTTTCTTCGAGCTAAGAAGGCAATTCAGTAGTAAGGCCCTCATTCGAACTACTGAGGAGGTCCTATATAAGACCCGGATCATTACAGTCCTGCTCTACGGCGCAGAAGCATGGACCGTCTCAAAAGCAGATGAAGAAATTCTTGGTCGGTTTGAGAGGAAAATTCATCAAAAATTGATGAGCTATGGAGACGAAGATTCAACCAAGAAATATACGAGCTGCACAGCGACATGCCCCTGGACAAAAAAAAACTCCGCATTGGACGTTTAAGATGGCTAGGACATGTAGAACGAACGGACACCAATACTCCGGCTCGCAGAGTCTTCGATTCCCAGCCAGAAATCGGAAGTAGTAGAGGAAGACCTCGCCTTAAGTGGCCCGCATAAGTAGAAACCGATCTAGGATGCAACTTGGAGTGCGCAACTGGAGGCAGTTAGCTAAGTACCGTCCCAATTGAAGAGGCACGTTGGTTGAGGCCCAGGTTCAATCCGGACTGTAGCTCCACTTCTGTAAGTAAGTAAAGTACCATTGGGAACTCAAGGAATTTGTAACTTTTTGTACAGTTTCGTCCAGTTTTCGTTCAGTTTTCTTTTACTTTTGATTACGAAACAACACTACGAAACTAGGTAGCCCATTCTATCTTTTTGTACGGCTGTGCACGAAGGATTTATAGAGACTAAAGCTACACGCATGCAACTTGTCTCCTAGCACCATATAAGCTTCTTGCTCAGTTTCATCCATTTTTTCGATCACTTTTGTTAATTTACGAAACTAGGGAACGTATTCGCCATTGAAAATTGTTGGAACAATAAATAGGAAGTGTCGCCTTATTTAATCTTCCTCCTCGGATCTGCAGCTTCAGCAGCTTAGTCAAGGAAGAAGTGTCCTGCAATGATATTGACTAATTCAAATTAGCGACTTAGATCTGTTTAGGTTTTCTAAAATGAGCTAGGATGTATTGCAGTTGTCGAGCTGTGAACTCTTGTGATTTGTTGTAGACAACGCTACCTATAAATCACTGTTCTATAGTTTAGTCAAAAGCATACTGACATAGTCAAGATCTGTCGTGAAGGAACACCAGTAAGGCTATGTAACTGTTTTTTTTTTGGAGGTTGGTTTTTCGAATAGAGATAAAACTGACATTTTGTCGTCAAATCGGGCAACTCTAATGTCATTTATGTTCAGTTTGGTTTCCCATTTCGTCATGAACAGGTTGACATATGAACAATGCTTGCAATTCTTGCAAATTTCCATCGAAAATAATGGTACAGTTCTCGGAGTTTACCGCAAGCTCCGTCCATTTTATGGTCAACATAAACGTCCATCAGAGCAATTAATTTGGTTAACCTTGGATCGCTTGCGCACTAGGTTTACTTTGTGTGTTAATACGCATCCGCAGAGACGTCGAACAGTGCGCACCGAACAAACAATTGCCGCTGTAGAGCAAAATGTTGAAGAGGACCCGAATTAATCGATTCGCAACCGTGCACTGCAATTGGAGGTTTGTCCATCAACTTTATGGAAGATTTTGCGCAAAAATGTTTGCTTACGACCTTACAAGATCCAGCTTGTGCAAGAATTAAAGCCGCGAGACCATGCAATGCGTCGTGGTTTTGGTGTATGGGACGAAAATTAGATTGACCTCGATGCTGATTTTCATCACAAAATGTTGTTCAGCGATGAGGCTCATCTTTGGTTGAATGGCTACGTCAACAAGCAAAATTTGCCGCATTTTGAGTGAAGAGAATCCACATGAGACCCTTGAGATGCCTTTACATCCACAACATCCACCCTTGAGATGCCTTTACATCCACAAAAACTGACTGTTTGGTGTGCTCTACGGGCTGGTGGAATCATTGGGCCATACTTCTTCCGAAATGCTACCGTTAATGGCAAATGCTTAGAACCATGATGAACGACTATCTTGTTCGGGATTGGATGGCATGAATGTGGATGAGATGTGATTCCAACAAGTCGGCGCTACATGCCACACAGCGCACGTCACAATCGATTTATTGAATAAAAAACTCGATGAGCGCATAATTCCGCGGAATGGACCTGTCAATCGGCCACCAAGATCATGCGATTTGACACCATTGGATTATTTTTTTTGGGGATGTATGAAAACGCTCGTCTACGCCAACAAACCAGAAAAGTTTGGGGACTTGGAAGCCAACATTCGTGTCGTTATTACCGACATAGGGCCCCAAATGCTAGAAAAGGTGTTTGAAAATTGGACCTCTAGACTTGGCTTTATTCGAACCAGCCGCGGCGGTCATATCACATTAATGGCATCAAATTATCCTTCCAATAAAGCCAAATTGTTGGACATTTAGGCGATTTTCTTGTGTTTTATTTCAATTCGAAGCTCTATACCTCTAAAAAAAACACCCGATATAAGAGAACTGATAAAAGCTTAAATTGCTTCTTGCTTAGCTTAATCAATATTTCCTTCATTCACGAAACAAGGGAATCTATTCCAACTTTCTGTTTGGAAATAAATTTTTTTTCATTTTATTTATTTGGTCTTACTTTGGGTTTATTTTCTATAGTTTTGAGAGCCTTGCTCAACAATCATCCAGCAGAGAAGCATGATTGTTGACTTTCTGGAGATGATTAGATGGATTATTTCGAGTATTGCTTTTCGACTTTCAAAACTACCTAGGAGAACGGTTGAGCTGTCGACCATGAATTTATGCAAAATTTACTAAATTGGCTAAACTACAAGGTGGCGCAAAAATAACCTTCCGATGTTTTTTGGCTGTAATTTATTTTTATTTGGTCTTTTAATTTTTTTTACATCAAGCCGAGAATATGATGTCATGTAAATGACCGCCGCCACAGTTGATAGTCATTTGAGCACTTTTTGTGGCATTTTCCATCACTTTGGCCAAAACTTCCGGCGATAGGTCCTCACATTCTTGACGGATATTGTCTTTAAGAGCTGCAAGAGTCTGAGGCTTGTTGACATAAACCCACGACTTCAAAAAGCCCCACAAAAAGAAGTCTGGAGCGGTCAAATCAGGCGATCTTGCTGGCCAGTGCAAATCGCCAAAACGGGAGATTAGGCGCCCGGGAAATGCATCCTTCAGCATATCGGTTGTGGCACGTGCAGTGTGTGCCGTTGCACCGTCCTGTTGGAACCACATGTTTTCCAATCCCAATTCATCAAGTTGCGGCAAAAAGAACTCGTTGATCATTGCTCTGTAGCGCTCATTATTCACAGTAACCGTTTGGACCGCGGCGTCTTCGAAGGAAAAAGGTCCGATGAATTCTCCAGCGAAAACAGCTCTTCGTGGGTTACACGCGGATTTTCAGTGCCCCAGAAGCGTAAATTTTGCTACGCTAAGATGGAAATGGGCCTCATCACTCATGATTATATTTGATGAAAAATCATCTTCCTCTTGGTGGCGATTAAGGATGGCTTGAGCGTATGTTAGACGCGATTGGCGGTCAGCAGCTAACAGTTGATGCACCGTCTGGACTTTGTACGGAAACATCTTCAAATCTTGTACCAAAATTCGCTGTAAAGACCGTCGACTGATACCCATTTGCGTGGCACGTCGTCTGGTCGATGTCGACGGCGCTTCCATGACATCTTCGGCTACAGCAGCAATATTCTCTGCAGAACGGCTACTCCGGGGTCTAACACGCCTGGCAGCATCTCGTGTTGTGCCAGTCTCTTCGAGGCGAGCGGCTAAACGTCGCAGTGTTTCACCAGTAGGTGTTGGACGGCTAGGAAATCTGCGACGAACTTCACGTTGTGCCAAAGTCACCCACCGATTATTGCTCAAATAAATAGTCACCAATATTTTGCGTTCTGGAGCAGTGTAGCGTAACATTGTTTATCAACGTGTTTTTCGCATGTGTTTACTACACAAATGTCAAAACAGAACTGACATTAGGGGCTAATCACAAAATTTATAGCATTTTCTGATAGGAGGATTACTTTTGCGCCACCTTGTATGAGGATCCATCACTTTAAAATAATAAAAAATCGCTTGAACATTGCTGTTGATACCTATACCTAACCTATGGCCTATCTTCTTTGTTATGAAGTCTACAAAACTTCTATTCCAAGAGTGTAAATTCTCAACAGTTGCCTACAATTTTGGGCAAAAATTCAAACTTCAGCTTAATTCATTTTAGGAACCAGTAAAAAACCCCTCCCTAACTCTCATACCTACATAACCACTTTTTTATCCGCATCCCTTTCATGCCAAATTACCAAGTGCAAATCCAAAACAAACAAAATAAAAAAACATCCGAAAATACCCTTTTTCAACACTCGAAATTTTAAATCACTCTAATCCCGATGACGATCCTTAAGAGTCATCATCACCATTATCATCATCATCTCCATAAGCGTCTCACAAATATAAAAAGCATTACGAAATAAGTGATTCCATTAGAAATGACTACTTAAGCTCGCTGACATGACCCCTAGGACTATATCCGTATACTATGACGACGGTGACCCAACTAATCCTTTTGTAAATTTGTTAAAACAAAAAGGATAACTGCAATCGCTCAGAGAAATTATCTTAAGCGCTGAAACGATCCAACAAGCCGTAAAAAAACAAAAAAGTATCAAACAATTTTGTTGTTTTTTTCTTCCCCCTACTTTTAAAAAGATTTTCGTCCTGTTTTTCCTTATTTTTCTGTTGAATTTCCTTTTTGTTTGGAAAAAGACTAAATGTAAATCCTTTAGTATTATCCCACTTCACCGCGAAGGATCTGTCTGTGATGAAGTCAGCGAACGGAAAGCAACAACAAAAAAAATCGAAATCTGTCAGAATTTCACAAGATGTGTACCCGCTTCCATCCCATCGATTCTTTCAAAACAAAAAACGTCATCCCCATCTGATTCGGGGTTGTCACCCACCATTTGATTTCGTACTTCAGCCGTGATAAATTAACAGAAAGACGTCTCGTCGCATGGCGTCTCGCTATACTGCGCGACCATGCGACATTGGTCTCACCCTCCCACCCGCAATCAATTTGAGATTTTTTTAAGCAAAAAAAAAACAGAAATACACGAAGAAAAAGTGAAATCTGATTGAATTAAATGAAAAACGAAGAAAATCCTAATTTCCCGGACAAACACTTTTGGCTAGCAGGCGAATTCAGTCAGAGAAAATGAGCAATCATTTGCGTCCACAGAGGTCTGCGGGGGAGTTTGAAATAAATTGGATCCTTTTTTTTTAACACAGGGGTTGGTTTGTTGGATGAGTTTTTTTTTTTGTAAAGAAAAAGTTGACACATTTAAATTAAGGGTTCGTTAACACCAAACTGTCAATTGACAAGCACTGAGGCAAACAAAATTAAAAGGCTGGTTTTTGGCTCGTTATGTTGTAATAAGTTTTTGATTTTTTTTTTTTTTTTTGAAACACTTCTTACCTCGTCCACTTCTCCCCACAAATCGTAGGTCGTTGAATTTCGCTACTTGATTCTTCATAACGGCCGTACAGTTTCTCAGTTCACCACAGAAGTTCTCGTCATTTCCAGCGCGTATAGTCACAATCGTTCCGTCCATGACATCACCTAGCGCTAAAACTTTAAAGGCAATCGGTAGAGTTTTGTTGGAGCGCCAGTGAGTTGGCAGCACTGTGCAGACCTGAAAAATAAGAAATCATTTTAATGGATTCTGTGTTTCTTATAAAATTTTTTTTTTTAAATTTAAGCCCATTGGCAATCTGATTTTTTTGGAATTTTTTTTAAAAAAATATAAAATCGTTTTTTTTTTTTATTCTGAAAAAAGTGACATAGTTTTCAGTAAAACTGCATAAAATTGATTTCCTTTTCTTATATTGGGCTAAACAAATGAGTATATAATTCATTTGTAAAGGGTGATCCATTTCGAGGTTCCCTACTTTTTTAAAGAAAAAACACAGAAAATTCAAATTTAATGGAGAATGTTTATTATCATTTGAAAGAACATTCTTTGGCATTTATTTTTTGAAGATTATGTCTATCAAATGTTGGCCGTTGCTACGTCGCAGATGGCCCATCCGTTGAGTCCAATTTTCGATCACTCGTTCGAGCATTTCGACTGGTAACTGGCGAATGACACGCGTGATGTTTTCCTCTAAGGCCTGAATCGAAGCGGGTTTGTCGGCATAAGCTTTTGACTTTACATATCCCCACAGGAAAAAGTCTAACGGTGTGATATCACACGATCTTGGTGGCCAATCGACCGGCCCAAAACGTGAAATTATGTGCTCACCGAAATGTTCTCTCTATAAGTCCATTGATTGATGCGATGTGTGGGAAATGGCGCCGTCTTGCTGAAACCAAATGTCGCCGAGATCACGAGCTTCAATTTCAGGCATCAAATAGTCGGTTATCATGACACGATAACGGTCGCCATTGACGGTTACGTTCGCACCGGCATAATTTTTAAAGAAATATGGACCGATGATTCCACCGGCCTACAAACCACACCAAACCGTTGTTTTTTCTGGATGAAGTGGAAGTTCTTCAATCTCTTCATGTTGCTCTTCGTTCCAAATGTGGCAATTTTGTTTGTTTACATACCCATTGAGCCAGAAATGGGCCTCATCGCTAAACAAAATTTGCCTCGAAAACGTCGGATCTTCTTGGAACTTTTCAAGATCCCATAGAGCGAAGCGATGTCGCTTGGGAAGGTCGAGCGGCTTCAGTTGTTGCACAAGCTGTATTTTGTACGCTTTCAATTTAAGATCTTGACGTAAAATGTGCCAAGTCGTTCCATACGTCAGTCCGAGTTGCTGCGAACGGCGCCGAATCGACTCTCTACGGTCTTCGTGTACACTCTCAGCTACGGCCGCTATATTTTCTTCACAGCGTGCTGGACGTGGTCTATTCGGTCGAATATTATCCAATAATGAATGCTGGGTCTCAAAATGGGTGATGGTGTTGCGAATAGTACGCTCAGTAGGCCGATTATGTTGACCATAAGTTGAGCGAAGTGCACGAAACACATTCCTCACAGAACGTGAATTTTCATAATAAAGTTGAACAATTCGTAAACGTTGTTCACGCTTAAGTCTTTCCATTATGAAATGCCAAACAATACTAAACAAAAATAACATGACAGCATGACACGACTCACACGTGATCTGTCAAAAAAGGCTATTGAAAAAAAGTATCTCTACTTGGATCACCCGTTATAAACCGATTTTAAAGCATAGGGTTTAGAGAATTCATTGCAGTTTCACTTAACGAAACCAAGCATTTAATTTGCCCTGGGTATAATATAGTCTACATGTAAGGAAATTGACAACTATGGATCAAAATTGACTCCAAGATCACGAATCTCAGACTTGCGATCAAGAACCTGGTTGAAAATTTGGTAGTTGTGTATCATTGGTACTAAAGTACGATGTGCCGTAAAAACCTTACATTTTTTAATATTTAAAGGATGAACATTTTTACACACCAATCGGATAAAACATTCAAATCATTTTGAGGATTTTCATGATCAATTCTACTTTTTATACATAGATTTTGTTTTATGTCATCAGCATACATGAAACATAAAGCGTTCTTGAGAAGAAATGGGATATCATTAACGAAAATGTTAAAAAGAAGTGGTCTGAGGTGACTTCCTTGGGGAACTCCCGATGAAACTTTGATGGTACTATAAAGTAAATTTCCTAATTTCACACATTACATTCTATCATAAAGGTAGCTGGATATCCATTTCAGGAGCAAACCATGACAAAATCTGTGTAGATAGTGTCAACCTGGAAGCCAGATTCAAAGGAATCCGTGACATATCTACAGTAGAGCATTAGATTTGTTGCGGTTGATTTACCTGACCTAAATCCATGTTGTTCATCACAAATGTGTTCTTTTATACTAAAAAAATAGATGATCTCGAACAATAAGCTCAAATAGTTTAGGGATTGCTGAGATCTTAGAAATTGCACGATAATTTATTACCAAATTTTTTGCGCCTGATTTGTAAATAGGACTTACATATGAGAATTTCCATTGATATAGAAAAAGTCCAGTACAAAGAGATTTATTAAAAATAATCAGAAGAGGAAGAGCTAACGAGAACTGCCATTGCTTTAGAATAAAAGATTGAATTCAAGTCCTGGATTCAAGCTGGATTTTAATTTAGAAATACCATTTAGGATATCGGTTTGAAAAAGATTAAGAGTGGTAATATTAGAATTACTGGTGGAATAGCTTTCTGCTTGACCGATATTTAATACGGAATGGTCAACATAAACTGATTTGAAGAATTTAGAGAAAAGTTCACACGAACTTTGTATGTCATTTGATATTTGACCATTGAATTCCATATTTTCCTGAAGAGTAGCAGATCGTTTTTTACTATTCAAAAAAGTCCAAAAATGGATTTTGGATTTTATGAAATGCTGTTTTTTTTTTTTGTAACCTGGTTTATACCCGCAATCTTACCTTGGGCTACACAAGTTAGTAGTTTGTTGTAGAGGCCTTCAATACAAATTAAGACAAGTTCTGCCTGAAAATAAAATCCTCGCCCCTTATCTTGAGCATAGACTCTTCCGTGTGAAACTTGGAAACGAATATTCAGAGTTCAAAGAATTGTTGGCAGGAATACCCCAAGGAAGTGTCCTTGGTCCACTTTTGGACATCCTATTTACAACTTTAACTGACTATACTGCTATACTAGCAGTTGGCAAAACAATAGAGGAAACAAATGTCCAATTACAAAACGCTCTTAAGAAGCTAATGAATGGACAAAGTCCTGGCGGGTTGCACTTAACGAGAGCAAATCGATTCACGTAGATTTTTCGTATAAACGGACAACAATTTGCCAGTATTTCTCAATTCGGTTCGAGTCCCTTTTGCAAATGACGCGAAATATCTCGGAATGACACTCGATGCAAAATTAAAATGGAAGTCGCAGAAAAAAAAGGAATGCGAAGAACTTAAAAATAAATAAAGAGAACAGTTCTGGTTAATCGGAAAATAAACGAAACTTAACCTTGATAACAAGCTGCTTTCATACAAGCCATGCGTAAGCCGGTTTGGATATATGGTATACAACTATGGGGTTGTACCAGTAAAACGAACCTTAATATTCTACAAACTTTTGAGAACATAATGTTAAGATAATTCTTCACTGCGCCGTGGTACATAAGCAACGAAGATCTACGCAGAGATCTGGTTATTTCCGCGGTTAAAGATGAAACGAAATTTTTTTTTCGAAAATATAAAAAAAAAGACGTTTAATAGGACACGTTAACACAACGGTCCTCCAAATTCTTGACGAAAAAAATTTGTTGCGGCGTCTTCAAAGAACTAAACCCTCAGATTAGGCCGGTAATCACAAACCGCGCTATAAATTGCAGATAAAGCAGGATCTCTTAAAATAAATTACCTGCCCAACATTCATTATTCGCTATAAAAGAATTGCTAGATAAGTTGCATACTTAAACAAAAAGGTGGTGGTTTTAGTGGGTTAAAGTCCCCACACTACTTTGGGCACGTGCTCAACGTGTCTTTTGAGATTTTCACCAGCCCACGGAATAACATTTTTTTTAATGAAATCTTAATTTTTATTTGAAATTTGTTTATTAGTAATGAGTAGAGCCACCTTTCATCAAAATAACCTCAAAGATTCGATTTTTAAGGGATTTACACAATGACTCCAAATAATCGAGTGAAATCTCATTCCGCGCAAGTTTAATGGCATCAATCAGCTTTGCTTGATCATCGTATTGCTTTCCACTTTCGTATATTTTCTGTGAAATCCAGCCCCAGGCATTTTGTATGTTGAGGTCTGGAGAATATGGTGGCCATGACAGTAGTTCAACATTCTGGCAGGCAATGAACGGTTTAACAAAGCGTGCGTTGTGTAGAGGAGCGTTGTCGTGTTAAAATATCGATGAGATTGGCCCAAACTCATGGTGAATTTTTGGAAAAGCTGATTCCAACACTGCCTTGAAGCTATTTCCTGTCATTTTTGAGATTTTAACAACCAAGTCGATAGGGCCATAAAAATATATTGCCAGACCATTTCGCCTACCTCTTTACCATGATGGCGGTTCAGAAAAAGCTCATCTTTTCTCAGTTCGTGGAAGTAATAGTTGTAGCCATCCGGTCCCTCTAAATTAGATTTCTTCTCGTCAGAAAAGACTACATTTTTATAGTCATTCAAACTTGCTCCTTGTTGCACATTCCAAGTCGTGTGATCTTTCGTGAATGGCAAGTGTTGGTATTCAGTGGTGTTTTTTTTAAGCTTTAGCCCCTTCAGATATTTGGCACTATGGAGCACACGACGAACTGTGGATTTACTTGCAGTTACACCAGCTGCACCTCTTATTTTAGCTTTCAAAAATGCTAAATCGGAAGCAGGCCTTTAAATTTTTCGTTTTCCCGCACTGTAAGGGCCGTTGAAGCATTCCCTTTGTATTTTTTCGCATACATTTCTGGGTCCTGTAAATAATTGCCGACAGCATAATCACTCCTATTTATTTTACGGCCAAGCACGCTTCGACAAGCCTTCGGAAAGGTGAACATCTATTTTTGCCCTCTCTGACAATGTCAAATAGATTTTTTTTCCCATTCTTGAAAAACAACACAAAGCACTAATCTTTTAATTTCACAAAATTGAATTTTTAACAGAAGAAAACTAATGATCCCTTTATTGCCTCAGCAACAATGGATGTTCTACGACTGCTTCTAATCTTATGAAACACAGTTTAAATGCATGCGATTTTCACCCATGCAGCAAAATAATTGCAACGGTACCGTTAGTTTGTTATCTTGCCACTCTGTCATTTTCTATAATGTCTTTTGACTGCCATTTTGATAACTGCAACTGACGTCTCTCAGTTTCAGTTATAGAAATCTTCTGCGTCTTATCATATGAACCGCAGATATTAAGGGTTTTAAACGGTAAATCGAAAATCAAAATTAAAGCGCCATATTAAAATTTGAGCGTCACCTTTTAAAGATATTCCGGTAAAATAAAACACCAATCAGAAAATGTTGTTAAACAGAAACATAAATAATAAAATAAGGTATACTGACCAGACACTTGTTCCAACCATGAAACAAAAAATAACTAAATAGCGCCGTCATTTAACCGAAAACTGTTTTCTGGATGCCATCATAAGGGATCCAGTATTTTAACATAATCTGTGGGGAAAAAAATTGTGCTCCAAACGACGTCATTAGAACCACATCCTGAAATTCGTTGTTTCATGACCTCCAACAGTTTTTTTTTTATTAAAAATATTAAATCAGTACTTACAACATGAGGTGATCCAGTTTTGACTAACTCGCCGGGATGTTCGGCCAGGAGTCCGTCGACAGTTCGTTCGATTAGATTTTCTGGCGTTAAATATGGACTATTGTCAGCACTTTTCTTGCTGGCCGCACTGTTGTTATTATTACTGGCACTGGCACTATTGTTACTAGCACTGTTGTTGTTGTTACTTTCACTACTTCGACTACCTCGGATGCCCTCATTATGCGACTGATTCGTTGTCGAACTAACTTCACTTGAAATATGCATATCACTTGATTTTTTTGATTAACTCTAATTAATTTTCTATTTCGTTTACTTGGTTGAATTCACTTGTAGTTATGCGTAAAACTAACACTTAATTTATCACAGGTTACTTATACATTTTCGCGTTCTTCTGTGGAAGGGAAGGATTTATTTTTTATTTAAAAAAAAAAAACACACAACACTGAACAACCTACGGAAAAGTTATCACTTGCAACGCGCTGTGGACACCTGTTGAGTTTGCTGTAATGTTACAACGGATGTGATGAATAATTGATATCCAAAAACACAACCGGAAGTTGGACTTAAGAGACAACTACGCTATTTACAAAAAACACGTTATGCCTTGGAATACTGTTGAGACTTTTGCTAGTATAAACCAAATTCTTATGTTACAAAACGTTTTACAAACGAAATTAGAAAATCTCGATGTTTTCTATCACCGGGACAGCCTTTATCAATACACCACGACACAGAAGCCCAAGAGGACTTAAAATCCAAATTGAATAGCGCGAATAATTTTTGCGGAACCAAACCGTGTCCGGTCGCTTATGATTTCAGCTTTCGAATAAACCGATAAAAATTAAAAAAAAAACTTTTTGTAAAGTTCTCAATATCTCATGTACGAGTTGAATAATAATTTTCACCGTTAATAATGTCCTTTTTTTCACCCGTAGCAGCAACAGCAGTGCGTCCTCTCCATATGTGACAGTCCGGTTTGGTTTTTTGTACGATTCGGTTTAATTCTTTTTTTTTTTTCTGGTCAAATGTGTGAGTTGGGTTTCATTTATTAATTTTTTTTTTGTTTTTCTTCTTCTCTTAGCCCAATGGAAAAATAATAATTCGAATAAAAAAAAAAGCAAAATGATGATTTTCACCAGGGCTCACTCGTTCAGTTATAGGTACTCCCCCACTAAGTGGGGATGTCCTGAAATTTTATGCACACACAAAGTTTAAGCATTGGTGGCTTTTGTGTTCTGGGGCCACAGACCATACAGTGGTGGGCCACATGCCATACAACCAAACAAATCAGTAAAAACACCAACAAAAAAAAAACAGATTCTATATTACCACCATATACAGTGAGGTGTGAAAGTGCGTACTTAAATGTTGAACTGGTCGCAGCGAAAAGTAATAAATTATTGACTAAATCCAGGATCAAAGTGAGTGTTTTTAAAAATTATTTTAAAAAACAAGATAGACATACCCCGTCATATCTTGATTCTGGTGTTTATGTCATGTTATCAAAGTGACTTAGACCAAATTTTGTATGCATCATGACATAATGTCAATTATTTTTGTGTCTTAAGTTGTTGAAGTGGCTAAACTGTGGGTTGATAGCTACCCCAATTTTCACTGAGTTTTTACTGAATTTTCTGTAATCTGTACACACCATAAATATCAGTATGCGGGAGGTAAAGTTTTGTTGCTCAAAAGAAAATAAAAAAAAACACAAATCCAAAAAATAGTTATAATAGCTAATCAATGCAAAGATTAATAATATAAAACAATAGCAACAAAACAATTATGTTAAGAAAAATAAAAACAAAAATTTCACTATATGAATGATTTTCCAAAGGGTACGAGTGGTTGGTGACAGTCTGTGCCAATCATGTTGTTTTGGCAATGTCTGTCAAATCTATTGCTGTACGTCAAAGGAAAGCCACATCGGCCGTGAACATCGCCGCTGTCCGTAATAGTGTGCTGGAGAACTTAAGATAGTGGATTCCTATTTCGCAGACGTCAACTTTGAAAATTTTTCGTCGGGCCTACACCCGTCCAAGATCCAACTGAACCAGGAGTTAAATATTCATACCCATAGATAACGCGGTTTGTTCGTTAATTCAGTTTCGGTGTGTTTGGAATATGATCCCCAACTTCGTTAGAAAAAAGCATCTTTAGCGATTAGGCGCATTTTTGATGAATGGGTGTTAATGAATGTAAATAATCGAAATTGCTACCAATCGACACAAGTGGCAATAATATCTAAAACTTACTGTTTGTTGAAAATTTTAGGCCGGCAGTTTCATTCATCCATACTTTTTTAAAAACGACGTTTGTGTCGTCATGATCGTAAAGATTGACCGCTACAGATCAATGGGAACCAATTCTTTTGACACGAATTATATGGAGGTGAGCGACATCGCTTAGTACCAAGCGATCGAAGAAAAATGTGCATAAATGCTGTTCGGGTTTGACGTTAAACGCAAGGTCAACTTCTTTGTGACAAAAATTATAACTACGCACACAAAAATTATGTGGGAAGCTGAGGCCTTTTCACTTTTGCTATGGCCTACTTTATATGTTTATTTATATAACGGGTGATTTTTTAAGAGTATTTTTTTAAAATCGAATAAAACACTCAAATTTGCCTCAAATATTGTAATATTGATAAATAGGCATTTGCCATTTACGTTTTAAAGACAACTTCATGTGAATATTGTCCGCGGCTCCGTTTCAAATGGTCGATTCGGAAGGTCCAATTTGGCGTCACTTTTTCGAGCATTTCGGCCTGTATTCCACGAATTACGCGTGATATGTTATCCTGTAAGGCTTCAATCGTGTTCGGCTTGTCCACATAGACTAACGACTTTACATAATCCCGCGAGACATAGTGAAGAGGCGTTAAGTCCCATTATCCTGGCTGCCAAATTAAAAGGCCATTTCGAGAGATAAGCTGCTCACCAAATTCATCATTCAACATTTCCATTGTTTCACGAGCTGTGTGGCAGGTTGCACGTGATGAAACCACATGTCAACCAAGTTCAACTCAACCAACTGGAGCAAAAAAAAAGTTTACGGTATCGTTTCTTTCACGGTCGTCTTCGAAAAAAATCGACCGATGATGCCACCAGCCCATAAACCACACCAAACTGTCGTTTTTACGGGATGCATCGGTAATTCTTGTATGACATGTGGCTGTTCATCACTCCAGATGCGACAGTTTTGCTTATTTACGTATCCATTGAGCCAGAAATGAGGTCGATTATGACAACCATAATATGGTCGTAACAAACGGTGCACATTTTTCACAGAGCACGAATTTTGATAATAAATTTCAATAGTTGCAATCTTTGCTCGTTTTTAAGTCCTTCCATGATTAAATGGCAGAGTCTACTGAAAACTTTTCAATTTGACAGATGACGTTTGGACGTCATCACTAACCAGTGCTGCCAACCTGGAAAACTTAACTCTTAAAAATCACCCTTGTGTCATGTTGGCGAGTTAGAACGCGTTCTAAATCGCCATGAGGCAATACAAATACAAATGTCACATACACCGCTCTGAAATGTCACATCACCTCAAAGAAAAAAAAAGTATTGCTTCACACATCACACCTGGACCTCAATAGCATTCACTACAGAGAGCTTTCTAATGCTTACGATCTCGTTGTTGGTTTGTCTTAGTTGCACATTTGTTCTGTCCGCGCTTGCCCCCCTAACCATTCAATTTTCTGATGTGCATGCCTTCGGTTCATTGCATTGCGTTCTCGCTCGCTTTTGCTGAAAAAAGTTTTTGCTTGTTGTTTGCCGTGGTCCCACCAAGCTAGCCTTCCCATATCTATGGCTTTTGGTGTCTAAATTTCGTTTCATGTTTGTTTGGATCCATCTCGACGAGCCCAAAGTAGTTTGACTTCAAAAAAATCAATTCACTGTGCTGCTTTTGCAATGGAAATGACGATCAAAATTAACTATGATGTATGTTGCGTTCATAAAGGATCAAACAACATCAATGAATTTGACAGAATGTCACAATCGACCTATCCAACTTTGAGGTAGGAGACTTTCAGGCATATCGCGAATAAAATTTCACGGGCCACCGTTCCCATTTAGCAATCTGATTTACATTTCTGACAAGGGGGAAATATATTCGCGATAAGCCTGTTTGTCTACTTATGAAAGCCCTGATCATCGCAACACTGAAATCCTAATTCTACGATACGGTTCTGAAGGTTGGGCGATATCAAAAGGGGATTAAGGACTCCTTAGTCTTTTCAAGAACAAAAACAGCGCCTTCGACGTTTAACAAATGCTCCAGCGTTTTAGGTTTTTAGCCAGACCATGGATAATTCTTAAGTGGAAATTTATCTCAACCAACTTGAATTAGCAACTGAAGGTAGTTAGCTAAGGGCCGGGCATTTTTTAGTCCATTTTGGTTAGTGCTACTTAATTTTGAAAGTATAGATTGAAATCTTTTTTATGAAAAATGTTCAAAACCTTGCATGTGTTTCAGAAATTATGGTTTTAATAATTGCAATTCATTAATAATGCTAACGACTTCTCCTCAACAAATACCTCCATAAGGAGTGAAGAAGTAACGTATAATCATATAACATAAAACTATTATGAGAAGATTTTAAGGCTATTTAACATTCAATACTAAACTTGGAAAACTTGAAAACATTTAATAATATAAGAATCCATTTCAGTTCAATAAATTTATTAATCGAACAAAACTTTTGCTTACCACTGTACTTCCTGATGGAATGAATAAAACAAAACATAAAGAGCCACCCACATACAGATCAACTGCGAGTTGGTCAAACACAGAACGTTTATAAAATTTTCAAGAGTGGAGGATGGTTTTGGTGGGTGATTAAGTGGAGCCATAGAAAAGGAAGTAGATGGGGATCAGCGATTTTTTTAAACACCCCCTGACCATATGTGTTTTCGCGGAATATGACAAAGTACGATAGAGAATAAAAAGGCAAACAAACAAGCAAACAAAAAATACGAAGTCGTATAGAAAATTCAAATAATTATTTTCACCAGGATAACGCGCACCACTTCACTCTTCATGGTGGGAGTCAAACCGGTGACTAAAAAAAAGAAACAATTATATTCGCAAACAAAAAAAAACACGGCCACCACAGATGTGAATTAAATCGCGGGACTAATGTATTTTTTCGAGGACATTCTCATTTTTTTTTACGCCGAAAGTGTCCTGTCCTCTGTGTTTGCTTTGTTGTTTTTCAATGGCTTCCGCAAGGATGATAATGCTCCAAACAATCCGTCAGTTGATTATATGAATGAAGGCTATATGGGAATGTGTGATAAAATATTTTTTTCTAGATTTTGTCAACGTGTATTATAATTTCAACTTTTTTGAAATAATTTTGCTATTTTGTCGTTAGAGCCTGGCCGAAATGAGATAATGCAGTCTTTTTTTTTTTGCTGAATTATGACGAATTTAGAAGGGATGTGTCTATATGCAGGGGATGTTTATAGAGTTTGGCTGCTCATTTTGATGAAGAGCCATTTAATGTCCCATTTGTGATGTTAATTTGGAGTATTTATATTTGTCTGTACAGTCAGCGAATAGGATAATGATACGAATGTTTATTTATTGGCTTTTGAGGGAAAATAAATAAGGTTAAGCTTGGCTATTTGAAAAGTCGAACTTCGAGCCACATATATGATTGTTGATCAGGTTTTAAGTAATTTGGACGATTTTATTAAATCCACGTTTTGATAAAAGTATAGTTTACGTAGGGTGGTTTACGTAGGGTGGTTTATATTTTAAGGCCAAGTATTATAGTTTCTTTCGTACCAGGAGCTATAGTATGTAATAGTACAGCAATAGTGGAGTAAACTTCTTAAATTGTTGTAGGTCGGACAGTAAGAGACCTGCTATATAGGACCGTAAACTGTTTTTACTTATGTTCTATATTACCTATAAATATTTACTTCTTGCAGGAGTTTAACTACCTCCGACGTCCTGCATCAGCTGTAAGTGGTTAGGATCTAGACGAAAAATCATAATAATTTGGCTTCGAAGGTTTTTCCTCTAAAGCATTATTAACTGTAAGAGGACTAATGCAACTGTTAATTCATTAGTAAGGGTCGAGAGAAGAACCGTGCTTTCAAATATGTTGAAAAACCAACTCCAGGATGTACTTTTGGTCAGCGAAACTAAGCTAAAGCAGAGACACAAATTGGGATGCAGCAACTACCATGTAGTAAGAAGAGACCGACCCCACTCCTTACAAGGGGGAGGGTTCGCTGTCTTATTACGCAAAGGCTTACGCCATAGTATCATATATAGCGGGGAAGTACGTAGGTTCCAGGTGCTCGAAGCATGCATCGTATGCACTCCTCTCCATAGTCGGAGGAGATAGTATGTGGTGTCGCTTTATGCACCTGAAGCAACTCAACAAACTCAATTTATAGCAGAGCTCGAGACACTTTTTCGTTGCCTACAGCTTGAATTGGCTGAAAATTATTACTTTTTGGCCGGCGATCTTAACGCTAAGCATGCTGCTTGGGGAAATACAATCGCGAACACTAGAGGTCGACTGCTTCAGAATTGGCGGGAGCAAAATATGATTGTGTACAAACTTAGTTTGTACGCGACGGATATCCCGTCCTTCCCGAGAGGAAACTCTTTTCTGTACTTAGCGCTTATGGACAAAAGACTAGAACTAACAAATAACGAACACGCGCGGAACTGTGTGCGAGCATTTGATTACGATAGTGACCACCTCGGACTTGATGCCGTATTCAGTATCCCAATCGAGCAAACTCAACTGGAGGAGTTCGACCAAGTGCGTTCTTTCGACTACCGAAAGACGAACTGGCCGCGTTTCACCAGAATTGTAAAGAACGTTTGAGCGAAATTGATCCACCGACAAACAAAAACCTTACAAACAACGAAATTGACCAAAATTTACTAAAAATGAATAAGGTCCTCACAAGGTCAATGGATCTGGCTATCCCTAAAATAACTAGTTCTGACGACCAGACGGAGAAATATCGAACGCCAACAATCAATGCACTCCACCGACACAAAAGCAGACTGGTCTCGAGGCTTAAACGGCTGCGTAGACAATTCACTGACAGAAAAATACCCGGAGGTTCGGACACTGAAGTCACTGATCAAAAATATTAAAAAATTAATATCGGAAAATTACAGAAAATCTATAAATTTTTACTGGGGCAACAAAATTCGGGCCATACAAACCAGTAGCCCGAATATGTTCCCCCAAAAAATAAAATATTCAGGCGAAAAGATTATAACGACATTCCATGTGTCCGAATTTCCAAAACGACAGAAAACAGACAGACACTCACGGCAGTTGGTATAAGTCCGGAAAACGTTGACCCGAACGATGGTTTTTTCAGGATCGAAGATCCTCAGGAGAAGGCGAATTCGATAGGCGCTATTTTCGAGACCGTGTATACGGTGAACAATCCTGTTCGCCCAAATCGCGGTATTGAGGAAAGAGCCTTTCTGAATCACTTTCATCTGCGCACTGAACTTCAAGCTTGGCGATCTCAGAATCACGGTTTTTCCGTATTCAATGACGAAAACCCTTCCAATGGCATAGTCGCCAATAGCCTGATGCTGTTCGTGCAAAAAGATGAACTCCTGGACATCTTGGTATCACTGAAAAATAAAAAGTCGGCAGGAGAGGACGGTGTCCCAAACGTCGTATTGAGACACCTGCCAATAGAAGCAGTCGATATCTTCACCACCCTGTTTAACAATGCACTGAATAATGCACATTATCCGGTGCACTGGAAAACGGCGATGGTACTTCCTATCCCCAAAAAGGACAAGGACAAAACAAACCCTGCAAATCTTCGGTCAATAAGCCTTCTGCCGAATGTAAGCAAGGTATTCGAGAAGATAGTCAATAGAGCTCTGCTTAAGTGGGTCGAGGAAAACAAAATTATTCCGGAAAATCAGTTTGGTTTTCGAGCGAGGCATGACACCATTCATGCCGCGTCGAAAATAGTGTTTGACATCCAATGGAATAAATCCAAAGGACAATGCATAGGAGCCTGTCTGGTTGACTTTGAGAAGGCCTTCGACACCGTATGGTTAGAGGGGCTTTTCTACAAGCTGACCAGACTGGGCATGCGGAAACCCATGCTATATATGATTTATGAAATGCTTATGGGAAAGAAGTTCGTTGTCAAATGTGGCAACGTAACTTCGAGTAAAGTCTTTGAAATTAAAAACGGTTTACAACAGGGGGCGGTGAACTCCCCGATATTGTTTAACATTTATATACAAGTGATCTTGTAGGTTCTCTCAGACACGCTATAGCGTACGCAGATGATCTAGTGGCGTACAGATCAGGCCTGAAAATCGGAGTCATCAACATACTTTTGCAACGCGACTTTGATCACAATAATGGATATTGCGATGATTGGAAATTATAGATCAATTGCATAGGGCTTCTAGGGACAACAGAAAAAACTGGAAAAAATTGATTATCATTGGACAGCATGGACAGCCGTTGTCGTTGAGAAGTCAAGTCAAATACCCTGGCATCTGGCTTGACAAGTTTCTGTATTTTAACAAAAATGTAGATGCTTGTCTGGCTAGGGCTAGGGGGGCTTATGCTCCGACAAGGAGATTGTTTCAAAGCAATCAACTTGACTCAAGGTTAAAAGTCATTTGCTACATGGCCCTCATAAGGCGGGTCATCGCTTACGGTTGTCCCGTGTGGTTCAATGTGGCACCAGCCTACATTGCAAAGATACGGCTGTTTGAGAGGCGGTGTCTCCGATCCTGCTTAGGATTGTACCGAGCGCCGGACTCCGAGTACATAAAATATTATCGCACCGAGGTTCTATACAATGGGGCTCAGTTGAGTAGAATTGACAATTTCCTGATTAAGGTGACGCGAAGGCACGCTGCAAGGGCGATGGCTAGCGACAACAGCCTGAGCTTTGGGGCTTATTACCCCAATGCTTTATACATGGAGAGCACGCTCATATCGGGCTTCATTCCACCAGAGGCATTCATTTACATCGATTCGTTAGGGTTAGTACAACACAGGAACGGTATCCCGGTTTTATACCACCGCTATCGTGACGCGCGGGACAAACGGCTAATCCGCGACGGGTACGTCGACAATGCTCCGGAGCTCCTCCGCTTTAGCACGGCGGTATCGGATCGCGATAGGATCGATGCTGCAAAACAGCGCACTGAATTCTGGTGGCTATATAAGGAAGGTGATTCTGCACTTCCTCAGGACTTTTCGGACTCTTAGTCCAAATTTAAGCCCAAAGGCAAAATAAAACAGCTAAATATAAGCTTACAGCGCCCACTAAGGGTCGATAAGTTAGATTAAGTAAACTAGTTATTGATAAGTTAGATTATACGAAGTAAATAAAAAATGAATTTAAAAGTTAAAAAAGGACTTATGCAACAAAAAATATAGGAAAGCTATTGAACCCTTATCAGATTTTCACAAATTCTTCGAAAGGTCATTTAATTAGTAACTGTTTTCCTATATAATAATCCTCACAGGAACGTGCTCTATTGAGCCACTAATTGTGACGCGAATCGACGTACTGTCAGATTCTATCATTTTTGGTGTTGCACATTCGAATCTAATCATAGGCACGCAAAGAATAGGAAATTTGCATTTGGAAAGTCCATTTGATCAGAATTTACTGAGAAATGGATACGACTCAGTATAGAAACCCACTACTTCTGCGTCTGAGAAACACCAAAATGTGTTACAAGGACACTTCTCTCGCGATGATATGAAATATCATACAAGTAGTATCACCTTATCCTTTTTCTTAAGTCACACTACAATCTTGGTTGGACCTTGGCCTCAACAAAATGCCACTCCAGATTCGAGTAATATCAACTGTAGAAGAAAGCTTATTCCAACTGAGCTGTTCGGACTCAGAGCAAACCTAGATGTTCCAAATTCGTGCAAAAAGTACACGCATGAATGGATGTTAGAGCAAGAGCTAGTCCTGTGTCCCAATGAAGCTGATGCTCAAAAATTCATATTTTTCTCAACAAAATATCTATCACATTTGGAAAAGGTCGGCAGACAGCACTGATCTTCTCTCCCAAATTCAAATTACATCTCAATTTCGTCCCAAACTTATAAAGATTAAGCTAGGTGGCCATGTCTCACAGGAATGCGTAGTTGACTGCTAAGCCAAACGCTGCGGGTTCAAGCCCCAGCTTCGGCAGCATTCTTTTTCTACAAAAATCGCCAGCTCATTTGAGGCCACCTTGTCTCCTCCTCTGTGTCACGTAGGCTTATGTTATATGGCTTTCCTTCTATGTGTCTATATGTCTCTCTCTGTTGTATTAATTTCTTGCCCTGTCCCAGCTGATGGCCTCAGTCGCCAGTGCGGTTATGTGTCTGTAGTTCGTTGCATTCATGTGCGAAGTACTGTGAGCTCAATGTCAATGTCAATAAAGCGTAAGCTTCCAGATTTTATTATGTTGGTGAAAATACGTCTGCAATTTCTATCCATAGTTTGTTTATTCTGTTAAGACTTTCCCCCCGAATTTTATTCGTGCCTAATTTGCCTAATTTGCCTCTCCGCTGTAGATATAGTACCTTAAGCAACTGCATCTTCATAACCAAACATTATTTCTCATATTTTTCTCATCACTCAGTACCCGCTCCAATGTCCTACGGACGTAAATCAATAATCTACTCGCAAAAATCTCACCGACTCTTCCTTCTGCTCCGTTTTTTTTCGGTAAAAACTTTTCACCCGACATTTTTTCACGCCTAATTTGCATCTCCGCTCTTGATCCCCCAAAAACTGGACCTTCATAACCAGACATCCTTTCTCAGATTATCGTCATCGACCATTACCCGCTCAAATGTTATCCGGGCTTAAGTTCATAATGCCTCACCGACTCTTCCCCCTACCCAACATTTGTTCACAACCAATGTTCCTAATCCCGATCCAAACTTATCAAAAACAGGATCTAGAGCCTTTTAAATACTGAATTCAATGGACTATCTGCAAAGCGTTATATAACTGTATCAAGTCTGGTTATTATTACATGCAGATAGTTTGGTGCTATCTCCACAAAAAAGGAGACCCTCTAAACTGCGCCAACTAAAGACGCATAAGTCTCCTACACATCACCTATCTGCTCAAATATGTGAACGCCTGAAACCGTTTATCAACAACCTGGAAAGACCACAACCGATCAAGTTCAAATCGATACCCAAGTTCAAGTTCAAAAGTTGAAATCGATACCCACCATCTATTCATCGATTTCAAAGCCGCATACGACAGCATTTATAGAGACGAACTATACAGAGCCATGTCTAGTTTTGGGATACCGCCCAAATTCGTCCATTTGTTTAGGATGACGGTGGAGAATTCTCGCTGCTCCATCAGGGTCGGAAACGACCTCACTGACACATTCGATAGCAAAAAAGGATTTAGGCTAGGCGTGGCGCTTTCATGCGACTTCTTCAATTTGATTCTTGAGAGGATTGTGCAAAACTCACGAGCCAAAACCAGAGACACAATTTTCCAAAAATCGGTACAACTACTAGCATGCGCCAGCAATATTGAAATCATTGGAAGGACTCAACAGCAATGTCACAGCAACGTTTGCTAGTATACAGAAGGAAGCAGCAAAAATGGGTTTAGCAGTAAATGAGGGCAAGACGAAGTATAAGCTGTCAACACGAAAGGACACACAACATCGACGAATTAAACAGAACGTCACCATTGACAGATATAACTTTGAGGTAGTACGGGACTTTGTCTGACAACAACATCTTGTCAGATATTAAACGAAGAATTACTCTTGCCAACCACTATTTTTTTCGGCCGAAGAAGGCAATTTAGTAGAAAAGCCCTCACTCGAACTACTAAGGCGATCCTATATAAGACCCTGATCATCCCAGTCCTGCTCTACGGTGGTACGGACCGTCTGAAAAGCGGATGAAGAAATCCTTGGTCGATTTGAGAGAAAAATTCTTTGAAAAATTTTCGGTTCCGTTTGCGTTGACGGGCTATGGAGACGAAGATAAAACCAAGAACTGTGCGAGCTGTACAGCGACATGCCCCTGGTCAAAAAACTTCGCATTGGACGTTCAAAATGGCTAGGAGATGTGGAACGAATCGACACCAATACTCCGACTCAGAGTCTTCGATTCCCAACAAGACGTCGGATGCAGTAGAGGAGACCTCAAAACTGTACTATTCAAAAAAACTGTTGATATAGGCTCCTGCCAAAGGAGCAGCGCAACGAAGTTGTGTAAGCGGGACTGATAACGCAGACTTATTTGAAAACTTTTTATCTCGACTTATCTCAGTGTAGACCTATTCAAAATTTATCATGGCAACATAAATGATGGGGAAAAAAAAATAGACATCTGGTACCATTACCTAAACGTTATACCCCAAACGGTGCGGCAGTTAGGGGACACGGTGATGTTTCATGTTTTTTTCCATTTTGAACTTTCTCTTACAAAGAGAAAGCTATTGTTTTCTTCAAAATTTTCGACCTCGAGATTTTTTTTTGTTGCTTTAAGCCATGTTACTACCGGTAACTGCCATAAAAATTATATATAACCTCAATTTCCTCAAAAACGGATCCAACGGTTTTGACTTCATATACTAAATATGAGCATATAAGTTCCAACAAAGCTGCATATCCAGTTCGAGAAAATACATATAACGGATTTTTGCATTTAGGCCATATAAGGAAAATTGTTGATTTCTCGCAAAATATTTTGCCGAATTGAATGAAATTTAATATTATACTAGTATTACTTTTTTCATGAATTACATATAATTGGTTTTGGCCCAAATATCCCCAAACGGAATTTTCAGTTTTGGCCAATAACGGCAAATCATTGTTATTCACATGGACACCGATTCTTTTCAATTGGACATTGGACATCACAGTACTTCGCACATGAATGCAACGAACTACAGACACGTAACAGCACTGGCGACTGAGGCCATCGGCTGGGACAGATCAAGACATTTATACAACAGAGAGAGACGGATAGATACATAGAAGGAGACACATATAACATAAACCTACGTGGCACAGAGGAGGAGACATAGATTTATATTGTCTCATATTATCGCACAGGTGGCCTCAGATAAGCTGGCAATTTTCGTAGAAAACAAATGCTGCCGAGGCTGGGGCTTGAACCCGCAGCGCTTGGCTTAGCAGTCAACTACGCATTCCTCTGAGCCATGGCCACCTGCCATTGACGCATTGAATTCAACCCGGTTGTTGGTACCCCAATTGATAATTGTATCAAGATCAGAGTTGAGTTCAGTTGACATTCGCTGGCTTTGAGACTCCACAATTTGGGGATCTTATCATTTTTAGCATCATTAATCAAAATATTTCGGCCAAATTATTAAAAAAAGTCAAATTAACACGCTGTGAAAGAGAAAGTTGCGTACGACCCAGTCGTGCACCCACCACTCGTTTCTTTAAAAGAACAAATCACCTTGACGTATCATAGTCCAGAACGGGCCATAGTGACATACCATGGAAAAACACAATGAACGCTTTAAAAAAAACGAAATATAAAACCGCCAATTGTTAAATGCGAAATGATTCAGGGTTCTGAATCAACAGAACTATTTGACGACATAGGTCGTGGGTCAATTGCGTTAAGATTTTAGCTAAATTTTGGATAAGTTCGCTCGCTAAAATTTATCCAGTGGATAATTTTTGACATTTTGTATACCTACTGAGTGACAGAGTGACAGAGATGGAAAGCACTCTCATTGATTATTCCTCGTTACCAGTGTTCGCATGTTGCGGTAAAATAGCGCATCATTCAGATTATTAAATCAAAAAGCAAAGTACTTGTATTTTATATCAGAAAATGTAATGAATGTTGTAAAAGAAACTAAAATTGAATTTTTTAAAAGGATGGTTTCAAAAATGTTCAGGTTACATTTGTTTTATTATTTGCGAAATATGTTCAACATGAACAAAGTAGGGCGGATATCTTTAATAATGAGCACATATTGTACAACAATATTTATTTTACTCACAATAATTTTAAATTAAGTTATTTTTGATGATATTTCTAAAATCTATTCAGTATTTTTTTAATACAAAAAATTTTAAAGAAAGGAATTTTGTTCCAATTCTTTTGGGAAATTATTGAAAAAAGTATTAAAATAATATCCCATTTAATCCAATTGAAAAAGCAAAAAGCTAACTTTGTTTTACTCCTGCAGAAATGTCAAATATTCTAACGCAATTTACAAACAAAACAAATAAATTTTGCCAAACAATGGTGACCCAAACTAAAATTCTACTTGTAGTGATGGTAAAACCTTATCATAATAATAAAGAACTCCCAGTGTGTACATTAGTACCGTCGCTCACTATATACCCACCGCCTAATGAATAGCAACACATCATCGTCCAAACAAAACAAAAATCGTATAGCTATGGAAAGATTTTTTTTTTTAAATGCATAGCCATACATTATGATAAAAATTTTCCGGGTTTTCGCACAAATGAATGAAACATGAAAACTCATCACGATTGTCAGTGGCTGAAAACTCAACCCCTGCAGCCAACTCGTCCATTCTCGGTTGCAAAAAATCACAGAAAATGTCAGTAATCGACAGTGGAAATGTGCGACTGTTGCAACAGCCGTTCGCACATGGTCACACCAACACCAACACCAAAAAAAAAAAAAAAAACTCCCAACAACAAAAGGAAAGAATATACAAATTATGAAAAACAACACGAAACGGTATGTGGTAAAGAACTACAATCGCCTGCGAAAACCGCACATATGGCCAAAATAACTTCAGGAAAAACACATACACACTGGTATGCATAGCCGGATACAAACGGAAAGAATATGTTTATTAAGCTCAAAAGGATGTGGATAAATTAAACAGGATTTTGTGTTTTTTTTTAATAATTCTACATTGAGGGGAAGTTATTTAACATCGACTCGGACCACTACCTTGTTGCAGCCAAGGTTAGAATGCGGATATCCGCCACTCCACAACAATTCAGAAATACTTTTAAAAAAATTAACCTCGAAAGACTGCAATTGCAAGAGACCGCCAAGACCTTCGCGCAACGCGTATCCGTAAACCTATCGACTGACACCATACCACCAGCATCGAATGTCCAAGAACTATGCCGCAACTGATGTGTTAGGTTTCTCGCGCCTAGAAACCCTGGTTTGATGAAGAATGCCGACAGATGCTCGCAGCTGCAGGTGAAGACGACAGCTGCCGTTGGGCTCTAAAGGCAGAAAAGAAGAGAAGAATACCGGCTTTTCAGAACGAAGAAAATAGAGGAAGAAAAGCACGCGATCGAGGATATAGAGAGGTGCAACTCCAGGAAAGATGGTCGCAAGTTTTACCAAAGTGTAAAAAGTCAAAGCCAAGGATACAAGGCTCAAACAGAATCCTGTCGAGATGAACAAGGAAATATCGTAGTTGAGACACAGTCTATGCTGAGGATATGGAAGAACCACTTCTGCAGACTGTTAAACGGCGATGACGAACAACATTCCGCTGTCAGGCAGAACGAACCATTCAATCTTGGCAACGACAGCGAAGGCTGCCAACCACCCGACCTGAGTGAAGTGAGGATAGCAATGTCTAAACTCATGCTTAAGAAGGCTGCCGGAAATGACGGTCTTCCCGCCGAACCTTTTGACAGCCGGCGGAGATTACTTGGTAACTAACATCCACCAACTCATAAGCCAATTCTAGTCGGAAGAAAGTATGCCCGAAGAATGGAACCTCAGCATCGTTTGCCCGATCCACAAAACAAGGAGACCCTCTAAACTGCGCCAACTACAGAGGCATATGTCTTCTCAACATCGCCTACAAAATTCTATCTGCCGTAATATGTGAACGCCTGAAACCGTTTACCAACAACCTGATCGGCCCTTATCAGTGTGGCTTTAGGCCAGAAAAGTCCACAACCAATCAAATTTTCACACTTCGGCAGATCCTGGAAAAACCCCAAGATGTAGGTACAAGTCGAAAGCCACCACCTATTCATTAATGTCCAAGCCGCATACGGTAGCATTTATAGAGACGGACTATACAGAGTCATGTCTAGTTTTGCTATACCGCCCAAACTCGTCCGTTTGTGTAGGATGATGCTGCTCCAACAGGGTCGGAAACGATCTCACCGACAAATTCGATATCAAAAAAGGATTTAGACAAGGCAATGCGCTGTCATGTGACTTCTCCAATGTGATTCTCTAGAGGATTGTGCAAGACTCCCAAGCCAACACAAGAGGCACAATTTTCTAAAAATCGGTACAACTACTAGCATACGCCGACGATATTGACATCATCGGCAGAAACCAAGCGGCGAAAATGGGTTTAACATTAAATGAGGGCAAGACAAAGTATATGCTGTCAACACGAATGGATACACAACATCGACGAATTGGACAGAACTTCACCTTTGCCAGATATAACTTTGAGGTAGTAAGGGACTTTGTCTATCTCGGCTCCGCTATTAACTCTGACAACAACATCTCGTCAGAAATTAAACGAGGAGTTACTCTTGCCAACCGCTGTTTCTTCGGGCTAAGAAGGCAATTTAGTAGTAAAGCCCTCACTCGAACTACTAAGGAGAACTTATATAAGACCCTGATCATCCCAGTCCTAGTCTACGGCGCTGAAGCATGGACCGTCTCAAAAGCGGATGAAGAAATCCTTGGTCGTTTCGAGATTAAAATGCTTCGAAAAATCTTCGGTCCCGTTTGCGTTGACGGGCTATTATAACATAATCTCCCAAAAATCCGACAATGAAAAATATGTACCGTCTTAAAATTAATTAATTATAATTAAATTAACTATGCAATTTAAATTTTCTTATTTTTTCCCATGTATAGAGTGTAAGGACTGAACTAAAGTTCCTGTTTGATTAAAAAAAAAGTTTAACTATAGAATCTGGAGGTTTTTGAAAAGGGTTGCCTCACTGGGGAACATTAATAGTAAGGGATAAAATATTAATATTCTAGGGTTATTATTTTCTAAAAATAATTGTGAAGGGAGTTTTAATCTTTTTGTTATAAATGGGAGCGCTTGCTTCAATTTATTAAAAAAAAGTACGCCTTGGAGTTGTTTTCTATGCAACAGGGATAAGTGTATCAAACATTCGTATGTTAATGTTAATAAAAATTAAAAAATTCGTAATAAGTGTTTGAAATTTCAAAGCTAAATATTTGACAATAACGATCTATACATAGCTATTAACTAAGCTTATGGTTGTGCTTGTAAATTTAAGCTCCAAAAAGATGTGCTATTTAGAAACCCATTAACTATAACGTGGACATCTGTTATAGATTGGCTTATAGAAGGAGGCATTTGAAGCTTCAGTCCATGCAAACACATTGTAGCATATTAGGTTATAATCATATCAACGGGACCATAGAATTTCATCGTTATAACCGATTCATCGTGATATTCGGTACAAGGAAAATTAATTTAATGAAAAAAGAAAGCTTTCTAAAAACATATGAGAAGGCTACAATCCGCTGTGCGGATCGTTTAATACCCTATCACATCCCATCCTTAAAATAAATATCCCCAAAATGTCGGCTTTATGGCGTGGAAAAATATAAAAAATGTCATCTTCAGACGATATTGTTCAGTCAATTTATCAAAATCTTTTATGGTTCGAATAAAAACAACGTTCTTCGCCTGGTTATGCTTACGGGTAGTGTATACAAATGGTTTTTGTATTAAAAAGCCTCCAAAAAGTGGGCGTGGTCTTAAAATGATAAAAAAAAACAATTTTTCGCAATGTTTAAAATTTTGTGAAAAACGTTTTTTACTGAAAACGCCTCCAAAAATTGGGCGTGGCAATAAAGTTTGTGAGAACAAAATATATAAATTAGGATTGCCTATATGTGTTGTTCAGACACTTTTTTAAAATTTCCAACGGTTAGGCCAAAAACTACGTTTTTCTAAAAAAGCGATGTGACAGTGGGTGGATTTCAAAAATGTTTACACCTGTTCTGTCAAGAAAACAGTTGATGAAAGAAATCTCTAAAACGTGATTGTTTTGTGCATTTCGTTGAGTAATATATTTTTCTTTTTGGATTCCAACATTTAGATTTGTGAACGAACGGCCCAACAGAATTAAGGACTTAAAACGGTTTAAGGTCCGCCCAGAATACATATTTGTAGCTGGTATTTTGTATTGCTGTCAAAAGCGAGATATCTTTCTTGCATACAGTTGCCCTCCATTCAACTTCAAGCTAAAGATTGCCTTGTTCTTAACTTAAGACTCAGATTCAAGCTTTAGCTAGAGATACGTATTATGTGAGGACCTTTTGTGTTGTCACTACTGCAAGCGTTTCGTTTACAGATGGAAAGTGTACTTCTTCGCTCTCATTATCTTCAATGACAATTAGTGTGTCATTTCATGGAAACCAGCGTGTCGAAAAGAGTTATTTAAAGTGCACATTGACACCTCATGCGATGCCTTCGCTATCACAGAGATAAAATCAAGAACCGCAATTTCATAATCTTACTTGGATTCAACGTGTTTGAGGACTTCTTAAATCTGCGGGTTCCAAAGTTGAGTCTTAAGTGATTTAATGATAACTTATTCCAGTACAGATGTATTATTCCGGGCAGAAATTCCAGTTTCTTACGCAGGACGTATGGTTGAATTACGTGTAAGAAGATCCCTTCCATTACGTGTTTGGGCTGGTCAAGGCCACACAGTGAAAAACTGACAACATATTAAGAACGGACATTTCTGCTTCGGACCGTCTTGAATCGAGTACTTGCCCAATGGCAATAATTTTAATGACTTTCAGTATTTTTTCAAATTTTACAGAAAGCTTTTTACGAATAGGTCACGAAGTAAAGCGCCATCATGCAAAAAGTACGTACGTACGCATTAACAAATAGTGATGAGAAAAATTTAGGCACTGAGTACTAACGGAATGTTGCGCCAATATTTTTGTTTTAAGTGCTCGACGCGATATACGAAGTTACCGTCAAGGACTGTTTAAATGCGAATGTGTTGCATGCGCTATTTTCGTTCCATTCATTGTGTTTTTTGTAGGTTAGTGACGAAAATTGAAGACATATAGTAGATGGTAGTTCAATCGCAATTGGCTTGTATGTATTTAAAAAAAATACGAGAAATCGTTAAAAATCTACTTTTACTATGTTAAATTTATTTTAACGCATAACAGGATAGTCGTTGTATATGAAGTACATGCAATGGTACCGGTTCGTGTTATCACATAAATTTTCCCATGTGACTTTTTTGTGCAGCCAACTAACAAAGTTTCACATATGTGAATTACCAAACCATTGCGATTTTCTAGTAAACGACATGTGAAATAGTCTCATATTTCGATGCGATGATCGTGTCTCATGGATTCACATATATTTGGAACACTATACCACCGTCACAAATATGGGTACTAAATTACATGTAAATTCCATGCAACCATTGTGAATATGTTTATCGTCATACTGAAAACACAGCCCAAAATATTTGCAACCTTCACAAGTCGTTCACTATGGACTTCTTATTGGAAATATTTAAAATATCGAATGTGGGATGCACCTTCAGACGACACCAGCATACTTTTTTACCAAAAATTCCATCGACTATCTCGAAAATGAAAGTCTGCAACGTAAACGTCGTTCGAGGCATTTTGATTATTACCTACGTTGAGGCTGTGTGGGCCATCCCTCGAACGTCTCTCAGACGCTTAATTCGTGATGATTTGAAGTTTTTCACATACAAAATTGTTGATGATTTTCTGACTTTCACCGATCGACGAGCAAAGTTACTCGGAATATCCGAATTACACTGTCAACATGTCATGTCATAATTAATGGGGATAAATAAAAAATTGTGTGCAACTGCAACTATATGAAAAGTGTCCAAAACTTACGATTTTATTAAGAGATATATTGGCTAGAACTTATCGTCGCTCTTAGATGCACAATGACGTATGTCAATATTTAATAATTTTAGTTTTTCTATGGTTTTTGTGATTTTTTTTACCATTTTTTAATTTTATTGAGTTTTATGAAAACTTTTGTAAGCTACTAACTTCTATTCTACTTCACTAAGAGGTATAATTTTGTGTCATAAAATAGAAATTCTATATTTTATGTAAGGCGGCATACCCAGCCCAAAATCGTAAAAAAAAAGTCATTACTTTCTTGTGTCACTACGTCGAAGTTATTTTTTTCAACGAATCTTAAAAACTTTCAATAGTATCCAAATCAGCTTTTCAAATTTATTTAAGTTCTGAATTTAGTTTGCGGAAAATTGAAGAGTTTTTACAGTTTGGGCAAGTTTAACAACACTTTCGTTGAAAATTTTACATTTTATTGTAATTGTATTGTAGATGTTTGAGCGTTTTTTTTTAGAAATGTTTGATTTTACAAAATATATAATAGTATATGAAAGGAATCCTTCGTCTTTGATATCAATTCCGAAAACCCTTTAATTTATTAATCCATGAATCTTGTGTATCAAAGGTCAACTACATCCGTCTAAATATATCGCCTCCATTTGCTTGCATGGACCGAGAGGTGGACATAATTTCCAGACCCATTTTTTTTAGAGTTAAATGGAGCGCTCCACGAAGGAAAATCAAAATAATGATGAATTAGTCAATATCGTTATAGTTTTTTTTTTAAATTGACTTCAATTCATGATCTGTAAAAATTCAGATGGTTTTCTGATTTCTAACAACATACTAGAGTTTTGCGTGAGTGTTTCAGAAAGGTTAAGAACTGGACGTTTAGGCAAGTACTCTACGGAGAACTCTCACAAAAAATTAGCCCCAGCCGATGGCCTCAGTCGCCAGTGTTGTTATGGGTCTGCATATCGTTGCATTCATGTGCGAAATATTGTGATGTAAAAAAAACACCTTTATACATACAAAGCTTAATGGACCTAAAAAGTGAAACTTGAACAAGAAATCAATGGATTTTGGACATTCGGACAACAACAAGTGGATACGGATTTTTCAAATAAAATAATTTTGAATGATGCAAACCTTATAGGTTTGTAAATCGTACGCATTTTTGAATTTGTTGATAAGAATCGAAATGATATCGAAGATATATTGGCAGGAGTAACCCAAGGAAGCGTCCCTTGGACCACTCTTGTACCTCCTATTTAAGCGTGATAACCCACAAACAAACGATACAATAGTGGCAACGTTTGCTTACGATACAGCTGTACTAGCAGTTGGTACAACAACAGAGGAAACAAATATTAAAAAATACAAAACGCTCCTAACGGGGTTAATGAATGGACAAAGTCCTGCACTTAACGAGAGAAAATCGTTTCATGCTGATTTTTCGTATACACGGACAAACAATTTGCCAGTTTTTCTCAATACGGTTTGAGTCGCTTTTGCAAAAGGAGCGAAATATCTCAGAATGACACTCGATGCAAAATTAACTCGAACGAGTGATCGAAAATTGGACTCAACGGATGGACCATCTGCGACGTAGCAACGGCCAACATTTGATAGACATAATCAATGGAAGTCTCATGTAAAAACGAAATGCGAAGAACCGATAAAAATAAATACAGAGAATCGTACTGGTTTCTTGGAAAATATTGATAACAAGCTGCTTTTATACAAGCGAGTGCTAAAGCCGGTTTGGACATATGGTGTAAAACTATGAGGTTGTATCAGTGAAACGAATCTAAATATTTTACAAACTTTTGAAAACAAAATGTTAAGATCATTCGTCAATGCGCCGTGGTATATAAGGAATGCAGATCTACGCAGAGATCTTGGGTATTCCCGCGGTTAAGGATGAAACGAAAAATTTTGCAGGCAAACATAAAAAAACGTTTATTGGGTCACGTTGACTAGATAAGTCGCATACTTAGCTGTAATGGAAATGCAAAAAGGGTGGTGGTTTTAGTTAGGGTTAAGGTCCCACACTACTTTGCCTCGTGTCTTTTGAGATTTCCACCAGCCCACGGCAAAAAAAAAAAATTAATCTGTTGATCAGAATATAGTTGAGTGGTTATAATGAAGCAAATGCATCCCTACCGTGTTTGGCGCGGGTTTTTGGCAGGGGCATCATCGGAGTAGTCATTTTTTTAAATGTGACTGTTCAGCTAGGTTGTATGTAAATGACATGTGATTTGAACAAGAAAGGATGTCATGTCATTCAATTATACGGCAAAAGTCGTTTGATCGTGTCATATGGGCGGTCAGTCCTGATCACATTAAAAAAAAGAGCGCTACATCAATAATTGACATTAAAAGATGTAGTCGACACTGAAGAGAAGACAGAGTTATATTAACAAAATTCAAACTCATTAGATCGAAACTTTAATGGAAAGTTTCAATAAAGCCGAGGACGTCATTTGCCCAGTGTTAAGCTGGAGGTAACAAACGTATACTTTACACACAAAAATTATTAGATTAACTGGGTATAGTATGGACCGTTAATTCTTCACACATTTAATTTGTTTATTTCAACAAAATGGCAGCTAAATCACATTGTAGAATGACATTACTTTCGCCCCACATTGTATATAATTGCAGATTTCATTTAAGGACCAGGCAGACCGTAACAAAAGGTTGATGCAGACTGTCGAAATAAAAGGCCAAACAGAATCAAGAGCTATATTAAAAGTCAACTTAAGTAACCAGAGTTTTATCGTCTTGGTCATTAGCTTCCCGATTATCATCGGCCAGTTTCATCAAGGCTCTAATAATAGAGAACGAAAGGCTGACTGTAGAGGTATTGGCTTTTTTGAGCTCGATGTATGCCATGATTGTGGCTGCAGTGGACTAGTGGTTAGTGTGTTGTAATACTAAGCCCGAGATTTAAGGCCCTATATGGGCCGTAATCGTTGGTTTGATCAAGAATATTCCATTTGATGTGTGACGATAGAAAGGGCAGGCTGAGATAGTCCGCTTTTTTGTGGCGCTTTTATTTTCGAAAATTCGATTTAAGCTTGTTTCAACTTATTTTGTAGGTTGAAGGCGTGTTGACGGTATTGAAAATAAACTTTGGGGATTTTAAAAGCATATAAAGCAAATTTCTACAAAAGAGTTAGGCTTTGATGGCACACATAAAGCCATAGGTCCACTTGCACGATAAGCTGTTTAATAAATATTCCTATAATGCAATGTATACATCAAGGATCGTCAATATAGATATTTTGAAATTTTAGTAAAAAAAAAAAAAATCTGTTTTCTCCATGAAATGTACTTCTAGAGTGCGTTTCGGAATACCCTTAATGGAAGTAACCTTTGTATTAGTACAGGCAGAAAATTTATTCCTTTTCCTAAGTTTCGTGATCAATTGTGGACTTCTACTACGGGGCCCATGGTTGAAATTCCGAAAGTAGCAACATATTAGTTTTTATAATCGAAAGTCTAGCAAACATCCAAACTTGCGTGAGAAGCTTCTTAAATTTGCTCCTTCGAACAGGGGTTAAAGCCGGACCCATTCGTTGTGGCAAAAATATAACTTTGCTGGCACAAATTAATGGATAAGCTAGATTGAGGCCCTTTATGGACCGGTTATGTAAGTTATTTCATTTTTCAACGATCAGTTACTTTATATTGCACCTGAATTCTGTTTAGATCTTACAGCCTGATTAAACCTTTGAAATGAAAGGAGTCTTATAAGACAAAAATAACAATGAACCCTTAAAGTGAGAAACGCAAATTTAAGGCCACTGTTTGAGGAAAGGTGTGTCATCTATTAAAATGTCTGGGAAGCAAGGCTTGAAGGTATTTCTTTGTGTTTTCTTAAATCTTGAGATCTGAATCAATATCCGGTATGTTATTATATCATGTTTTCCAAGATCTTGAGAGCTCAAAAAATGGTAGGTACATATGACAAGCCAAAATTTAGGTTAACCCATTCATTTGGACAAACAATCGAAAAATATCTATCATGCTTCGTAATGACTGTTCGCGAGACTCTTCCAGAGTGGTTGAGAACTGGATCTTTCGACAAACATTCTACAACGAAATATTTGCACATGCATGCATACAGGAAAACAATTTTTTCTTCGAAATAATTGCCTTAAGACAACAGTTGGAGTAGCATTTCTTCCGTTTTAACAATTTTTTTTAAAAGTCAATTATTTTTCTTATCAATTTATCTTTATACGCAGGTAATCCATTTGGTAAACATTTTGAAGATTTTTCAACTTATTCCACTTTAGCATTGTAAAGATAACTTTTCCACTTTATTTTTGTTTCACAAGAAAATGTTTAAAACAAATTTTTATCTATAAAATTAGTACCGCAAATATTTTTTTTATTTTATTTTTTTAATTGTAATTAAATTTAAATAAAAGAAAATTTGGAATAATTTCCAAAATCCGATAGAAAATTGTATTCCGTATTGGACGACGCGATACAATTTTTTTTTGCGCACAAAAATCAACCGAAAACCGATCGAATCGACCGACGCAACGATATTAAACTATTTTTTTGCGGTAACCATGAACCCGACCACTACTCGTCGTCGTCATCATTATCGTCATCATCATCGCCGTTGTCGTTGGAGTTGTTGTAGTCATCATCATTACCTCGGATTCATCCCCAACTCCACATGGTAGTCGTTTTCGTCGTCGTCGTTGTCGTTTTCGTCACCGCGAGAACCAGTAGCAGTGGTTTATGTGGAAGGCCGTACTACCTACCAACCAACCGACCGACCGACAACCAACCCAAGGATAACTGGTTCACCTATACTATGTATACATATATCTCTTCTTTCCAAAATGAAAAACAAAAAAAAAAAACACGCAACCAAACCGTTCTACTCACTTCTTTATTTCTCTTCTCCGCATTTTTGTTGTTGTGTGTGTCCTTTGGCATCACGCAAAAATCGCTCCACATTTCCAACGAAAGAAATGGGAAATATACTCTCCACCATGGCATGCCACCCCCATCCCTTAGGTGGTAGAAATAAAAAGAACTCACCCAACGTGTCCCTTCATCTCTTTGGTGCGCGATTCCAATATCTTGAGTAAGAAGAAAATACATAAACAACACTGCAGCATCCAGCCACCCCTCTGAGATGAGTGTCTTTCATACCCACCACCCCCGAAAAAAAAAATCATAAAAAAAAAACTGAATCCTGAGAGCCGAGCTATTGTCGTCAAAATCATTCCTCCACAGGATTGCTTTTGCTTTCCTCTTGGCGACGAAAATGAGTGACAAAAGCGAACGAGAGAAGGAAAATCAACTGAGACGAGTTCTCTTTTTTTTTTTGATTCCCGCTCATGTTGTTTCTTTTTCTTCTTTTCCTGGATTTTTCTTCAAGTGTACCACCACCAAAAAATAACCACCCCCCAACCCACCCGAATTCGAAATGAAAAGAAATTCCAAGACAACGTACTCTCTCTCTCGCTTGCTCTCGCTGTGGCAGGACATCGTTTACTTCTTCTTCTTGAATTTTTCTTAAGAGATTTTTCCACAAACGGTAAATGGTCGCAGTAACATGTACATAAACCGTACACCACCAAATTGAGGCGAAGGAAAAAAGGAGAGCACAACAAAAAAAAAAACTTGAGAGTGCACCAAATCCCCCAACCCAAAATGTATAACCACGAAGAGAGACGATTCCATCGTGAGGTTGAAGAACCGGGGGTTTGGGATATCTTCGAAGACCAGGTTTCGTAGTAGTGGTGAATACCTCAAGTCACCATCCAACGTCTGTGAGTATAACCCGGGGGGGACAATGGGTGATTTTCTTATTTTTTATTAGGGGGAGACGACTCCTCTTCCTCTTTCTCTTGGAAGTTTTTCCTGTGGGAAAATCGGTGGGCTCCATCGTGGTGATGTGGTAGTGGTTTAAACTTAAGGGTTGCAAAATTGCAGAAAGTATTACCCCGAAATCCGACCAATGTGTTGTGGCTAAATATTGTGGCTGTATTCGACCATAAATGTAGAAGAGGAGTTGACTTAGATATTTTCGGGTAAGACGAACCAAAGGAGAGAAAGAGAGGAAGGCACATCCAACACAGAAAAAAAAAACACGGAAGGTCTCGTACCAGCCCACAATTGCTTGTCAGTGAGCCGGAGAGGAGCACACGTTTGCCGACGGAAAACTGTCGTATGGAAATCTCGAGTAATTAGTGGTCTTAGGAAATTGATCGGCTGCCAGAAATGGTTCAGTGGAACAGTAGGACAAGCAATTTGTTACCACTTGCGGCTGATAGTAGGTACACCACAGAAAACCGAACCGATGTTGGGAGATTGCTATATCGGATCAGTTTTTATAGGTATGGGTTTGCTGGAGCTGAGAAAGGAGACGATTTTTTTAATTTAAATGATTTAGAGGTAGTCGGGTGGATATATCTAAGTTGTGACTCAGAATTTGATTCTGAAATAAGTAAAGATGGTACCAATGTATGACAAGTTGAGAGGCACGCAAAGTGCAATTTTGTTTTGCATGCAGAGACTACCTACATAATCCCTAAAAAAAAACTTTATAGACTTCTTGCTTTCATTGCAGTTCTCAATAAACTCGAACCATGTCGTTTATTATTCAACTACAACCTCAAATTCTCTAAACACAACTTACTTACTTATTTAGCGTCATAATTTGGAAGGACCTTGAGCTTCAGTCAGCATGCCTATCCATTTAGCTCGGTCCTTAGCGAACTGCCTTCAATGGAGCACTCTTGTCTTTTTTAAATAACAAAAGTGAGGTCATTACCCCTAAGAGCTTGTGACGCATTCCAGAATTGGGTTCCTTTTCGCATTTTCGTACGAGGGAGTCCGTTAAAATGAATGGAAGTTCGTCAATGGACACGTTACTCAACTCATGTGACATAATATCGGATTACGTGAGGAGAATATCCTTCATTCTCGAATTATACCACAGTGTACAGTTCTTGCTGAACTAAGACAAGAGAAAAAGATTCATACAGGTTGAAGTCTTATTGTTTAAGAGTTAACTGAGCCGGTATGGTAGGTTACCAGATAACTGCAGTTTGGTGATGACTCGGATTACCCAAAATTCTTCCATAAGGGCAACGTTATTCATTAGCCAGACAAGATTGATACCTCCCGCCTTATTATGATTTAGTTGTTCTATCTTAAAGGCGGTGAAGCCTTCCTACTTATTTCGTCCCACTATTTAGAAAGCTTGCCTTTTTTTACTGGTTATTCCGACATTTTCTGTCGTAGCAGTGCCATTGATTTATGGCTGTCTAGCAGTGAAAGTATGCCTGAAGTATGGAACCATAGCATTGATTGTCCGATCCACAAAAAAAGGGGAACTCCTGTACTACGCCAACTTGTAAGATATTGCAAGATGCTTGTAGGATCAGTCTTTAGTGATGTATAATATTCCCCTACGTCTGTGCATGACCTCGTAGAAATCTTATTTTAATGGGAAACTTTTTTTTCCTATTTATAAACTCTTTATGTTTTTTCTTCTAGGCCCATCGTGTAGTTCTATCAGCTTGCATTGATTACTTTTGCGCCATGTTCACAGATCCTATGAAAGAAGCCAGACAGTCTGAGATTAAATTACTCGGCGTAACCGCCCGCGGTATACAGATCCTTATCGAATACGCGTACACATCCAACCTAAACTTGGACCGCGACAACATCCAAGACATCCTATCTGCTGGCACTTATGTACAAATGAATGCCGTCGTCTTGGCGTGCTCAACTTACTTAGAATCTCAAATCGACTTGGAGAATTGCGTATACATCGCAACTATAGCCGATCTCTACTCGTTGGACAAACTGAAAAACAAAACCTACCGCTTCATATGTTCGCATTTGGAAGAGTTCTCCAAGACCCCAGATGTGATCAGAATTATTCCTAAACAGCTCGAGTACATCCTAAACAGTGACTTCCCAGTCGACTGTACGGAAATCAGAGTTCTCCAGATTGTCGCCGAGTATTGTGTAAAAAAGAAGATACGCCCGGAAACCTCTATGAGGCTCTTTCAAAAGGTTCGCTTTAATCAACTCAAAGACTTTGATCTGAGTGTGTGGCCTAGGTTTGAGTACGTCGACGAGGCTGTACACTCAAAGTACTACCAAGTGATGCGAGGTCTTCTTCTATATTGCGTCCGACTTTTGGCTAGGAATCGAAGACTCTGCCAACCAGATATGTTAAGCAAATAAACACTACTACAACGGCCCTTAGATTCTTATCCAGAAGTAGCCTTAATTGCACGAAAAATGGAAACCGACCTCAATGAACTTGAAGTCTGCTACTGGGGCAATTAACTAAAGTCCGGGCTTATTGAGGCTCCGTGTGGGTTGAGGCCTAGGTCCAACGCGGATTGTAGTTCCACTTAGGTGAGTAATTAAAAATGAAATTTCAAAAATGGCAGGCTTCAAATCTAGCTTCTCCATGTATTTACGATTGCGAAGTCATATTTTTTCAAAAGGGAGTGACCTCCTGCTTAAGGCCGGCCCCGAGAGGTAAATTTAAGAAGCTTTTTATAATGGTTTTTTACTCTTGGATGATTGTCAGATTTTCGCAAGATGTCAAAATAAAAAAATACAAATTTTTGGCTCAACAGGCTCGTTAGTACCCAGGACCGAGCTTTCTCACAAGTATTCGTGTGTTCGTGTGTACTTTTTGCACAATGGTGTGACCTCAAGTTTATGCCGACTCCGAACGGCGAATTCGAAATACTCTTTTCGTGACAACTGATACTTCTCGTATGATTTGTCAATTCATCACGAGAGGAGAGTCAGTGAAAAATCATTTACCTGTTGCTACGGCTGGGAATCGAACCCAGACCTTCTGCGCGGCAGTTCATCGCACTAACCATTGAGCCCGTCGCAAGAGGTCAGGCAGTGTTATTACCATCGGGATTGGAACCACAGATACCGCGCGTAGTAGACAACGCATTTACCCCTACGCCACGCTACTAACTAAGTGTGTTAGCCTTTTGGATCCTGTGGCTACTATTTAGAACCGATATCCATGGGGTAGTACAGGCGGTGGCACACGATCGAAGATAAAAAGAATTATCAACCCAGAAATAGTGTTTTCATGTTTCCTGAAACCAAACCTAGGGACGACATGCGCGAATCCTGTCAAGATGAATAGTGAAATTACTTATATGGTTGGGTTGCAGTCAACACAGAGAATATAGATGAATCTCTATCGGCTTTCAGACGATGATAGTTTAATGGATTAATGTTTAACGCATTTTATTTGCACAAAAGAGTTTTTTCGTTTACATGTATTACCTGCAAAGCAGAGTGCTTATCTGCAGGTGGTTGAGCATAAATTGAATAAATTAACTTTTGAAATGATTTAAATTGCAAAGATTTTTTACAAATAGGTTAGAATTACAAAAGTGCTGTTAAAATCTTCTTTAACTGTCTAATTCACAAAATAAAGTTCAAACAAATGCTTTTTTAACTCTTTTTTCCTTTTTTTTAAATTTGCAATTACTTTTAAAAACTGTGGTATCGAATTAACTAATTTAGGGACGGTGCATCGCAGTTCTATAGCACCATATGTGTTGTAAGCTTCCGGAACTTCTAACATCCCTTGTGCTCGTCTTCGGGTGTTTTGTGGATGGCTTAAGGTTCGGAGAAATCGTTGGTAGCTCATATATGTAAGCATTGTTGTCATCTGGAAAAACGCCTTGACATCTAAAACTTTGAAAGTTGAATTAATAGGTCTAATTATTTTAACCGGACGTTGTTGTAATTTAGATATCTTATCCAAATGAATTTCTGTGATTCTGCCAACTAGTAGTAAACTTGCTTTTGTACCTCCATATGTCAGTAACGCTTAAGATACACTATTGCAAATATCGTACTCTTAAGTTGAAGTCGGAGGATATTGATGTGCTCACGCCACAAAAAATGCTCGTCGATGGTTACTCCACGATATTTATTGACTTTGACTACCTCAATTGCGTTGCTGCTTCTTAGTACTAGACAGCGATCATTGCGATGAAATATTTCAATGGTTTCGGTTGGCTTTGATGGAGTCCGTATATGCATCACCTTAGTTTTTTCTGCATATTTATCACTAGACCGTTATCATGACACCATTCAGATACAGCGTTGAATTCATCTTACAATATCTTCACGGCTAAATGCAAGTCTTTGTGTCTAACAACGATTGCGATATCATTAGCATAGGCATAGGCAATCGATTTCTTAAATATTCTTAGCAGATCATTATTGAACAGAATGAATAAAATGGGACCCAATTTGGAACCTTGTGGAACACCGTATTTGCTAGATTTTTTTCGGCTTTATATGTCAGATAGCTTGACTTGGATTACTCTATCAGTCAGATAGCTTTCGAGCCAGCTTGCCAGCAATCCTCGCAATCACAATTTGTTGACACTTTCCACGAGTTTTCTTGGTGTCAAGGTATCAAAGGCTTTGCTGAAGTCTATAAAAAGAACAAGTACGTGATGATTTTTATTTAGCCCCGCATTTACCCCGCATTTATTTAGCCCCGCATTTTTGAAATCCAAACTGGTTTGAATGAATCACTCTGTGCTTTGACATAAAACAATTAACACGTTTAACGACTATCTCTTCCAAACAGTCTCCAGGCCGAATGAGTCATTTAATATTAATTGGCCACAAGGTGGAACGCCAATATCACATAACACACCTAAGCCTGATACGCAACCAACATTTCTCTCCAATTAGCCCGGTCCCAAGCTTTATGGCTCCAGTTGCGTACCTAGAGCTAGTTAATGTCATTTCCTACTTGTGGTAGCCTCTTACGCAGGCGCGGTTTTTCTCTACTGTCTTCAAGCTTGGATGGGAGTTTAACTGCTCGTTCAAGATCTCATAAAAATCACGATCCATAGAGGCCCAATGTCTCTAATTTTCTTACAGAGTATATTTCGTCCCTGTTGCGGCAATAGTTTTATCATCGTTTTAAATGATCAGGCTTTGAGCATTCAACATTCTCATTGCATTTCGTACTCCATTAGCTGCTGTTTTCAGAATACTTGAATCGTCGGATAGGCTATTTTTAGATGCCTTAAGTGCCTTTTGTTAAACGCACAAGTCCACAAAATTGAATAACAGAACCCCAGCTGAGTGTTCTTAAAACGTTTATTTTGGCAATGCGAAGCTACCAGTTTTAAGTCCATCTCTTTTGTTTGCTTGGATTCGAAGTTTTGCTTACGCGGTCAATTTCACTGAGCTATGATGATGTTGACGCATTATCAATTTTTTTTTCTAGAATCCTTGTATAGTTCATATGTCTCTTGGTGTATACGTTTGCTCCATTCGCTGGCTTTGCATACAGGTCCAACTTTGTCTATTATCCGGGTCCGTTGTCTCTAATAAATTGATTGGTTTTACCCTAAAAAGTTTCCCTGGCGACACTATTTCAACCTGGTGTTATCTGGAATTTATTTTTTAAAACCCTAGGAAACGGTACTCGCTGTTGATGTATAATTATCAATTGCTGGATAGAGAGCAATCGTCCGACTTTTCGGCTAATCTATCACCAGATTATTCGAGCTCATCGAATAATCTGTGGTGCTTATATATCAGAGCAGTTTATGTATGAACTCACTTGTTGACTCCATCTTGGAACAGGTTAATTATCGAATATCCCTGCACTCATCTGCAATCGTCATGATTTTAATAGTCTGAGTACTAAGGCGCCAGATGACAGCCCGATGGAGGCTTATAATTCGTAAGATATGTAAATAGATAGGTAAAAACGCCTGTGGTTTTTCACTACTATTTTTAGAAATGAAAAAAAAGCATGTTGGTGTTACCAAAACTAAGAATCGAACCTTAACCGTTTGCGTAGTAGTTCATTGCAAAACAAAATAAGTAGTCATAGCTAATATAAGCCTTAAGTCACAAGCTCTATACATATTGGAAATTTATGCCTTATAGAAGGAAAATCCTTAGTTGGGAGTATTGGTGTCCAGTCCATTCGCTCTACATATCCTAGACATCTTAAACGTTCAATGCGGAGTTTTTTTTTATCAGTTTTATGTTGCTGCTCATTTGTTCTTATCGCCCAAAAAAATCTCCGCTGAAAAATTTACAAAATGTGGCAGTCGAACTTACAATAGATTGCAAATTTGTGTATTTGAGAGCAAATGCGTTAATATTCACAATTAATTGTAGGTTTGACAGCGTTTGCTTTCATTTTAGCAATAAAATTGTTAAAATTATCACAATTTCCTGTTGTAAAATTGATACCGCGTTGTCAATTTTGGTTGTTAAATGTTATGAATATGTAAAATCCACATCGCAGATTTTGTTAAATCTGTAGAAAATTCAATAAGTTCAATAGATTTGACAAACACCAAGCAGTAAATCTACAGCATTTGGAGTAGACATGAACAACCTCCTTAGCAAATGTTGCTATGCCAAACAAAGGATGACATAATTTTGGTTCACAATAAGGTCTTAGTAGATAAAACAAAATCATAAAAGCAAGCATCAACCTATTTTAAGAACATGCCAGAATATTTTATTACAGTAGATATTTTGTTGATTCATTCATCAATTGTTGTGAAAGTGGAAAGCCAAGCTGCTTGCTGTGCATTTCGCAGCCACTTCTACATTGCAAGATTGTGCCTAGTCTCCTCCTGTACTTGAGAATGTTAATCATTCTATGGGACAAGTTCAGTTTCGTACTCGCACAGTTGCAAAGATTTTTATTTGATCTTGACATTCACGTCCGCTGGTCCAGATGGTATTTCCCCCATTATTTTGAAGAGGTGTTCTTGTACTCTAGCAAAACCACTACGTAAGCTGTTCCATCTATCCTAAAGGGTGATCCAAGTAGAGATACTTTTTTCAATAGCCTATTTTGACAGATCACGTGTGAGTCGTGTCATGCTGTCATGTTATTTTTGTTTAGTATTGTTTGGCATTTCATAATGGAAAGACTTACGCGTGAACAACGTTTACAAATTGTTCAACTTTATTATGAAAATTCACGTTCTGTGAGGAATGTGTTTCGTGCACTTCGCTCAACTTATGGTCAACATAATCGGCCTACTGAGCGTATTATTCGAAACACCATCACCCATTTTGAGACCCAGCATTCATTATTGGATAATATTCGACCGAATAGACCACGTCCAGCAAGCTGTGAAGAAAATATAGCGGCCGTAGCTGAGAGTGTACACGAAGACAGTAGAGAGTCGATTCGGCGCCGTTCGCAGTAACTCGAACTGACGTATGGAACGACTTGGCGCATTTTACGTCAAGATCTTAAATTGAAAGCGTACAAAATACAGCTTGTGCAACAACTGAAGCCGCTCGACCTTCCCAAGCGACATCGCTTCGCTCTATGGGCTCTTGAAAAGTTCCAAGAAGATCCGACGTTTTCGAGGCAAATTTTGTTTAGCGATGAGGCCCATTTCTGGCTCAATGGGTATGTAAACAAACAAAATTGCCGCATTTGGGACGAAGAGCAACCTGAAGAGATTGAAGAACTGCCACTTCATCCAGAAAAAACAACGGTTTGGTGTGGTTTGTGGGCCGGTGGAATCATCGGTCCATATTTCTTTAAAAATTATGCCGGTGCGAACGTAACCGTCCAAGGCGACCGTTATCGTGCCATGATAACCGACTATTTGATGCCTGAAATTGAAGCTCGTAATCTCGGCGACATTTGGTTTCAGCAAGACGGCGCCACTTCCCACACATCGCATCAATCAATGGACTTATTGAGAGAACATTTCGGTGAACACATAATTTCACGTTTTGGGCCGGTCGATTATCCACCAAGATCGTGTGATATCACGCCGTTAGACTTTTCCTGTGGGGATATGTAAAGTCAAAAGCTTATGCCGACAAACCTGCTTCGATTCAGGCCTTGGAGGAAAACATCACGCGTGTCATTCGCCAGTTACCAGTCGAAATGCTCGAACGAGTGATCGAAAATTGGACTCAACGGATGGACCATCTGCCACGTAGCAACGGCCAACATTTGATAGACAAAATCTTCAAAAAATAAATGCCAAAGAATGTTCTTTCAAATGATAATAAACATTCTCCATAAAATTTGAATTTTCTGTGTTTTTTCTTTAAAAAAGTAGGGAACCTCGAAATGGATCACCCTTTATTAATTTAGTTTTCCAAATGGACATTAATGAAATGTGTTTGCTTGAAAGTGTTAAACAGGGATTCAATCCAAAATAACCTCCCTAAGGGAAATGTGGTTCCTGGTGATACATTACTTAAGGGCGAGGATGTTTTTGAAGCCTTGGGTATTGAGTATTTTTTTGGTTATAAAATCTACAACAAACGATTTTATATGGACAACTTTGTCTTAGAATGAACAACATTGTCTCTGTTAAATTGAAAGCATTGGTTGTCGGGTCGATTTTGACTAATCGTGCAGTAGAATTAACAGCGGTTTTCAACATTTCTACATGCCCACATGCATAAGCCAATCCCATAATGTGGAACTCAAAGTTTGCAATTTTCCTAACTCCGTTAAGCTAGGTAGGGTTAATAATACTGGCTATCATTCATTCGAGTTTATTCAGGTCAAACCGGTTTCAGTCATATAGTCTATGTTGGATTCTTGAACCAAAGATTCGTACTTAACATTTATTTTACTGCAGACGTATTACATTCAACTTGTGTTTTTTTTGATTTCATTTTCTCGGTTTAGGTTGAAGGATCCTTAAAGTCAAATCAACACCAGATGTGCTAAACCACGCGTGGACACTTTTTGAAGGAAGCCAACATATGCTGTTTCAGCTAATAACATCCAGTTAACAGTGAAAAACGCCAAGACAATTGTCACACGGTCAAAAACTATCAAGTCGGGAACAACGGAATTCCTTAATGCCGCTATAGCTAAGCAGAATTTGTCCAAACCAACTACCATCACTGCCAAGGCAGTGAACATCGATAAAAAAATTTTTCACAAGTTCGATATATTATTACAGCAGATAACAATTCGTCGCGAAGATAGTAATCTGTCAAGGAAGTCACTATCGAAATTGAAGGCTCACAGTCGGCTGCTGTTGTTTCAAGTTCTAAGGCTAAAACAGAACCAGTCGGATGGGAAAACGTTAAACCATCACGTTCTCATAAAAATGTGAAATTAAAATCGTTTCCGTGAAATCGCATTCCACCAAGTTACTCAATGTGGTTGAAGATATCGACGCTGATGATGCAGAAAATCCAGTCTTGGTTTCAGAATATGTCAACGATATATACCTACTCGTACCTGTTTACTCTGGAAACAGAAATGCACATTGTGCCGGATCACTTGAAGGATCAAAGACAGGTTGTTCCAAAAATGCGTAAGAGTTCTTATTGACTGGATCAATGAAGTACACTACCAGTTCCATTTGGTGCCGGAAACATTCCAAATGTGTGTAACAATAATCGACCGATACCTATAAGCGTGCAAGAACAATATCCGCCTGCAATTGCAGTTGGTCGGCGTAACTGTGCTGTTCATCGCCTCCAAGTATGAAGAGCTATTCACGCCTTCTATAGGTGATTTTGTAAACATCACCGATGATACCTATACCAAGGTTTCTCGAAGGCAGGCAGTGCTGAGACTCGCACCACGCCACGTCCAAATACTTTTTGGAATTGGTCACAACCGAATACTCCATGGCTGGATTCCCTCCGAGGTTGCCGCAGCTTCATTGAACCTCTTACTGCAGCTCATCAACTCACAAAATACCCCGAAGGAGTTGATCTGGAACCAACTCTGGAACTTTGATACCTATACCTAGGAGAAGGTGTTGGAACTGGAGGTAAAAATCATGAAGGACTTCGACTTCAATCTCGCCCGTCCGTTGCCGATTCATTTTTTAAGTCGTCTCTGGAAGGCAGGCAGTACTGAGACTCGCACCACGCCATGTCCAAATATTTTTTGGAATTGGTCACAACCGAATACTCCATGGCTGGCTTCCCTCCGAGATTGTCGCAGCTTCATTGAACCTCTTACTGCAGCTCATCAACCCACAAAATACCCCTAAGGAGTTGATCTGGAACCAATTCTAGAACTATGATACTTATACCAAGGAGCAGGTGTTGGAAATGGAGGTAAAAATCATGAAGGACCTCGACTTCAATCTCACCCGTCCGTTGCCGATTCATTTCTTACGTCGTTTCTCGAAGGCAGGCAGTGCTGACTGGCATGGCTGGCTTCCCTCCGAGATTGTCGCAGCTTCATTGAACCTCTTACTGCAGCTCATCAACCCACAAAATACCCTTAAGGTGTTGATCTGGAACCCAGAACTCGGCCGATCACGGTACACGGTACACGGCCGATCAACTTGAACCCATCACCCGGCAGAGCACCATCATTGCCCGAAATGCGTCAGCCATCAAACTAAAGGCCGTGTACTCGAAATACCAAACCTTCCAGTTTGGCAAGATCTCCCTAAGGCCGGAACTCTCCGGCGCCGTGATAGAAAAAATCATTGGCAAGGCGGTGTCGCCATCGTCGTCGTCCCTTCTGTGCTATGTGTACCTTAATTTAATTTTTATGTAAGCCTGATTGTATTTTATGATAAATATCCAAGAAGGACGAGAGCAAGGACTCATTTGCTGCTTGAAAATGACAAAAGCCTATTTGGTAATGCTCCCACACGGAAAGAAATCATATATCTCGGTATCTCAAGAAGCCAACTATTCGACTGATGTAATATTTAGTTTGTAACGCTTGTACCTCTTAGTTTATATGGAGGTTTTTGCCAAATCCAATGATCACGTTCACCACACGTTTATGTGTTGTGTTTTGATGACGTATTACCATCTCGGTTCCCCTTTTTAATTTTATTTCACACCCTCCATATATATATTTGCTTTAGACTTGGCCACGATTTGTGGTCTGTTAATTCACCTTGAAAGTCAAGCGGTTAACCCAGGTTTGAAACCCCTGAGTATGAGCGCAAAATTTTTCATGCAACCTATAATTATATCAGTAGCATCACTTGGGTTATAATTGGTTGCGGGGAGCAGATAGCTAAGTCTTTGATTAGCTTCACAGCATCCATTTTGCTTATGTTCCAAATTTAGAATCTAAGAGAAAATGGTAAGAGACTAAATTTGTAATCCGTATGGCTTAGCGCATCATCTTGCAAATCAATTTGTTCTGTGGGTTGCTCGAGGAAACCAACAAGGACAATGGATTCAACGGATTAGATAATTGATAAGATTAGATACATTAAATTTAAGTTTTTTATTTAAGTTATTCCTTCAGGAACATATAGCTAAACATTGAACCCACTCCTGTAAAGTTACTTGTTAAGACTATTCACATCCCGAAAATACCTTTTTTACCAATTCAGTCAAAGTCCCGTGCATGAGTTTTGCATATTGAAGAAGTCTTAGGGTGAAAGTCATAAAAGACCTCATTATTCTTTAAAAAAAATTAAACAATTCACCTTAAGAATACATCTCTTGTCAGCAAGACCTCATTACACTCACACCTATACAATTATGTACACGATCAAACATAAAACTGGCGCCCAACAGCATGACCTCGGTTTTAATACAAGCAAATTTGCATTCTAATATGTCTCGTATTAAATTATAACAACTTTTCATTGCCAATCCACTTTTCAGAAACCAACCTTCCCGACCTCTTTAAAATTGTTAATGGTGACCGCGGAATTCTTGAATTTTCCACCGCATAACGACGCAGGGCGGAGCCAAGAATTACCTCCAATATTTACCCACAAAACAAAACCACAAAAAATATATACTCCCACGTATATGTATCTAAAACTGTCACACCTATATTGTAAGCGGGTGTATCTAAACCAAACAGACACCCCCATGAAAGTAAATAATGAAGCACCGACGAGGACAAAAATATCGCATTAGGCTTCCATCACATCTATATGTATATCCAGCATCTGCACATATTTAGTGGTTTCCAAGGAGAGGGAATATATTGAAGTGAAAGAAGAAAAAAAAAATAAACCTACACATTGGCGGTTTCCCTCCAATGGTGGACCACGACATCTCCACACATAAGCCACTAGAAGAATTTCCCTCCCCCCGAACGTAATATTCCAATTTTGGTCACGAATTCCTTCCATTCTACTTGAGAGTTTTATACTTTGAACATCTTCTTCAGCCGTGTCGTTCAAGTGTTGTAGGCGACGAAACAAGTAGAAAGGACTCTCTTAAAACGCTGGCAAAATCGTCCTCGTCTTCGTCCATCTTTCCTTTTATCACTTAACGTTGTCGTGTGCTTTTTCTGTCAACGATTTGTATTAGATGGCTGTTAAGGAAAATAAAAAAAAACTCAAAGATTTCCCCTATTTTACAACCTACCATTGCTACCATCTTCTTTATTCTGGAAGAGGTATTCCAGGACTCCGTTCCAGTATCATAACGCCAACGTAACAAAAATTATATTTTTCACTTTTTGTTGTTTTTGTATTTTTATGACAGCAAATCCACCACCAACCGCTTCTTCGTGGGGAAAATGCGCGGCTGTTAAGATTTTTCTCATTTCGCTTTTCATCTCCTGTCCGCTTATGGTACACTCTTTCTATAGAAACCACCAACACTTCTCAACGGGCTGTGCAAACCCGAGCGTTTTGGAATTTTTCTTGAAGACGATGGTTGGCCACATTTTGTCGTCGTTAGGTGTACAATCTCCTTTTAGCCATCATACTGGGGTTGATTTTTATGGTCGACGTGCAAAGACGTTTTCGGCTTCTATTCAGCTTTTTATTTTATTAGAAGGTGGGTGGATACAAGGAGGGTAGGATGTTTGATGTATATACTGACAGCCATATTCGTGAAGTGGGTTTTGAAAATTTTCAGTTGACAGAAATTTGAGGAACGCGTAAAGCTTGCACGTCTTAGGTATGGGTGTGCTAATTGCGATGTGTACTGCGACACCAAGCGAAGTGTTGAAAACTAATGCTTTTGCGATGTGATGCAGTGAGTGGAGCGAAAACGTATCCAGATGACGTCGGTATCTATGTGTTGGGTAAGCACGCAAATACACTCTTTGAAATATGTAATACAATTCGCATTAAAAAAGTGGGTCCCTTGACAAGGTGCCGTGGTCTAAAGCTGCGAGTATAGTAGTGCGAGAAAGCGATAAGCTGTGAGAAGCTAGAAAACTGTTCGCATGTATTCTTATGAACGCGCGCACAGTGTAGCGATTTTTTATGCGATAAATGCGAGCTTCTCGCAAACCTCTCGCATACCTCTCGCATGTTTCTCGCACACAAACTCCTCTGACAACTTTTTCAAGCGATTTGTGCAAGAAGTGTTTGTTTTACTACTTACTTAAGTGAAGCTACAGTCCGGAATGAACCTGGGCCTCAACCAACATGCCTCTCCAATTAGGCCAGTCCTTAGCTAACTGCCTCCAGTTGCACACTCCAAGTTGGTTGAGGTCGGTTTCTACATGTTCTACTTCGATTCTGACTGGGAATCGAAGACTCTGCGAGCCGGAGTATTGGTGTCCATTCATTCTACATAGCCTAGCCGTCTTAAACGTCCATTACGGAGTTTTTTGACCAGGGGCATGTCGCTGTACAGCTCGTATAGTTCTTGGTTGAATCTTCGTCTACCGTCAACGCAAACGGGACCGAAGATTCTTCGAAGAATTTTCCTCTCAAATCGACCAAGGATTTCTTAATCCGCTTTTGAGGCGGTCCATGGTTCAGCGCCGTAAAATAGGACTGGGATGATCAGGGTCTTATATCAGATCTCCTTAGTAGTTCGAGTGAGGGCTTTACTACTGAATTGCCTTCTTAGCCCGAAGAAACAGCGGTTGGCAAGAGTTAATAGCGGAGCCGAAATAGATAAAGTCCCGTACTACCTCAAAGTTATATCTGTCAATGGTGACGTTCTGTCCAATTCGTCGATGTTGTGTGTCCTTTCGTGTTGATAGCATATACTTTGTCTTGCCCTCATTTACTGCTAAGCCCATTTTTGCCGCTTCCTTCTCTATACTAGCAAACGGGGCTATGGCATCACGTAGGGTCCTACCAATGATGTCAATATCGTCGGCGTATGCTAGTAGTTGTACAGAATTTTGGAAAATTGTGCCTCTGGTGTTGGCTCGTGAGTCTTGCACAATCCTCTCAAGAATCACATTGGAGAAGTCACATGACAGCGCATCGTCTTGCCTAAATCCTTTTTTGATATCAAATGTGTCGGTGAGGTCGTTTCCGACCCTGTTGGAGCAGCGTCATCCTACACAAACGGACGAGTTTGGGCGCTATAGCAAAACTAGACATGCCTCTGTGTAGTTCGTCTCTATAAATGCTGCCGTATGCGGCTTGGACATTGATGAATAGGTGGTGGGTATCGATTTGTACATCTTGGGTTTTTTCCAGGACCTGCCGAAGTGTGAAAATTTGATCGGTTATGGACTTTCCTGGGGTCTTAAACCACACTGATAAGGGCCGATCAGGTTGTTGGTAAACGGTTTCAGGCGTTCACATATTGCGGCAGATAGGATCTTGTAGGCGATGTTGGCCTCTGTAGTTGGCGCAGTTTAGAGGGTCTCCTTTTTTTGTGGATCGGGCAAACGATGCTGAGGTTCCATTCTTCGGGCATACTTTCTTCCGACTAGAATTGGCTTATGAGTTGGTGGATGTTAGTTACCAAGTCATCTCCGCCGGCTGTCAAAAGGTTCGGCGGGAAGACCGTCATTCCCGGCAGCCTTATTAAACATGAGTTTAGATATTGCTATCCTCACTTCACTCAGGTCGGGTGGTTGGCAATTTTCGCAGTCGTTGCCAGTATTCAATGGAATGTTACTCGTCTTCGCCGTTTGACAGTCTGCAGTTTGCTTTGACGTATAAAGAAAAAAACTTGTGTTGGGTGCACGACTTGATCAAACTGGTAATTGCAGTGCTTGTGTTGTGTGTTTCAATTTTTAAATAATTTTGTCGCATCTAATTATCGCATCTCGAATCGCTTGTCACATCGCTTTCTCGCACTACTGTACACGCTGCCTAAGTGAAGGCACATTCAGAAAATTTAGAATATCTTAACACCTTATCTTGAAGGCAATTAATTGAAATTTTAATAGAAAATCAGATATATCCTTAATTACTCCTGGAAAAACAGCTTTAGTGAAATAATTACATTAGGGGCACATTTGGCCATATACCTACAGAGAAGCTGCAAGTTCTAAGTGAGAACTTTATACATAAAACAGGAAAGAAGAAATCCACAGTCTCACATATTAAATTGGAGTATCATTTGAGCCTCACCTGAGAAGTTTATATAAAAACATACAAGAACGCTACTATACACCGAGCTAGTCGTTAAAAAATTTTACAAAAAATCGTTTATTACATAAAAAGCCATCAAAAAGTGGGCGTGGCAATTTATTTAGATGAAATTTAGATATATATAGGGCAAAAATCAATCACTCAATCGGTCTTGACTCTAGGTCGCTCATTTGCACGTCGCTTACTTGGTCGCCGAACTAAGTGGATTGCATATAGAAGAAGATCACAAATAAAACAATCGGCAAAGAACTCAACGCCTCGCATGACATGGTACTTCTTTAGTCCGTCTAAGCGTCTTCCGTTGTTCAAAACTGCAATTATTAGACCGATACTGAAGTATGACATAACTGACGTATGAGGGCTCTTGGTAAGAAGACCTTCATACAGGGGCAAGGATTGACATATTTTTCCCTTTGCACTTACCAACCGCGTCATAAACCAGATTTTTTTGCTGTGATGCGTACTCTATGTAATTCTATTTCTCTTTGGTAGAACTAAGCGATATCATCCTAGACGTGCGACCTCGGACC